>LQNS02276883.1:16141402-16194576 GCA_001587735.2 Parhyale hawaiensis | reverse complement strand
TTTAAGGTAATATCTGTGTCAGCTGCTAGGTTGCTGCAGGCCTGGGCAATGGCTGAACTACTTAATCTAAAGCTCAAGCGATGTCTGTTTAAGGTAATATCTGTGTCAGCTGCTAGGTTGCTGCAGGCCTGGGCAATGGCTGAACTACGTAACGGGTTACCTCATCGCTTGACCATATTGAGATGATCTTGAGTTCGGTAACTCTTTGCAAGAGAGCGAAACTTAGCTAAGAAACTGGGTGTCGGAGTGAGCATAATGATGGGTTGATGATGCATCGTCATGAATTTAGTTTTACTGAAATATGGTTGTTATTAACGCGTTCGTGCTGTGATAAGGGCATGATTATGAGGCTATATTGTTAAAATAGACTTTTGTTTCCCCTGTAACTGATGATATATATTGCCTCACATAGGATGGAGCATATATATTTACAGTATATTTATGTGTTGTCTTACAAAGCACCAATTTTGAGCGACCGATAATTGTTCAACTTATTACCTCATCGATAAAATCAACAAACAACGCTAAAATGCAACAAATGCGACGAATTAACGAATTAGCGATAGATTTCATTCGACCCACCTGACGTCACAGCTACGAACGGGTGGGCGGAGTTTGCTACGTTACCTGTTAGTGGATTAATCTCTAAGTAGTTGAGCCACAGGCTAACAATCAAGATAACACCCTTCAACGGATGCATTTTTCACGCCTATGCTAATTTGTGATCAAACATCAAATTTCTCTCTGTGGGTTGAGAGGTTGTCACTTGATTCTGCCTATTAGCAATCCCAATTCTTCCCGCTGAACCGTCCAATTCTCTCGGGTTGAGAACAATAGATGTTACGGAAGCACAGGTGCATTGATGCGAATAAATAACGACGTTATTTTCTCAAGGTACGGCTCTAAGCCTTATCATTTATTGACTGTTTCGAGAAACCACACCCATCCCATGAGGCATTTTTTTTCTAATGTGTGCCAGCGTGATGTTTTTTCCTTTGCACAAACTCAATTTAGGCTAATTTCATGTCAGTACTCTTCGTGATAGTATTGCATTTAATTTAGTGATATAATATGAATTGTAACGCCAAAATCTTTCTTAAAAACACAACAAGTGTTACTTAGACAGTGGTACACTTGCCTATGAGCCTATAGGAAACAAACAGGAAACGCGACATTTAAAGGTTATTGTGATCATGTAAGTTATCGCTCACGTACAGAATCCTAACGTAGCGCTGCTATAGCGTGGGCCTCTTGTAACTCGGGTTCCTATAGCAACCAGTTAGCAGAATTTTTCACTTCTCATCGCAGGCTACCTTACCTACCTTGAGTTACCTTGAGAGTCTTCGGAAGAAGTCCAAATGACGTTGCTCACGTCACCCCACGTGTGTGGAATCACTCTGCTGGGTGTCTTCTGTGGTGCCGCAGTTTGCGACCAAAGAGAGAGCCAGCAGCGAATTATCTCCACAGTGCACGTAACCGCTGACCGCTGGTCTATCTNGCGTTTCGAATATGCCGAGGCATTTTGTTAAACAATCTTGCTCCTCGTACAGCGAAGCTATTAGAATATTTTGTGGCCACAGCTTTTCCACCATCTCTGCTTGGGATCCGGATATCACAGGTCCTTCCAGTTCTTTCCGAGTGTCTGGCGACAATCCGCTCATTCACATTCACAGTTATTCATTCCAGAATTTTCCAAACATATATGATTATAAATCGTTCGAATCTGCGCTGTATTGAATACAAGGGGAGGCAGCTGAGTCGTTTGTGGTAATCGTACTCCTGCATGCCTCGAATTTTGGCCGTGAACGATCGTTGGATGCCTTCAAGTTGTTCAAGCTTTCTTCTTGTACTCGGCATCCAAAGTGGGGAACAGTATTCTGTTCTCGGAAGGATTAATTGTTTCCATAGTGTGAGTGGCTACAGTGACATTTTTGAACAAGAACGTTTATGCACTCTACATTGTAACATTCTATTAGATCAGTTGTTCTTGTGCTTCTGGGGACACCCACCAGTCGCTGGAAAATATCATTATGCGCTACATGAAAACTACTGATAGACTCTCTCGTGAATTCAATCCAAAACGAGTTGCAATATGATGGATTCTTATGGTTTTGAAAAGTTGATAGTAACATTCAGAGAACGGCCATAATACTGCTTTAATATCTGGTTTCCAGTTGCATTTTAGCGACTAATTTGCGGTGCAATGTTTGCCTTATCATCAAGATTTCCATCATTGCTTATGGTTTCTTACACAGAAAAATTAGATTCGTCGTTGGGCATACAGCACTCCAGAAAGCCTTTTAAATGTTAAATCAAGTAAAATTTTATCGATACGTTGCTTTAGACGCATCAGCAACTGCATCGAGAGCGTTATGCCTTACAAATCTATTGTTTCGCTATCGAAGGGAGCTTTCGAGCAACCACAGACTTGAGGCTCACCAAAGTTAAACAGTTTATTACCAGACTCAAAAACGCGACCGTTCTGAGCACTATATTGTCGTCTGTCTGCGGTCAACCAACCGAAGAAGAAGAAAAAACGTTTATTTTTCTGTTCAGTGGGTGTCTTTTATTCACACTCCCTGTTCTTTCTCTGCACTTGGATGAAACAAAGTAATTTGAAACTCATCTGAATAGTTTGTAGGCTGATGCTACGACCCGTCATTTTTTACAAGCGTTACGTGAACTCCAGTTCATGCATTTTCCAGTGTACAGCTAGGGGGACTGGAAACAAATGCTAGAGACTGCGGAAATGAGTTGAATGAAAAGTTTATGGGCTCATTGAGAACACCGCATTTTACAACTTCTTCTCTGCGGTCACCAGTCACTATGTAATATTTCTTATTTGGCTGTACTAATAGAGATGGAATGAGAAGAAACTGCGGAAGTGGGCTGTAACTTTTATAAGCTGGGTATGGCTGCTCCACTTTACAGCCATTGCCTTGAGGTCACCAATTCGCTTCTTTGTTATAAAGCTAAATAGAAAGTATATAATGGAACCGGAAGCGTGCTAGATGGCTCGCTCAATCACGGGTCCATTTCTGGCAATACCATTTGTGTTATTACCTATTGAATGTGTAGGGTAACAAGGAAATTTCATGTAGATTTTGCAGTCAAATTTCGAAATTTCAAATAAATGAACTTAAGCACTTTCTAAGGCGCCTCATATGATTTCTCTATATTGTAATTCAGGAAAATTGATCGAAAAATGTCATCCGAAGAGCTGCGTTAAGGGGTTCATAAGGCAATGGGCGCAATGAGATAACTGTATTTTCCTGTTTGCGTTTTATAGTCTAGATTTTTTTGCAGTATCAATACCGCTCCTCCAACCACAAATGAAGGTTTCACTTTGGTCTTTGATGGGGTTACGTTGTAATTGATAAGGCATTCCTATCTTTGAAGCTGTATATAGCAGCCAGCAAGCTCCAGCATTTAAAGCAGTAAAAGTAGTAAGACTGCTGCATACAAAGCAGTGAACGGCGTTAAACTTCACTACAGGAAACAGCTTGACAACTCTTACAGCTGTAAAGATCGTAAGACTTGGCAACTTGAAGTTATAAAACCATAAAGTCTTTTTAAATCTACCATAATCATGAGGCTGGAGCTTTTACAGTCTTACTCCTGTAAAACGCATCATGTGAAGCAATTAAGGCCGCAGAATTTTAAAGATGACAACCCATAAAGCTGTTGCTGTTTAAGCAGATTGCAAAGCTGAAAGTTACAGTGCAAAAATATACATAAAGTATGTATATATTACTTGGAGCTGAAAACTAGTAATATTATTATACTACCCCTTTCTAGTAATTTTACTAATATAATGGCGATAGCTCGTAGAGGGCCGGAGCGTAAGTTCCGGTGGCAATGGGCCTGTTGGTCGGAGTCGGAGTCGCAATCCATTTTGGTTTTGGATCCGTCCAACTTCGCAGTCGTGGAATCGACGTATGATATTTCACTAAACTGTACTTCATCGATATTGTCTGTGCAAATAAAATGCTTGTAGAAAAAAAACTTTCATAGAACAGCTGGAACTAAGGGATCTCTCTTATCTGTCCCAAATTTTTTTTGAGCAGGAAAATGCCATATTTCTGCAAAATTAGGATGTTGGATCACGCACCTCAGGCCCAGGTTTATCTAGGGTTGAGAATGCAAGATATTGCTATAAAATGTTAGTTTACCATATATGGACAAAAAAAAAATATATCGGGCTCCCGTAGAAATAATATTGGTTGAAACGCTCTTTAGGAAAGATTGAAGTATTTATAGGGCTAATAAGTAAATTGGGTATTTCAAAAAGACATTTATGCAAGATGTGATCATGGTTACTCGCTATTATGTAAAGTTGTAGTCTTGTAGACCGTGCTGCTTTTGAACAATATTCTGAATAGTGTGAGAGGCACCATATAGTGACCCGACGAAGGCGAGTTACACTGGGCCCAATAGGTTTAACTTATCGTGAGCTTCAGAGAGAAGCGTTGTTTTCACCACTTTGGATCATGTTGCAAGAGTCTGAACCAGCCCCAATGCGCTTGGGGTAGCAGTTTTCGATCTCATTGAGTTAATCGATGGCATCCAAAAAACTGTGCCCACGTACCTGCACTCGAGGTAACGTAATCGGAATGGTTGCGAAGAATGTTTCGCGTTTTATGCTCTCATGGGGAGTGACTGTTACCTTTTGTTTCAGAACTAGGATGTTCGAATTACGGATCACTGCTTTATTTTGTGTTATGAATTAGGTTACGATGCTAATTAACTTATGATTGGATGTTGATCATATATTGAAAAAGCCTTTGTTCTTTTTTTGTTTTTGTTTTGACAATGCATCGGCAAACAAAAAGAAAAACAAACGATATTTTAATATGTTAATATAATCGACATTCAATCATAAGTTAATTAGCTGCGTAATCTAATACAGAACATTTGTTTTTATTTTTCTAAGCAGGTCTGGAGCAGTGCAAAATGGCGTTGCGACCAATGGCCGTGTCCCTGTACCAGTTGGATTTGGAGGACCAGCAGGTGAGTTGAAGGTACTCTCTAGAATTCTCTTGAAAACCCACCGCTCGCAGCATAGCACAGCAGCCCGACGACCAGCACCCTGACACGCACTGAACCCTCAGCTCCGAACACACATTGCTTCTCTGTGCGGGGACTGTGGCCACACATTGCCCTGTCGCCCATATCGCGTCGCTTTCGCTTGGTTGCCGAGTGCTGCAGTCAGTATTTGCTGTTTTTGTTAAGAGAAGGAAATTGATTCTCATTTGCTTCGCCATTTTGAAGGGCGTTAGAGATGTAAAATAATCCATGTACGCTTACGTCGCGGACAGTGGAATATTCTTTCTTCACACATCGTACCAACTTCCATCCAAGGGCTTTTCTATTCGTTTCGTCACCATGAACTGTAATCGGCATGTAATTTTTTTCCTATGAAAAAGAGGAAAATTATTTCTCGTTGGCTTCGCCATCATGAAACTTGTTACAAAAGTCAAGAGCAACCTATATATAGGATTGAGACGGTAGGATTTTTTTTACCTTGAGCCGCGCGATTGGCGAAGCCAACGCCCCTGTTTGGAATTCCGGACAAGTCTACCGATGATGTCTTCATTTCTCCTGTGAAACGAACGGTCTCTTAGAGTGTCGTCAATTGGTGTGGGGAAATTGAGCTCACTGGAGTTGACTTGTGTGGCACTTGGAATCACGTTACAGATGCTAAGAGAAGCCAATGTACGCCAAAAACGGTGAAGAGTTCCATTAAGATTTTGGAATCACCCAGAAGCGTTTGGGGTAACAATTGTGCACGAGGCAAATATTGGGGTGACAATAATTGTACAGGTAGGAAAGACTGGGATGACAGTTGTACACAGGGTCTAATATAATTACCAATAAACTTAACCCAGCTTTACCTAACTTAACTTAGCCTTACCTAACTTTAAGTAACCTAGCCTTAACGAACCTATCTATACCTAACCTACTGTAGCCTTATCTTACCTAACCTAGCCGTTCCTAACCTAGCATCACTTAAAATAGCCTTTCCTCACCTAGCCCTACAAAAACCTAACCCAACCTAACCTAGCCCAGTCTAACCTTACCGTTTTTTTTTTGTTTTGTTTCGTGGAATGCAGAAATTTCTTACGATATTTCAGCCAGTCATACAGTCTTTGGAGCTGATTACAAATAGCTATAACATTTATTTTGTAGAGAAATGAAAGGAAGTTGCTAAATAAACGTATATAGTTATTATTAGTTAGGAACTAATTTATTAAGATGACATGATATCAACAAAACATGATGTCAAATAATGTATATAATATATGTTACCAAATCTGCATATCTAAAGCATTAGGTAATAAGTATGTCAACGTAAAATAGTTTTTCTGCAAACTTGTTTGGATGAGGCGCATCACCGTCGAGGGTACTAATGCCCATCCTCCGCGGAATTAATGTTATATTGGTTATCAGCTCAAAAAACTAATTTCTGACAGTGACAAAATTTTCGTAGCGAAACTCTGCATGCTTCGAAACCGAAAAGATCCACCTAACCTCCCCTAATCTAACTTTGTAACTGAACTAAATTTAATCTAACGTAAGCTAAGCTAATCTTGCCTAACATTTCATGATATACTGGTGTGACAATTGTACAGGTGGGATTTGTTGGGGGGATAATTGTAAAGGTGGGCATTTGGTGCAACACCTTTAACACCTTTATTGCTCTCAGAAAAGAATAAGATACAAATCTATTTGCATAATATACAGTCTACCTAGTGAGCAAACCCATAGAAAGTAATGGTTAACTTATTGGGCACATAACGTTATCCAGACATTATACTTGGCTATACAATATTCCCTACACCTACGTTTAAAAAAATCATCAGACATTGGCAATACAAGCAACTCTGGAAGTTGATTATAAGTGCATACTGCTTTGAAAAAAATTGTGAAACACTTCTCGACGTCTAGCTAATCTAACCGCTGACAGATTGAATCGCCTGTTTCTTGTGTCGTATCTGTCATCTGGAATAAGCGGTAGAATATGGTTTTCGAATATTGTTTTATTAAGGGTGATGGCTTTTCTAATGAATTTAAGCAAGAAATAATTATAAACGTCATGATATTTGAGAAGCTTCAATCAGCAGTACATAGCATTCGTTGGCATCATTGGAATATTATTCTCATCTCGTCTAACATTCAGGATAATGCGTAAAGTTTCATTCATAATTTGTTGATCCGGAGATCCGGATTTTGGATGTCACACGGGTAAGCGATTTGATGTTAACGCCTCAATTCCGATCAAACGGGGCAAAGCCGGCGCACGGGTCTCAAGTGGCAGACAAGTGAAGCCTTGTGGACTTAGCTTAACTAGAGCACTCTGAGAGCGCATAACTCCGCCAAGCAAGGCAACGGTTACGAAAAATGAAAATTGGTTGTGAGACCATGATTTTCTTTGTGCCAACGCTAAAATGTAATCATTTGTGCCCTTCAACAGTGTTAAAAGCTTCAGTAATTTTTTGAAGATTCGTTCATAACTTTTTGAGTTATGCTGCTAACAAGCTTTATGACAAACATGAGTCAAACATACAAACGAATCAACCGAGCTGCGCCAAAATTTGATCATTTATGCCTTTTAACATTACTAAGAACTCCTATAAATTTCATTAAGAACCATTCATTATTTTTTTAGTCATTGTGCTAACAAGCATAAAATTAAAAACAGTGACAAACGAACGAACAAACAGACAGATCGTTACAAAAATTTGGTCATTTACTCTTCATAATATGCTTAATAAATAAATTCATAAACATTCGTCAATAACTTTTTGAATTATAGCATTGAGAAAAATGAGGCAGACAAACAAACGGATGTACGGATCTTCACCAAAAGTTAACTATCTGTTCCTCTTAACATACCCAACAATCTCTGTAAATTTCGTCAAAATACATCCGTAACTTTTTGAGTTGTCGTGATAACAGACATACAGACAGAAAGAAAGACAATTAGACACAGGCAGACAAACAAACGGACGGACACGCCCGATTAAAACATAACCTCCTTGACGGAGGTAATAAATCAACTTTTGACGAGCTCATCGTTGGCACCTTTACTCAGAGTCCGACTCCGACTCCCGAGTTTTTACAGTTTCCGACCCCGACTCTTTTAATTCGTAAGCTGGCAGACTACGGTTTTTTTTTCTTAACAGTATAGGACAATTTTATCCGATTGCGACTTTTGGTTCGTGCCAGTTTTTGACTCCGACTCCTGGACTTCAAAGTTTACAAACTCTGAAACCCTGCGACTCAAGTTAGCAGCAACGAAACCAAAATGCATTCCGCGTCCAAAAAATGCATTTAGTGTTTGTCTATCAGCCTTGCATTTCGTTAGGCATGTTGCTCCTCGATTCCTTAGACGACTCTAGCCAAGGCCTCCTATAGACTCTACATATACCTCAGAGGCCTCGCTCCAGTGTACCTCTTCGTTTCATCAGACTCTTGCGCTAAACTGCAAACTTCGAAATACATTCAATACGTCAATCATGATTACTTTACTCTCTCTCCTGCTACTTTAATGAAATACAACTTCACTTTAAAGGTAAGGGTGCCAGTAGTGTATGCGGCCTATCGGAGTGTAAGGATTTTCCCCAGTTTTTGTTTACTTTTAAATGCAAATTTCATACACGCTACTATGACTAATGGCTGATAATTTATACGAGCGTATAGAAAAATACTTTTGCGCAGAGACGGACCCGAAGGAAGAATTTTTTTTTTCGCCACGTACGGCCGTTGGTTCACTAAATGCTCAATTATAAAATATATATAGCCCTCTTTGTATGTTTTGTTTGTTATTATATTCCACACTGAATTTGTAAACGTAGCAAATGCTGCCTTTTGCTTTTGAAGAAAAATCTCAATGCCTCCCGCTGTCCTAGCTAGCGATGACCTGCTCTGATGCTGAGGTTACATGTGGAGCTCGCTCGTCGTTCAAAAATATATATTTAAACTCGATAGCATAGATACGGTAGTATGATCAACATGCGAGCGACACATCCTCACATTACGTTGTTCCCAGGAGAGTGTAGAGTAGCCCCGGCATAATGACAAACACGACGAGAGTTTCTCTCCAGACTTTTCTTTATTCCTTAGCAGGCACTCTATGGGTCACAAAAAGTATTCAACAATACAATTCCGTTAATAAATTGCTAAAAATATAATACGCTAAAATAAATGTTGGTTTTAATAAGTTTTCTGGCCACCGCGGTATAGTAGTTGCAATTATTATGATGGAAGTATACAGGATACTGAAATTCTGCGTTGAGGTTATAAGTTTATATCTGATTAACGTCTCTTGCGTTCATACTGCCTTTGCAACCAAGTACCTTTCCCTTTATCATTTGCCTTTCATACAAACAGTATCTTACATGTATAAGAAAATGTTCACAGGTATAGCTACATGCGCTACAAAGAAATTGCATAAAATATAACTTCTTTGCTGATACCAAACCAACACCATCAAATTCTCGCAAAACCATTTCCGCCTAAGTCTTTGTTACTTATCTAAGTACTTACTTTGATATCTTTGTAACAATTATATCCCTCGTAAGTCGTAACATATATTAGCTAACTTCCCTATATACTCTTTTAAACTTTCGCGATACCTTTTAAGCCTGGATCTTGTTTATTTATAATCTGAATGTTTGCATTGGCTTCCTTGTTATAAGACTCATAGCGAGTCGTGGCTATGAGTGTGCTGGACAGCCGACACTAAACCGCATACATCCTGTTCCTCGGCAGCATTGCTAATCAGTTCGGTCCCCAGCTGGGCCATTTATGACTGTTTTCCTTCTGCAGATCGTGAGCCGTAAGCTGTTATGAACTGCTGAACATAACTTGACTAATAGGGTGGAGCGTTTTTCAACTTTTTTTTATTTTCCATAGTGGCTATTTCGGGAAAGTTGCCAAATAAGGAGAAAAATTGTGATAAAAGCATTTTTTCAAGACGGATATCTTCTACCGCCCCAAGATCCTTGAAGTTGGATATAAGTGCTCATATGGGCGAAAAAATGTTGAATTTTTTTCTTTTTATTCACTAAGCAGTAGCTCTACATCAGAGAAACACGCAGGCAAAGTTTTAGGCAGCCAGCGCAACGCTAAGTGTGTAGAACAGGCGATTATAAGGGGGCCGGACCGCACAGACGTCAAACTCGCCATGCTTTATGTACGTTTGCAATAATTCTGTGTAGGTGCATCGGTGTGCGTGTGGGCGGCGTTTAAGTTCATCAGCTGCGCTGGTCACTGTATCGCAGATTAGGGTAGGTAAGGTTAGGTTAGGTAATTTTAAGTAAGGTTAGGTAAGCTAAGGTTAGGTTAGGTAAGGTAAGTTAAGGTTAGGTTAGGTAACGTTAGGTAAGGCTACGCTAGGTAAGGTAATGTTAGGTAAGGTTAGGTTAAGCTAGGTTAGGTTTGGTAGGGCTATTGTGTAGTATTTTCGTGGTTGTGGGGCGGCGAGAAAGCTTACTTGAATGCACGCACAGTGATGAACGTACACATAATGGCGTAGGTTGTAGCCCCATTTTTTGCGCACGTACTCAAAATTACAAATATTGCAGCCTATTTTTTACTCATTGCATAGGTTGCAGCATTTTTTTACTCACATTCTGAAAATTACTCCCCATGCTTCCCATGTTTTCTTCCTTACTTGATGAAAATTGCATAGGTTGCAGTCCCCTTTTATGTACTCAAGTGTTGAAACTTACGTAGGTTGCCGTCGCCTTCTGCTTACTTTCATGTTGATCTCTGGACAATTATTGGTATTTTTGTGAGTTACAGAGCGTGTGGGCGTTTGTGTCGCGCTGGGCGAGCGTGTGGCGTGTGTGGCTGAGCCAACACTCCCCTGTGGCGGGTGTGGCAAGGGTGCTGCAGAAAGATGCCGTGGCGCGTATAGAGAGGGTAAGCATGGCGTTTATTTTTTTTAGCCGTAGAACCTGCTTACGATTTTCAGTGTGCCGTCAAGTATGGTACTCAGGATAAAAATGATGATGATTATAATCATAAAAATATAACAAACCTCTTCATTAATCCCCTAAGGAACTGATTGTTTGTTTTTCGAAATCTCTGTTATCGGGTAGGAAGAACCTGCAAACACTAGACAACTGTTCGATGGGTCTGCTCGAGTTACTAGCTTAAGAGGTTACCTAGTCGTTGGTGCATGATCCCATAAAGTATAATAATAATAATACTTACAAATGTAAAATGATAGCTATGTAAACGCTTCGTTATTGTTCCATCTAGTATAGCAATAATACCTATAGTAATGGTAAAAATAAATGATATCTTTACTGACATTTTTTTAGTCAACGGGAGGGGAGGAGGGCATCTGTCACCCCAGAGTCCTTCGACTACATTTACTGAGTCAGTATTCGGTGTCGGATTTTATTGCGGGGGCACAGACCCCATGCAGGTATGGGGAGGGCGGAGGGGCGCAGATTGTCGGATAAGAGCCTTCCGTTTCTATAGCTAAACTCTTTACATTAATTGATTGACTACTACATATATCTGCAGTACCAACCCCTGAGTGTAACTGAGTTTCCCAGTTTTGAGTGCGGTGAAGCTGACTTTGGGTACCTTTACCTTTATTCCACTCTATGATGTAGCTGTGGCTCATCATATATATATATATATATATAGATCCTATTATCTAGCTGTGTGCGGGTGTGGCTCCTTATCTAGCTCTGGCTCACCTTATTATCTAGCTCTTACTCACCCTATTATATAACGGTGACCCACCGTATTACCTACCTAATATATTTCAACTCGAGATTAATTGACGATCCACACAATTTTATAAATCACCACTATAACAAGGAAGTCGATCATGTTGAGCAGGGCCTGACCCTGGAGTTGCTGTGGCCCACCTTGGAGCAGCAGGTGCAGAGTTTCCGCCAGCGGGTGCTCTCTTCACCTCTGCTGAACATGTCACAACCATCGGCACACACAACCCTTGTCCAGGTGACCTCAGCGGCTTTCCACAAAAGCCAATTGGAAACTTATCGGCATTTATCGGCTGCCTATGGGAAAATAAAGAAGGGCATCCGATAAATGCCTATAAATTTCCGATTGGGATGTGGTGCCTTACTGATATTTTTGTTTCTCTAACGAAGTTGTTTTTGATGATGTTAGATCTTCACGGAAGTAGTGCTTTTTTTATTTTCTTATGGAAGTAGTGCTTAGCTGTTATTATATTGCCAGATGTGTGGTTTTGCTGTTATTTCTTCATGGACGGTGCGCCTTGCTAAAATTATTTCTCCATGGCAGCGATCTAGCTGATGTAATATCTGCCCGAAATTGGTTTTGCTGCTGTTATTTCTTTTCGGATGTAGAGCTTTTTATGTTGTTTTTCTGTGGCAGTAGCGCTTCGCAGTTATCAAATCACCTAAATTGCACTTTTGCTGACCTTATTTCTCCTATGCAAGCGGTACATTTCCAATGGCCCGTAAAATGGTGCTTTTCTGATGTTATCTCTTCACGAAAGTGGCGCTCTACCTATGTATGATGTACAATACCTAGACATAAGTATTTGCACAACTCTATTTTTTATGTGTATTAGAAAAATTAGGGACTGCTTTAGGATAATTAATACAGGAAGTTTACATAACCTATATATAATAGAATATTTAAACAGAGCAATCAAATGTGCACTTATAACAAGAAAATTCAACGCAAGCAAAAGTAGTGAGGAACAAAAGTATTTGACCAAAAAATGATGACATTAGTACTTGGTGGCGTGACCTTTATTGGCAATAACAGCAAGGAGACGATTGTTATATCTGGAAATGATTTTTTCACATTCACTTGATGGTATTTTTTCCATTCTCTCGTGCAGATAACCTTTAATTCAGTAAGGTTTTTGTGACAATATTTGTGGACACCAGATTTAAAAAGACGCCACAAAGTTTCTGTTGGATTAAGGTCCGGTGATTGGTTAGGCCATGGAAGAACATTTAATTTCTTCTTTTGAAACCATTCTTTCGTTGAATTCGCAGTATGCTTGGGGTTGTTGTCTTTTTGGAAGGTCCACCTGCGCCTTTCCGTAGAATTTTTTGGCACTTGGAAGCATCTTCTTCTGTAATATCTCCCTATACATGAAACTATTCATCTTGCCATCAATGATATGAAGATCCCCAACACCATGGGAAGCAAAGCAACCCCACACCATGATGCTGTCCCCTCCATACTTCACGGTGGGGATAGTGTTCTTGGGGTCATAGGCACTTCATTAGGCAGTACCACGTTTCCTCCATACATGCAGAGCTTTGTTTCGGCCAAAAAGTTCTATTTTAGTTTCGTCACATCATATAACCCCTTCCCAAAACTCATTTCGTTTGTCCAGTTGGTCTTTGGCGAATGTTAAGCGGCTCTTGACATTTTTGCTGTAAGAAGAAGAGCTTAGCGAGGAGTGTAAGAATGTATGCCAGTACGGTTAAATTCCCTAACAATAGTTTTCTTGCTGACATGCAGTCCCTGAGCAGCCAGTTCACTCTGAAGGTCAGCACGAGTTGTCATGGGGTCATTAGTCACCTTACGTAGCATGTCGCGCCGAGGACGACCCATGATCTTACGCGGAGCTCTAGCTCTTGGCAGATTGGAGACCGCCCCAGTCACTAGATGCTTGTGGACTATTGCTCCAACCGTTGAAAAAGGAACATTGACACGTTCTGCTATTACTCTATAAGTTGATCCCTCACTACGAAGTTGAATTATCCGTTTACGAGTAACTTCAGGGATTTCTTTAACTTTGGGCATTGTAGTGAGAGTGTGCGCGACTTCAACGAGGTCTAGAGAGGTAATGATTGCGCCGGCTGTGGTTTGTTTACATTACAGCTGTTTCGAGACGTTTCGTGAACGTTCTAGAATAATTTCCAAACTAGTTTAATCAAATTATACTTGTAAATATCATAGATTCAACATCATATTTTTTTTTGGTCAAATGCTTTTGTCCCTCATTACTTTTACTTGTGTTAAATTTTCCTATTATAAGTGTATATTTGACTGTTCTGTTTAAATATTCTATTATATATATGTTATATAAACTTCCTGTATTAATTACCCTAAAGCAGTCCCTAAATTTTTTAAAATACAGAAAAAAATAGAGTTGTGCAAATACTTATGTCTAGGCACCGTATATTTCTCATTGATGTAACTCCGTTTGGCTAGCACCATTTATACCGGGCTTGTTTTTGTTTTTACTACATGGGTTTTTTGCCTTATTTTCTTCCTACGATAATAAATCTTTCTAACGATGTAGAAAAGATAGGGTTGAGTCATATGATAGCTGCGCCCATCCTTTGTCATGAGGAATAGCGTCTATAAGGCATCCCATTAGTTCCTTAGCTTTACTTTTAGACTTTCGAGATATCTTCATTTCTTATTTATATATATATACATACATATACCCACTTAAATTGGGTTACCCTTTTCTTCGTATCAGAACTAATCTTTGTTCTTCTTCTTGTTTTCTGAATTTCTTCTCTCACTCACGATTGTCTCTCATGCACTTGTTCTTTGCTCTCTATTGTCATATTGAATTAACCGTCATTGGCCTACCTTAAAGCACTATTGCAGTGGCTATGCTACCTTGAAATACCATGAATAATCGCTTGTAATATGACTATTCCTCCAGTGAAGGCACTAGTTAAAAAGCTGCATCAATTTCTATATCATGAGCAGCAGTGTCGTATAATCACATTCCTATACTAGTCCGGGGTTGTGGAGTAGGAATGACCAAGTTCGAATTCGACTCATGGGTCCAGACAGAGTCCGACTTTTGGACCCCAACCATCTTCAAAGTTTGATGATTCCGACTCTTTAACAATACAGACTTATTTCCATCCGATTCCGACTGATTATTGAAACAAGCAAGTACTAGAACACACGATCGCCGTGCTGTAGGAGCACGGTAAGGCAGGCACTTCTGCCTCTGCACGGCAAAGTGTGCTGAACCGGCACGCTTATGACAATTTGCTCACTATTGCGAAGCTTCGCTGAGGCTCGAAGCAAGTTCTACGCTCTCTGCACGCGTGCTCACGTGTGCTGAGGGCTCCAGATAGAGGGCAGCTACGCGTGCACTGCTGCCCCATCGCACGCATCCTATTTGAGGGTCTGGGGTACGCATTGGTGTGCAAGTAATGCAATTAAAAACGTGCTGCTTTTAGGACAATTTTTCGGCACCCATTCATGTGCTTGTCCAGCACGCCCTACTTTTCTCATATGCATCTTCCTTTCGACAACCCCACTTCCATGCTCCAACTTAGTGCTGAGTTTTCTGACCTTACTCCACTTTCTAGACTTGCTGCTATTCAATATAATATAATTATAATGGGAATGCACTCGCAATAATTCTTTTCTACAAGTTTCCCAATAAACTGTACGATCAGTGATTTATACGTCATGAATAACAAGGGCCAACTTGCATTTTGTTGCTGGGGTTATATCACATGCGCATTCCTAAATTCCATATTGTAATCCCGAATCCGTAAACCTTGTTTTAACGCTATACATAACAGGTGGATTTAAAAGTCTGTGTTTGAATACTGTAGTGCTCTTCCTGCAAAAATTATTGTTTAAACAATTGAGCTAAGAGTTAACTTATGACGCTTTGTGTCTTGTATCTCATTAGTATTTTTCTGCATAACGCCCATTAGGACTAATTTGCTACAAATGGTGTTACTCCTACGCGATAAATAATCCATGACAAATATTTTATACACATTTTTCGTACACTGACCAATGTTTGAAAATTATTAATAGTGCTACGCCTACGAAAAATAACAACGATATACTTCGGGCATTAGTGGGTTAAAAATGTAACGTGCAAGCGAAGCTCAAATTTTAAATGCAGAATCACACCCTCTAGTTAGAAGGAACCACTACATATTTACATGCATGTCATTGAAAGGTAGAAATTTGTTAACAAGAACGTTACCTATGTATACTTGCACTATCGGCAGGCTAGAGATATTGATATCAATGACACTGAAGATCGCCAGATCGTTTCTCTATCCAGGCAAGTGATCTCTTGCTATGCTTGACTCGCTTACTCAGCAACTGATGTCTGCCGAGCTTTATGGGGATACTGACCTTTGTCATGAATAGGAAAGGTCGGTGAGCACAGGTCGTTGCGCAAGAGTCTTCTGTCAATGGCGTCAAAACTCTTGACGATCTTTGGTCGACTGCAACTGTACTTGTTTATGTGACAAACTAGCCTTTATCTACAGCGAGAACCAGTGCCCGTGGGTTTCTCAGTAGGGGTACGATCTAGCTATTTGATCTTACCTTTAATGAATATTGTTTCCAATAGGTTGGCAGCATCAGTAGCGCTCTGGACGCCGTAGACGCACTGTGGCAGGAAATCATCTCGAACAGCCTCCCAGCCCTGGAGCGGAGCGTACGTTTCCAGGCCCGTGCTGCGCTGGCCAAACTGCGCCTTTTCTCCAGCAAGCCAAAAGGTGACAGCTAGTAATACAGCATATGAGGGAAATTAAAAAAGTTCACAGGAACTTTCGGTTCAAAGTATCTTTGCTGAGTAAATAACTTTGAATCCATTTTAAAACGTTAAGGGTCAGACGGATCTAAAGGTCTAGGTACACTTAAATGCGGTTATTTTTACGAAAATGACGTTCAACCTTCCTCTGCATAGAGTATCATTTGTGATACAGACGTAACAGTGGTATTCCGACGAGGAAGGGAAGATTGAGCCACTTAGTGATGAGTTAACCCGTTAACTTTTTCTATAAACGACGATTCAAATAATACTATTCCTGCGAGAAAGGTGCAAAGAATAATTCCTGAGAGAAAGAGTTAACGCTTTGACCGCAATGTGTGTCACATATGGTCCGTGTTATGGTTATAATACTAGCACTACCATGTATATATTTATTATTGTTATATGCTAAGCTGGAGAGTTCGTGTGAGTATTAAGTTTTGAGATTTAAGTTAAATACCGATTATAAAATTCATCAGCCTACAGTATGGTGCTGTGTGTTGAAGAAACGACAAGTAAGGTAGAGCTGCTGGTGCCTCTCAGCACCCGCTTTTAAAACACAGCACTTCCGGACACACTTGCAAATGTGGGCTTCGCCCGGATCCTTTCGCAAAAACATTTGATTTACGTTTTGCGATAGGAGGGTATAAGATCCTAATGTTACAACGCCAGTTTGAGTGACAAACTATAAAGATAATGCTTGTCGCCGGATCTATCAATAAAGAGCTTGCGTCTCGAAACTAAGATCTTGGGTCGGTGTGCGTTTCGTTCCAGTCCGACCTTTCCCTTCGCTATCTCTCATAACCTTTTAGGAGTTCATGATAAACATCCTGTCTCACATTGGCAAGAATGTAGGTAGCAATACGTTGAGCTAGAATATACAAATCTTGCATATGCGACAAGCTTATTTAACAACTAGAGGCCTCAACAGTCTAAAGTGACGGCCGTAATTTTGTAATTAATTTTCTTTTATTGTTCTTACTCTCGGCACAAAGTTGGTTTCGAAATAGGCCTCATGCCTGTAGGCTTGCTTTTCCATTGAAGAAAGTGTATTGTGCCGTCATGAGTTTACGAGAGTAAAGCTTCTCTCTTGCAGGCAAAGGCGCCGATATCACTTCGAACATACTCGAAAGCTAAGAAGCACCAATAAAATATAGTTCAATGAAAAGAATGCACCGCAATTGCTCATGTCTTACTGTAATCTAGATGCCAGCCGATACTCCAGCTTTTATTAGCACCAGAATTTACCGGAAATGCTCAGAGCTTTTGTAACCTGGGTACCAGCTGACAGTTGAACCTTTAAGGATCGAAATACGGCTATAATAGGAAATGGAAATATTTTGACTTCTGCTCAGTGTGAACTTACGCCTACAACGAACAAATTCAGTTAACAAACCCATAAGCGAAATTATTTATGCACCAAAGGAATGAATAATCCAACCAAGATTAAGCTTCTCTAATTGCTACTAAGAAATTCAGTTAAAAAATTATGCGATATAGCTTGTGCCCAAAAGGATAAAAAACCTATGAAATATAGTATACTACCTTTCATAATTTGTACCGAACTACTTTATTTGTACCGAGTTACTTTTCAAAACGAAGCGGGCTCCAGAAAACGTAGTATTTCCACCTTCGAGCTTATATTTCAGGAGTTATATTGGTCATTGTAACTCCAAGGGCTGAAACTTCTTGGTTTTCGAACTTGTTGCTCATTAGATGAATTTTGTCCTGTTTTAATTCTTGGAAGCGTGAGTGAAGGAAGGACCAACCAAAGAACAAAGAAGATAGCCAGATATCAAGTAAGTATGCAAGCAGCCAACAACTGTGTATTATCATATAGTGAATAATTTATTTATTTATTTTTATTGCCTTTTATTTTGAATTGCGGTCAAAGTATTAAGACTCTAACACGAGTATATCCCTTCGTGTAATATTTGCACCTTGGCGTAAATATATTACTGGAGCGCGCCTCCAGCCACCGTTCCTGGCAGTCGCTGCCGTAGGTATTGGCTTGAAATCCTCCACTCTCATACCTCTAACATCGGCAGTCAACCTGACTGAGTGACAGGGTGACAGCCAGTTTTTCGGTGCAATTAAATGACTTCGCCCACAGCACTGTCTGGCTCGAAGAATTTGCCGGCAGAAACAATCTCCGAGTAAATTTTTGTCCCGAGAATATAATTAGCGTTCAAGACGGGACGGAAACTGAGTAAAAAGCTGGCGAATAAGATACCGGGTGCTCTAATCGTAGAGTTTTCTGAACATTTGAAATTCGAAAATTTAGCAGGTGCGGACAGTTTGTACAGCCAAAACCGTTGAAAAACAACCTGAGTCTCATGTCGCTAGTCTCGATCCTTCTATTCCTCCCACCACCCCACCTGCTAGTAGCTACGGCGAACAGGCACGCTCGCTTCAATGGGGAGTGGTGGACGTGTGCCTTCCAGTGGTAGATTTATTCCAAGATTTCAACTTTATTCCCATTAAATTGAAGAATATGAGGAAAACGAAATCTGATGTGGATTATTAAAAGTTCAGCATTCATTATGGAAATCTTATGCCACCCGTAAACGAACGCTTTTGCGATGTTATCCCCGTTTGGATCCATGCAAAAAGAGTTAAATTGGCTCCATACCAAAACACACATAGCCTCTGCAATGAATATTTTACTTGTTGCGCACTTTGCAATGTAATTTTGATGAATATATGTTACTTAACTCGTAGTCTTCAATATATATTTGACTAAATTATATAGCTAAGCTTTTGCCATCAAGACAATACAATAAACACTGCAGTATGTTTATACATCGTAATATACCCCTGTGTGAGGCATTCAACTGCGTGCGTAGGTGAGTTATTTTTTGAGTTCGTCATCATACTTGAATGTGAGGGTTAACTTCATTGCTTGCCGAGTATCTAAATAGGTTCCGACTACAGTGCAGAGCGGTGAACGAACGTCGTGAAAATCTTGTTTATTTACATCTTAATACAAGACTCATTAAATATAATCTAAGTACAAGTAGCTCGGTATTCCTACTTGGAAAAAAGCTATGAAATGCTCCTATGCGCAGACAAGCAAGGTACGAGGTCTGCGCAACGATTATTGCTTGTTTTCCTGCAAGCGTCTTTATACATACCTATGACTTCCAGAACTCATTTCTGATTTTTTGGAAAGCTGGTTATTACTGGGTTCCTTTCCTTAAGGGTTGGAAGTTACTTTTAGTTCACCAGTAAATTGTCCGTATGTGTACAAGGCTAGCAAATATCTCCGAGCCTCTGGTTACTGGAGTTTGAGTGACAGCTTCTACCGATAGCTCTGCCGGAAGTTCTTTAAGAATATTGCTTATGTCTCAAAGTTTACAAGTTGGAAGGCGAGCGAATTAGCTATGGTAAAAATGCATCCGATCTTTTGCTTTCGTTCTCTAAGACTGTCGTTACAAGCTTCCGTTTACCCGAACATCAATACAGTCAGTAATGCGCCTATAAATTTACACATTTGAGCTAGCATATTGTTATCTGGTATGTGGGGCAAAGCAAATACAACACCCTTGGGTGAAGAGGCTACAAAAACCAAGTGGTATATGTATGTAGGTCCACCTCTCATCTTATTTTATGTAGCTTATTAATATGCAGGTTCAAAATTTTTCTTTCAGGTACTTGATATCTTATGTAGTCCAGATTTAAAAGTATAAAAACGAGTAGCTTGAAGTAATAATTTTCGAACTCAGAAAATAAAGCTTCGTATTCAAGGGGGGTTTACCCTAAATCGAAGGCTTCCTGTTCAGTTTTAATAGCCCCATTCGATACGAAAACTCTGCTCCTACGAAAGCCTATTTTTGGAAGCTTATAGAGAACACTTCATATTAATTACTTAAGCTCATCTATCTACGGAAATATGTAAGTAAACTAGAGCGCTAGCACTGGTTTTAAAGGGAAAGGGACTCCAATATATACTGTCTAACTTAAAAAAAAGAGATAAATCGCTGGTTTCTATGATCAAAACTTGTTACTGCAGTCCTGTATAAAAATATCTTCAGTACCGAAAGGATTAAAAGCAATCAGAGCACGCCAAGTCTGTTATGAGATTCCAGTCTACACGCTCCGTATGTGTTCAATGTTGCATTGCAGTGCGATGTCCCTTCATGCATGTACATCGTTAGGTCCATTTTGGGGGGTTTAATGCTTGTTAAGCCCCGAATATTCCCAGGCGCCCTATAATTTTTGTGTTTGTCTTTACTCTTTTTGTATATACAGTATGCATACTGAAAATAGTCCAGACTGGCACACGCACGCACTCCTCTGCTCAAGCCCCCCCCCCCCTCCTGTCTCTGAAGCCTAGCGGTAGTGGTGCTGTCTTCTATAATGCACTTTCAATAGACGCTTTTTTGTAAATTTCGGAATTTTTACTTGACCTGCTGAATAAGAGACGTGGGAAATGATTGCTTCGTACCAGTTATTTTTTGAAAAATGTCCTTCTTCTTCTACATATGCTTGAAGATACGAGTCTGAACGTACTGATACTCCGTTCAGTTGAACTGACGTTGGTGCCGTGGTAATTCTAGGAAAGTAATAACAATAACATTAGTATATACAGTATAGTAAGTTTTTCTACACATATTAGCTTCAAAAATATTTTCTAGTTAAGTTTAAAAGTTTGAGTGCATACCGACTTGTAATTTTTGGCTTTATAAAGGTATCTCTCTACGCCACGCAGAAAGATATGAGTACATACGGATTTTCCAACCACACGTTAACTATATTAAGCTATTCTCCGCATTGAAAGTAATGATATGAGAATATACTGATTTTTTACACACCTAGGAAAAAGTACTTTCTATACATATTGAGCATAAAGTTATAAGTACATACTGACTTTTCAATGACCCATTAACTATATATATAAAGTTATTCTCCACATATGTAATCATAAAAACTCCTGCCCTAATTCTAACAATTCCGACCCTACTTATTATTACTCATTTTAATCAATAATTATCAGAAAAGAACAATTAGTTTCCTTATATTTCATAATTGTTTCTTAGTAGTAGTGAAGATAATTTGTAATATAATTTACTCTGAGGCTCACTGAGAACACTATAGGTTTCTAAATATATTCTTACCCGCGAAAAGGTGCCCCAAAATATCAAGAGTCTGTATAAGGAGAGAGAGAGCCTCTTTTTTAAATATACAATAGAAGAAGAGTCCGTCGAACAGACGGGCTCTGTCAGGTTGGTGTCGTGTAACCACCCACACAAGGGCAAGGGTCGAGCTACAGCTGTTAGGCTGGAGTCCCAGTGTTTATCCGAAGAGACAGGCATTGATAAAACTGAACGGGCAAAATCAGTGGAGCGTGAAATTGTTAGCCGAGGGAAGAAGGATATTTTGCCTAAAAAAACAAAAAATACAAGAAGTTTGATAGTGTATGAAAGGGCGGTACCAAAATTTGAGAAAGGGTTAACCGATGAGGGTTCTGTACGCTCTCGGGGAAAGTTTCATGTGAGGTAATACTCAATGATGTATGGCAGCGTCGATGAACTGTCTTTACGATAGAAATATCGTATAGGACGATCCGAGCAGAGGGATTGAACCCGATTTTAGAGAACCAGTTTGAGATTAGAGGGCTGACAGGCCAGTGCCCTCTAACTTGCTCACTTAGCCTCTATTTTTTATGCATCTTGTAGAGAACCCTAGCGACGTCTTGGGCTCATTTGCCATCACATTTGTCATCTTGCTTACGAACCCTCTATAAAATTGTTGCAATTGTGTCTACATTTATCTCTGTGATTTCCGAAATACAGAAAATGGAAAATTAGCTCTGAGTCGTCAATCAAGCCTTTTTACGTAAATTTAAGAAGCTCATAGTGGTATCGTATAACTCACCATCGTATCTTCCAAATATGTCACCTGCAGTAACATCTATATAACACCGACGAAGAGTAATGATATGAGTACATACTGACTTTTTACACACCTTTTAGCTTGGTAAAAATATTTTCTATGTTTATCATAAAAATATATCAGTACATAGTGGCTTCCAAATAACCCTTTGGTTATATGAAGCTATTTTCTACGCTAAGAGTAATGATCTGAGTACATACATACGTATTGACTTTCCAATAACCCTTTGGCTATATGAAGCTATTCTCTACGCTAAGAGTAATGATTTGAGTACATACGTACTGACTTGCCACACTCCCGTTAGCCCTATAGAAGAGAGATATTCACCCGTAAGCTAAGCTTTCACAAACTGTGTCTAGGCAGGGCAGTGCTGTTGGGGTGGCAGAAGGCCATCACTTGGGACGGTAAGGTGGTACAAGAGCTCGTTACGGACACATGCCCTCACTTACTGCTGCTGCTCCACCGTGCCCGTCCTGTTGTAGCCGTAACCGTCGCTGCAGATACGACCGGCCGTCGCACTCTTACCTTGGTCACCGGTGGTTATACGGTGGCGCTGGACAACGGTATGCAGGTACGCATATAAATATTGCAACTAGCTTAAAGCAATTACTCATTATTCGTACTATACTCTGACCATTATATGTAGGCAGTTTGGGCGTGGTCAAATTCCTCTACAGCTGCGATTCCCAACCTTTTCTAAGCCTGGCAACCCTGGAAAACTTTTGCGATATTTTCGCATCCCCTACAAAATTAATGACTCATTTGATGATACAGAATGTAAATTACGCAAAATTTGTGAATAAATTTATAGGTTCAACCTTATATTACCTAAGATTTCGTACCCACTGGTAAATCCGGGAAATCTACCCATGATCCGGAACCCCTGTCCCATATATTTCTTGTAACGGCTGACAATTGCACGATTATGGCTCGATTACTTTCATTTACCGGTCAATTTCTTTCTTTTTGCATTATCTCGGTGAATGCTTAGGTTACAATTGTCTATCTCATTTCAAATATCCTTTAGAAATGTTATTCCCAGTCTTGCTCAATGCTGCATCTCCCCCTCTATTGTGGTTCCCAACCTTTTCACAGCTAGACACACCTAGAAAACTTTTAATATGTTATCGCACTCCTTGAAAAATAATAACTCATCTGATAACAGATAAAGAATGAAGTCTGCACCAAATTTGGGTACAAATTTATTGTATCCAACTTTATTTTATCGAAGTTTCGCTCCCCTTGGAAGGTCATCTCGCATCCCCAAGGGGTGCGAGCCCCGGTGGGGAATCCCTGCTCTATGACGTTGACAATTCTATGGGCATTTCTGAGATGCTGTTCGGCCCAATCTTAGCCACGCCCACTACCTGTATATATAGAGAGAAATCCCAGAAATACCCATAGAACTGGCACCGCTGTAGAGGAATTTGGCCACGCCCAAATTGCCTTGATAAAATGCTCAGAGTATAATTTAGCCCTTGTTCAAATGTACGACGGTTAAAACACTGCATGGATGCTCGGTCAGCTTCTAATTTAGAAGTGAGCTTATTATAAAATAATATTAAAATTGTTGCTGACTCATAGAGTAGAACTCCCTCAGGGGGCATGAAATGGGTTCTCTTCGGTAGCAAAATTATGCCTTTGAGACTTAACTTGCTCGCAACTGTAGGCACGTGCGCTTGCTTCGATCCGTTGATATCAAGTTTCAGTCATTGACCCTGAATTCGTTACCCTTGAGACTTCCAGAAAGTCAGTCTTGCTCCATAAAATGGAGCAGTGGAAGGTAATGCAAAGTGACGAAGCCGAAGTTACTATTTCCAAACAAGTCAAGTCAAGTGAGCTTAGATTGACTCAACAACCCAATCCAATGTGCCTATAAGACATGTCACAAAGGGTTAGGAGCTGACATCCAACTCCTCCCCGCTGCTCTGTTCATATGCGTTTTAGACCTCCCCCGATTATATCTATGCTCCCCTGATTCATTAAATAATAAAGAAAAACTTTTTTATTTACACATTCTAGCTTAATTTTCTTCCCCTTTTCTCATAATATGATTCCTAATACCGAAACGTTAAATTTTAAATTTAGTCGAATTCCATTTAGTATTAGGGTTAGGTAAGCTACGTTCGATCATCCTACTTATGCTCTGGGGAGCAGCCACCCCCGAGGGACCATGTAGCTTACCTTAACCTTAGTTAGACCTTCGGAAATTCTTTTCTTCTGGCCTGCTTTTTTCCTTCCGCTTTCATACTGTTGCTGATGATACATTATCCTATTCTTCTTCTTCATTCACGACTTTCTGTTCCCATGCGCGTTGAGCTTGAATGAGAACACCCTCGTTTATGGGTTTCACATTTTTATCGATATACTACACGTCTCTTCCGTCTTCTTCTGTTAGATCGCCTTCGTTGTGCAAACGGTCCTGCTAAAAAATAGAAATTGAATATTTTCTGAAGGACGTGACGATTAAACAATGAAACGTTTTTCTATATTCCGTAAGAGAGACAATTCTAGTCAAAAGAATATGGATATTGTATGTCGTTTTGGCCGAACTTATTTTTCAAGATAGCTAAAAAATATATTACCCTGGAAATGCGTAAATTTAGCACCTAATATTATTTTCCAGTCACGACTTAATAATGTGAACCAATTGCTCCAATACATTAAATCGATAAGCGTTCCTGGTACAGTTGTTATTACAATGCTATTTTTCATTAAATACCGTAGTTCACAGTGCCTAGACTACTATTTCTTGGTATCAAAATTTCAACTAGCTTTTTTATAACGTAGATAGCTACCATAAAAGAAATTAGGAGCATAACATTTGTGTAACTCGAAAACATGTGCTTTATCGGTTGTTTTTCTACCGACTTAGTACGCACTTAGTGGTTACTTATCTTCGATGATAGAAACGCTTAGTTATCCTCTTTAAAACTTGGTTCTCCAATTTAACTGAAGCTTAATGATATTCTCTGTTCTTGTGACTAAAAATCTCCTCTAATTTGTCAGTCAAGAACAAGCCTTCTACTCAGTAAGGGGCTGTGACAAAGTGCCCCATATTTTAAGTCAAACTTCTCTCGTACAATATGAGCCATAACTCACTGACCTATATAACCACATGCTGCTCGTGTTCGCTCTGAGTACGTCTAAGCTCTAAGCCATGGTTCTTCGGGTGGCAACGGCATGTTGATTTTGCGGCGTACTGGCCATGCAAAAACGGCTGTACAGATCGAGAATAATCGTTTTCGACTTTTCGTGGCCGATAGGTTCCGTGATCGGCAGCGATAGTTGAATTTATTCGAACTTTGGATACTTTGGATATCATATATCTATATCATGTATATCTTCGCCTAGGAGGTTATTTTTTTATCGTGTCTGTCTGTTATTCTGTTTGTCTGTCACCAAGATTACTCAAAAAGTTGTGGACGAACGTTTACGAAATTTGCAGGCATTGTTAGGCAGTTGACAGTAACAGATGATCAACTTTTGCTGAAAATCCGTTCATCTGTCTGTTTGTTTGTCTGTCTGTCTATTTTTCTTCAAGCCATTACTCGAAAAGTTATAAACCGATTTTCATGAAATTTATATGAGTTGTTAGGAATACTGTATTACAAAGAGTAAATGAACAAATTTTTGGGGATGATCTGTTCGTTTATCGCTATGTTTGATTTTATGCTTGTTAGCATAATAACTAAAAAAATATGAATGGATCTTTATGAAATCTACAGGAGTTGTTAGTGATGTTAAAAGACAAATATAAGAGATTTTGGTGTAGATCGGTTGGTTCGTTTGTATGTTTGACTTATGTTTGGCATAATGTTTGTTAGCGCAGAAGCTCAAAAAGTTTGAATGGATCTTTATGAAATTTAGAGGAGTTGTTAGTAATATTAAAAGACATAAATGATTAAATTTTGGTGATGATCGGTTGGTCTGTCTGTGTGTTTGACCTATGTTTGTCATAAGGTTTGTTAGCAGTATAATTTAAAAAGTTATGAACGAATCCTCATCAAAAAGGTATCGTTAATGCTATCAAAAGGCACAAATGATTGGATTTTGGTCTGATACAAAGAAAATTATATTTTCAGAACCAATTTGTCTTTTTCGTTACTGTTGCCTTGCTTGACGGAGGTATGCACTCTCAGAGTGCTTTCAAGTTTTTTTTTAGTTATTTAACGTGCATCTGAAATTTATTAAAACAATCCCTTTACAACAACAACACCCATTACTCTATTAATAACAGGGACAACTTTAAAGCAATATGATATCGGTAGGTAAGGTGTTGCGTGTAACACAGTACGGTAACACTCAAAATTAAAATTATAACAACAATATTAATAAAGATTGTTTCTGTACTCACCTCGAAAAATACAGAAGGATGGATTATTACTGTACTTACAAGAGCAAGTAAAACTTGAATTGTGATGAATTTGTTGCGCTGTAAAAAATGATGATGGTGATGAATATGACTATGTATCGCAGTTTTTTTTTAGTATTCCCCAAAATGTGCGATATAATAATTCATGTTAAAAGCCAGAGCTTCGGGTCCACTATTGACACGTGAGCGTTTGCCACCCTATTTCGCGTCACAGAGCCCAATTGTTCTTTATAAGAAGAAATGTTTATACCAGTCATATAAAAGAAAAATTTTCAATTTTGCTCAATAAGTTTCTTTTTTATAGATCTTCAAGAGCTAGACTTTTGTGTGTTCAATATATGAGAGCAGTATGAGTTTTGTATATGTATTTATCACTCCGCGAAGTCTTGAATTTGCGATAGTTAAACGCGATGTACCAAGGAATACTGTACACGTACAGTTTCCAGCCCGTATTATGTGCGGGCGTTAATAATAATAATAAAAAAGATTCTATTTAATACTCAGGGAGACATTATAATTGAGCTCACTCGTCGATTTAATAGCCAGTCTACATCGGTAGCATGAATGACCCGTGAGCCGAACATCCGCTCATTAGTTCAGTGGGCGAGTATATAGTTTGAATCCGGTGTACGGTCAGTTTCCTCCCCGTACCGATACATTACACTGGTCTGCATAATTATTGAGGTTTAGGGTTTGTCATGAGTTCCTGTGTGGCTTTTGCGTTCTGAGATGAAAAATGTAACCAATTTTGCCCTATCAGGTCAGGTTTTCATTCTATTTCAAATTTAAAAACATAAATTGCTGGAAATAACGTGTACTCTGATGAATTTTATACATATTAAATTTCAGATTTTTAAGGTAAAGTAATAAAAGGGATTCTAGAGAGCATGCATAAGTATTTTAAATTTTCTTTCAACAAAGTTATGAAATATGCGTTGAGTACGGCCAATATGGCAACACCGTAGGTAGGGACAATCTATCTTTTGTAATCAACTTAGTGCAACCACCAAAGTTGAGAATATGAACGTGTTATTAATTAGCTCCTGCAACACTACCAAGCTCTAGATGCATGCATGTCCATTAAATGCATTTCCTTGGTTCATATTTTAACTATATTCCCGTGGTGATTTGAGCGAAAAGCTATGAGAGCGTTTTCTCATGGTTATTCGAGTAATGGAGATGTGTTTAATCTTGAAGTTCATAGGACACAACTCTAGTTGTGTCCTATTTTAGGCATAGGTTACACATTTTCCATTATTTATGCGGTATCTGAAAAATATTAATATTTGGTTACCATTTGTTTTCTTAAAACTGAAATAGCAAAAAAAATCTGACCTGATTGAACAAAACGAGTTGCCTTTCCAAACTCAGCATGCAAAATGCATTTAAGATCTGCTGACAAACACTAAACCTCTTTAAAAAAAAGTTTTAAAATGCATCCTAGTGTTATTTTTCAACCGGCAATGGGCTCCTACCCAGGGACTGCCCGAGATCGGGGCTACGGCTCTCATTGAGTTAGTGCCATTAAAGCATATTGAAAAAAAATCAATAAATAAATAAATAAATTCTAAGTATACTTGTTTTATACTTTAATGAGGTTCCTGGTTTAAACTCCATTCACGTTGCTGATTGTGTTTGTCGTTGTCTGCGAAAATTTTGCCGCGTGGGATGATAAATTTTCTATTGAAAGTTATACATAATTTACTTATTTATATACGCATTCGTGTAACCTACCTCATACAGCTAGACAACTGATGGATATTTTTTCCCGTCATTGCTGCAATGCTGCGAGCAATGAAAGATGTGCCAATAGCTAGGAATCCGCTCCGTCAAAAAATAACGGCAAACAATAATGACATCACTGAAACGCCTGTTTAGTACGTGACTTTTCACTCTGTACCATTCTTATTTTGCCGTCGTCGATTTTCTATTCAGTTTTTGCGTCATCGGCAGCTTAAAGCAAGTCGAGCAGTGCCATGGGAATGAAATAAAATTCGGTTTCCATGATACCGTTTGGAGGTACTCTATATAAACTTTTTAAATTTATGCCCAAGCTTGAAATTTGGCGAGGCAACGGTCTCATTATAAAATGCAACCGCACCCAGGAGAACCCATACCCATAGGTTATCTTAGCCTTCGGGACGTCTATCTTTCGTTCCCACTTTGCTTCTTTCCCCTTCATACTCTGCTGATGATGCATTTTCCGTCATTCCTCTTCTTTCCTGATTTTCCATTCCCATGGCTGTTGATCTTGTGTGAGAACACCTGAATGCTTTGGTTCCACCAAGGAGGTTTGATAGAAAGGAAGGAGGCAGGAGCCTCAGAGAATGCTATGTAGCCATTTCGCCCTCTGTGACCTTTGGCCCCTACCCTCGCGCCTCAGGGTCACTTTGATGCCAAACTCGCCGCGCTGTGTACGTGGATCGCTGTGCGTGCGTTCAAGTAAACTTTCTTACCGTATCACCACCACTAGAAACACTACCATAAGCACTACCTCACCTAATCTGCGATGCAGCGACTTGTGTCAATGGCACACAGCACACGTTCCTTGAACGCAGCACGCACGCGCAGCGATGCACGCACACATAATAGTCTCAAACGTACATAGCGCGCGGCGAGTTTGGAGCCTGTGCCGTCTGGTCACCGCGTCGCCGCCCGCACGCTCCCCCTCATGCCCCTCCCAGTTGCCCTCGCGGTCGGTATGCCTGTGACATATGATTAATGTGTTTATCGTTTCTATTTTGTAATTACGTCATTTATTCACCTGTCACATTAGATTGATGGGTTTTTACCTGCGTACAACCCGTCAGCCTTTTCCATTGTCATGTAAAAATTTTATAAATAATATCTCCCATAACCTTTTTTTACCTGCGCATGAACACCTGCGTTTCTTAATGATCTCGCAGACCAAACTCAGTTATTCTACCCACCACGCGTGTGATTAATGACCAGCTAACCCAACCGTGTTAAACTCTGTATCTGATTATTCCTTTCAAGTGACTAACAGCCCTTCATTAATCTCTCAGAACCAGCCGCCATACCCCGAGGCAGTAACGATCGAGAATTCCGATCCTTCGCGCGATTGAGGTAGTTTTTTTTTCTTATTATCAGAGCACGATTTGAAGGCAGAACTTTTTTATTTAGGCCTATTATAAATTCCAGGTTATTTATGACCTAAGTGTTCTCTCAAGAATCTCTGGTAACATGACCTTTCTCGACCGTTACTGCCTCGGGGTATGGCGGCTGGTTCCGAGAGATTAATGAAGGGCTGTTGGTCACTTGAAAGGAGTAATCAGATATAGAATGTAAGACGGTTGGGTTCGCTGGTCATTAATCAATTGTGGTGGGTAGAAAAATTGAGTTTGGTATGCAAGATCATTAAGAAAGGCAGGTTGTTCTTGCTCAGGTAAAAAGGGTTATGGGAGAAAGTATTTATAAGATTCTTGCTATTTTAAAGACCAATTTGAATTACAATGGAAAGGTTGGCGGGTTGTACGCAGGTAGAAACACACCAATCAAATGTGGCAGATTGATAAACGTTCCTATTATAAAGATCAGTTTACAATACAATGGAAAGGCTGGCGGGCCCTACGCATGTAAAAATACATTTATCAAAAGTGACAGGTTAATAAATGACCTAATTACCTTACATAAACCATATAAACACAATAATCATATGTGGCAGGCATATTGACCGCGAGGGCAACTGGGAGGGGCAGTGCGGGTGGGGGAACGCGTGGGTGGTCGCGCGGTGACCCTAATCATCGGTTCGTGCTGACATACTTAACAATTACTGTAAATTTCGTCAAAATCCGTATATAACTTTTTGAGTTATCTTGGTGACAGACAGAAAGAGAGACAAACAGCATAACAGACAAACTGACAGACTGACAAACCCAAAGGAAACATAACCTCATTGGCGGAGGTAATGACCGTTGAACTTCGGAAATACTCTTGCGTCACGCTGATATCGGAATGGAGGGGCCAAGGGAGCATTCAAGTAACAAACTACGGTATGCATGTATTTATTATTTTATGGAAGGATTAATCCTTATATAATAAAACGCTTAGTGTATTTATTTATTTCGTGTCCGCTCTTAAGGAAATAGGCGAAAAATAGGCCAGGTTGCAGATCTTGTAATTACATAGAAATTGATGAAAAGGCTGCAGAAGATGGCGAAGGCTAATCCTTATCCCTTCATCTGAAGACACTTCTTGCTTGAAACAAATCTTGAAATAGGAACAATATGTATGCAGCTTCTGAAGTCTAATTTTGTAACTTTTTCTCTCAGGTAACGACGTATAAATTCGGCTGATGGTCAACGAAGCGCTCTGGAGGTGATGATATTTCGCGGGCAGTTGGCAATTATTTCTTCTTCAGCTTTCCGTCTTTCTTGCATATTTGACGAAGCAGTTTTCTCTTCATAGGTCAAAATTTCAGCACTTGAAATGAAGCAGATATTTTAGTTGGAAAGATGGTATCAACGGTATCATTGCTACGGAGCGCTCACATTGTATATAAGCTGACCTAACTGGAGTTACATTTCAAGTTTATTGGAGTGTTTTACTCAAGATGTCACTTCTCCCTATCGATATAGACGACCTAAGCATGAGAACACGACAAAGGATTCATGATAAAAATGAAAAAGTAAGTCAGAGAAGATTCCGCACCGGCCTATAGGCATTAGGCAAACATATCAATTACCGCGTGTAATTTTTCATGCACGGGTCCACTAGTCATAAATAAGACGCCCGTGGTGTTGAATCATTCGTTGTCAGAGATGGTCTTTGAGTGCACGGCACGTTAGTGTACTGAAATAACGAGAAGGATTCGGTATTGGAGAAGTCCCTTGGGCTGACTCTTACAAGGTCATAGGGATCAGACTATATAGCTGGCAGTAGAAGGGCCAGCGAGCCCATTCTTAGAGAGGCGCCGACTCACACTCCAGCCCTCTGTGAGCAATTGCCGCTGCGAAAAAGAAAGAATCAGATGTTTAAGGAATAACCTCGGTCCATTACTAATTTTCAGGTGTCGGTCAACGGAGAAACGAGACAAGAATCTACGTTTGTCGTAGGCAGCAACCGAGAGGTGTACATCCGTCGCTCACGAGACCCACTCACTGGGGACGTGACCACCAAGATTTCCATGGAGCGGGTGGGGCTGATGATGACGTGCATATCTGCAGGGGACGTGTGCTATTTCGTGCTTGACGAAGACCAGTTTGCAGCTACCGCTGGTCTGCTGGGGGTCTTTGATCGAGAGCAGACCACGGACATAATGACCAGCACATGGGAATTGGTTCGTATTTTTCTGATAACTGTACATGTATATTATTTGCTTTAACTCATTGCTTTGACGCTAGCAAATCACGGATATATAAGCACCTATAGGAATTGGCTGGTATTACATACCTATCATAATACAGCACATATTAAAACTTATTATTACTCATTGTTATCACGCGAGCAAACCAGGAATTATATGACCAGCACCTGGGAATAGGTTAGTATTACAATACTTATTGTACGATGGAGCCACCTATACAGTCGACTTCTCAGAATATCAGCATTATATCATTATTATATATTATATCAGCATTATATCAGAATACCAGCATTATTTACCGGGCTGTGGTAAGACCTTTAAAGGTCAAAAGTAATTAAGACTTTGGTGACCCATGTATGCGTTGGCACTTCCGCCAAGGAGGTTATGTTCTGTTTTTGTCTGTCTGTTTGCCTGTCTACCACCAAGATAATTACCTCTGCCAAGGAGGTTATGTTTTCGTCAGGTTTGTCTGGCTGTCTATTATTCTGTCTGTCACCAAGATAACTCAAAAAGTTATGGAGGGATTTTGACGAAATTTCCAGGGATTGTTAGGTATGCTAGGAGGAACAGATGATTAACGTTTGGTGAAGATCCGTTCATCCGTTTGTTTGTTTGTGGGGCTCATTTTTCTCAATGCCATAACTCAAATAGTTATGGACGCGGATTTTTATGAAATTTACATGAGTTGTTAGGTATATCACAAAGAATAGATGACAAAATTTTTGTGATGATCTGTTGGTGATCACTCGCGACGGAAGTGAGAGAGGTGATAATATTTTTGTTGAAGATTTAAGTATTGTATAATTGTCTGTCCACCCAGTAAGGGGCCAAAGGAGTTGAGCAATGTTCATGATATTTTTGCATGGAGTCAGGTGGGCTGTCCTCAAAGTAACCTATACCAAAAAACTTGGATTAGCTGGCCATAAAAAATGACGGCGATGAAATTTACTCGCCACCCAAACACTGGTAGAAGGAGTTGAGCTTGATCCCTGATTTTTTGCAGGGAGCTGGTGGACTGACCACGATATGATCCAAGATGAAAAAAAAAAAATAGGATTGGCTGGCCATCAAAAATGTCGGTTGTGAAATTTGCCTCAACTGCGGATAATGGTCTTACGCCACGAGGCGTTCAAGTTCGTTCATAAGTTTGTCGCTGTGTTTAATTATGTTATGTTTGTTAGCGCAATAACTCAAAACGTTTTGGTGCAGATTGGTTGGTACGTTTGTACGTTTGACTTATGTTTGTCATAATGTTTGTTAGCAGCATAATTCAAAAAGTTTCGAATGGATCTTTATGAAATTTACAGGAGTTGCTGGTAATGTTAAAAGACAAAATAGTTAAATTTGGTGCAGGTCGGTTAATTCGTGTCTATGTTTGAGTTGTGTTTGTCATAATGTTTTTTAAGTAATATATAACTCAAAAAGTTTTGAATGGGTCTTTATGAAATTTACAGGAGTTGTTAGTAATGTTAAGAGACAAAAATAGTTATATTTTATGCAGATCGGTTGATTCGTGTATATGTTCGAGTTGTGTTTATCATAATGTTTGTTACGCATTAACTCAAAAAGTTTTGAATGGATCTTTATGAAATTTACAGGAGTTGTTAGTAAAGTTAGACGACATAAATGTAGATTTGACTCATGTTTGTCATAATGTTTGTTAGCTGCATAACTCAAAAAGTTATGAACGGATCTTAAAAAAAATTGCAGAAACTGTTAATTCCTTCAAAAGGCACGAATGATTAGATTTTGGAGCTGATAAAAAAATCATGGTTTCTGAGCCAATGTGAATTTTTCGTTACCGCTGCCATACTTGGCGGAGGCATGCGCTCTCAGAGGGCTCTAGTTCAGAAAGTTACGGACGGATCTTCAACAAAATTACAGACCCCGCTAATAATGTCAACAGGCAAAAATAACCAAGTTTTGGCGATGGTAAAAAATAAATCCTGAATGCAGAACTATTATGAACTTTTTATTACATTGCTTTTAACTTGACAGAGGTGTGCGCTCTCAGGTGCTCCAATATAGAATACAAACATAATAAACTATCAAAATTCGATCCGTGGAAACTGTGCTTCTGTTTGTAGATTAACGGTTACCCGAACGGCGCGTGAATGTTAAAACCCTTCCTCCCTTGGTGCTGTAAGCGCTCGCTTGTTTTACTTAACCCTTTCTTTCACAGCGTGGTGTATATACTGTATGTACAACATTTCAAATAGTGCTATTCCTACGGCAGAGACAGAATAATTTGTGAAATACTGGGTTAATGCTGCTGTCATTATTTGATACGTTTTCATGAAATTTCCTAGCTCCAATGGGGGTAAATCTGTCTTGGTCAGGCAGTGCTACATCGCTGTAGAGACTTTTTCTGAGGTATAAATAGAACAAAGATTCCTTGAAGCGCAGAACATAGTCTGGTTATAATAGCGTTAGGTGACACCGTGACTCAAGCGTTGACTTTGTTGATGTCTTTCTCTGCAACTTACAGAAGAGCGAGGTCCTAGGCTACTGACCGGTTCTACCCAAGCCAGCACGCCTTGCCTAGCATTAACCTACCTTTGTGTGCTCGTGTAGCACGGCTGTGGCGTGTTTAATGCTCAAAACACGCTTTTGGTACCAGATTTTTGCTGCGCGCACCCTGAGAATAATGTTGTCATCAAATCGAAGTGTTTTTCGTGCATTGCTGGGAAATACCTGCCTTCGTGTGCTCGTAGGGTACGGAACCTCCACTTGTTTCTGTTAACGCACCGAAACACGTGCTAGTTCCAGAATAATAATTTTGTCGGTACATGTTTACGTTTCAACCCATTGTTCCTGTCCTGTGGTAACGGAGAGATTTCTTCATCACTTCTTTGATATAGTTCTCATTAAAGTGCTCCTCTCAGCTTCTGTGAGAAGAAATTGTAGGTTTTTGCTTTCAATTTCAATTTTGTTCTGTAACTAGCCGGGTTCTGATGACGAATGGTCGAGGAGTTGGCGAGTGACGCGCGACGAACGAACCTGCGACGAACTCCCAAGATCCCCACCCGAACCCCAGCCTCTGAGTCATCCCACGTGCGCCTTCCATGACGTCACACATCCACTATCGTAAGAGTATATGTGTAGCTCCCCAGGGTGATCGTTGGTGTCGCCTTATATCCATATAGCGGATTTAAGTCATATGTTGCGGTTTAAAATGAATGAAGTTAGAAATAGTCCCAACCAAATGCTGAGCTTGAACTGCTCTTTGGAGAAGAGCCTCTTTGTTCGTCTGTTATTCAGTATCAAATTTAGAACCACTACCTCCATCAGCTGGTTGTCTGATAGGACGGCTGCCTATACGTTCACCATACTGTCCGTACTGATTTAATACCGACTTCAAAGATCAAAAGAGGTAATTATTTACGGTATGGTAATATGTATTGACTTAATACGAAGTAAGGAAGCAACTAAACTACCAACCAACCAACCAAGTATCTATCAAAACATGAACTACATCTGCGTATCTTTGATGGATATTGATATTACTTCAACCAAAAGTTTCTCGCTGCTGTGAAAAGTTGTAGAAGTGAAGGAAAACAGTCAGAGAAAAAATGCTGCTACGAACTTCCCGCCTTCTTCGTCGCTCTTCTTCATAATTCTGCTGTACTTTGAAGAGTATCTGAATTTCTGCTACTCAAATTGCCCTTCGAAAACGAAGAGCAAATAAACTTTACTTCTTGGGAAAACATGAAATCAAGATCAATGACACTGCTTGGGGAAATTTGAAACGTCGCCATTGGTAGGATTTCGACATTGGCAAAGCATGTACATTCAATTTTAGGCTTCTTTGCTTACTTGTGCCATCATCTGCCCCCTGACTTAGTTTTTGTTTCTCTGTTTTCATCAGAGCGTAAAAGCAGAATCTAATAGAAGTCATATACACGAAATCGAATGTTGCCAGATGACCGGGGTAAATGTGAGAATGTTTTAGAGACGACCGTTCTCTTATTTTGCACTGTTCAATTTTTGTTATTGTTTGTTAGATTGCTCTAATGTATTAAATATAGTTATGTTTGTCCTGATATTTTGTAGAAATATGTCAAATTTATTCCTTAAGGCCACATCAAAAGATTCATTAACCTACTCTACATTGTTAAACTTTATTTTCCTATAATGAAAATCGTTCTCTTATTTTGCCCGCTACAATAGCTAGTTTTGATTTTGCCGGTGTAAAAGTTTGTACCTAACTCACGTAATGTTATTTAGAATTTTAGATTACAGATTCCAAACTCAATATATCCAAGATGCGTTAATTGTTGGTTGGGTGAGCATCAAAAGCTGACCCACAACATATTAATTCTTGAACTGGTCCCTGCATCCTTTAATCCTTATTTTGATGCATTAAACTAGGAGCCAAGCGATGTCTTATTTACGACAAGAATGAACAAATGTTTTTATATGATACTTATATTTGATAGTATAATTGGACAATATTCGTCTTATCCCCCACTTGAAGTTCAGTTTTATATTAATATAGTTTGATTTGCTAAAAATTACCGATTCAGAATATATGGGCCATTAATTGAGGAAATTCTGTTTTGTTTTATCAAATTTTCGTCTTTTCAGCTTCTTAATTGACCCGTCGGAGCGCACTGCTGTTTTAGCTTAGGTTACATGCGTAGGAGCCAAATTCACCCCTCTTTAGGCCGTACTGTCGGGTTGTTAGGCATAAACCCCTTCATAATATCGGGGAGGTTAGGCAATGTTTAGGTCCGGTTTGCCTATTTTCCACAAAAAAATGGATGTCATTTTTATTTTCAGCACGCCTCAATTATGCTAGAAATCACTTTCTTATCTTATTACTCCGGGGGGGNTTTTTTTTTTTTTTGGGGGGGGGGGGGGGGGGGGGAGAAGACGAATGTTAGTCGTATAATTTTTTATGCCTAATATATATGATAATTCTATATCATGATTATTATCATTCCATTTGATGCGTCAATATCAAAACTGTGTCTCTGCACTCTCTTGCCTATGCTACCACTCATCTTTTCTCTTCTTTTTCACTGCGTCTGGATACTTGAGATTACTCGTTAGGCTTTATTATTTAGGCCTAATCTCGGGAGAGTAGCATTCCGAATGCCGTATCGCCCTAATCTTTCTTCCAGGTCTTTGAATTTAAGGCCTTTTTACGACAGCTTTCTTTGAACCCCAAACACTTCTTGACGCCCTTGTCATAATTTCCAAGACGACCTTATTTCACTGTGTAACTTATTAAGTTTTTTTTTATTCGCTAAGCCAGATTCTGATGAAAAGAAGTCCCGTATATTTTTCCCAGAAAAGCCTCTGTTTGGTTTTCTTGAATTTCCGGGAATTTATAGCGATGATTATCCAACCAAAGAAGATTAGAAGTTGTGCGAAACTGCTGAAAAAAAATCTACATGCACAGCACGCTTTGCATCACACGTATTTTAGTCAGTGAGATCCAGGAACTTAACGGTCACAACTATTAAGCATGGTACGCAGCAGAACACTATGTAAAATAACAATATGAATGCGTTCGTATATAGTTAACATGTGAGCGCTATCACGCACAGTGCAAAAAAACTACATAATTGCTTTTATTTACGGTTAACGATTTGCACACTATTACGCACGGGCCAGAAGCAAAACATAATTTTCTTAAATATTATGGTTAACGCTTCGTGAACATGATTACGCTTGATCCAGAAGCGTAAAGTACATTGATGAATACTTAATTTGCCTCTGATTATCGCTGTGCAGCGTATGCGCACGATGTGCGGGTCTAAAATATGTATGTTTGCTTAAGCCCGCTGCACACGAGAGTCGAAACGCAGGAACGTTTCTCCTTACTCGTCCGATTACGTTACAGCGGGGACGGCTTCAGTTTGCCCAGTACTATCCTACATGCAAAGTGGAAAAATTGCTAAAAATCTGAGCTGCTTCTGTAGTCATTTCACAACGACGGACCCAATTGCACAGTTTCAAATATCTCTCTTAATATGAAACGAGTTTCAATTCGCAACGTCGTATATTTTGAAGCGATATTCACACAGGTTAATTTGTAGTCGTAGCCCCAGAAACTTTTGTTCCAAAAACATGAAACGTTTTCGAGTTTCGACTCTCGTCTGCAGGCCTCCATATGGTTATCCTTGGCTAGAGGTTTATACACTGTACAAAAGCGAGAGATAGGGTCTGTCGTTATCATTTCGATAACACATGCTTCAGTGGAAAAGGAAAGACTGATTAGAATTAATTTCCTTGCTTCTTTGGCTCACAACAGACAGCGAGAAATAATTTTTCCGCTCGTTTGTGAGTTACCAGACAACGCAGTGTTCATTTTCTGGCTGATTTGGCACATAAGAGACAGCACGGGATTAATATCCAATGCTTATTTGGCACACATCGGTCAGCGCAAGATTTGTATCTTTACTTTTTTGGGCACATATCAGACAGAGCAGATATAAAATTCCTTATTTGACCTACACTGAACTCATATGCTCAGGTTATGCTCCCATGTGTTACCTGCGACCGCGTACGAAGTGACGTGCAAGACCGGCAACGACTTCCAGAGGTGTGGAACTGCCTTCGCTTACCGAGACATGTGTCAGGTCTATCTGGACACTACTGACCATTCTCCCCTGGCTGAATGCCGTGAGTTAATAACCTGCCTTGGCGCGTGCTTTAATTCGTCTAATAAATCCTTAAATACTCTACCTTCCAACGTATATAATGTGCCTTTGAACGTTTAGAAGTAGTCTTTTTAACGCTGTTATAAGTGAATATCAATGTAAATATAGTATGGTACCCGCTTAAAACAAACAAACAAACAAACTGAAGGGTTCAGAGTAGGATTAATTTTGAGCAGTCTATTTTACAGTAACTTTTGACTGCAGAAACATGGAGAGACCACGAGAGACATGGAGGTGACGCTGACGATGGTAAGGGTGGTCGAGCGCACAGTGTGGAGGTGGACAGCCCTCCACGGGGAGTGGACTCGGTTGGGGCCCCTGGTCGTGGGTCTTCCGAGTGCCAAGAGGAACCCCGTCAGGCGTTCGGTACCCTCTCGATGCCCTTCGAAGTTGTAGTGCTGGGCGACTCCAGTTGTACGTTCAGCCTCGACCCGCTTATTGACTACATCCTGGAGGAGTCAGAGAAGTGAGATGATTCTTTTGCTCGCGCAGAACGCGGCGTAGACAGCGGCGGATCGTAGCTCAAATAACTAGAATTGCGCTCCGAGCGCGTCAACATCCGAAAAAAAACGCATGTTATTGCAACGTTCCGTGTTTGGATTTTTATAGTTTTTATGTAAATGAGATGATGATTGATGATGTTACCCTTCAGATGTTTAAGTAAGTAAAAAAGACTTATAATGTTTGAAGTTTCGATGCTATCAAGGTAAAGATTTACCACTTTAACCTCGCGCTGCATTGAAAAAAGTGTTGTCCTAATATAGGCACGCCTTTCTGTGTCAAAACGGCGGTAATGGCAACAATCGTGCTGTATGAGCACACAAAGGATAGGTATAACTATCAAGTGCTTGGGAAGGCTTTCTGGGGTTTGAATATCGTTTCTTTCAGTGCAGCGCATATTCTTGCATTTTCACCTCTTGAACCACTCATTTTTGTCTATACACGCTTACATTGAAGTTCTATTCGGTAACGTTCAAGTAATCTCGTAGACGGTATCTGAAACAGTGCTGTTCCCGTAACTATGTGTTAAAGTGTAACTAGTAAAGTTACTAACAATTCTTCAACTTTGAAACGGGGATAAAGGACTGTAATGTGAATCCTATTTTAACCAGGCTGTTTACTTTCCTACAACTACTAAAAGTAGTTTTTTTTACCTTTGTACATCTAAGAAGAAAGTGCCTTTGCAGCGAGAACAACCTAGTTAACACAAGCTTAAAATTGCACCTAATACACGCAGGGAAGTAACGCTAACGTCTCTCGTGCTGGGCCGAGGCACACTTGGCGCTATTGAAGAAATGTCTTCTGCCGTGAGTGCCTGGGACGCCTCCGTCCTGGAGGCGCTGCAGGCCAGCCTCAGGGCGGCCTTCTCCGACGACGCCCACAAGATCATCGTTATCGTGGACTGTAATCTGCCTGGATGCCACCGGCAGGTACGTCTCTTGATTAATCTAAATTTATGATCATTTTTTTATAGTATGACACTTTGTCTGACCTCCGTAGTCACTACTCACTCGCTCATGATCAATTAGTGATGAATTCAGAGTGAAAATGCTAATCAAAGACTGATCATAGTTCCGTCGTTATGGCGTTATTGTGGATTGCAGTGTACTGGAGTGCCCCAGACAGACACGCCTCTTAATCAGTCAGTTTTGATTCAGAATGAATTGCTCATATCGGTTCATATTCTCTTTATTATTTCCTATTTGCGGCCTTTAGTCATCAGGAGCACCACAAAGTGATAAAATTATCTCAGGTAAACTTTGGGCAATTTAACAGCAATCCACTTAGCAGCAGGGCAAGCGTGCTGCACATTGTGTTGAAGGTGCCCTGAACGAGCCCCGAGCCTTGTGAGCGAGCTTTGTGGTGTCCAATGCGCAGAGTCAGCAAACTTGCTTGGCTTGCACAGGTATAGTGGGGGTACTTACCTTCCTCAGGAATGAGACGGGGGGCGGGTTGTTAAACCTACCGCTATTTCGCCATAGTTTTGAACGATCCGTGGTCGGCTGCAGCTGTACGAAATCCTCTGACCGCCAGTTGGCGTAAATCTACAGTACGGACCAGTTCATGTGGGTTTCCAATGGGAAAGTGGAGTCAAAGTTGAATTTAGATTTACCTTTATGTTTTACGAAATGCATTTCTGACAATTATTTTTTTTAGATTCACTGCTATAGATTTCGTTATCGGATACCTCTCTGTTTCAGGTATTCGAAAGCGATGATAACTAAAGACAAAATTTTCTGACACTGAAATAATAAAATTAAGGAAGTACTGTAATCGGAAAATTTTCGAATGCCCATGCACCAGTTAATATTCTTAATCAATTGTTGAAAACAAGCACTAAATACTTTTGTTAATTCATTGTTTATATAATACCAACACTATAAATACTGTATTGAAACGCATTCGTAGTTATATCATTATGCTAGTTACCAGGTACTGTCACTTGCCCGGTAAAAAGTTAATGACTAATAAATCGACTGAAAAGGTGCGAAAGTGCAAGAGTTGTCAGAGGATTGTCTCGTACAAGCAGGTAAATTGTTAACCAGTGCTTTTACACCCTGTAAATTTAGTTGAGGCCATAGATTGCACAGTGGATTTTATTGGGTAAACATTGTTATATGCTTTAATAGCGACGTTGAAAGACACTGTAGGTTATAAATGAAGAAGTAATTGAATACCGAAAGCACATTTACTCATTCCGAAATTGATGCATCAATATATGAACCAAAACACGCATCTGCTAACAATATCAAACTCGCCAGGCTGAACATCAAAGGTAACTTGTTGACGGAGATCGTACTGGGCCGACGACAGCGAAGACAAAGAAACCCTATATGGCTGATCAGCCAGTCCATGACCGCATTCGAGGGAGAGGTCGCGTGGCGAGTAATTCCCTTGTTAATTAGTTCACTTCTAATGTAGGCATTATGAACGCCTCTACTTACGCTGTAGCTGAAGCAACGGAGCCGTTTCTGGCGAATAATCTTCTTACTTTGTGAAGAAGAACTGCTCATTAACGTTACTTTGATATCTGAGAACTGAGCTCCTTATGAGAACGATGCTTCTGATCGTCGAAATTCTCATTTTCAATGACTCCTTTCTCTGTCTCTATAACGAGCTTTTTTTAATAGCACAAACTATTATATAAACTTAACTCCGGTATCTGTTATGACGAATTTGATTTTCATTGATATCTATCTAATAATAGAGCTTGTTATATTAGGGGACAACTTATTTTAATTGATTCCTAAAAACAGAGCTCTTCATTGGGAGCGATTTATCTAACTATGGAAATTTATTTGATGAATTACTTATCTTGCTTCGTACTTTCGACAACAGAGCTCGTCATGGAGCGGCGAGCAGCTGCAGCACCTGCTGAGTCAGCTGCTGCAGCTCGGCGCGCAGGTGCACGTCATGACCCATGACGAGCTGACGGTCAGCGCACCTGACCAGGTGCCTAGCCGCAGCCGCCGACGACTTCTCGGTGAGTGAAGATCGTAATAATAATAATAATAATAATAATAATAATAATAATAATAGTGAAACCCTCCAGAAGAGCGCTCTGCTTGGAACAGCGCACATCATTCGCAAAGTGCTCTCAGCCTTAGGTTGCGGGATGCGACCCGGCGCCAGAGTGTAGAGCTGAACATCGCTTAACCAATCCATTTTTGGATTGTGAAATCCCCTCGATAATAATAATAGTGATAATACTAATACTTCATGTATTTCTCCAACGGGTGGAGGTATTGTTGTTCTTGATATCAGTCAGTTGGAACGGTATTATCCATATCGGTTAACAGTAACAATAACAATGATAATTTAATTGGAAAAGAGGAAATGCGACTAAAGTGCAACATGCTGCGGTTCGCTCTTGTGCACAAGGACCTCGTAATGTAATTCACGGCTCATTTTCTATATCCGTTTAATAGCATTGTTGAGCCAATTCTTCTCAAAGTTGGTAGAGGTCGTGTGTGTTTTCACGTGGCCAAAACAAAGTCACTGTCAATGGGGATTCCCCACTACAAGTCGCCTCCTCTGATTGGTCGTGACGGCTCGTGATATCACACATGACTGTCCTCGAGTCATATAAAAGCACACTCATCTCTATTTACTGTGAATTTTACTGAGGTAAGTCATAACCGTCCCAATCATAGTTTTGAGTTTGTAGCTATTACGATAAGTAACTTAGTTAGCGTCCGGTCCACTCCGACTGAGACCTACTCCTGACAGCAGCTTGGGTGTAACTGTGACGTCGTACGGGTATTAAGCTGCGTGCGTAGATGAGTTCTTATTTGAGTTCATTACCGTACTTGGTTGTGAGGGTTAACTTCAATGTCGAATAAATAGATTCATGCTACAGTGCAGAATGGTGAAGGAACGTCGTTAAGATCTTGTTTATTTGCATATTATGTATTCAAGACTTATAAGATATAATCCAAGTACAAGTAGCAAGACATTGCTACATGGGAAGAAGCTCAAATAAGGCTTCTATGTGCAGACAAGCAAGATGCGAGATATGAACTAAAATGGCTGTTGCTTTCCAGCGGGTGCCTTTATACCTATGACTTCCGAGACTCATTTACAATCTTCGGAAGCAGGCTCGGTTCCGGTCAACCTTACAAAAGTCGCAAAACTGACTTCTGCGGAAGAGAAAAGAGAATATCTGTATGTGTACGCGGCTAGTAAATACCTCAAAACCTTTGGTTACGGTAGTTTGAGTGACAGCTTGAACCGATAGAGCTCACTGGAAACTTTTGAAGAAATGATACGTGTCGCTCTAGTTTGCGAGCTGGAAGACGAGCGAATTATCTATGGCAAAATTACATCCGATCTTTTGCCTTCATTATCTCAGAGAGGGTCGCTACAAACGTCCGTTTGTGTGAACATCATTGTAGCCACCAATGCGTCTGAACATTGACATGTTGAGCGAGCATATTTCAAGGTTATATGTGCGAAAAGCAAATATACCTTCGCATACATACTAAATTTATACCGGACCTACAGAGTTAATTCTTTTCAACATGCCATGCAACAAAATGCCTTCTCTTTCACAATTATCAATTTTGTCTCCAACCAGAGATGGGAATGTAACTAGTTACTGATCGACTTAAGTATAATGAGCATCAATTTTTGTATCAAGCAACGGTAACGCCTTAGCAATTTTAAATAAGTAACCACATAGATACGGTAACGCAGGAGTGGATTTTACCAAGAGTAATGGAAAATCAAATTGCCATTCCTCGTTACATTTTCAAAATATGTGAAAATCACGAGAGGAGAGCACTATTGAGCAGTCGGCGTAGAAAGAGTTTTGTTGAAAGAGTGAGATCATGATTTTGAATGGACCTACAAAATTTGGGTTATATTTCTGTCGGGTAGATATGTCTCTTTGTCAGCAGAATGACTCTAAATTTTATGGACAGGTCTTAACGAAATTTACTGGGATCGTTAGTTATATTAGCAGAAACGAGTGATTAACTTTAATTGAAGATCCGGTCACCCGTTTGTTTGCTTGTCTGCCTGTGTTTTTCTTAGTAACACAAAAAACTAAACAAGGTTATGGATTGTTCCTCATGAAATTTGTACGAATTCTTAGGAATGTTTCCAGGCGCACATGATCAAATTTTTGTGATGACTGTCAGTCCTTCTGTCTGACCTCCAGAGTTGTGCGCGCTAATGAAAGAAACTAGCGGCGCTGGTAACGCCGTTAGTGATAATTCTCAAACCTAGCGGCGCTAGTGCTTGAGCTACTAAAAAACTAGCGGCAGCAGCGCTACTAGCGCGCGCTAGTTCTAGCACCGATTGGCACCACTTTATCTATCTCTATGTTTGGTTGTATGCTTGTCAATAACATAACTCAAAAAAGTTATGAACGGATCGTCATGAAATTTATTGGAATTGCTGGAAATGATAAAAAACACTAATGATCAAATTTTGCTAATTATCTGTTCGTGTGTCTGGCTATGCTTGTTGGCACGTCACTCAAAAAGTTACGGCCCTCTCTACATGAAATTTGTGCTATTTGCTAGATATGTGAACAGGCACAAACGGCCAAATTTTGGTGATATCCGTTCGTTCGTTTGTGCACTTGACTAAATGTTTGTCAGAACAAAAGTCAAAAAGATATGGACGGTTCTTGAATAATAAAACTAAGGGGGGAGGGCTTTAGGAATGGAATGTTGACCGACACAAATAACAAACTTTTGGTGATGAACAAATAGTTATCCTGAATTTTTTAGGTAACATTGTTGTGCTTGGCTGAGGTAGGAGTTCTCAAAGGGCTTCTCTAGTTTTTAAAAAGCTTAAGAATTTCCGACTGTAGAAGTTCAATTTGAAAATTTCTTCATGCTAAAGATAGAATGAAACGCAGGATTGTATTTTTAACTTGCGAAGCACTCCCAGAGCGCATACATCCGGCAAAAAAAGGTATTGTTAACGAAAAATTCAGATTGGTTTGGCAGACATGGACAGTCCATACTTGGCCTGATATCTGCCGACTGTACTGAAGCCGACATTCAGCCCCTGCACGCAGCCCCGTTCATTTGCGTTTTAGACTTCCTCCCAACAACATCCATGCTTCCCTTAACGATTTGAAAATAAAGAAATATTTATTGATAGGTTGTAGCTTAATTTATTTTTTCTGAAGATGGGATCTTTCATCCCGAAACGTTAAATTTTATATTAGTCGACTTCTATGTATTCATTTGTATTTTCCTTAGTATATTATTTTAAATTTCTTCAGCATACAGAATTCAATAGCTTAGCCAGTCTTCGGCTCCTTGAAAATGGGCATTGCACTGCCTTCCCGCTTTTAAGCATTTATGAAAATCCATTTCGCCAAAAGGAAAATGTGCTTTTGAAAATGCAGTCTACAAGTTAGAAGGGGCCTTACACATGAAAGTGCTTATTTATGTACATAGCAGATCAAGGATGATGAGACAGAACAAGTTAACCCACGGGCGGGGCCAAGCTGCAGTGCATTATGGGAAGTGGGCCCGTGACGTCATAAAAACCTAGGACGTTTATCAGTAGCTATTTTGCATAGTTTCTTCATCATTTCATTTGGGCCTCCAGAGTGTCCTACATGTCCTACAATCTTTATAGTTGTACAAAAATACGTATCAAAGCATCCACAAACGTTCTTTTTTAGCTCTCTGATTATAAATTTTATTATTATTTAGGTTGTTTTTTTCCGTAACAGGCAAGCACCAGGTCGGAGAGTGTCGGTAAAATGTTGCCCTAAGCTGTGCCGTCGCTTACGCGTCGTAACATATCCGCCTCTCCTAATCGTAAAAACTGCAGCATCATCGGAAAAATTATGGATTTAACATTCGCCAGTTTCAATAACATAATTTCATAAGACAGTTTAAGCATAGGGGAATACAGTTCGCTATTTTTTTTTTTTTTTGCTGCAAGTTAGTTAACGCGAGTCGGACGCGACTCTACTGCTATACTGCCGTAACGCGCGCAGCGTATAGTAGCTGATGTTATTTTTCTAATCTTACAGAGCAATTGTATGGCTTCTGCGTATAATATATAGACTTTTGCTTTAATATTACTTCGCCGGAAGGAAAGTGATTGCTTCTTTGGTTCCTTAATGTTTTTCTTACAAATCTAGATAAAAAGTTCTTCTATCGTGTCGTTCAATCGCTCGCATCTGAGCCAATTTTTGTTGCAGCGGTTTGCAATTATAGAGGATAGCAGATCATTGGTAGAAGACGAAAATAAATCGAAACCATTGCGGTATTCACTCATATAAATCCATCTGTAGAATACCATATTACTCTCGATAAAACTCACTTGATTTATTGCATTGCAAAGACGATAAATAGGCTCTAAAAGTGCTTCTGACACATGCGGGCATTTACCTTTTGAATTCATCTGCTCTTTTACAAGCCTTTCAACTAACGTTCTTTCAAAAGTTTATCCTTCAGAGAGCTATAAGAGTTCGAAGATACTTTGATACATATTTTTGTGCAGCTATAAAGATTGTAGGACATATAGGACACTCTGGAGGCCGAAATGAAATGATGACGAAACAATGCAAATAGCTACTGATAAACGTACTGACGAGTGGTACAAACAAATAGATGGGGTCTCCATGGGAAGCCCACTCAGTCCGTCGCTAGCAAATATCCTCCTATTGCGTCACGAAACACTTTGGCTTAACGATTGCCCAAATGACTTCAAACCGATCCACTACAGTCGCTATGTAGATGATACCTTCCTTGTTAGTTTTAGTTTGCTGTCAAATTTCTATTCATTGTTTGTAATTTGCCTTAGGATAGTGTTTTTAATTACAGTATGCCTAATCTACGTTAATTACGTTAGGCGTACAGCATTTTACCTTGCAACTGCATGTGCCAACTTTTGAACTTGTATTTCACAAAAGATTACCACCATTACATTAATTACATCTAAGAATAGGGTCAGAGTGCTACAAAGGCGGGAAACCGACTTCTAGTGTTCTCAAGACTGGATGTTTTATTTTTCCTTTATCCAAGCTTGATAGACTGTCGATCGGAGAATCATCATACTACATAACTAAAACTAACTTATATCTTGCCAAGCAGCATTAGGATGTATGATGTTTCGATTCTCGTATGATTTTTGGCCCTTGAGTAACTTATTTTATTATTATTGTGAATTTTGTGGTTTTCACCCAGGGTTGGACTCCATCACTAGCTACTCTACATCACACGCACGCAAGAGGAGGGTCCGAGGCAACAGGGACCTCAGGCACGCTCTGTCTCCTCCTACTGATAACCTTTGTGCCCAGCTGGCCGTTCAGGTAGTGGTGAACGTGTTCTTTTTCAATTTTGTTTACGAACTGTACCATTTCTGTTCATTTTTCCTTACCTTTTCTTTCAATTTTTGCCCTAACTTTTCATTTGTTTAATTTTTTCCTCTCCTCTGTCTGTACCTTAATTAAATTTTTTCAGCTACGGTACCTAACGATGCATTTTTCGGCCTTTAACCTTATGGATCTTTGTTAACTTTTCATTTACTTACATTTTTGAGCTCTCCACTGTACCTTTCTTCAGATACGGTACCTATATATTTTCGGCTATTTACTTCATGCATCTTTGATCCTTATACTTATTTCTACTATCAGTTGTTACGAATATATACTGTCCGTAAATTTCGTATATTTTTTATTTTTTTTACAAAAATACTATTAGCGTCCAAACATTTATTCTCTTTTATTAATTTCACAAATGGACAGCAGCGAAGTTGGTGAACCCATCACTGAAAATTTTTCTCTAATGTAAACTTGGATGTATAGTCCATCGCCGGTATTATACCGAGGTCGCAATGTACAATAGCGCGCATAATCCGATGCGAGGATGTGTAGCTCGCACGTCATATCGTTGTATAATTAGATACGGTATCATAGATGCGGTAGCTTGAACGATGTACGAGCTGCACATCTTTCCATCAAGTTGTGTGTGCGACTGTATAGCTTGGCCCCGGCCTAACTTTCAGGAGGAGGGACAAGCCGAATTCTAAAATGCATTTAAGGCTGAAGCTCTACGACCTTTCATTCGGTGCATTCCATAACATTTTTGTTGACAAATAGCGCGGAATTTTTTTTCTGTTGAAAATTTGAGTCCATAGCTAATTACTAAGCCTACATAAAAATCAAACTTCCTATTTAAATACCACATCACTCTCCATGCTTCATTAATGCTTTAAAATAACTGTGTAATTCAAAACTTTTTATTAAAGCATGTCTTGAAGACTCAGAAAAGTCTTTCAGAATATACAGTATTTATAATAAATTTTAAATAATTAAATTCTATTTTTTCACATGTCTAAATGTCTAACAATTGTGTTTCGCCTTTTTTTTGCTGTTTTCCATCCATAATTCACCATTTATGAGTAGACTAATTGACTGCAAAACTCTATCATGGGCTACCTCTCCTAATTTCCTCCTACAAATGTCCACGGTCGAGGAATGTCACTCGAAGCTTGTCCTCACAGCAGGACTCCTTGAAGATTGAAGAGCTAATTGGATGTAACCGTGGTTTTTTTTGTTGCTCTGCATAACGTCTTTGACTCTTAGGCCGAGGCCTCATCGAAGTAACAAGCAATGTGCGACGCAGCAAATTTGATGCATGAAAAACGGAACGTCATGTACATCAATATTCTGTCCCCACCGACGCGACCCAGATCGCGTGACTCACCATGGACTGCTGGAGGTCAAAGGCGCCACGTCTCCCGCAAATATTGCTTTGCATCGCTTGTTGTGTCAGTGGGGCCCCGGGCACATGCTGCCTGATTTCACAATTGAGTGAAACACCACTGGAGTTTTTTTTACAGAGGGGCTCCCTACCGGTGGGTTGCAACCCGGGGGAAGAAGGGGTTCGCAAATCCTGTGTAGGTGATTGCACAGTGCGACTTTGCTAGAAGCTGTTTGGGATAATTCTGTTGTCGACTCATTAGTTAAGATATGGGAGGTGGCGTGGGACTGGCTTGAAGAAAGGCGCGTGGGTTACTGCTGTATGCTTTAAGGGAACCGTATGCGCCCCAAAAAAGTTTTTCATTATTGAACCGATTCGGATGAAACTTTGTACACATATGTAAAATAAGAAAATAATATCTTTTGACGCCAGTAATTTTTCTTATTTTCGTCATAGAAAACGAGTTATTGAAAGAAAACGGTCTAAAGGGGGGGNGGGGGGGGGCGGGGAAAACCCTGCTAGTCTTACAGTTTTTGAGCTACAGAGATGATTTGGGTATCAAACAAAGCGAAATTCGATTCTCTACAACTTCTTGCTCGGGTTACTTTTTGAATTTTGACTTAGTTTCTGAGAAAATTGAAGAAAACAAAGAAAATATTTTTCCAAAGTTTTGCAAAAATGTTAGCTGGCACTCGCCTCCTAATTCAAAATTCAGAAAACCCAAAATAGATGTTTTAGAAAATTAAATTCCGCGTTGTTTGATACCAAAATCATCCCTGTAGCTCAAAACTGTTGGACTAGTTATTGTCTTTAAGTCGAAAAAATAAACTTTTCAGGAGAGTCAGCGCTTCCGTTTACTTTGAATAACTCGTTTTCTATGACGAAAATGGGATAAAGTACATGAGTTTCACCCACATTATTTTCCAATTTTACATATCTGTACCAAGTTTCATTCAAATCGGTACATAAATGAACAATCAAATTTGAATCCTGCGGCTGGGATTTTATTTTGGTGAAATTCGAGAATACGACTGAAAAGAAAACTTTTTATTTACGTACCGATTTAGATGAAACTTGACACGGATATTTAAAATCGGAAAAGAATGTGAGTTAGACTCATGTACTTATTGCCATTTTCGACATAGAAAACGAGTTATTCAAAGAAAACTGAAAAACCGTTTTCGTCGAAAAACTCATTTTCTATGGTGAAAATGGGAAATAGTACAGAGTCAAAAGCTATTCTTTTCCGATTTTGCACATCTGCAATAATTTTCATTCATATCAGAACAAAAATGAAAAATCCAATTTGAACCCTCTGGCGGGAAAATTTTTTATATGAAATTCAAAAATACGACAGAGAGAAAACTTTTATTCGTGTACGGATTTGAATGAAATTTGGTACACATACGTAAACTCTGAAAATAATGTGGGTTAGACTCGTGTACTTTTTCCATTTTCGCCATAGAAAACGAGTTATTCACAGAAAACTGTTTTTCCATCTTCTTCATGTAACTCATTTTCTATGGCGAAGATTGTTAAAAGTACATAAGTCAAACCCCCATTTTTTTCTGATTTTACATATTTTTGCCAAGTTTCATGAAATCGGGCAATTAATTAAAAAGTTTTTGGAGTCACAAAATGAAGTGTTAGAAAAAAACCGTCACCCCCCAGCCCCCTATTCTCCCCACTGAGAGTTACACTGACTGTCTAAAATGTTGCCTGCGAGTCCGTCTGATGTATAGCTATTGGTTAGTGGTAAAAAACAAATTTTGATAAAAATTGGAAGGTTTTTTTTTTTTGCATACGATCCCCTTAAGTTGAGGCATTGCTAGAGCAAACACTTTGGAAAGTAAGTAAGCAAGCTCGCACTTCAATAGCGCACTTGCTACCTGCATAATCCCTTTCGACAGGTGATAAAAATATTGAATCTCCAATCAGACACACGTCTTAACACTGCTTTTTACATCAAAGAAAATTTTGACTAAAACTAGAAAAATGATGAAAGAATGGATACCGTAAAAATAATGCAATTCAATGGAAAAAATATGGCTGATAAGACCTGGTTCTCCAGGGAACCGAGAAGCTGATGAGTGTTGTTGATAAAAATCCTGGTTTAAGCTATATAGTCGGACGGTTCGTACAATGATGGGTCAAAAAATTCATACTGTACTAGTTGAGGCTCGTCGACTCTGGTGTGGAGAATTTTAATTCGTGTGACTTGAATAAAACCGATTTTATTTTGGATTTTGCTGTGAAAATGAAAATTGTCATCATAATGCTCCTGCAGTTAAAATCTGAAAAATGCGTAAAAGTCACTGTCCATGCCTTAATGTTGGAAAGTTTGTATAGTGAGGTAGGGTAGAAGCTGTAGAGACCGTCTTGCTTATTTAGAAAGTGCACATTAACCATTGAAAATATTCAAACTGTTTGGGCAGGAAAATAAATGAGAACCGAACTCATGCAGGTAGCAAGTGGTGTATTGGAGGTGCGAGCTTTGTAAATAAGAATGTCGGCCTCCTATTGTGAGAGAGAGGCATGTAGAGGGAAGGTGTGCTCAGTAATGATTCACTGGGCAGGGGTGAGTGTGGGTCGTTATTATATGAGGATGAATAGCGCCAATAAAAGATGTGTAGTGTGGCAGGAGGGGAAAGCGTCTTGATGGTGATGCTGTGTTGAGTTAATCACAGGACATGATTATCCTAAACTTTAGAGCGAGAGAGAAGCGTAGGTTGCGAGACTTAGAAGCAAAGATAATACAAGAAAATAATCAATGAAAGAAAACAAATACTTATATTTTGCCTCTATAGAACCGGTAGTCTGAAGTCACTAAAGATGAGGCAAATGAGAAGGTCGTGGGTCAAGCCAGTCGTCAGGGCAGGTGACGAGCACGTGATGCTGAAGGTGTGCGAGTTTGGTATGTGTAACCATTAAAAAACGCAGGTGATCATGCGTAGGTAAAAAAGTGATGGAAGAAATGATTTATAGGATCCTTGCTATTATAAAGACTAATTTACATTGCAATGGAAATGGTGATGGGGGTTCTACTCTAGCACACGAGGCTTATACAACGGGACGATGATTCTGTAACTTATGGCTTAGCTGTATGGATATGAATCCGTTTCTTCATGAACCCATCTCACGAGGAAAGAAAAAACATCATGATATAATGCCTACCTCATAAATATCTCTAAAATTCATATCGATAAACCATAACGCAGAAGAAGGCTAAATTTGAAATATGGTACTTAATGCTATTAACATTGAATGAAGTTCTTGCTCTTCCAGCTTCTCTTGCCGTTCCCGTAGAGCTGAGAGGGACCGATTTTTTCCTATATAGTAGAAGTAGTCATTCTTTACTCCAACTTTTCTGGAGCGAAATTTTTTTTTAACTGAAACTATCTCACAGTTTATTCTGGATACGCAGCGGGAATGAAATTCGGTGATGTTTCATCGCTTACAAATACAGTTAATATTTTGCATGTCATCTAAGGCAGGGAAGGAGTGTACTGAAGACGAATTGAAATGTACTGCTCAAAAGAAAGCACGCATCTCTTACGATAATGATTTGAATTGGCCGTCGTAGTTTTTTCCTCTATATGTATTTTAGTAAGGAAAGTACTAATCAATGAAGAAGTGTCATCGGTCATCACAAATTTCTTCTGATGAAGAAGAAGTAAGTCATGAAGGGAAGATTTTACATCGGCCTATATATAAAGCATAAATATATCGTTTATTACGTGAATTTTTTTCACGCGTGGGTCCACTAGTATCTATATATATTTATATGTTCGGTGTCACGCTCTTAACGAAATAGATGGGCTAAAAATAGGCCAGGATGCAGATTTCGTAATCAACGATGACGAAGTTTCAGAAGGTTAAAGTGAAATCCTTACCCCTTTATTATCTGATACTTTCCTTGCCCCGTTGGAAATTTTGGCGATCCTGTTCCTTCTGATGGGAATATAGGTAGGTCCTATGCATGTAGCTGAGTAGGCTCTGAAATGCTAGAATATGGTATTACACAATTTTTTTTTTGCTATCTTAGTGGTTATATAATCAGTACTATATAATAATTCACGTCGTGTTTTTATTTATTTATATACTAGTGTCCCGAGCCGTCATTGTAAATGACGGCATATTGGGTTATTAAATGACTGGTGCACGTGTGCGATAAATGACGGCAGTAAGTTAGCCCTTCAGGAAA
>LQNS02276883.1:16100482-16131576 GCA_001587735.2 Parhyale hawaiensis | reverse complement strand
TCCAATTTTTTCATTAGCCGGTGATGGGGGACTTTATCAAAAGCCTTTTGGAAGTCTAGATACACAAGGTCTACACCCTTTTCTTCATCTTTGATATCTGTAACTTTTGAGAAAAAGTCCAAAAGGTTTGTTAAGCAGCTTCTTCCATTTCGGAAGCCATGTTGTTCTACGCGAAAAGCCGTTGAAGGCAGTAGAGGCATCTGTTCAGTGTCACCAGATTGAGTGCCTTAGAAACAAGCGAGTGTGTTCATAGTCGGATTCGCGCCTATATAGCGTAAACAAACGCACTCTCGCAAACGACAGCGGTTCAGAAGTTGGGCTCTATAGAATAAAGACGGCAGTGAGGAGGTAGAGCCACAATCAGACGCACGTTTTGTGGCTCTACCTCCTCACTGCCGTCTTTATTCTATAGAGCCCAAGTTCTGAACCGCTGTCGTTAATCAAAGTACCACACTTTAGTTTTTTACCGATTGGTTGTGTAGGAACTCAATTCTTCATAATGCCGTTGAAGAGATGAGAGGTAATGAATTTTACTTTCCAGACGCGAAATTAATTTTAGACAACGACCGTAGGATGTCAACCTCAGGGTTCATATCAAACCCACCAATTTAGGTATACATACCTCTGTTGATTTTTAAGCTCCACTCACGTATGAAAGTCCCTAGTCCTAACTCGCGTCTACAGAGCCTTTAAATATTCTTAGGCATAGCAGATACTTGATAGTGAAATCCGTCGGTTGACACAAGTCTTCTGAAATAAAAATTATCCGAAATTATTAGTAGAAAATAATATCCGACTGCATAGCCAAATATATTATATTTCTCCTATAACAAGCAGCGAAGCCCAAAAAAATACCATTCTTTGCGCAGTAACTCTATCCACGTTCAAAAAATTACAACAGAACTCTGAATTCAATAATAAAAAAATAAAGTTGAACCAGTCCATGATCATCAAACTGTATCTCTGTCTCCCTACTTTAAACCATTCAAATTATCATGTTTCTGCAACCGTCAACCTCAAACTGGTGTCTCGAGAGCGAGTTGTTTACCAATTTAAGTGTGTTGATCGAGAGCAGCTGTAATGCTGCTTACCATGATTATGCAACGGACGCTCTCGAGACCCGCATGAAACATCAAAGATATTCATCTAGTAGGTATCTACAAACACTTTAGCTATATATGACTACCTTGATCATGGCCGTTCCACCCTTTGAAATAATTAATGAGCATTTCCGTATTTTACACCGCTTTTCCAAAATTATGGCCCTCCATCTTCCCGAAGTCATACTGCTAATAAACATTCTGACAAACATTAGTCTAACACACAAGCGCACCAACCGAACATCACAAATATATAATAATTTATGTATATCAACATAAATCACAATTTCTGTAAGATTTTGCAGATCTGTTCATAACTTTTTGAGTTATTTGCTAAGGGGCATAAAAGAAAACAAAGAGACAAACAAACAAACAAACAAACGAATCACCAGATCAAATTTGTTTATTTGCACATCGTAATTTACCTTACAACTTGTGCAAATTGCATAAAAATGCGCCCATAACTTTCTGAGCTTTGGCATTAGGAAAAATGAGGCAGACAAACAAACTTACAAACGAACCAACGGATGAACGGTTGTTCACCAAAACTCAATCAATAATAATTTATTCCCCCTAACATCCTTGACAATCCCTGTATATTTCATTGAAATCATTCGTAACTTTTGAGTTATTTTGGTGAGAGACAAAAAGGTAAACAGACAAACTCGAGGGAAACATAGCCTCCTTGGCGGAGGTAATAATAAACTTCATTAAATGCTTTTGGTGACATTGCAATATTCAAATGCGAAATGGTACACAAAATATTCGAAGACTTTGTCCTGCAACCATTGCTGCGGAAACGAAGGTTTAAACTTTTCAGTGTAATAAACATAATAATCTTCAATTGTTTGAAACTTCAAAGAAGTGCGCTGATTCCTTGCATCTGGATCGAGCTTCAGAAGTTAAGCCAAGATTGATTACTCTCGAGACTCGACAACTCATTCTCTTGCGTACAGTGGAGTTTGAAATAGTCTCCTGTATAAAATCAGGCTGTTTTCACCCCCGGGATCATGATGACAAGCGGAGCAACAGTAACGCTTCTCTCTATAGTAGTGAAAAATAAATAAATAATTTTGTTTAATAACACAATATACGTTGACAAATACGCTTGCAAGTACGTAGTAATTAAGTCATGCCTATTGGGCTTAGCATAAGTAGCACTCACATTGCCAATCGATCACGGTTTTGGTGGGCGCGTGGGTTGTCGATAGCAGCTTATAAAATTTCAATCATTTAGTTATGAGAGTAATCTACTCCCCAAGCAAATCATAATTCCCATAATGCGTGTCTTAATTTAGTAATGTACTACGCAAAATTCCGAAAATTTGGTGTGACGTTCCTTTTGATCGTCGGTTCGGTCCAACCCACAGGTCATCCGCCACTAGATCTTGCTTTCTGTCTTTTATACTACGCTGTTACTGTCGGCATAAAACCCTAGAACGACAAACGAATGACCAACAAGAATCGAAGTCATAAACACCATTGCGTTAAGTCATATCAAGTTGAAGTTGTTCAGTAGTTGAGCAATCACTGCGCTTAGGTGTTGGTCGTTGTTCGGCTCGCTAAGTAAGTAGGTATGTTATGTAAGAGCGTCTTTAAAATACGAAACTAAGCCGGATTGGAATCTGTCGGATGGTAAGCCAAGAGGTCCCCGTACAACAAGCAATCCTCTATCTTCCTTGCATGTAGCGACGACAGCTTGAGGTTCTTGTCATTGTATTCTATTGTGAACACTATACAATACCTAATATTCTATTTTACTGAATTAATATTGGTATTAGTCGCCTCTTAATACATCTAATTTTTATTAAGAGGCAAATGCCATAGGCATGAATAAGTGAGTTAAGCTTAGGAAAACAAATTATTAATACTATCACCCTACACTCTCTAGAAATATAAATATTTTGCGTAATTATCTAATATTAATTACTGATATTAGCGTCGCTATGGCGCCCACTATTCCAAGCGTATCAAAGAACCTTGCGGATCTCGAGTTAGTTATAAGTAGTTAAGAAGTTTAAGCCTCCTTTTCCGAGCAAAACGATATCACAAAGGAAAGAGCAAGGGACACATAGTATGCCAAGAGAAACGGGAAACCCATGCACGAAGGTGTTCCCACACAGGATCAACGCGCACGGGAACAGCAAGTCGGAGAAAAAAAGAGGAAGAACAGAATAGAGCATGAGCAAGTAGGAGTATGAAATTGGGAAGGAAGTGAAGTGGTCACGAAAGAGAGACGTCCCGAAGGCCTAGCTAATGGCTGAGGTAACCTACTCGGGCCCCCTGGGGTTGACTGGCCCCGAAGCATAGGATGGACGAACCTAAACTAACCTAACCCTATGGCCCATCCTATGCCCCCTGAGGGGAGGATACTATCGAACAGGATAATGATGGAAAGAGTTCAAATCAATAGTCTCAGTCGTCAGCCATTTATTTGTACCAATAGACATTATTTCAAACTCCATTGTAACTGAACACGTTGCCCCAGTTTAAATTTTTACTGCAAAAAACAGACAAACTATGAGCATTTCTAATTGGTTCGCACAATATTTTTCGTCACAGTTGTGTTACGTTTCACGCGTGTTAATTCGATAAAACCACGTTTTGATGTAACCTCTATACACTATGTAAAACGGAACATGTACACTATGCACATCACTCGATAGCGGCAGATCTGATACGGCCGGGCCGCGACGTCGAATGCAGTCAAATTTATTTAGTGAAAGTTGTTACACTGCATAGGATGAGCACAGAGGAGGAGCTTATTATCTGGCATAATACTGCGCTCCCTATGACAGCAAAGTTCTAGCTTCTCACAGCGTCCTCTCGCTCAGCGCCCTCTGGTGTTTGAAATTTTTACATTGTCTCTACATCCTCTCCTCACTTACAGTACCTTTGGCGGAAAGCAGTGATAACGGCTAAGTTTGTGCTGGGCGTTTAAATTAAGGGTACGTTCGATTGGGCACCGAAATTGAGCCTTCGAGACTAGACTTGTTCGAAATTTCAGGCAGGCGCACTGATTCGGCCCACTGAATTGCGTTTCAGCGGTTACTCTTGAGAAGTTCAGAAACTTAATCTTGCCCCGTAGAATAGAGTTTAGAGCTGGCTTAACGTAATCGCTTTGCAGCACGCTTTAAAAGTGGCAAATCCGAAGCTTTTGTTTGAAGATTCAAACAAATCAAGCTCTGCCTAGCAGGCTTAATTTCGACGCCCAATTGAACGCATCCTAACCTGCTTTAGAGAAAAATTAATGTACTCCGTACCTACTCCATGCTTCTCCCTACCAATAGGGTTATCATTCATGGCTTGTGTTTTAAGGTTAAGTCAGATTCGTACAGTGGTATTAGCCTAAAGGGTGAGGAAAGCGGGACAAAGGAGCGGAATATTCTGCACAGAATTTTGTTCTCTGATCACACACGAAGGAATTTTCAAATGACTTAAAGAGCTACGTTGAAACACTGTCTAGGACTTTAGGCCATATAAGCGTCTTTTTGTGACCACCTTGTGGATGATTCCGCCTGATTTCGCATGATCCGCGCGTTTGTGTGATCACTTTTTGACGTGATTCAGATAGCAATCAACCGTGATCAGCGGTGAGAATTGGTCGCAGCGTGATTTCCTCTCCGGGCTAATTATGAGTGATCAAAAAGTGATTCTACTAGCCGTTGGACAAGTAAAAATTCAAAATTTGAAATGCAAGTTCGTGATGTTTTCTTACATTTAGGGATAAAGTGAATAATATTATCATTATTGTTTGTAATATTGATTTCCAGAATTGTAGTTTCGTTAGTTTTATGCCTGTGTATGGTCAAAATGCTTTAAATATGTACTGCTAGTTCACCTATGCTTTGACTTCCAAATCAATAAGAGTTCCTGAAAAATTCCATTTTCCACCATTTTTCGCAAAAATACAATAGAAATCTATTTTTCGCAAATAGACAGGGCGTCTCTGGTTTGTTTACAAAATCATTGACAGTTCTTGTGCTTCGCAGTGATCACGGTGATCATGATCACGGTGATTCTGATCACAAGCGTGGCCACAAAAAGACGCCTATAGTTACGGGTTCGACAGCGAAGCCAATATATATATATATATACAATGATACCCATACACTCAACAAAGACACTAACTCGAAATCTATACATGATGTATCAAAAAACTATTAGCTGTTGTGATTATCAGAGTGAACTTAATCTTGACTTTTCATAGTACAGACGGCTACTGTCGGTTAGTTAACAGAATTTCGTGCAGTTGCAAGCCAGGAAAACCTTGGCCAGATTCTTGACATTACTTTACATTGTTAGTGAAATCCTCCTCATTTGGTAAAACCTCTAGCGCGGTAGAGAAGTTGGCCACCCAACCGTTACCAGGTAATCCGTAGATTGAAATTGATAGCAGGTTCGTCCCCGAGGTTGAAAACATTTTAAAAAACTATATACAGGTCTAAAAGGGTTTGCTTATTAGTATATATATATATACTTGCCAATATTCGACACGTGAGTGTAATATGTAAAGGTGTCGTGACTGTGTCTGCTGTAGTAAATTACTTGCTTAAAACTCCATGTAATCGTTTGATGTTCCGAAGCATAGGTTGTAGCATGATGTTTGTCAGTAGACGTGGGCTTGGTAACTAATCATACGTTAAATATTCGTTAACTTCAAGATGTGCCTGCGCTTTCACGGCACAACACTTCTTGCCAGCTGAGGAATTCTCCAAAAGGCACCCTAAACACCTCAGTGTTGCAGAGCGTCCTGTTTCTTAATGCTGCGTTCCGCCACACCTCCTGTTATATAAATCGCTTTAATCTCTTTAGTTGGTCTCTTCGGTGCTACATCGCCTTGATCTCTTCAGTGCCGTATCGCCTTATTTGATCTATTCAGCGCTACAGCTCCTTGATCCTTCAGTTTTGCACCGCCTTGACCTCTCTAGTGCTGAACCGCCTCTAACTCTCAAGTGCTACACTGCCTTCACCTTTTCAGTGCTGCATCGCCTTGATCTCTTCAGTGCTACACCGCCTTGACCTCTCTAGTGCTGCTCCGCTTTGATCTCAGCTGCACCGCCTTGACCTCTCCCCCAAATAACAATTTGCCTTGATTTTACGTCGATAGCACGTCGTGTTTTAGGGGGCTCAACGTGCTAAGCTCGTCGATCTGTGGACTCCAGATAACGTTGCTACAACGTTGTGCCCGGCACGTTGTGAGACAACGTTCTGACTACGTTATTAAAACGTTCATAGTTATCTGACATATTCAATTTAGCTCCAGATAACGTTGTTAGCACGTTGTGCCACAACGTGCTGAAAACGTTCTTAGCACGTGGCATCATAACGTGCTAGGGACGTATCCAGCACGTTATATCACAACGTATACCAGAGGACCGCCAAGCACAAGGTGCCAAGGACGTGCCCAGTACGTAGTTAGCACGTTGTGATTCGACGTGCTAACAACGTTATCTGGAGTCCACAGATCAACGTTGATAGCACGATCAGCCCCAGATCACAACGTTGATTCGACGTCGTGTGTTAGCGGGGCCAGTGTTGCACCGCTTCGATCTTTTCGGAGCTACTCCGCAATGATTTCCTCAGTACGTGCTGCATCGATTTGATCTTTTCAGTGCTGCACCGCCCCGATCTCTTCAGTGCTACACCGCCTTGATCTCTTCAGGGCTGCATCGCCTTGATCTTTTCAGTGCTGCACCACCATGATCTTTTCAGTGCTGCACCGCCATGATATCTTCAGAACTACACCGCCTTGCTCTCTCCAGCGCTCCGTCGCTTTCATCCCAGACAGCGATCTCTACGTTGGTGCCTTGAGATCTCCTCCATCTGGTTGCATCATTGTGTAACTGTCTGTTCACGTTTTCTTCTAGATTCAATTCAGAACATTTACTGCAAATTCCTGCTTACAAGCATGCTCGATGACAGTGATATTGATCAGTGATCACAACTCACTAAATTGAACATTTTACTATTATTCTGATAATCTGCTGTTATAGGATGCTGCTAGGACCGGAGAAGTACTACAATTATGATAGTATGTATTATCAATAATTTATTTATAGCAATTTCATAATAGCTAGTTCGTAAATGGAGTTGCAGTCGAAAGTCAAACCAAGTTTGTAAAAAGTGACTCCTCGGGAATGAAATTGCGCAAAAGCGTTTAAGAAGAGGAAAGTCATGTTGCATGTTAACATGTGATTAGAGACATTGCCAATGAGCCTAAAATAATCCCTATGAGTTACATATGCTTCAAAGAAGATAGTTAAAATAATCCTATCATCCACATTACGGTATATGAAACAAAACAGCTATTATAGTTCCTCGCCCTCTCACGGTGGTTGTTGTATCGTTTGTATAACAACTGTGCCCGTATGTTCATAGTTGCAGCTTGTTACTCCCACAATGCTATGTGGTATTGATGACAGCCAATCACAGAGCGTCAACTTGCACCATCGAAGCCCTGATTGGCTGCGGCAGTTGGCGCTCTTTACTCCCATTGCGATTGGCTCATACGATTCTCTTTCTCTCCCAACTTCACATTTAAGTTCGCGAGCCTCGTTCACATAATCGCAATCAACTTGTTGCTCTTGCGCGGAGCAGGTGTACAGCGTGTACTCGTGCAGAAAAAACTCGCCATCACTTGCCGCTGGGCCGTGACCGTGAGGGTGCTAGTTTTTGTTGCTTGTGTGAAGAACTATACGCTTGTGTGCTTCTCCAAAACGTGTTTACACCTACCTCTCAGTGTATAGGTAAGCTTGCCATTAAAGTTGCGAACACTGTTCGCTTAATTTTTTTGAATGTGTTCTTTGAGAAATGCTCTGAATGTTTTGTTCAATCTTTATAAACTTAAAACACAAAAATATTCACTAAAATGAAAGCCGTCTAGTCAATTGATTTTAGCTTACGAAGTGAAACGAAGCTTCTAAGATCACTGCAAACTTACAGTTGAATTGGCGCTCAGACAGTAGCGTACTTCTGAAACTAGCTAAAAGAACACGTTCAAAAGATTTCTTTGTTAATCGACATTTACACGTTATTTAAGGCGTCTTTTTGTGAACACCGGGCGGCTGATTCCCCCTGATCGCACATGATTCGCGCGTCTTTGTGACCGCATTTTGACGTGATTTTGATAGCAATCAGCCGTGGTCAGTGGTGAGAATTGATCGCAGCGTGATTTCCTCAGCAGGCTAATCATGCCTGATCAAAGAGTGATTCCAGCCGTTGGACGAGTAAAAATTCAAAATTTGAAATGCAATGTCGTAATGTTTTCTCATGTTTAGGGATAAATTAAATAATGTTATGAAGATCGTTTATAATATTTGCTTCCAGAATTGTATTGTATGAATACCTTCCTACGGGGAGAAATACATTATTTTGATTTGATTGTAGTTTCCTTAGTTTTATGCCTGTGTATGTTCAAAATGCTTTAAATACTGCTAGTTCAGTTATGCGCTGGCTTCAAAATAAATAATGGTGCATAAGAAATCCATTCCCTATTATTTCCCGTAAAAATACGAGAAAAATATATTTTTCGAAAATCGACATGGCGTCTCTGGTTTGTTTACAAAATCGTTGACCGTTCTTGTGCTTCATGATGATCACGATCAACGATGATCATGATCGCGGTGATTATGATTACGAGCGTGGCCACAAAAAGACGCCTTTAGAACACTATTTTTTTTTCCAGAAAAAAGTCGCTCAGCGTTCAGCAAATTTGCTGCTAGAAGTCAACAGTGTGCTGATACATGAAGTAACATACCGAAGAAACGTGTGAAAAATTCATGTATCTGTGGAAAGCAATTTCCGACGGGGATATATTGTTATCGTTATACTAGTCATAATGAATTACTGAGTCTTAACAGTTAAACTTCTGAACGCCGTACTGCTTTTTTCTGAAACAGATTTTTTATTTCACCTGCAATATAGCAGTGAAAATATTAATGAACACTTGAAATTTATTGCGCAGCGCTGCGAGAATGAGCTGCTTACTCTTTGTTTTAAAAAATATTTCAACTCGGTAGCATAGATACGGTGGGATGAACGACATGCGAGTTTCCCATCCTGAACATCATGTTGTGCCTATGGAAGTCTATAGTGTGGCCATCGACATCACACTCAGTTTGTTGTTTGGTTGGTCTTTCTGTTCCGATCTGGAGGTTAAAAAAATTCATTTGTTGGACAGGAACTTTGCCATTCTCTTCAAAACGTTGAAGTCTTCGGAAGTCTGGTAAGTGGAAAAGTAATGCTCGTATTTTGGTGTATTATTTTTCTTTGAACTTATATTCTGATATTGCGTAGAAAACAATGGAAAGAAAGCAGCAGGATGAACAAGTCTGAGAACAAGGTCGGGAGAACTGGGAAGGAGTAGGGGAGGTTCGCCAATTATTTTCTCCTGCATTTTATAAAGGCTCAGACCGCTAGCCTTACATATCGACGTATTGCAACATGACTGTAACGGTATCCATAATCGACTGTTGTTAGCCATGGAGAGTGTACTAAATTGAATAGCTGACAGTGGACGGACCAACAGGCCCATTCCCAAAGAACCGCCGGGACTTACGCTTCGGCCCTCTGCGAGCTATTGCCATTATGGCAGAATCATTTGGATGTCTGAGAGAGAAAAGTTGAGAAGAGTAGTACGGTAGTCAATATATATGTACTGTATATATAAAACATACAGAAGGCGACAGTGCGCACCGATAACAATTCCCAGAGCGTACAGGTGCTTCTGTGTGCACGAGTAGAGAACCGTTGCATTTTGACTGGGCAGGATACGCGAACGAAAAACATATATGTATATATTTTACGAGAGAATACTTACCGAAGTTCGCGAATGTGAGTCGTCTTTGTTATCTGCGCATTCTTCTATTGCAACGAGTATGTCGAGTTTTGCAGCGTACCGTAGCATCAACTTAAGCAGTTCAAAATATGCTCCTACAATTTACTGTTTAGGAGCATCAATGCTAATAAACCGACAGTGTCGTTGGAGTCGGTGAAACGATTTGGTAATGGATCCAGTTAAGTGGCTCTATATACGGTGCTTAGAAAACCGATTTCTACCTCTTCGCGAAATATATGGCGTGGCGGTACACCGAGCCACGGATCCTCACAGTTCGAGCGCTCGGCCTCATGTGCTGGAACTTCCAGGACTGTCGGATGCCTGTGGACCTAATGGCAAATTGGCAAGCCCCCCTGCCGCGAGTCTTTACCTGCGTCGTGTGGTATGTACGAGCAAGAGAGGGACAGCGTACATGCATGACTACCTTCACTCATGTCAGCAGCAGTGCACATCTAGGTATCGGTGACTCTTTTGCTGACGGCCCCTAATGCTACTGAGTCAGCGAAACGAAAGGTTTGTAAACAATTACCGAGATTGGCGCCTGCTTAGCTGTGCGATAATGTTGTGACTGTCGCTCTTCGCGGCTGCTGCCATTATGATTGTTTTGTGTCCGTCGGTACTCCTTTTGGATGCTGTTGTGTTATGTACTGCCCTAGCATAATTTATTTGGTTGCCAAGAAACTAATATACAGTTTCAGTTTCTGGTCCTTTCTCAAATTTAGTTATGACAAAAATAAACCCAAGTGTAACTAAAGAACTTTAATTACTAGATCATTCGGTGAACGCACTGCTCTGCCCATCAAGGCAACGTTAAAAAAATTAAATTGGTCCTGAAACTCTTTCGTCTTTACCATCGCCAAAATTTGGTCTTTGACACAAATAACAGTTTGTGTAATTTTCTCGAAGATTTTTCCCTATATCTTTTTGGGTCATGCTCTGACATATATTAGTCAAACTCGTAAATGGACAAACGATTATTGCTAAAATTGATCATTTGTGCCTTTCAACATTTCTATCAGTTATATATTACAAAGTTCATGAACATCCATCCGTAATTTTATGAGTTTATGTTCTGACAAACATTTTGACAAGTACATACGGTACTGGACAAACACACAAACGGACGAACCGATTATCACCAAAACTTGGCTGTTGTTGTCTTTAAACGTTTCCAATAATTCCTATGAAAAAAAGGCAGACAGACAAAAAACGATTGAACGGAATTTCACCAAAAGTCAATCATCTATTCCTCCTAACATGCCCAACAGTTTCTGTAAATTTCGTAGAAATCCGTCCATAATTTTTTGAGTTATCTTGGTGACAGACAAACTCACAAACTCGACCAAAACACGACCTCATTGGCTGAGGTAATGAAGGTTTAATTAGCATTTCTGTAAATCCTGTATTGCGCGGCGGTTTACGGTGTATAGTCGCGTATCCGTTGATCGTTATTTTTATTTAGCCTGCTAAGATAGAAAATAACGATGTCGCGGTCTTGATGCTGTTACTAACATAGCTAGGTCATGCATGTTCGATTCACCGTCGATATCAAGCGTTCGAGACCTAACTTGTTCGAAACATCAGACAGAAGTTTTGGATTTGTCACACTGATATCTGCTGCAAGTATTAGAATCAACGCCATCACGTTGGGTCTGCTTGAAACTCCATTCTATGGAGCGAGATTGAGTTTCTGGGAGTCTCCAGAGTAACCGATTAAGGATCAATGCCTGAAACTCGATTTGGCGGCTCGAAGCCAATGCACTGGGGTGAAGTCCCGAACAAGTTAAGCTTCGAAAGCTTAATTTTGGCACCAAACCAAACCTGTCCCTTGTGTCTTTAATATGTGCTGTACTTGGAATCTAAATCCACTTTGCCTTCAATTAATTCACCTCTTCGGTGTAGGTGTATTCGTTTTTATGTGTTAGAATAACATTGCACACTCGTAAAACTGTGTATAGTTTTTATCTGGTTAAAGAACAGATTACATGTGTAAAACTGTGCTTTCTAGATTTTTTTTTGCGTATTATTGATTTATTGGGCACTATAAATTGATTTTGTCTGCTTCGAGAATAAATTAGATTGATGTCCTCATAGTACTGTTTTTTCTTCATAATAAAGTATTTTTGATCCACCGCTGACCAAACTCATTTTAATTCAAGATTAGACACAAACATAAATGACGTCACACCAATACGAGCGACTCGAGCACACAGTTGGGTTACGCATCTCTAACCGAATTTCGATTCCCTGCAGCAAGTTGATGACGCCGTTATTTCGGCACCTATCCGCCACTGCCTGCTGATCCGCGCACTCCATTCGTCACTCGATATTTACTAATCGAATTTAGTACAGTAATGAAAGGCATAAATTCAGCGATGAATCACAGTGCAGTCAGGGTGTCAGCGATTGCTAATTTGGGGCATTTGGGACCGTGGGGGGGGGGGGGCGGGGGGGCAGATCCACCGACATTATCTTATTCCGTTAGCTTTGGTTTGTTCATAAAATACGTTAATGAGCGTTGATTTCGCTATTTTGGATCCGATTTCAGGCGTTAATCCCAAACCGATTACGTTCAAGATATTGACCTACCTCGGCAGAAATTTCGCCGAGCCAAAAAAAAAATCACCGAAAAAATTACCGGCGTTGTTTTGCGGGATCTCTGTCGCTTAACATCTCCAGACAGCCTCCCACTCAATATCCTGCTCGAGATCAAGGTTGAGTTTGAGGGAACCGCGATCCAGAGTAGCGGAACCTACGCTCATGACTGAACTACAGATTTGCCTACGATGAAGCTATAGTAATTAATTTATCTCAATGCACCTGGCCCTCCCTACCTGCGCGACCTCAATTCTCTGGAAATCCCGATGTCTCTCTCTCGACTTGCGGAAAACGACACCGGATGCTGCTTCCGCTGTCTGCGATTGCGGACCTTCTGAGTTTGGTCTTTAAATCTAAATTTACCTGTGCCCTTTCCGTGCAAATAGTAATTTTCATACGTGTTATTACTGTTATTTATACGCGATACCGATTGCTTTGAGGCAGTATTATTGCAAAAAACTGATGGTTCATCGATTTTCAGTGTTAGTACCGGAGGTCGGCATCTCCGATTATGTTAGTACGATGGTAAAATCGATGGTACGATGGCCGTCGCCTTCGTTCTTACGATGGCGATGGCAATACCATCGCTCCATCGGAACCAAAAATCGCCAATTTTCATCGGCGATGACCTACGATGAAATAACCGTCGGCGATGGCCATCGTAGGGCGTCACAATCGGCGATGGACCATCGCATTAACATATTTTCAGAATGCAAACATCTCAGACCACAAACTTCGAATAACAACAGCATCTCTTATAACCTCGGCCTGTGTGCGATTTTCAAACCAGTAATACTATTCCTAGAATCCTAGCCGAAAAAAGGTGCGACATATAAGGCCCAGGTTATTAATTGATATTGTTAGATCTGGGAAATGTATTAAAATAAACTTTGTACCCGCTCATTGTTTTGATATTGTATTGATGAAAAAATGAAAGTTCCAAACTCATAAGGCTGTTTTTCTGTAGTTTTAATCAGCATTTTACCTTGCAACTTTTTCATTTTCTTGCAACTTATTGTTTCCCATTTTTTTCTCCAAAACTACTGGACCGAATTCGATGATTTTGGTATAAAAAAAATGTCTAGTTTTTAGCTCGACCCGTGGGACCCATTATTTTAACACTAAGCACCCCTAAACACATGGCAGGGTTGTAGGGGTTATTAGGGTTAAAATAATGAGACCCACGGCTAGAGTTAAAAATTAGAAATTTTTTGAGACGAAAATCATCGAAATCGGTCTAGCAGTTTTCGAGAAAAAAGTGGACAGCTCCGTATTTATATAAAAGTACCTAGGGTAAAATGGTTAATTAGCCCTGAAAGGGCTATAGTTGAACTTTTGGGAAAATAAATGGGTGCTCGCCTCCCGACAGGGTTAAGGTACAGGGTTTAAAAAAAAATTGGGTTGATTGGCCCAATCTTAAAAAAATGGCGAGAGGGACAAGCGTTTTTGACCCCCTTATTTTTAACCCTGACAGGGTTATAGTGTTTCCTAGTGTTAAAATAATAAGTCGCATGGGTAGAGTAATAATTAGAAATTTTTTGAGACCAAACTCATCGAAATTGGTCTAGTAGTTTGCGAGAAAAAAGTGGGAAACAAAAAGTCGCAAGGTGAAATGCTGGTGTAGTTTTAGCCTTATTTCATCGGCATCGGAAGTATAACCGATGCCGATGCCCATCGTATGCCATCGCGGATGGCATGTTCAGTCATTTCATCAGACCATTTCTTCCTCATAACACCATCGCCGATGAAGAAAATGGCAATCGCCGATTGTCTGATACGATTTATGTCGGGCCATCGCCATCGCCGATGAATTTTTACGATGTTCCATCATAACATCGTAGTTTTTCCAATGGCCATAGTCTACAAACCATCGGCATCGTATAATCGGCGATGGCCATCGTAGCAGGCTCTGTTTATTACCTTCCTACTTTCAATACGTTGACGTATTATTTTTTTATCAAGTTTTTATTACTACTATATAGTGTTGCGGCTATATTAAAAAAATTGCTGCTACAAAAAAAAAAAACCGCATCGTGTCTATGACATTATATTTATTGCATTTCAGTACACTGTTACTGCTAAAATTCTTCATTTATATCATGATATATTATAATTACCATTTATTTTGCTACGAAACAGTATGGTTTATGACTATGATGCATCATTGCCTTGTACCTACTAATACTGTTGAAGTATTCCATATTTTTAGAATTGTAACATCACCTCTTGGAACAATTGGAAGAATACCGATTGTGTATCTAACTGAACATTGTATATTGTAATACTTGCGTTAGTACTTGTGTTGGTATTGTAACTCTATGTAACATCGCATATATGATAATCGTATCATATCCCCGAAATCCTAATACAAGGAATATCACCTCAATCCTAATACAAGGATTATGGCGTACGTTGTGCACCTGAGATCGTCTGCCTCCAGACGAGGAATGGGTAATTAAACTGTCGCTCCAGCTAATTAATTTGCCATGCAGCAACTGCATAAGGAAGGAGTGGGAAACACCAAACTAACTTGAAATATTTGACGGGGCGGAACAAATGCGGAACATTATGAATTAGCTAACAGCTGTGAGGCTATACCTGTTTTTGACCTCGCTGACCCCGCTCGCAAGGTATATAAACCTAGAGGATCGAGGGGAACAATGCATTCTAACTAGACTGCTCTCTGGAAGCAAGAGCAGTACAATCGCCACGGATTTCAATGGTACTGCGTTAACTGTATCAGTATCTCTCTAAGAGTGTGAAATAAAGTTTTAAGTTGTGTGAAGTGACGTCGTTTACTTACCACTAAAGATTGGAAAGAGTTCCTTAAACTCTATTCCAGACGACGAATACTACGTCCCAACGAGAGAAGTAGATCATCAGGACCTCTAAGTAATAACAGAGGATTACAGTATCATATTCAAGGGTCGTCTCTAAGAGTACAAAGAGACATTGAGAAGTAACCCCCAAAATACTTCTTACAAATACTATCGTGCGAAAATTCATACAGGTAGACTACTCCTGGTTTACCATGAAATACTGGCTGAGTTTAATGTCAAACTGAAAGTCAAATGGATGAGCAGTTATTAATACATGTAACGTAGAATGATTCAGTGGTGCTATTTAGAATGAGATAGTAGGTACCTACGTGCTTATCATCACTGGGTTGAAATCCTCTCCCTAGCAAGAACAGAGGCTCTCACTTTCTCCCTAGTATCAGAGTCAAATGCATTAAATTTATGGTTTTCTATTGTTCAAAAACTGGGAGCTAAAACAACCAGAGCACTCTGAGAGCGCATACCTCCGCCATGCGAGGCAACGGAAGCAAAAAATTCAAATGGGCTCTGAAACCATAATTTTCTTTGTATAGACTCCAAAATCCAATCATTTGTGCCTTTTCATAGTACCAGCTTGTGCTTTTTTCTTGAAGATCCGTTCATTACTTTTTGAGTTATACTGCCATAAAACGTTATGACAAACATGAGTCAAACATACAATCGAACTAACCGATCTGCACCAAAATTTAATCATTTATGTCTTTCAATATTACTAACAACCCCCATAAATTTCATAAAGATCCATTCGTTATTTTTTGAGTTATTGTGCTAACAAGCAAAAAATTAACAACACTGACGAACGAGCAAACAGATCATGACCAAAGTTTGGTCATTTACTCTTTGTTATATACCTAACAACTCATGTTAATATCATAAAAAGCCATCCATCACTTTTGAGTTATGGCATTAAGAAAATGAGGCAGAGAAACAAACAAACGGATGGATATATGTTCACCAAAAGTTAATCATCTATTTCTCCTAACATGCCTAGCAATCCCTGTAAATTTTGTCCAAATCGGTTATAACTTTTTGAGTTATCTTGGTGACAGACAGACAAACAAACAGAAAAACACGACGAAAACATAACCTCTTTGGCGGAGGTAATTATGGTATTGAGAGGTCTCGGTAATATCTAGTGCGTCAAGAAAGGTTCTACTGTGCCCCCCCCCTCCCATCCCCTACGAGCCGTCACTGCTCTCGAGCATAGACTTGTGTTCAGTTAATTACCACGTAGCGTTTAATGCAAGCTCAGCAACAACAAACCTCGAATCATTGCTGGTGCTGAGTCTGCAGAAACTATTGTAAACAGTTTCTTGATCGAAATCAGTGGCTTGTGAGTTGTTCATCCCGAGACACGCGATCGATTTAGAAGTTTCCGCTAAATATTTATGAAAACTGAAAATGTGCTTTCAATTATTTCACGTTCTGCAGCTTTACTTTTTGTAAACAGTGCGAACCGTATTTCTAAAATTCTGTTTGTTACAGAGTTTTATTGTTTATATACTCTGTCATTCCTACCGAATTTTTTTTTTTTTTATTCCTTTTGTTTGCGATTTACCGGGCACTTACTTATGCTTAATTTTCTTCAGTATATACAATTTGCTTTTGCTCATTCTCACGCATAATGCTTGCTTCTCGTCAATGTACAATACGTCATCTATGAACGAGTATTAGAAGTAAAAGAAGGGTGACATCTTTTAAGCTATACCTTGCGATGACCGAAGTCAAACTCTTGGCACTTCTTGCTGCGCATTTGTTCAGAGAACTTAATTTGTCGTAATCATAAGAATTCCGGCCTGCAAATTCTAATAATCACGACCCAACCTAATATAAATCATGTTTTTTTTGGTGGTCGTCAGAAAGCTGCAATCAGTATCGGTATATCACGAGGAAAACATCGAAAGTTGACGTCGTTATACATATATACGTTATTATGGGTCTATTAATAATTCGCGTGGCCGAAGCGAAATAATTGCACGGTTTCTTGCTAAAATATTTTCATCTCAAATAATTGCTCACAAGTGGAACAGCCGGGGACAATCTTTCACGAAGTAAACACTCGACTCTGTTGTAACGGTGACAATAATTAACGACTTGACCGAAGCAGAGAACAGCTGCGAAGGTACAGCGTATCACAAGTTGAAGGGAGGAAGGTAGGGTAACATGTCTAGTATCCGTCTACCATGTTAGTAGCCGTCCACTTGGCACTAAAAACTTCCTGTCTGAAACCTAGCAGTGCTAGAAAGCGTACATAGGCTTGAACTGTAGGCTTCTATTTAGCCTACAATTTAAGCCTATGTACGGCTTTCTAGCACTGCTAGTTTTCACATACGAAGTTCTTAGTGCCAAGTGGACGGCTACTAGCATGGCGGACAGGGTACTAGACATGTTACCCTATCGGGTTTTAAGAAAGGTCGCGCAGGTCTATGTCTGTGACAACCTGTGGTCGGAAATTAATGGGTTCTGAACAAAAAAAAAAAAAAACTAAAAATTCGAACCAAGCTTGAATTTCGCTGTTGGCGAAACAAATGATGCGTGACGAGCCGCTGCTAACTGATATTAAGTCTGTTTTTGGGTATGGGATGGAGGGAAAGCTATAATATAAGAGGAGCCTCCTCAAACAAGAGAAGCCACCATTGCGGGTATTCAACACACTCGTGGGGAGTACCTGGAAGGAAACTCTCGATGACGTAATCAGAGCAGTGACGAATAAGCGTATGTTGGAGGCGACATTTTTACGATAGAAATGTTTGCATTGGACGATGCGGGTAGAGGAGGTTGAACCCGACCTCTCGAGGGTTTAACCCGTCTGAATTGAGGGAACCAGTTTTTGAGGTTGGAGGGCTGACAGGCAGTCGTCCTCTAGCTTGTTCCGATAGCCTCTATTCCTATACACCTAGTAGAGTGCGTTAGCGACGTCATGGCCTCATTTGCCATGACCATTCATCACCCTGTAATTCAATTGTAACTGAGTCATCTTTTTTGTCTACAACTATCACTGTGATTCCAATAATACAAAGGATGAACAACTAACACTGAGTCGTCAATCGAGCCTTTTTACCTAAAATTTAAGAAGCTATGTACCTGAGTAAAATAACTCTTCATTTGATTTTTTAAAAAAAAAATCATGAGCAGCAGCAATATGAACGCAACAAATTGAATGATATCTTTCTACATATAATGAAAAAGAGTGCTCAAATAGCGAGAGCCCAAATTCAACTTTTATTTCAACACAACGTATAATACATTAAAATTGACTGCAGAAAGGAGTCAAGCATCGCGTATGCCTACTGGCCTGTATGACAGGGTCTCGATGGTTGAACCTAGGGCAACGAACTGTTTTCTTTCTAGAAGGAAACGGAGAAGGCAGCAAATTAAATCGAGCGTCTCATTTCTCGAGACAAAGTTTTCAAGGGTCGAAAATAAAAGCCGTCTCCTGGAGTTGAACATGGGTAATCCGAACCACAGGTGCTCTATTACCGTTGCCAGAGGTGAAGTGGCAACGGCTCTGGACAGGTGTCTTGAGAGGAGGGACCAGTGGTGGCTTGTGGCTAGTGGAGGTGCTGCACTATGTACAGTTCCACACTACATTTGCATTTCTTTGGACTAGAGGATATTTCTTTTGTCTTTTAAGTGTGCAGATATATATTGTTATGTCATAGGCAATTACCTAGTTCGTGAAGGAACTACAGCAGTGTACATTTTAAACTACTGGATGCTCTCGTCAAAACTTAATAATCGTAACTTCAACAAAAAGTTTCTATATATCTTTCTGCAACTGCGAGTTCTACTTGAGGATGCATCGCAACTCTCTCCGAACTGTACTCTGTATGTTTCAGTATTTCTTCTTCGGAATTCAGGAGAATTGAATGATCTTTGCTTCGTCTGCAGTGTGCGCTTCTAACTTCTGTTTTGGATTGTTGTGCTACGTGTTTTCACCAATTGTAGGATTTATAGCTATTGGTTATGAATGTGAGGGGGATTTTAGATTAAACACGCTTACTTTCGGAAGTGTATATTTCTGAACATTAGTTCATTTCAGACAATCCGGGTTCGAACAAACGCTGGCACGGTATGTGTCAACTGGAGGCTGAGTAGCGCTGGTAACACTCATGAAGATAAACGCTGTAGTTACTGAGCTACCACTATACAGGGTACTACTAGTTTAGGAAGTACAATCCTAGCTAGATTTACAGAGAGAGAGAGAGAGAGGGGGTGAGAGCTCGGAGAGCTCTAGGCAGACGGGTTGTTTCGGTGAGGATAGGCGTGCGAATCAACGACGCTACAGTGAATGACAGGCTTTTATGCCAGAGGACTGCGCTACCGGTTTTTGGCTCTCAAGATCCGGGAGTGAAGGTTTTGACGTCATGGGGAATTCCGTCGCAAGTTTCCGTATGTTTAATTCTCAACTTTATTCGGACTACGTGACTTCTAAGGTTCGCTCCATGCTGATTTAGCATGAGGCTAACATTTTGGTTTGAGTATTTAAAGTTGGAAGTTCTTGTGCGCACGGCTCTTTTATCCTATTCTAAAAGGCAAGGTGATAGTAAATTAGATCCAGGCATTCACGTCTGGCTGCTATCGAACCGCAACAAGAAAATATCCTATGTCAGTTTGACGCTTCAAGGTTGCTAGACACACATGTGGTTGTACTGATTACATTTAAGCAAAGGTGATATTCTGATTTTCAAGCAAGCTAAAATGCGAGAATGCATTCTTAAGAATTATATTAGGGCTTTAAATGCAATGTGCTAGCGAGCTGGCTATAATCAACTCTCTTGTAATACTAGAAGCTAAGCTGATGTGTCGCTCTGTTGGGAAGCAACGGGGCCATGGTGCGTGGTCCCAAGTGGGCCCCACTGCAGGGTGACACTGGGCCAGAGGTGGCCACATCACGAGAGTAGCGCTGGGCCCGATGTCCGGCTTGCAAAGGTAGGTCGTGAGACGTGGTCATGGGCACGTCTTCACAATGAAGTCCACCAAACTGATGTGCCAACCTTAACGTGCTCTTTGGAAGAACGTACATTTCCTTGCCCTGGTGCATCTGTGTGTCTGCATTGCGTGCAGCTGTTGGTGTCGACTCAACGGACAGCATTTCAAAATTGAAAAAAAAAAACGTTTGCTAGATTGAAAATGACATTTATATCTTTCGAAAACTCGGTATCATAGTAACATTTTCCTATTATAACTTCCCAAAATTTTCACAAACTCGTAACTAATTAAATTTGACCAAGTTTGAGCCTGATAAATTGTTGTACGGCGAAACGCACATCATGGGTTACTAAATTTTTACCTGTGCTTCTTTCTCCTTGTAATTTTCACTATTTCGTGTATGGCCATCTCCAGAAAAAAATATGTAAGTTCAGTCAGAGGCAATCCTCTATATAGTTTGTGAAAGAACTATTGACTAGTTTCTGACATTGCAGTGTACATATTTATAGTTATGTCGCCAATAGAGCCATCCTCAAGTTCATGGAAGAAATTTCCTGGCATGAAACAGTGCGCACCTCCAGTTTGGAAGGCACGAGAAGCCACTGGAAGGGATAACGTACGTTTTAAAAGTAAATGGCATTGGGACAACTGAGCGTCGGAATCCTGTTTCTAACTCCCAAAAATGTCGTACTCCGACTGTGCAATTTCGGTAAGCACAGAAACGTGCTTCGGCAACAAATCGTTCAGCGTACAGTATCCCGTGTATGTTACGTACCAAAAGTGTTCTTCCTTCAGAGAAAACACGAATTGAAGTACCTGAATTCCTCACTTTAAGTGACCGAGATGATCTAATTCGATTAGTTTCAGCTTGTCCGGAACTTCAGTCTCGAGCATTTGGTGCATCACTTTACGGAACATGAGGTCCTTCTAAGTAGATCTGCCCCATCTGATTGTGTACCAATACATTGGCTCATATAATTGAACCCAAGACTAAGAAGAGGGATAAGTGCAGCTCCAGTAACTACCAACCAATCAATCTTACCTCAGACGTCAGCAAAACAATCGAAAGCCTGAAGAAGTATATCACTGACCACCTCAGGATGCACCAACTCATATCCGATACGCAGCACGGTTTCCGAGATATGAGAAGCTGCCCAGCCAACTTAGGGTACACGTTCGATTGGAGGCCCAAATAAAGCTTTTTCCATGCTTAACTTGTCCGAAACTTTGGGCAGGAGCCCTGGCTTTGCCAGACTGAATCGCGTTGCCAGTGTTAAAAGCAAAGCGATTACGTCGAGCCACCTGGAAAGTCCATTTTACGGTGCATGATTAAGTTTCTGAAGTCTGGAGGGTAATCGGTTAAGGACCATTGCCTGAATCTCAATCCAACATATCAAATCTCCAAACATGTCAATTACGCACACTGCAATTAGTATATCTCAACTGCGCCGTCACGTGCTTATAGTATAAATTAACTTAATCTGCCCAACACATTTTTATTACTCCCGGCAAGAAGGTTATATTTTCGTCAAGTTTGGCTACGTAATTGCCTGTCTGTTTGTTTGTCACCAAGGTAACTCAAAAAGTTGTGGTCGAATTGTTAGGTTGTTACGATTGTTAGGCTTGTTAGGAGGAGCAGATGATTAACTTTTGGTGAGAGTACGTTCAAAAGTTTGCTTGTTTGTCTGTCTCTTTTTTTTTCTCACGACCGTCACTCGAATAGTTATGGATGGATCTTTTAGAAATTTTCAAAAATTGTGAGAAATGTTGATGGACATAAATGATTTGATGATGATCGGTTCTTTCGTTTGTGTGTTTGACGAGTGTTTGTTAAGATGTTTGTCAGAACGTAACTCAAAATGTTACCAACGGATGTACAAGAAAATTACAGGAGCTGTTATTACTGTCAAAAGTACAAACCACCAGATTTTCGTGCTGATGAAAAGAATATCAGAGTTTCAGAACCAATTAAAATTTTTCGTTAACAGTCCCATGCTTGGCATCAGTACGCGCTCTCAGCTAGAGGTTTCTAGTTCATTTTTCCTGAGACATATCCTCATTTTTCACTCTGTCCATTTTTTTCAATAATTACAAATAGTGCTTGAATGCGTTAGAATTACGGCATGTTTCCATATTATTTATGTATTTTCCATTGAATTCTTTATATCCTCAGCAACTAGACTTAAATTATCGTTAACAACACTGATTGTTCCTACCTGCAACTAGTTCTTCCATATATTGATTTTCTTCGCGATGGTACTGTCGGATGTGCGGTGATTAGGATGTGCAGAAATGCAGTCGGCAATAATAAGAATCTCTATCTGTAAATGGTGGCAATACTTCCCTACATTCACGCAGAGATCGCACCATTAATGACCCGAAATTACTTGTGGACGTTGTGTAATCTCTGGTCGGCAATGGTAATAGAATTCAGTGAAAACGGCGAAGACAGGAATGCAGAATATTTTCATAGTACGCATACCGAACTCGGTAGGTTTTGGTCAGTCGTAGATCGGTGCCCCAAGCAACTGAAAACAATCATTTTTAGGGTACAGTGAAGAGAATAGGAATAATTGCTGGTTTAAGAACCTTAACTCGATGCACCGTTTGAGACGTGAAACTGTAATGGAACGAGAGCCCTGGAACTCGCAGGTGCTGAGACTAGGCACTTGCAATCCGCCCCCTTCCACCCTCCCAATTGACTTGTAAATGATAGCAAAGGTATAATCTGCTCTGAATTTTGTGACGGGAAGCGGCGGAGCAAGTCTCGGCGAGGAGCTGCAGTACCGTAGTGAGTTATACGCAAGAATTCTGCCCGAACTAACTCATCTCTTTTGAAAAAGTCAGCAATTGTATGTGAAATTGGGGCCTGTCGATACGCTCCACATTGTATTCAACTAATGTTGTTTGCGTGGGAACATGCTGTCCTTATAAGGGTCTGCCTGCTAAGATTCACCGACTGTCCTCGTTGGCTGTATCTTGGCAGAGCGCCTCACTTTGGAAGAACCACTAACTCCTCCTAGGTTTGAGCAATGCAAGTCCATAGAAATACTATGTCGTGTTGAATTTCAGCCGTCCCTACCGTTCGAATTTTCTGAGTCGCTTTCCTTGCTTGCTTCCCACGGTGTCCTCGTACCACCGTACGACGGCCGCATATTTGTGGTTAGTTAAGTTTTGAGGCGGCTGGGGCAGCTCTTCCCGAAGCCCTAATAAATAACAGTTGCCCGACATAATTGACTTGGGTTCCCAAAACAACGTATGTTCAGATAATTCTTTCTTACAGATTGTGTAATATGTAGCTATATGGGATATAGAACAAGATTATAGGCCCTCAATATTTAAAAATTATTTCCGTAAATCCATCACTTCTCCATAGGCCTAAGCGTCTTCGCTGATAATACAGTGAGGAGAGAATAAACACTGACAATTTTTATGCACACAATTTACCTATAGACGCATGCACCCGAATATTAATTATAATTGTAATTAATTGTAACACTATCACCCAACAACGTGACCTGCAAATAACTGTCACAAACTTACTAAAACACCGACAATAAGTTGATAAGAGGGTTAGAATTACAAGCTGAGGCGTGGATTTTAGCACCAGGAATTTCGAATACAAATCTAACTGCAAAATCCTTTCTTTTACAAACCACTCGTGCGCCCACGCGTTGAGTTTGCGGTTCAATTCTGGTCGTTACATTAGCACATATATAAAAACATTCTAATACTTGAATGGCTTCAACGACGTTTTTACAGCAGGACTTTTTGACAGGGCATTGCTGATCTCCGAAACAACGGATAAAAACCAAAACAATATCGAAGAACTACGCTAAGCCAGTAATTTTTTCTAAGGTACTCTATATAGTGAGCGTTTAGAATTGAATTCCTTCGATCGAAAGTTGTCGGTACAGACACTTAATAAGTCAAAAATTGTCCAGAATCTAGACAAGCACAATGAAAGCAGCATGCCTCCGCAAATACGAACTCTTCCCCCATGACTCATCAATCCTTAACGGCTATAGATTCCTAGGCCCCTTTATTCCATTATCTTTCATGTCCCATCACACTGAACGTCTCCAAATCCCCGCGTGTCTGCGGCAACTAATCGTGCGTCTACGATCATCCCTTTGGCTGAAAAATTTCTTTCAGATATCTATATTATAATTCTGTTTGAGGTTCCATTCATACGTCCATGTGTCTGCACGTTGCGCTTTTCAGTATAAGAGAGAAATTCAACTTGCTAGACACTCTCATTTTTGCTGGAAGTGAGTTCAACCATAGCTGTCTTCTCTTTGCTTCGTGGAAAAATAAATCAGTCAATTTCGAAGCAAAGACATGAGGTTCATTTCACCTACTGTATATCACATCTACCGCTTTTAATTTTTTTCAAGTCGTACTATTTTCGCTTTGCTGGTGACGCGTGCACGACGTTTTTAACAGGGGCATCAATACGCAACTGGCGTAGTTGGATAGCTCGACTCTACAAGATTTTATTTGAAGTGACTCTGAAATATCTAAGGAAATGCAAATGACATCTCGAGAACAGTGGGTTACCCTGCTGTGACTGATGAAAATGGTCATCCTGTTGTTGTATAGTTATCGCATCAAACAAAGCTACGGATCAGGGCTAAATCAATTTGTTGATTAAATACCCTACTCCATACATCTGTCAGGGCTCCTAGATAATTACTGTTGATACTCCCCGTGCGTGCAATAAAGTACATAACTCAACATTACAAGGTACTCATAACGACACGGTACGAATTCATAAGGTGCGTGCAGCTTCATCGTCGCTTGAATACACGCGGTCATCTAGTGCGCGTGATTATATTTTAGTTCCTACCTAAGAATCATTGTACGTGATAACATGTTTTAATGCGAGCCTGCTAAATCTGAAAAATTTGCCTCTGGTAAGCTAATGACTGTTGCACATCGATCTATTCTTTGTTCAAGTGAAGAAGTGTTCACTCTATGCGGCTCCACACGGGAGTCAATTAAGCGAGTTTTTCAGCTAATTATCCGAATATTTTGTAGAGCCTTCGTAAACACTGCTTCGAGTTTGCCGAACAAGTGTAAAAATACTAGCTGTCAAAGCAATTTGCTCAGAGTCAGTAGTAAAGTGTTGAACATCTGTGCAGATCTGAAGGGAATTGTAGCTGAAATTTCCTTGTACTTTTGTACTATTTGAATGGACACAGCATCGCGGAGATGAGGAAACTATAGTTCTGTTGTCGTTCGTGTGGCACCCCCTTAATTTTTTCTTTTGAATGTTTAATAGGAATGAAACGAAACCCTAAAAATATTAAAAGAATCATAAAATAAAAATAGAGATATTTAGAACATACGATTTCTAAAACCCCTTTACAATATCCTGCCCTTGCAGGAAATCCACGTGTTTTCTTTACGCTTGACTATGATCCTAATTTAACATCATAATTAATATTTTAGTATTTATAAATATGTTTTAATTGGCAATGTTATCTTATTCATCTTATGGTGTCATTAACGAATGTTTATAGACGGAGCTGTTTTGCAAAAAAAAAAAAAAAAAAAATAAACGATTTCTCAAATTCAGAGCATAACAATGTGCCCTTTCCATTTAATATATTTTTAGCAAAATTTTTAGAATTAGTCTGCAAACTTGAAAGCCCATGCGTGTTATATTTCCCAGGCAGCACTTGACTTTTCGCTTCGAAGCCTTTGACAATGGATTAATTGCCGAACGAGTAACAGATCCGCCGGCCGTTGTGTCGTGAGACAGAGGAACTCTGTTGTCGCAACGGTTTTAGGTTTCGCTGAGGTGGGGACGAGATTAGTGTGACGGCTCTGTTTGGACAGGCCTTGACGCTTGGAATAAATGGGCCATAGAAAAAAAAAGGGTTTGGTGTTAGCCGATATTTTTCAGAGTAGAGTGTACAATTTTATAAACATTCTTGAGGTTTAGTTGTTGGTGGATTTCTAAAGTTGAGCGTTCTAAGTGCCTTATTTCCAGTCGCATCAGGATGTTGTAGGGGACTTCGCTTTCCCTCTTTGCCAATTGTCTCAGGTTTTTCTAGGGGACTTCGCTTTCCCTCTTTGCCAATTGCCTCAGGTTTTTCTTGGGGACTTCGCTTTCCCTCTTTGCCAATTGTCTCAGGTTTTTCTAAGGGACTTCGCTTTGTCTCTTTTCTTTTAACTAACCCATTGTTTTTTTTTTTTTAGCTTGGTAAGCTGAGCTAAGTGGACCGATCTTCAGAATCTAAAATGCCATTAAGTAACATGAATTTTTAGGGCTGGAAGGTTCACAACTTTCGAATGGTTTAGGATAAAGTGTCACATCGGTCACGCTGCTGGTCTGAGCATCTATATATCACACTCGTAAATCTCCTTGCGGGGATTTTCGAATGTTAATATAATTACTATATTATTATGTCAAATTATCATAACAAGAAAGGACTCGCGAGAGGAAACAAAAGCTAATCATATGATGATTAAATATTTACTTAGCCGTGTATCTACCGAGCGTGACCAATACCGCCTGTATTTAAGGTGATTATTTTCATCGCGATTGTTTTCAACAGAAGGAAAGTTACAAATCACCTTTTTATAACTTCTTAGTGATTCTCTCGCTATATAGACGCCCAGTTATATAGTGGGGCTGTTTGGGTCATGTATGTGGCTCTCCATATATAACAAAACCGGTCACTTGAGTAAATTTTCCACAACCGAGTTTTATATATGTATATTCTCAAGGGTGTTTCATAAGCTTTCCAACAACACGCAAATGAAAAGAATCGAACAATATTTGACTGAATTGTGAGCATCTGATGTGTCCAGAGCTCAGGATTTTCCATGAACGTGTACAGTGTATTTCTACGCACTACTGAAAATAGGGTTGTACTAGTTCCGACTGGTTTTGCACCGGAGGTTTTTCACAACCTTTGACGAAGATCCAAACTTGAAGGCACCCGACTTTAACGGATACGTTCAAATGCTTCTTTAATGATATAATTGTCTAATGCCTGGGCCACTCTATACGCTCAATTTACGAACATACGTTCAGCTCACACATTGCCCGATTTGCACCGTCAAGGTCGGTATCCAAGATTCCCTGCAAAAGTACTCAAGCTGAAGATCCGCTCGTGAGCTATGTATGTGCTTATTATGGTTTTGCGCCGGCATTAGGAGTGTTGTCCCCCATTTATCCCCTCTGTCCCGATTTATCCTTTTTCTTCCAATCATATAATTTTTTCTATTCATCACCTTCACCCGTTCCGTACTATCCCGCATTCCACCGTAGGGAGAGTTAATTAAAAGTTGCGTGGAGTTGAGTGAGTCCACGCATGGTTACCGGACTCGGGCAAGTAGCTGTCTGAAAAGCAGTCAGTAGGAAGAATCGAGGCCATTTCTCGTTGAGTTCGAGCAACTCTACGCAATTTCCATTCCAGTTATCTCTGGAAAGGCATTCACTTTCTGGTTGTTGTTGTTGTGTGACTTTTTTGTCTTGACTGAAGGCAGATCCTATTTAATATTCCGCATTTATTCAATGAATTATCGAGAGAAACAGGTTTCCATATTTTTTGTATCAATCAGGATGCCAAACACAGTACAGTAGCTATGACTAGACCACAGTGCGTGTCATCTATAGCATTTTATCCTTCCATGTAAGTTGCTCAAGTTTGTCAAAATTTGCTAAGTTTACCGACGTTGGACACCAAACTCAAGTATCACAAGAGATCCTTCAGTGGACTTAAATTCCTGAGCGCGCGTATGTTTACAATATCTCGGCCAGCTATCCAACTGTTTATAAGTTCTCACGATACGTGTATACCGGCAGAGTAACGTATTTTGACGTTCAGAGGCGGAGCTAAAGTTTTTTTCTATGTGGCAAACCAGAATGAATTTAAGCCGAGCTTGAAGAAATTATTAAGTTCGAACTGGCTAATTTTAGGAGCCGAAAGAAGGGTTACGTTTGAGCCAGATCTTCAACTAGTGAGAGGAGTCCCTTCCGGGGACTCGCCGGGCTTCTGTATAATCCCGCTTTGCTCTACTTTGCTACGTGTATTTTGCAGTTCGTAGAGTTGATTTATCGTCGCCATGGTACCTTTTGCCATTATCCTCACTGTATGCTAATTTTCACAAATTGGTTCAAATTTTTATCTACGCCTGTCAACGTAATTCGAAAACATAAAAAAATGAAATTATTTCAAGAGTCTTAAATCAATTCCTGCAGTTTGGAAGTTCAGAACGTTTACTCGAAAGAAAAAAATAGTAATTCTCTGAACCAACGAACGTCAGCTTCAAATAGTTTTATAGTTATCTCGAAGGAAAACTGTAATTACCTGCACAAAACACGTGCATAATACTTATTATAGGAATAATTCTTGCTTTACACCTTGTCGACTGTTTTGTCATTAAGAGATTCCAACTCCTGGCAACTTTCCCACGCACCCAGACAGTTTCTAAACAAGTATCCCCTGATAAATTTTCAGTCCTTAATTGTGATTTCACAAGTGACGTCAAAAACATAGTAAACCGAACACATTAAGTAAAATGTGGCGGTGTGGGAGCGTTATGGCACATTCGTGCCATTAGAATAATCGAAAATGTCGCTCGTCTGCATACACACCTTTACTTTCCCTCCAGTTTCCCCATGCTCTCCCCCCCCCCCCACCCTACCTTCCTCTACAGGTTCCCATGGCGACTCCCCAGCCCAGGTAGGCAACGCGATTAAATGAAGCCCAAGGACGACTACACGCGTGCGGTAGAGGCTAAAGGTAAAGCGTGCCGGCAACGGCTGGTGATCAAAGAATCATTATAATTATTAAATTCAGGGTTTTCCACCTAGATGTTGCTCGAGTCAGTTGTTTTCCTGAAGCCTTGGATACGGAAACGCTGATGTCCGTAGACTGTAAACGACAATGCGCAGATGACGGAAACAACGTATTGCTCTGTTTAGAGATGTGTATTGGGGGCGAAGATGTACAGTAGTAATTAAGGTGATGCGTAGAGACGGGAATGCGGTGAGGAATGTCTACAGGTGCCCTGAGAGATCTCCTTGCGCTAGTGCGTAGAGACGGGAATGAGTCCCGGAATGTCTACCAGTGAAATTTGCAGGTAGGAACAGATGATAAACTTTTGGTACCGATCCGTTCATCCGTTTGGTTGTCTGTTGCTTTAAGGCTACATAACTCAGAAAGTTATTAATGGATATCAACAAATTTGCAGGAAATATAAAAATGTTAACTACAAGGAATAAATGACGAATTTTTATTATTATTCCGCTCGTGTGTTTTGCTTTGTGTTTGCTGTTTGTCAGCTACATAACCGAAAAAGCTACGAATGAATCTTTACGCTATTTGTAAAGGATCTTTACGAAATTTGTAGGAACTGTAAAGATAATGAGAGGGGGACAAAATTTTGGTGGTGATTTATACGTCCGCTTGTGTGTTTGTCTTTTTGCTTGTCTTGGCATAACTCAAAAATTATTTGACGGATCTTCAAGAAACAGGCAGGAATTTGCTAGGAATGTTACGAGGAACAAATGATCCAGTTTGCATGGAGATTATCAAAAGGATATTTTGGATTTAGAACCAATTAGCATTTATGTTAACATTGCATTGCTTGGCGGAGGTATGCGCTGTTGGACTGCTTCTCTAGTTTTTATTGGAGATCGTACCAAAGGAGAATCCATAGGCTAGCCCTGGTTTTTATGTCTGTGAATATATAATGACACCCGGGCGTATTCATAATGAAGGAGTTTTGAAAGTTTCCTGGGTTTTTATTTTTAGTTAACCTCTAGCTTTTGGACCATTAACCATTATATGTTCTTATAGATTTTTGAAGTCTCTGATCAGCTTTTCCTCGTTTTAAATACAGAGTTCACTGATCCCATGCACGTTTTTTCCCACGCATTGAACTAGCCTTTCGTTTGTCAGACTGGACGACAGATTATCCTTTGCCAGTCAAGTTCGTAACGTTAGATCAAAGGTATCTCGCTCCCAAGGTATGATGGGCCGTATTTCCTCGTTCGTCCCGTCCCATGTACTGCGTAAGTTGTACTTTTCATTAGTGTACCTATCCTTACTGTACTGTATCCCCCTGTGGGACACAGCAGCCAGACTGAGCTGCGTGGGTTGCGGCGCCTGCAGGACCGATGTGTGAGGCTGCTCCCTGTGGGCCGTGCTGTAGATAGTCAGGCTGCCTATAGCGCCTGCCGTGAGGACTCTGGAGGATCTGTGCAAAATGTCCGTGGCTACCAAGTTATTTGATTATTTTACTCTTGGTCGTGACTCTGAGTTTGCTAGGTTATTTGAAGAACAGGAAGCAGTCCACCGTTATGGCACTCGCTTCAGACTCGATGGTAAATTAAATTTGCCTCTACTTTTGAAATCTAAATGTCAAATTCGATTTATATGTTACGCATTCTAGTCGTATTTTCCAGAGCAACTTTTAAATTATCGTGCCCGTTCTTGCAACCAAGGGGCAGGTTCCACGTGCGTATCACAGATACAATCGAATTAAAGAGCAAATCCATGCCCCGGATAGGCCATAGGCCAGATACCCCCAGAGGACCATCGAATTTATTCTCTATCTAAAAGTGAAGATGTGTCAAACAAGATCACAAGTAAATAAATAAACAAGCAAGAACGGTTCACAGACTTTTAGTTTAATACTAGACGACCCGTGACCCGTTGGGTCGTCATCACGATCGCCTTGTCTGTCTTTCGTGCCCATTTTGCTTCCTTCTCACCAGTTACTTATACTGATCTTTCTTCCATCTGTTCTTCTCCTTCTTCTTTC
>LQNS02276883.1:16065684-16091280 GCA_001587735.2 Parhyale hawaiensis | reverse complement strand
CTTCATTTATTTATACGCTAGAGATAAATTTTGCAATTTAAGAAGATTTTTCTGGTGAAATTAGTTAAAATACTCCTAGGCTGCTCAGCCATAGATTCGCCGATGTGACGTCACTTTTTGCTTCTAATTTTTCGTGAGTCCTCCCGTTACGCTCTTTGCTTCCTGAATTCGATGTTGTCATGGGCACGGCTCGACCAGCGCATCATTGTTGATTAGAAAATGTCAGCCTCTACTGCACTGTTGGAAATGTCAGTGGTAAATTTTTCGTTCATCTCCGGCAAATTTTGAGCGCTTTCTAATGCTCAACAATTTGTGCTTTAAAAAAAAATTGGCGCGTTATTCCAACACTTGAAGGTCTAGTCACTGTTACGGCGACCCTATCGGAAAAGTGATCGAGTTGTCGCCATGCTGAAAGCGCTGTGGACATCCGGCCTAGTGTGAATGGTTGAGAAGTACACTGAGCATTGCTTAATTGCACCTGGAGTAAGGTCAACGACCCTTATAGTAAACAGCATCGAGTGCATCCTTTGGTGCTTGGTCGTAGCAGTAAAAATAAATTGCAATCTTCTGCTAAATGTTGAGGCGCAAGTGCTATCGGGATATAGTCTAGTCGTACAAGGGATTTCCATTAAGTAGGCATGAACAGATATTGGCAGTAAGCGGTATGGTGTAGAAAACCAGTAAATTTTTCACTATATTTTGCTGCCAGTGTTATTCCCATGAAAATTTTTCCCGCCTTATTTTTTCCAGTGAAACTACGTTTTCCTTTTACAGTGATTCTCTGAAATTGAGTAGGTACGTTAATTACTTCAGAAATTGAAGGCGCCGTCATAAGATGACGGATGTATTTTCATGACAAATTTATGGAATAAATTCCTCTTTATTATATATCTGTACTGCCAAATAACCCGTAATATATTTTAATGTGAAAAAATAGAGTCCATCAACTTGTGTAAACACACTTTTCCAAAATGATTGCGCGTATAGTCTACTACATTTTATCTTCAGGGCAACACGTTCAGTTTTCTATAGATCATCGCAACAACAAGAGACGTTCAAAGTGATGGCCATGTTAACTGTCTACCACGCGGACATTGAAGGGCAGACCAGTTCATTTCTTCCCTATGTCTAGTAATTGGGGCGCCAAATGGAGCTTAAGATTTTACAAAGATAAAATTATTTTTGTAATGATTATGTTCCTAGTATCCGTCCTCCAATGTCTCGCAAGTGGAGAAAAAAATTATTTGAGCTTTCTCTCTCCGACTACTTCTTTTCCAAACGTTTGTGTGTACAGCCCGAGTATTTATGTATGAGTTTATTATAACTTGGAAGTAATCGATTCATGAAGAAATACCAGATATGTCTCGAACCCATGATTGATACACTGAACTTAGCAGATTGTAGAACGTTTAACAGTCTACAATACTTAGCAGTGGAGACTGCTTCTTCCTTCCAATATTCTCGTACCTACTAGTACAGCCAGATTGCGGTATTGTGAAAGTTTGTGCGCTTGTCTCTGGACATCGGGCACCAGATGTTATTCATATCTCTGACCCACTCCTGTACTGGTGTGCCAGTCTAAAGTTGTTCCCCCGAAACGCCTGTTAGTTTCAACTGACAGTATAAATGCGTTTTTACCGATCTCGGAATGTATATTGAAGAGGAAGGCCGGAGCTGAGCGTCAGGTCATGTCCTGATGATGCCCTGTGTCGTAAATTTCTTGAGCTTACGCGTGGTTTGTGCCGGACCCTATCTAATTTGGTTTATCGCTCGAAAGTTCTTTAGTGTTTGTTGTCTGTTTCTTGGACGCAGATGCGGCCACCCTAACGGTTCAATTTTCATATTTGCACCTATTTAAACCACTGTCGTGGTACTATCGGTATTGTGTATGGCTGTAGTATTTTGCTCCAAACATTCAATTCCGCAATTGTGGATTGCTTATGCTGCCACAATGGTTCATTATTCTTTACAACATGTGTATTATTATTACCCAAGGAGTGTATATTCTCATCGTCTGTAATTATGTAATTTAATTCATTAAACAAAATTACTTCACGAACTTCAGCTATCATTAGTACATCCGTATTCAGCCTAATTTGATGAGGTATTAAGCTAAATATTTGGTACGGAGTCTTGTTAACCAAAGGTTTCACAATACCGAAATCTGGCTGTACTAATAGGTACGAAAATATTGGAAGGAAGAAGTAGTCACCATTGCTAAGTATTGTGGACTCTTAAACGTTCTACGCAGATTTCTAGCTCGACATGAAGAACCTCAGTCAAAGTTGATATTGTGTCAAGATAATCATAATTCGTACATAATGATTTTTTACCATATCTAAGCTACTGAAGTACACTAAAGTGCTCTAGGTTTTTCCACAAATTGATGCTGGAATTGCGCCCTACAAGGATTCTTCCACGGAAACAAATTGCTGAGCTCAAACCTTTTTCGAATTTTTATCGAAGTTTCTACTGTACATTAATGGAGGGTTGTGAAGTGGGACGCACAAAGCCCGAATCCAACACCTGGGTTTTGTCGGTTCCGACTCCGATTTTTTACACCTCATTCAATCTTACCGATTCCGCAGCCTTGATTATTGGTTTTTAATAAATAGAAACTTAATTTACTAGCAGTGAGTAATAAATTAACGCGCAGAGACGGAGTTGATGGTATTCTGTTTAATCGGGAAAGTTCGGGTTCAAGTTTAGTTTTCGAACTTTTTAATTTTAGAAACCGAAGATGTTTCGATCGAATGAGGTGAATTTTTACTACGCATAAGTTAATCTGTCGAGGGCGGGAGTGATGACATGCAAGCCCCTCCACTTTGCCCTTGCCGAAGTTTCGAAATGAAGCAAGTTTAGTTTAGAATCCAATGACGTCATGCACTCATGGTCTGACTCAATCTATAATTGGTATTCAATTTGATCATTGGATAGTTCGTACAAAAATACGCATGCCAGTGCCATTGCCTTCTTTTCTGAATGCAGTTATCACATAAGTCTCAGCTGTCGTAGTTAAATCTCGAATGCGAGTAGTGACGCCATGGCAGTCACGCCCACCTCCCGGAACGGAACTGTCGAAAGATTTTAAAATGCACATAAATCCTGCATTTGTCGTAGCGATATAATTAAAATTAACTGCCGTGCGCCTTAGCATTACGGATAATAACAATAATTATGTAATGTCGTTCGAGAGTTTTGAGTTTATTTGTTCTTTTGTTGTCGTAGGCTTATTTTGCATAATCATGCGTCTTTTAAACTCAACTTTATAACGTTATCGAAAAGAACGAGTATTCGAGTTTTGCGCGCCGAATCGACGTCTAAAAACCTGCACACTCTCGCTTTTGCGCAAAATTTTAGAATGGAGCATGCAGCATTTTTGCGCTCGATACTTTGGGGATACTCGCAAATTATGTCAACAAACCGCCACCAGAGACATCTACCGGTGTGTAGGACATTCAGTTCGCTTTCGGTGCCGCAACGGCTTCTTATTTTAAAGATAGTTTATCATAGAATTGGACTTAATATTAATTTTGAAGGCAATAGGTAGCATCTATTCTATTATTCTGCTTATCAGATGTATTTTTGTCATGGTGTTCAGCCTGTAGCTATGACAACGTCGTTTAAGATGAACGGAGCTCGACGTCTGTTGACTATCGGACCAGTCTCGCATGTGAATAGGGAGGCAAAGTTTTGCGCAGGATATTTTGCGCTTTTGCGAGTTTCCTCAGCTTTTGGTTAGCGTGTGTCACAGCCTTTATGCATACGCATATGTTTCATTCTAGGATAGGATAGTACATTACTCACAAGGAGTGAAGGACTCCATTGTAGTTCATTTTATGAACAGCGTTTTGCATCCACTCCATACGATTCATCTACCTCACGACCAAACTTGGATACCGCTAACATCGTTCCCGCGTAATCTCCGACTGAGTCCCTTCTTAAATGCCGCTTAAGCTAAAAGATTTTCGACCAACCTTAATTCTCATAGTAACATTCCACTGAGCGACACATTAAGGACCAGTCTAGTGACTTCATCGCGAGCGTATACAAAAGACGGTGTGGATTGCCACGCACTGATCTTGCTCTCTCTATCCTCTTCACAGCTACACCATACAAAGGTCGGTAGATATTTGACACAGCCTTTAGTTGGTGAACTGACAGATTGTGACTTCGTAGGATTTATTTCTATAGGAGTTCTCAATAGGACCGATGCCGGAGGGACTGCTATAGCATTTATTGTGTAGAAGATTTGAAGTGTTGCTATTTTATAAGAAGCGCTCTTTCTGCGGCAGCTGCCCCTTGAAAGGTAACGTAATATTGGTTTACCAGTATTGGTCTTAACCCATAGCGCTTATGTCCGAGCTACTGTGCTGCTTATCGATACAGGATGTATGGAATAGGTAACTGGCCATTCTTTACGAGCGGAACTAGGTACGTATGTTCGACTTTATGAAATCTATTAACCCGCACCTGTAACTTGTATTTGCCGAACCAGTGAACAAATATTGTGCGTCAACAGATGTTCATCTGTTTACTGAATGCGTGCGAACTTCGTTTCGTATGTCACGTGTGATTAATCAGAGTATTCATTGATATCTGTATATAAAACAGGCGATGAACATATAGACGGTCTAAGGAATTAACGTCGCTGTAACGTGAGCTATCAAGTATCCAAATTTTCCCATATCACATGACATGTGCTGTGGAGCGAAAAACTTATACAGTACCGCGTGTTTTTCATGCGAAGAGCACTGCCCGAAATGCGGAAGGCCGCATAGACCAGTTTAAATACATGTTAAGCATCTAAGGAAAGCCACAGTTAGTTGGTCAAGGTATATGGTCCTTCTGATAATAGAGGAGAAGATCAAGCGGTGCTCTTCAAAACACAGCAAGTGCAAATAATGGTATCCATGCAGCCTCCAAGGCTGAAGCAAAAGGAGCCCTGCCTCTCTAGGTTCAATATTGAGTGGAGAAGAGAAGCCCAAATATAATACAACATTTGTTTCTAAAGGGCTGCTACAATACTTTTATAGAACAGCTATCACGTCGCTTGTTAATAGCTTTAGTGTTTTGGAAGGTTCAGAAAACACAGTATTTTAATACGTTTTTAATAGGTAAAGGCGTATGGACACTGACAAGCTATTATAAGTGAGTTCTTTTGATGGCGACTCAGTGACAGCAGGTAATGTCACAGGTTGGTAGATTTTGCGTACAATATTGAAAGATACAAGAATACAATGAGAGGCACAAGTTCTGTCTGGTTCAAGTTCGTAGTACAATACAAAGACGACCCCACAGCCAGGCTCCGCAGTGCAGGATAGCTGACGACGATAAGCGAAAGCTCCGCGACAGGCAGGGCTTTTAAATGGTTTCCGAAGCCTGTTATTTGACCTGGTGAACTCTGGCAGCCGTGCTGTACCCAGGAGTGTTGAAATTTACCATGGTTATATTCTTTTTGTGCAGGCTTGTACAAAGAATAGTCCTTGGCCGGACACAATATACGATGTATTCGGAATTAACATTTGGTCGAGGAAATGCGTGACTTTTCTCTAGCATTATCCATGACTAACTAAACTTCGCATTAATTCTAGCGGTTTAGACATTCAAGCTTTTGAGAAAGGCTAAAATCACTAGCAATGCACGAAGGATAAGCTGAATTTATGTGACAGGCGACCATGTAGCGTTAGCGTTCCATTACTGAAGACTTTCTGCTCGACGTGCAGACGAAGGCAAGCAGGGGTAGGAGTAGAAAGTTGAGGCCCCAGTGGGCCTCGCTGTGAAGCCTCTTGACATGAGGCGCTGGCCCTCTATGTGTGTTGGTTCGCTCAACATCGCTCCTGGAGTACAAAAATCTCCTGATACACTTAGAAATGTGCCAGTATTGGTATGTAAAAGCAATTTTGAGGCTTGCGTATCTATGTGATTGCTAGGACTTTAATATTTAGCTACTAGAAGCAGCCATAAAGGCTAGATACTAGCTCTCACTTGTAGGTTGGGAACTCGTGGGTTAATCCTAATCTGGATTATGTTTACAGATATTAGGATTTATTCTTTATGCCGGTGTCACAACCGATCGAGCGGGAACACGACACATCCAGCCCCGTTGAAATTTAGTTTCTTCAAAAGACGATTGTTTCTGTTTCACTTTGTTTTTAGGTTCATCGTCAATAAAAATTCAATTCAAAATTACCGGCACTCAACTCTTGCGCAGATGCTTCGTTTTTTTTAACCGCTCTAAATAAATTATATTCTCAAAATTGTGTATAGTTGTCGTTCACAGGCACCAAGTCTGTAGTTTATCCCGCATCCGTTAGTGTCAAACAGACTGGACTTATTCCCGTTGACAACATAAGCAGACTGGACTTATTCCCGTTGACAACATAAGCAGACTGGACTTATTCCCGTTGACAACATAAGCAGACTGGACTTATTCCCGTTGACAACATCCCGCGTTGTGTGGCGTGCTCTCGAAGGGCTAAAGGAAAATGAATTCCCACATCAAGCTTAATTTGAGGTATAATTTTATGTTTCAAGAGAAGGGGAGGCTCTTTGGTCGACAGCACAATGAAATAAATAAATTTAGCCTAAAGAGAGGGGACCTTACCTTGGATTCTTCTTGACAAATGCATTGGCCAAAAATTGTTTTAAAATTTTGGTCTACGCCTGCTCGCATAGTTCACATAACACCTCCTGAACGCGGCAAGCAATTAATTTTGTCGCTGCTTTTAATTCTCGACCATGGTACTAAAGAAAGACTGAAATCATGGGTGTATATGAGACAGGGCCCGCACTGTCAAAAAATAACAGCGAGGAATTTGTGATGACCTTCTTCGTTGATCATATTATCATGCTTCTGAAGGATACGATATATAGGCCAACTCATATTGTCATAATATTTGTATTATTTCTGTTTCAATTCATCTGAACACCACACTCCTTCCTTCCCTTAGATGACATGCTAAAAAATCTGTATATATTTAAGAAAGTAGTGCAGCAGCACAACTGAATTTACATAAATTCTCCCGCCGCGTAGTTTGTATACGGTCGGAAATACCTTCAGTACATCGAAATTTTTGCTCTCAGACGAAAGCTGCTTCTTCAAAAGAAGAAAGCAACCAGGGAAAAATAACTGCGGCGTTTTTTTCACCGTGGAAATCGCTTTTCCTTTGCTTCGTAGATCATCTACTCAATTGTTCGTTGTGAGCTGAGAGCAACTGTGGTTTCAATGTCAGGAGAAATTAATAAAAAATCGGACTCCATGGCAGCGGTAAAAGAAGCTGTAGATATCTTCAGGGTTTGGATTTTAACGTTCGCTGTACAAGAAGTGCATTAAAATATTACATATGTATCGAAATACGTTTGGCTTCTTCTGCAACTTGGTCTATTTTCTACGTATCAGTTTTCAAAGCTAAAAGAAGCGGGACAGGGTGACCACAGTTTTCAACTTGGCATAATTTTTGCGTGTCTGTTTTCTTTACGCGTGAGAGATAAACAAACAAATAAATAAACAGATAAATACACATCGGTCTTAATCATATTGTCCATTCTACTGTACATCTATCATTATATACGTGAAAAAAACAAGAAATACTTATTTTCAGTTTCTTTCCAAGTTATCTTATGCACGGTTTGCTGATGGAGGAAAAAATAGTTCTAACTATTCAGTGAGAGAACGAATTATTCGCATTATAGTCGTTAATTTTAAAGAAAACTTACAAAATTTACGAACTACAAGAGACAATATAGTTTTGGTACTCTTAGTTGATATTTGCCCATTGAGGCTGCTAACACCGCACTTCATTTATCTGTTGCTTGTCTAGAATAGCGTGCATCATATTAATCATTCACACGTAATAAAAGATAAAATGGTCGTTATGCTACTGATCAATAGGTACTGTAAGTATTTATATTGTTACTTTACTACAGCGTACCTGAAAATTTAGAGTGAAGAACACAATGTTTATACTTTATACAATCTCAGCTGCCAATGGCTGTTGCCTACGAAATAGTGCAATCATTAATGGAAAAGTTTGTATTTAGTGGTACATAATTAGGCAAGATCGGTTGTAGACAAGACACTATACGCAATTAGGAAAGCTATACCTGTATGTAATTTGTAAGGCAAGACCTGTTATTGAAAGATGGGCGATACATGTTCTTAGAAACACGTATAACCGTCCATAATTAGGCAAGATCTTTCCTATGAAAGGCAAACATAAAAGCAATATACGTAATTATAAAAACTGTACGTGTAAGTTAAAGGCAGTTATGAGCTACTGCAAATGTGGCAATATCTTACAGGTGCTTATAACCCACATACCTACATGCACGTTGTTTTGCTATATCTAATGCATGTATGTCGGTAAACCGGTATTGAACAAGAAAATAAATTATATTTCTGCGTAGTCAAGCCATGCCAGGTGCTCCTTAGGATTTGAACATTCCTTAGTTATCAAGGACACACACCAATATCTGTTCTTTTTTGGTCGGTGTTGGAAGTGATGGAGTATTGAACGACGAGTTTTAGTACAAGTGAGTTCAATACTCTATATTATTGTAATTGTAATATCACATCTTGGAACAATAGGAAAAACACCGATTGTTATATCTAGGAGTGTTGGAAGTGTTGGAGTATTGAACGACGAGTTTTAGTACAAGTGAGTTCAATACTCCATATTATTGTAATTGTAATATCACATCTTGGAACAATAGGAAAAACACCGATTGTTGTATCTAACATTGTATTGTATATTGTAATACTGTGTTGGTATAGAGATTATGCTGTGCAGCGGGATGTATTTGCGTGTTCACAGGAGAGTAAAGGCTACCATCTAAGGAGCTGGATAATACGCGAAGATGCGCTTGTCATCTCGCTTATTGTTGTATATCAGTAGCAGCTGCAAAAGCAGACTAGCGAAAAAGAGCCATTTTTGGTCAGTTGCGTGGTACGCGCTCTTTCCGTTGATTGTTTAACTCGATTTAACAACAACAGCTGCTAACGAACTCTTAGCTTAACAAGTCATGTAAGGTAAGCTGACCAAGGAAATTTGCACGAAGATGAAAGTATCCAGGAGCTGTTCAGTCAAACTAATTTGAAATATTCGTACAGTTATGAGGCTGAACAAATTGTAAAGAGCCACAGCTGCAGATGCTATACTAACTTGGCCATGTTGACCCAGATAGCTGGAGTATATAAACCTGGTGGGTCCAGGAAAACAGGCTTTTCGAATCGACAGCCCAAGCGAAGAGGGCTGGTAGAATTGTCACCCTGGCTTCCATAGTACTGCGTTAACTTTGTATACATCTCTAAGAGAGTGAATAAAATAGTTTTGGTGTGAATCAACGTTGATGTTTCTTTCACCAAGACTTGGAAGAGTGCTTCAAACTCTATTCAGGACGAGACGGTTTTTGCCAACGAGAGAAGTCGAGCTTCATAACCTCTAAGATGTAACTGAGGAATTTATAGATTTAGAGTTTCATACTCAAGGGTCCTCTCTAGAGCAAAAACAGAGACAAGAGAAGTACACACAAGAAAACTTCTTACAGTCGGCATCTAATGTTTTGCTGACGCTGTTATTTAGTAATTCCCTTTTACTGAACTGAGCTCCGTACGTGCTGCCCCTGCAATCGGGACTGTCAATGAAATTTTTGAAAACCCCAGGATCACTGAAAAAAAACTAGCCAAAAAATTTAAGATTGTCAAATAAAATCTGAACGGTCATAAAAACGTATATTTTGTATTTAGTGTAGTATATAGTAGTATATTAACTTAGTATTGTTGACGAGCTCGTTAATTGTATTACCATCATCATACGGACCAAAAAAAAGGTTACTTGCCTCGAACTCAAAATCTTAAGCGAAAATTCCAAGCTCTATCAGCCCTGGAACTTGGTAGAGGTGAGTACTCTTCCCAAAAGGACACTGACGACGAAGGTGCCAGTAGTGGTTACAAACATAACCATAACCCGTGTTTTTGGAGCCACTACTACGCATGTAGTTGTCTCGTGGACACAATTGAAAAGACCTTGCTTGCGTTTGTAACTTCTTGGTTATGAAAATGACCATAACTTCGCCACGGAAACAAGCCTCAGGTGAACTCGTTTGGTAATTTGCTGACGCGAGTGATTTTTCTTTTTTCCAGTTAATGCCGATGAGACGAGTGGCAATGGTGTTCAAGCGACACATCTGATGCAGATATTCTGAACTGCTTCTTTGTGAGGTAAGGAAGAATCCATTGAAAACTTTCATTGGAATTTTTTTCTATTTTGTCTAGAAATGAGCATTAACAATTTCTTTAAAATACAGAAGAGTTTAGTGCTTTCTGTGCAGTGACTAATAGTTAGGTAATTTGAACTTAATGTTAATATTTCATTCCAATTGTATTGCTTTAACGGTAGCGTTCAGTAATGATTAATCCCGGTATTCCGCAGTATGATTCCCTCTATTAGACTAGAAGCTACACGTTAACACGTTCAAGGAGTTTGAGCTGGCATCTCTTGGGCATGCAGCCCCCTGTGTGGACGTTTAATTTTTATGCTACTATCATTTCCAATTAAATCAGCTCATTTATTCGTACGCGAAACCTATTTTAAGCGGTTCAATACACTTTACAGGACATATTATCGCGCATGTACTTGTCAGCAACTGTAATAAAGGTATCTGTGCTAGTTTACTTAGCTACTGTTTACTATACATTGAAGCATATAGCTGGCCTCTGTATTTGTATTTACTTTTTCATGCTATTATTTGTGTTCATTCAAGTTAGTTCTCTTACTCATGGGCAAATTTTATATGACACGCTTCAATACACTTGAAAAAGCATCTCTTGCGTGTACTGGTTGGCAGCACCTTGAATCATATAAGAATAATAATAATAAAAGTAACTGTATTGGTTTAGTTCCCTGTAGATTGAAGCGTTTAGTACATGACTCCTACTTTATACATGCATAAAGGGAAGATTATTACTTGAACTTATATGCAAATGAGCAGCCCCCAGCTTTAATACCGTAATAGTCGCGGTATACAGGACTTCTAATAATACCAAGAAACCAGTGTCCACTAAAAACAAACATTATTTGAACACAGACTATGACGAAAATGCACTACAACAGTAATAATTTTAAATACAGAGTTGATATTATTTGTAAATTTGGTACAAGATCTTCTTCTCTAATTTGTGACTCAATGTATCACTAAGTTTCTAAAACTAGGTACTCTAGCTTAAGGTAAAGACAAAATGTGCTATTTGCTTCTTCATTAGAATACCTACTTCGCTTCAATTCGCCATACTTGTATAAGTATATCTTACTGACATCGGTTTTAAGAATGTAAACAAGGTTAATAGGAAATTATTGCTGAATAAAACGATAGGAAATAAACGGTCTCAGGAACCTATGCGCCAAAATATGAACGCATATCTTTGACGGCGCATAGTCATACCCATCAGCAAATCGCTCTGCCAGAAATCTGGTCAGTGGAGCGTCAGGGTACAGTGCAGTCTATGTCTATAGTTTTTCTTATAAGACAAGCAGGCGTATGCATCAACTAAGATGAATTATACTGGGCAGAGACGCCCTATTGGAAATTTACAGGTATTTATCGTCTGCCTATCTTCTGATATCATCGGATAAATGCCTATAAATTTCCGACTGGGAGCAGTTTTTCGGGCGAGAGGCAACCCTGTTCACGTGACTCTTCTTTGCTAAGTAAAGTCGTGAAATAAGGCAACGGAACGTAGACTTGGCGATGTTGTTATTTAGTGGCACTTTCGATTTGGCGTCGAAATTAAGCCTTCGAGTCTCGACTTATCCGAAACTTTATAGAGAAACTTTGGCTTTGTAACTTTGAACCGTGCTGGAAGTGTAGGAAAAAACTCGATTACGTTGATGAAAATTCCATTAAGGAGCATGAGTGCAAGTTAGGGAGTCTCAGAGACGACCGATTGAGGGTCAAAGCCTGATACCACAATTCAAAATTAGCTGGACAGAGCCCGCACACCTGCGCCAGGTGCTAAGTTGATTATGTAGGTATGCATCTAAGGAAAATTAGAAGCATAAATTGAGATAAGATAATTAAAATCGGTCTTGTGGTGTCGGAAAAATAAATTGGGAAATGAATTTTATATCAATTTCATTCACATCAATCTAGCGCTACACAGCGCTGGTTAACTTTTCTTCGGAACAAAGAAGAACAGTTCTTTTCTCAGATATAGGAGAATGCATCCGTCAGCCATAAATTTTTCAATGTTTGTGGAGGAGGTCCTTGCCCCCCCCCCCTGGGCTTTTCGCACCAGTTATTATTATGCCTGCAATCATCTCCAAGAATTGGAATCCTTGATCCGACCCTGAATTGGGCTTCATTTAATTTATTTTTCTCGGAAAAGGAGTCTAGTGAAAGCGTTCATTGATATCCATACAATCTAATTCAATACATATCGTAATGTCTCTTCTTTCTCTTTTCAGATGCAACGATAATCAATCATCCCTCCAGTATGACGCTCCTCCTCCCTCCTAATGAAATTAATGAACCCAAAACTATAAAAAAACGGTGTCCGCCTCAACTTAGGCGGGTTTCAGTTTGTGATCTTCAGAAACTCCTTACAAACGAGGGTTCAACTGAATCGGGGTCAAAGCCAACTTCGATAGACCAGGCGATCCGCCAATCACCAAACGCTAAGACGTCCCCCTCTCAACCGAAGACTCCTCTGTTGAGACCCAATCATGCCCAGACGCGATTCGTCTTCCCACCGTTCACTGACACGGAACATAGCACTGAGAGTTCCACCTTTAGCAATCATGGCTCTCCTTGCACATTACAAAAGCAAGGGAAATCGTCAAAGAATGTTACCAATCCTTCTAAAAATGGCAAAACGGTACCACCGCCACCAGTGTTGACCTCTAAACAACAAGGTTTTCTAGAAGAGAAACACCCTGCCAACCAAAGTATCATTCTAGAATCAAATGCAGACGCCCCGGTTGCTGTTACGTCTGTTGAGCAGGCAATCCCTTCCTCCAACAAGCTGTTTAGTCCATGGGAAACTTGTCAGGCTAGATCTAGTCATCCGATCTCTAATTCTATGCCCCTACCGTCTCTTTTCCCACCAGTTCCCCGTGAGAATTCAGAAATTGACAGCAAGCTAACATCGAAAAATGCACCTACTTATTCAGCGTTTTCGCCTCCATTTGCAACTCCGCATCATAATTTTGTTGACGGTTACTGCTATCCACCCAATGTTACCTTAACCAAACAGCCAAATCCAGCAAATTTCCCACGAAACTACTCCAGTTCCTCTAATAGATCGATGGCAACCGCGCAGCAAGAGCAACGATTACAGACATCTGCATATGAGCAGAACAGATACAATGTTCCAGCACCAATAAGATGCACTACACCATTCGTTGCTCCTCACCAACAAATGCCTTCTTATCCACACCATCACCAGAATACTGAATATTCTTATGGATCAGGTGGGTTGGGTATTAAAAGAACTGAGAACCTGCGAAATACTCCTTTCGGTCAGATGCCGCAAGAGTATTCTACCCAATATTCGGCGTTTCATCCACCAAACATGGTTTCATGTGATCCAAAATCTAGTTATCCACTGCCGTGTCATCAATCTTGCTGTTCGCCGCAGAACCAATTTCTTAACTCTAGCCGTAGCATTGACCCTCACAGTCCAATGCTATCTCCCTATGCTAATGATTATTACCGTCCGCGACGGTTATCCGACAAATATATGCATATGGAACGACAGAGACAACACCAGTATGCTCAGCCGGTCTCGGCGACTAATTCATATGCATATCCTCATTCAACAACGCCTCTTGACATCAGCAAGGGACATCCTGATAATATTCCCCATACTAGGTCATTTACGTCAACATCCAGTTCGCAAACGGCAAAGGATCCTCCGATTACTATGTTGTCGAGATACGTGTTCCAAAATTCTGCTGCACACCCGTCCTATCACGGATCGTCGACTACTCCATTCGTGCCTGCCGTGACTCCGCAATGCGTGCCTTCTCCATTCCCGACGCCACCTTATTCCCATCCGAATGAAACACAACCCCAATATTTTCGCAAGCCTGAGACTATTCCAATCGCTTCCTGGCCCAATTCCCAGAAAACGTACCCGGAGTCGTATAATAAAACTGAAAATGCCTCAGTAGCGTCGACACCCAGTACGCAACGTGCGACGGTTCCAATGATGACCCCACCAAATGAAAGTTTACTTCAAACAGAAAAACAGTCTCGATACATACCTCATTTCATTCCAGCGGGACCTACATCGTGCCAGCAAATGGACTTCTCATCACCACACTATCAAACGCAGCATAGATCCGGAGAAAATTTTGAATCCAGAACTGTGGAGTCACAAGGTACTTCAGCCTCTGGCTGCATTCCTGTCCGTCGTAGTGGTTACAGAGACCTTTATTCAAAACCTGGCAGTAATATGAGTCGAACTCCTCTTCCGCATCAGCATCAACCACTCTTTCACGGATACTACCATCAAGCAGGTTTCAGTCAACCTATGCAGTGTACACAGGGACTGAAAGCTAGATTAGATTATCGCCATCCCCAGGGAAACCTAACAGAACAGCGAAAAGGAGTAGTCAATGGCCAGGTGCAAGATTCGACCCCTGCGCACCATTGTTCTTCTGAATTTTCAGTCAATAATCAGCTAGTAAGAGGATGTCCCTCTGGTTTCTGCCAGCCTCAACAGATTCCAATAGTCAGCGCTAACTTCTCGACCTTACATCAGGCCGGACAAAAACTGAATCTGAATATCCATCAAGGCTCAAGTGTTGATCAGGAAATGGCACTGGGTCCACAAACCCCGAAAGAGATGACGAATTTGGTCCTAGAAAATATCCAAGGGCTGCCTGCCAGAAAAAAGCAAAGCGCAACTAAACCAAGAAAAGGTGGGAGCTATCGAAAGCGAACTACAGTTGACCAACAGCCTGATTGCGATCAGACAGATGACGCTTTGCAGAATCGCCAGGGGAACTTCAATAGGAGGAACAACAAGAAAACGTCATCTGGCATAAAGAAACCCGCACCAGCACTACAAAACAATGCTGCTAATAACAGGAAAAACAGCGCGAATGCAACTAAAAGTCCTCGAAATTTCCGGAAAAATTCGTCGAAAATTTCCAGTGAAAAAAAGTTCGAAAATGAAAAAGGAACCCTTCTAATTATGCAGCAATTGATAGAAGGGAACGGAGGGTACGTTAAGGAAGCGGAAACTAGCAACAGCAATAAAGACTCAGACACTCAAATACTTGACATATATAATTGTTCAAACATTTGTCCGCAAAATATTTCAAAAGAAGAGTACAAGGACATAAGCCCTTCTGGAGCCTTAGTGAATAATGCTCATCAGTTACCTGAAACTGATGAACTCCAGAACGAAAACAACGTTGGCAAACCTAATCGAAATCCGAACGTTCCATATCAAATCCAAATATCAGAAGATAACCAAGGTGAAAATAATGGTGTAAGTCATGTTTCTGATACCGTAGATGTGAAGTCATTTGAAGTGGGCAGTCTGCCTAATTCTCCCGACGCTTCACCACGTGACAGTTACAATTTCGATACTTTTACTCCTTACAAGAAAGAAAAACTGATTAATTTGTGTGGAGTGCACAGTCGGCTTGGAAAAGAGTTGTCGGGTTCGCCTTCTTGTGATATTGACAGTGTAACCGAGTACGAACTGAACACAAGTCAGGTAGAACAGAAGCTTTCTCAGGCTATCGAAAATGAACTTATCACAGACTACACGTTTCCTTACGATCTAAGTGCTGTTATGACACCGATGTCACTGCCAAAAACTCCGTAGAAAAGACAATATTCGGTGCGTTTCTTCATCTCTCTCTTGATTTTAGTGTAGTTATACTGTACATAAGCTCTTGTTCCACTGTCACAAAAATGTTGTTAGAATTTAATAGAACTGGACTATTTTCGGCTAAAGTATATGTGTCTCTTTCGTGTTCAGTTAATTGTATTTTACGCCAAAAGAATTCTAGGCCGCTCCGGAAACTAAGACAAAAGACATCTTCTGGAGCCGCCGTAAATGACAGTGAGGCTGCGATTAGAGGGGCATAGCACGGGTTGCAGAATGGGATTATTTAAAGGCAAAATTTTTCTTTTTGTTGTGTGTTCTCTTGCATCATGAAGTGTTTGTATGGTAATAGAGTAACCTCGCTTTTACCCGTAGGATTAACAGTATTAGGTACCTACGTGTCAGATATGGAAACAATGTGTACTTCTGTCCCCCATCGGTTGACATCCTTGCAACTATTAACTTGTCCATACTATCTTTTATGCTCTAGCTGACAATAAGTGAAGTCCTTCAAGTTAGAAGAGGCGTTTGCAAAAATGCACAGCTTCCGGAGCATTAAAAATTCGTCGATCCACAACGGTTATAGTTTAAATGAGTTCTCTTTCCAAAATTTCATGCTTTCAGATATTCTTTGTTATATTGATCCCCTACGAATAATGCTATTTGCAAGACAGTAATTCTACGTAACCATTGGTTCACCAAAAAGTTGATTTGTAGGGAAGTCACAGAGCTAAAGAAAACTAAAAGCACTGAAGTTTGACAAACTCGTCTTATAACTTGAACCAGTTTTGGATTAATTAATTTTGACCATTAAGGATGCTGTGCGTTTTAGACAATACACAATGCAAATTGAAGGATTGATTTATTTTTTAAGTATTGCATACATGCGAGAAAGTACCTACGATTGAACAGTTAATGTCATACAGAGGGTGTCATCCGATGGCCAGCAGAAGTGCAGTGGAGGAAATAAGTACTCGTACACTAAACAATTACTTGTAGCAAGTGAAAGACACAAATAGGGACATGTATTTTGGGCGTAGAATGAGAAACTGTGAATGAACACAAGATATTTATTGATATAAAGAAAATATATGCATATTTACGTTCTGGGGGATGAAAAAACGGTTTGTACAATATCAACTTTGCACTGTCGAGAGGTAGGTAGATCTTGGTTAAACTTCACAGTAGAACAGTTTAGGCTGTTCTCAGAACTCTAGCCAAGCTTCTGATGGAAACCGGAACTCTGTGCAAGTACTCTAACCAAGATCTACCTCTGTACAGTGCAAAGTTGATATTGTACAAACCGTTTTTTCATCCCCCAAAGCATGAATATGCATATACTTTCTATATATCAATGAATATCTTGTGTTCATTCACAGTTTCTCATTCTACACAGAGGGTGGTTCAAGGTATGGCAGGGTGCAATGAATTGACTATAGCACAAATGAACTGGTTTGAAGCTGTAGAAAGATGGAAAAAGTTAGAGAAAGATATCCAATGGCTTGAACACCCTATTTAACTACAATAAGATTCAACAGACGTGGTACTGTTAAGAAATAATGCAGGCCAGGTGCTCATGGGAAGATCTCTCCAAAATGCGGAGAAATTGGGGAGGCAGACCCACAAAATACAATGACCTCTCGAGATGATCTTCAGACTAATCTGCGTTTATCAGTAACTCACGTAACTAAGCGAGCAATAAATAACTAGAGCACTCTGAGAGCGCATACCTCCGCCAAGCAAAACAACGGTAGCAAAATATTCAAATTGGCTCTGAAGCCGTAATTTTCTTTGTATAAACTCCGAAATCTAATCATTTGTGTCTTTTGATAGTAATAACAGCGTATGCAATTTTCTTGCAGATCCGTTCATAACTTTTTCAGTTATACTGCTAACAAACGTTATGACAAACATGAGTCAATCATACAAACGAACAAACCGATTTGCACCAAAATTTTATCACTTATGTCTTTCAACATTAATAACAACCCCTGTAAATTTCATAAAGATCCATTCGTTATTTTTTAGTTAGAGTGCTAACAAACATAAAATTTAAAATAGTGACAACTTTTTGAGTTATGGCATTGAGAAAAATGAGGCTGACAAACAAATAAACGGATGGACATATCTTCACCAAAAGTTAATCATCTGTTCCTCCTAACATACCTAACAATCTCTGTAGATTTTGTTCAAATCGTATCAGAACTTTTTGAGTTATCTTGGTGACAGACAGAAAGAGAGACAGACAAAGACAACGAAAATATAACCTCCTTGGCGGAGGTAGTGAACTGCACAGAGACAGTCTAAAGTCACGCAGACCAAACGTTACCACTCCTTTTGAAACACCGCGAGATTACAGTTCAAAAAAGAGCATAAAAACAAGTCAAATTTTTTCTGGGAAAGAGTTTTATGGTCAGATGAATGTAAGATTGGTTTATTTGGTCGCAGTTCTTGGAATCATGCATGGAAGGAAAACAGTGAAGCGTACGCATCAAAGAAAATAGTACCAACTGTCACTTTGGTGGTGCGTGGTAAGATTGTTTGAAGCAGTTTTTCTCGGAGAGGTGTTGGTACTCTGTCAATTATACATGGAAAAAATATACCTATTTATATATAATGTATGTTTCTTCTAAGCATTGTGTGCGTGTTGCATTTGTATGTTAGTTGTGTGTATGGTATGGCTGTTATAAGTATGGTATTCCGTGTTTTCTTATCTGCATTTCTATTGTTTACGGACATTTGGCATTAGTTTGTTTAATTACTAATTGTTGTGTTTGCGGCTGTCACTCTGTCATTGAATATAACATAGGTTAGCGTATATTTCGTAAAAGTTTCACTGCCATAATTCGAAACGTCATTTGCATTTTGTTCAACGCTAGTATTGCATTGCACTCATATAGGAGAGTCTAAGGAGACTGATGTTTTTGTTATTTTCCGTGTTGCGTACTGGTTACCGAATGGCTAAGCTGCGCTGTTGTCGTGTTGATGTTGCTGCTGTTGATGACTTTTTGAAAGATCTAATGACGAGTTATTTGGTTCCGGAATAGGGCTTCTTAAATTTACGTAAAAAGGCTTAATCGACGCCTCAATGTTAGTTGTTCACCTTTTGTATTTTGGAATCACAATGAAAGTTGCAGACACACAAGATGACTCAGTTGAAATTCATTACAGGGTGATTAATGGTCATGGCAAATGAGGCCATGACGTCGCTAGCGAACTCTACTAGGTGTATAGAAATAGAAACTAGCGGAACAAGCTAGAGGACGACTGCCTGTCAGCCCTCCAACCTCAAAAATCGTTCCCTCAATTCGTACGGGCTAAATCCTCAACAGGCTGGGTTCAACTCTTTCTAACCGCATCGTCCAGTGCGAACCTTTTTATCGTAAACATGTAGTCTCCTACATACGCTTATTTGTCACTGCCCTGATTACGTCATCGAGGGTTTCCCCACAGGAACTCCCCACGAGAATGTTGGGCACCCGAATTGGTTGCCTTCCAAGTTTGAGCAAGTTCCACCAATATTATACCTACCCTTCGATCCTAACCAAGAAAAGAATCAAAACTGTAAACTCCTCACAAAAATATCAGTTACACGCAGCTCTTCACGCATCATTTGTTTCTCCTCCAGCGAAATTCAAGCTTGGTTCACGTTTCAGTTTTCCTTTCAGAAACCCATTAATTTCCGACCCAGGCTGTCACAGCTATAGACCTGCGGAACCCTTTTTATAGCCTGACACCTTTCCCTTGAGCTAGTGATACACTCTATCCTCGCAGCTGTTTTCTGCTTCGGTCAAGTCGTTAATTATTGTCACTGTTCCCCCTGATTGTTTCACTTGTGCGCACTTATTTGAGATAGAAATGTTTTAGTAAGAAATCGTGCCAACTATATTGTTTGTGACGCGCAAATTATTAAATGGCCTATCACGATGTATATGTGTCACACCAATAACTTTCAATGTTCTCTTAATAATATATCGATACTGATTGCAGCTTTCTGACCACTACTTCAAAAAAAGATTAATATTAGGTAGGGTCGCAATTATTAGAATTTGCAGTAGGAATTCGTATGATTATAAACCTGAAAGAGAGCCCGCCTTTGACTGGTATCGAACCAAGTTTCTAGGTGGCTGTCTGCTCTGTGTGAGACCTTGAGAGCAAGCGGTTTGGCTCAGTATTACCGCTCAAATCTGCCATACTGTTAACTAGTCGTTCCTATGTATAATAGATAATAATTTAAGCTTTTTAAAAGTTTTTGATTCTGCTTCGTTGACTTGTGTTGTAGTTATAACTTTGGTTTTGTCTATGATCAACCTTGTCATCGGTATGGCACAAAAATTTACGCATGTTAGAAAACATTTAAGTAGTGTTATTCCGCTAAGTTTTATTGCATTTTTCTATACGTGTAAATATTTGTTTCGAAAATATTATTGCGTGTGCTAGTTTCGTCTTAGGGCACATTCGATTCGGAGGCAAAATTAAACCTTATTGGGTTGACTTGTTCAAAACTTCAAACACGTGCACTGGTACCAACCCATCAATTCTAGTTGCAGGCGTAATCGATTACTTGTGAGACTTCCAGTAACTCAATGTTATTCCGTAGAAAGGATATTTTTATCGGCTCGACATAACCGGGCTGCTTTTGATTCCAAAGCAATTCGGGGTGCTGAAAACAAAGTTCATGTCTGCATTTCCGGCCTAGTCAAGTCAAGTGGGCTTGGCTTAGATCGACTTTGCTGACCTAAACAAAGGCGTCTTTACTTTTAAGCAAGCTTTTGTCATACGTGTGGGGACAGTGCTGCATTACTGAAGAAGTACTGAGCTCTCTAAGTCCTTTTGTTAGATAGATAAACGAATGAGTTGAGTTGTTCTATGCCTTATCCTACATTGCAATAGCGTTATGTCATGGATGAAAACTGAATTAGGCATCCTAGCCCATGCATGAGTTGTTTGAACTAGCGTAAAACGCGTACATTAGTAAGGTAAATTTGAAGTGGGTTTGTGTTTGAGAGTTACATCAAAAACGCCTCTTAAATTTTAAAGGCGGAGCACAAAGGTTCATCACTGTTAATATGAAAAAAATTTATTCACAATTAGGGACACTGAGTTAGGAAACCTTATGAAACTACTGACAGACATTAAAAAATAAGGAACAGTTTAAACGTACCCCCGTCTACATATGCTAAACCTTATCACTTAATTCTAATTTCTGCAAATTAGCAACAGGGATGTGGGGTCGGAGTAGGCCGTAGTCGGAGAATTTGATGAATGGTCGTAATTCCACCCTGACTCTGGAATACCATTTCACATAATATATAATTTTTTCAAACTCGTTCAGAAAGTTTCGTTTTAAGTTTTAAAAGAATTTTGATGAAAGATTTTGCACATGCGGACAACTATTGTTTTTCGGCTTCACCTATGAGTTTGTCATTGGCAGTGGAGCACCTAGAGTAGGCCTTGTTTAATGCTATTTACGTTTAATGCTATTTATGGGAAGCCCACTGATGTGGCATCACGGATAGGCGCCGGCCATTGCTGTGCGTGATGCGTTACGTGGTGGTTGTGTGTGTGTTTTTCTCTAGCGCTTGTGACTTCTAAGTGTTTCTAGACGTTTTTGAGGCAGCTAGTGAAGAATACGAAGGTCGGGAACCTTGAGGAGCGAGTTGAAACGTCCAGTGAGTGGTGGCGCTGTGGAGGAACATGACTGTGGTAAGCCAGCTTACCAAAGCTGAGGTAAGAGATTTTGTTTACCCGTGTGAGCTCAGCCCAGGGTGGTTGAGCCGGTGTCGGTCGGGGTGTCGTCACAAGTGTACGTAGTACTTTGAAGTACGAGCTTGGTGTGTGTAAGCACTGAAGCCGGTTGATGAAGCCGTTCTACAGTTGCTGATTTTCGAGCTATTTGACCAGGTTGGTGGTTGCCAAAACCAGTTTAATTTCCTTTTAGGCTATCTAGGCAAGTTATAGACAAGATGGCGGCTGCAGGGAAGGCTGCGGTAGCTGAAGCCATGGCGGGCGTGGCAGCTGAAGAGGCTGCGCCGTCTGGTGTTTGGCACTTCAGGGCCGTCAGCGTTGGCATAGGGCAAGCGGGGCTTACTCGTGGATGCTGGCGCTTTGGCTAACATCCTTACTCAGGCGCGGGGGCTGATCATTGATCGGTTGACTCGGAAATTACCAGTGACGGGCCTCTTGACGTGCTTCAGTGGTTGGCGGGCCTCGAGAGGTACTGCCAGTTGGAACGTGTGGCTCCAGCCAACGTTACAGGCTTTATGCTCAGCGGCAATACCGCTCGAGTGTATCGCCGAATGACTGTCAGCGATACTTCCCAGCGGGCAGTGATTAAGAGTACGCCTCGCCACAGCAAGTGGCATGGAAGCGGTTCACCGACCTGCAGCTTAATTGGAGCTGAGGAGTCTGTGGATGTGTACCTGGACAGCCTGGAGAGTCTGGGTGAGAGGTTGGTGGTGACCTCCGTGGATTTGGCTTTTAGGGTCAAGTTCTACCTCCCTACCTCGTTATACGTTTGGGCGGTCGAGCGTGGGGATGCGTATGCTGCCGCATATGACACGATCGTTTCGAAGGTGCGTGACCGTATGTCCGCACGGAGAGCCATTGACGTGCTGAGCCATGTGGTAGATCTAGTTGTCTTTGGGAAGAAGAGCAATGATCACGCTCTCCTCGAGGGTGAGCTCGATGGCGCCTTTTGGGCAAACGAGAATCTGAGCGGTGCAAGTGTGTCGCGGAGCGGTCTGGCGCTGCTCGGAGCAGCTGGCAAGACGACCAGTCGTCGGCTACCCGTTGTTCGTGCGCTGTTTAACAGGTGTTGGTTCCGGTGTCTAGTGGACTCCGGGAATGAGCGGACTGTGGTGTGTCCGCGGGTGGTGAAAGGACGACGCCTCAGGCCGACGCGGGCGTTGTTGATGATAGACGGCGGGACGTCCCGTGAAGGGAAGCACTTTCGTGTCGTCATCGGGTTGCAGTGGTGCTGTTTTGGTGTCACTGCACTTCTAATGACGAAGTTGGGGAAAATAGGCTGACATTGCACGATTTTGCGGCACGCATTGGCACAACTCGACAAATTTTGAATTTTGAAATGTTCAAAATTTTGGTCATGACAATTTTTTTGCGACCGGGTCGTGAACTATGCGCAAAATATTTGTGAACTCGTCCAGACGATGCAGGAGGATGCGTGCCAGTGCTTGGCAGTGCGAAGAGGTGTTTTACCCTCAACCCTCTTAACCTCCAAGGAAATTGACCCACTGCCAGCTGAAAGGGTATCATCAGGTAGCGGTACCAGCATCCGCCAGGAAACCGAAATGGAAAAACGAAATAAATGACAACGAAAAAAGGCGAATTTCGTATCATTCACTTCAAAAATGAAACAACTGTAGCTACAGCTCATGGTGCTACTACCATTCTTTCTTGCCAAGGACAGCACCAGCAGGCGACATATGGTAATGTGACAGGTGGTTCACTGATCCTTTGCATCCTTGTGGGTAGGATCACCGTGTAGAAGCAGTAGCGCCAGCAGGTGTCGGTCAGTCCTCCATCCACCAGGGATCAGATCATGTGTGTCCGGATTTTTGGCGGTCCACATCTGAAATCGTGTGTGGGTACCTGATAAGGATGAGGTTGCGCAGGGCACAGGCCCACATGGTAATCAGGTTGATGGTATCGAGGAGCTGCGGCATCTTCAACAACCAACGGAGCCAGTGATACAAAGTTCCAAAGGTATTCTCCCCGACTCGTCGGGCACAAGGCAACCTGTAACTGTATATGCGTTCTCGTAGGACCTGTGACCGAAGGCAATATGGTTACATCAATCAAGTTCAGGTTCGGAGAGCAAAGGCGTCATCCCCTACAAAGTTATAGGGCACTGGCTGGTCATCATTAGGGATTGGTTTCATTTGAGGCCTCAAGGCCTCTGCAACATCATGCAGAGAATAGTTACTCCCCGCACCACCCTCTGCCCAAGCATCCACGTAGAGGAACCTGTAGGTAGCATGTGCCAATGCCATCAGTACAATGCTGTGGAAGTCCGTGTAGTAGTACGACCCAGCAATGGGTTGCCTCCTAATGGCCTTGTGCTTGCCGTCCACAGCAGCCAGACAGTTGTGGTAGTTCTATCTTGAGCTGAACCTTGCCGCAACTTACTTCCATTTCTCTTCAGTTTTAGGGCAGCGCTGCACTTCGTCCTTGCAGACGGTGATGATGGTTTTACACACCTCGGGTATGAACTTGCAGATGGTACTTGCTTCAACCCTGAAGCTTTACTGCAAACCGAACCCAAAGTGCAATTATAAATAATAAAGTGTCTAAACGACAGCCGGTATTCAGTGGAGTCCCACAAGGCACCGTGTTTGGTCCAATACTCTTCCTTATCATGATAAATGATATGGGGCACCAATGCAAGCTTGCCGTTCCCTCATCGTTCGCTGATGACTCACGGATATTAGCAGCGGTACAATCAACGGCGGCCGTGCGGAATGTGCAACTCGACCTAACCAACATCTTTCACTGGACATCGGTTAACAACATGTAATGGACCTCACTAGATTTGTGGAATTTGTATGAATTGGCAAGGGTCTTGTTACAGGTCTATTCGAGCTCTACAGAAAGTCCGAAGCTAAACATTCCAGGGGGTGCAAATTATAAGAAAATTTAGGGATTTCGACTGGACTTCTCCATCCAACTTACACCTACAGACAAGGTTAAGAAAACATGGGGAGGTTACGACAATTATTGGTCATCTAATAATGCTAAAGAACCGGTACAGTTCACAGTTGCAGGTGATTCACCCTCCTATTTAGGGTCACTGGTAAAACCCCCACTATTCCTCAGCCCAAATTAGACATTGAAACACCGTACAAAATAGGAATACTCAACTTAACACTCGTAGGGTGTTCGGTTGACTCAAGCCTAACGGCTTAGCGAGCTGTTCTCTGCTCGACGGCGCGACCTATCACCAGGGACTCTCTTCAGGATCTGCCGCCCCATCGCAAATATCTACACTCGTGGAGACTCCACACTGTTAGGCTTATCCTTTTTTATAAAAATTACGCTACTTTTGAGTAAAGTTTTGAAAAGCTTCTTATCTAAATGAATTTAACTTTATCAAAGTTATAAATATTGTTGCCTTGGCTATGGGAAATAATTCACATAAATCTTAGAAAATTAAACTAACTGGTAACCCTTGCTGTCTTTGTATTCCTTGAAGGCACCCCCAGTTATGAGGGCCAAGCGAGGCTGGGGTAGCCCACAGTTCCTTGTCAGCTTGACCGTTACTTCTAGCTATTTTGAACGAAATCGCCCTGAATTAACACAACATTCTAAATAAGTAGAGTTATGAAAAGTCTAAATAATTGGTAAATAGGTGTTGGAAGGGCGTACTCAATATTTTGAACATTTCGTAAACAGACCCTATGAGTAACAGTAACATTATATTGGGCAATTTGATAAAGGGACATTTTGGGGCGAGATGTCAGGGGCACGGGAAAATAAAACGCCGTGCTCATGACAACATTACCTTCAACGAATCCAAATTTGAACATTTACGATACGGAAAAACTTCTCCCTTACTGAATCCACGTCCTACACGACGAGAGATGGGAGCGAAATCGAGAGAAAGCAAATTTTAAAGGATTTTGGGGTGAGAATACAAGATAATGCCACTTTTGAAGATCATGTGGCTCGAGTTGTTACCGTAGGCAAGAAGTGGAGCGGATGGGTGCTTCGAACTTTCTCTTCACGAGAGGCAG
>LQNS02276883.1:16038683-16051460 GCA_001587735.2 Parhyale hawaiensis | reverse complement strand
GCAAAGTTTGTTTACACAAGATAAGGGCTCAACTCTGAAGCAGTTCTACCTTCTGCCAGCAAGCAAAAGTCTCGACTAGACTTAACGGCTTTCGCGTCGAATATTGAACATTCATGCATAAATGTTGAACACTACATTCTTACTTGATGAACCTATTTTCTAGAGACATTAATTACTTTCTTATGTGTAGCTATATGTAGTCGTACAAATCTATATTTATGTATGTATTTTCTTTTTTTTTTTTTTTTTTTAATCCAAATTTTCGTAACAACATGATGTTATTGAGTCCAATCTGTGCTACCCTCATTTGAATTCATGCTCGTTCTACAGTAGCAATAATAATAATAACAACTAAATTGATCGACATTTCAATCCCCTTCGACTCCAGAATCGTGGACAAGGAAGCGGAGAAGAAGGAAAATTACCGTGACCTTGCCATCGAACTCCAGAGACTGTGGCAGATGAAGGTGGACGTCGTTCCAGTGGTCATAGGAATTCTGGGGGTAATGTCCAAGAATCTCAAGACTGCCCTGTGAGAGCTGAAGTGCGGCCATCTCCATCCAGGAACCAACCAGCAGAGTGCTCTGCTTGGAACAGCGTTCATCATTCGCAAAGTGCTCTGAGCCTTAGGTCGCGGGATGCGACCCGGCGCCAGAGTGTAGAGCTGAGCATCGCTCAACCGATCCAGTTTGGGTCGTGAAATTTCCTCGATAATAATAGTAATAACAACTAAAGCACTCTGAAAGCGCATACCTCCGCCAAGCGAGGCAACGGTAGTAAAAAATTCAAATTGGCTCTGAAACTATTATTTTCATTGTATCAACTCCAAAATCTAATCATTTGTGCCTTTTGCTGGTAATAACAGTTGGTGCAATATTCTCGAAAATCCGTTCATAACTTTTTGAGTTAAACAGCTAACAAACGTTATGACAAACATGAGTCAAATATACAAACGAACCGATCTGCACCAAAATTTAATCATTCATGTCTTTTAAAGTTACTAACAACCCCTATAAATTTTTTAAAGATCCATTTTTTATTTTTTGATTTATTGTACTAACAAGCATAAAATTAAAAACAGTGACAAACGAACGAACCAACGGATCATTGCCAAAATTTGGTCATTCACTCTTCGTTATATAACTAGCAACTAATGTAAATTTAATAAAAATCTATCCATAACTTTTTGAGTTAACTATGGCATTGAGAAAAATTTAGCAGACAAACAAACGGATTGACGGATCTTCACCAAAAAGGAATCATCTGTTCCTCTTAACATGCCTAGCAATCTCTGTAAATTTCGTCCAAATCGGTTCATAACTTTTTGAGTTATCTTGGTGACAGACAGACCAACACGACGAAAACATAACCTCCTTGGCGGAGGTAATAATAATAATGTGTTTAATTAGGTGCACATAGGGACATGGTACACAGGAGACAGCTTAATACTAAAGTTACATTAGATACATTAGATACTAAGATCAGGAAATACCATCATTACAAACTACGATGCATTGCGGCCCATTATTTACCCCTGTTTGGAAATACTATGCGTTGCCATCGGGTATACATGTTAGACAGGTGTAGCCAGGACCGTTACGGATCACCTTGAGTAAGGCGTTATCAGATTTTTCTATCCTGAGCTGGAGACTATGAGCGTAATTTCTTGTCGTAACTTTGAGACAATCAGTAAACTTTTGAGTAAATATAATACATGCACTAGTTGACCTCGGCACATTCATCAGGCGCCGAAATATGTTATTATAGACATCACGAAGGCGTCCAATCGATTTCTGCTTAAAGTTAGACCAAAGCGAGTTACAGTACAGGGGATAGCAGTAGCTTCGAGAGAGCTGGCATTTAACCCCATCCGAGCAGTGACCAAACTTTCTGATTAGCATGTTGCCCACTCCGTGGAGCTTTCGCGTTTCTTTCTCTACATCCTGGTTATCACGAAAATCATTGGTGATTTTATGACCCAGGTAAGAGAAGCTTTCTACGTAAGTACGTTCGATACCATTAAGTCGAATAACTTTATCGGAGGGCAGGTTTTTTCTCCTAGGTTTAATGTACATACAAGCAGTTTTAACAGTATTATATTCAACACACAGTTTGCTGGCTTCGCTCTCGCAAATGGAGACCAATTTTTGCAGCCCACTAGAATGGGGAGAAGAAAGGATCATATCATCAGCATAACTGAGCGCATTTACTGCGTGATCATTAATGTGGCACCCCACTCCAGCTGCGTTCAGATGGGTGTGGATGCTGTCAATGAAGATGTTAAAGAGAATTGGAGAGAGTAAGCCCCTTGTCGTATGCCATTAGTCATGCCGAACGCTGATGACGTTGCTGCTCTCCATTTCACATAGCATTTTTGAGTCAGAAACCAGTATTTTAGCGTTTTAATAATACATATAAGGAGGTATTTGTCTCTCAAGCATACACTTTAATCTATACTATAATAAGAGAGCTGTCTGTCAGTCCGTCCGTCCGTCTGTCCGAAGCCTTATTTTTCCCCTATCTAATACTGAAGAAAAAAATGCCAAGGCACCCAACTTTTCATTTTGCGTTTGGCATAGGTCCTATGCTTGGGCCCTTAAGGGCCCAATAATCGCTTCCGGACCAGTGCCCGGTAACACTTGAACCAACGAAAACACGTGAACCACCTGTATGTGGACTTGGTGAACTTCGTGGACTTGGTAGACTTTGTGGATTTGGTGGACTATGTGAATTTTGAAGTAGAGTGAAATTTTTGCGATGGGATGGTAAAGTGTTTTCAAATACTTATTTCATGACTTATTCAACAAAAGGGTTGCGTTTGGTGCACTAGTAGAAAATAATGGTGAATTCGGTCAAACGCAGCCTTAGCATCGAGAAAGCACAAGTACATGGGAGATCCACTGTCAATGAAATGATTAATGACCTTTTTGAGTGTGAATATAGCCATTTCTGTTCCATGTTCGGCTTTAAAGCCAAATTGGTTGTCTGCAGTCATTACGTACGGCGACATTCGTCTCTCAAGCACTAGTTACACAGAGTTACAAGGAGTTACGTAAACTCACTACCCTACGAAATCGGTGGGTTGCGAGCGAAATAACCCCGTGCAGTTGCCAGTCTCGCCACATATACATGTACAACCATTAAAAATGCCGATGATTACGTTGTATGACCTATACAGACGTATTTTTCCTAAATATGCGTTACAAGTATTATTATTTTGTTTCTAGTTGATATTTGTGAACAATAAAACCGAATATTTCTTATTTAACTGAGTGATTAGATATTTGGATGGCGCTTGATGCTTTGTTTACGTTGTAAAGTCTCACGCAGTCGGTCTATTAAATTTATTGAGAAAAACCTCCGATTGGCGTGATTCATCAATTTCTTACTGAAGAATTATCCTCAGGGACCTTTTAAGAAGCTTTTTAGAGACTACGTCGTCATAAATAGCAATAATTATGAATAAACGTCTGTGTTTACATTTTAGAGTCTGCGCTATGAGAAATCTTGTCTCATTCACCTCTATTATAGAGTAACACTGAGCGGGTAACACCATGTTACATCACGTAACCCTGGGCCATTTTGATTACAACCGGCCTCTGGTGTAGTGACAGGGCAACATTTTGGTGCGCGTCGATACTGGTGAACTTACACTAGTTTTCCTCCTGGCAAATGAACTTAATCTTATTGTTTTTTTTTAATGCGATATATCATATGAAAGGTCTTGAAATAGGCTCTCATCGTACGTATATTCCTTGTTTTTCACGAGTGTGAATATTAATTTTTGCAACCTATTTTCAATTTGAACGTAATTTTCCTTGTTATTTTACATATTTTTTCGACTTTTGACAGTGTTAGCGTATAGAGCTTTGAAAGATTTACTTTGCTACTAATTTTCATCCAAATCGACTGAAAATTGAATACTGCGGGCCGACCGCAGCACGTGCAGTTCTCCTAGAGACTTTGAGGGCAGGGACAGAGAATGCAACCAATCCCTTCATTATTGTACACATAATAAAACTTACAGAGTTCGTCCAGTCCTCTCCTGTGGGACAGCTTTATCAAATCATTATCCGCCCACAGCCTCACCCAGTCTAATTTATCGCTCGAAAGTTCTTAAATGTTTTGTTGTCTGTTCTTGGGGGCAGGAGCGGCCATCCTAACGGGCCCACTTTCATATGTGCATTTCCTATATAAGTAACAGTCGCAGTGTCATGAGGGTTCATTACCTCTTGTCGCGTACTGGGGAGCTTACACATCAGCTCTCTAGGTTTCTATTAGCCCCCTCCTGCAACCGCCTGTAGTTGCGTTGGGCTTGTGTTCGCCTATACAAATACAGCATTGAAAGGAAGAAGGATTCATTTTCCTACAAGCGTCAACGGACCCGCATTGAGCAGTGAAAAGCTCAATAACCAGCACGAATTATTTTCGAGTCACATGAAGCAAACAATCGGACAGCACTGCAAGAAATTTTTGTGCTATCAGCAAACGGAAGTTGTAGCAGATTCAAATGATTCGCTTTTCACAATCAGAAATTGTTTGCAGTTCTCAATCAGCTCGCAATTGGCAATTTTTCATTTGCGGTGGTCGTCATAACAGCCAGACACACTAGACTAGACGCTCACACTATAGACGCTAGACACACTAGACGAGACGCTCACACTAGACGCTAGACACACTAGACGAGACGCTCATGTGAGCGTCTTGTCGCCGGAGAATGCGAGTCAGCGATATTGCAGCCCCAATCTCAGATAAATCGGCTGATGTAATTTTGCAGAATTGGAATACCGCAGGATTGGAATTATTGAAAAAATTAGTGGAGTGATATAATGTTACTTTGATAATTTTATGATTCGAGAGCTCGTGCGGATATCACAAATAAAGAAGGAAAATACAATCTTGTGGAGTACACAGGATATACAAGATTGGTACTTCGCTACTGAATATATCCTTACATTAGGGTTATAAATTGGGGTTATATATTCGTAATACTAAAAAATATTAAATACATGTTGCAGGAATTAATCCAATGAATGCGCATTGAAAACCTGAAAATGTACAGTAGTTGTAGAAGTTTTATCAGCGCTTTAGGGGCACACTGCTTATATCGTGCCGATGAAAAGGTACATGGGAGCACTGGCGTACGCAAGGGGAGGGGGCACAGGGGGCATGTGCCCCCCCCCCCTTTAGCAGGAAGGGCTCAATATATGGTGATGGCAGAAATGGCAAAAAAGTACCAGGATATCTAAATTTAGCAGGAATAATATTCAATAGATGGTAATAATTGGTTATATATATATATGTAAAACGCAAGTTTTACGAATATTTTTTCGTTAAAGAGTGGTAATTTAACGCTAACAGAGTTGTCTTGGCTACATGAATTTATTTATGTAACTTTGACTTGTGTACATCTCACATCGCGCACTGAACACGTGCATTTAAACTGGCACAATGATTTCGACTGGTGTTTTGCACCGTTATCAGCCAAAGGTCTACAGAGTACAATCGCTTAGTTTCTTATTACGGTGTCCAGCAGAAACCAGGAATGCACGGGTGCCGTACGTACACACACTAGCTGCTACAAAGAAGCAATCTTCCAATGCGCGGAACAAAGTCGTGGCTTTCGATCACCATATTACTGGAAGTAGAAACTGTTATCTCGGTTCTATTCGTATAACACACCATCAGGCCTAGTGTGCCTTTCCTCGAAGCTCCCAATATCATAAAACGCGAGAGACAACCATTGTCATTTTACACTCACTGCCCTAGTCATCGTCTTAATTTAGTCTTAGGCAGTGCTTGTTCAGTTCAAAATTTCAGGAACGTTATGGGAATGATAGAAAACATAACTTCGTTACTCGTTCTCCCAACCGTTTGAACATCCTCGAAAAGCACATCGAAAAGAATACACTAGACCAGAAAAAGAGAGAAAGATTGAATTCGTTGTGTTAGACAAGATGGGCGCAGGCGACGCGCTACTTTTACCTTGTTTCATGATCTCCACTCATTCATAATAGCTACTCTTAACGATATACAGGACAGTTCTCCAGATGGCAAAATATCATCACTAGCAACATGCTACAATTTAAGAGCCCCATTAAGAAATTTGACTTCATTATTGCCCTGGAAGCATGCGTTATTATCATTGGTGTAACTGTATAACTAAGTCTCTTTCAGTGCAGTTTCAAGCCACAGTGCAGGATGTAGTTTCAGTATATGACCTCATGTCTTTAATTGTGCGTCCGATCTCTACAAATTATTATTATGCAGAGATAAATTTGAAGCTGTGTTTAGTTTGCTGCAGAAATTGCGAACGCTATTGAAATAAATGTCGAGAGACCTAAAATTACTGGAAAACAGAAGCATCGTTCAAACATAGAAACTACATCAGCCTATGACCACTACAAAGTACCGTAAACTTTTTCATCTTTTGTTGAATTTTTGGTTGCTGAATTAAATAGTAGGTTTCCTTTAGACCATCCAGCGTCGAAACAGCAACAAACTATAGAGCACTCTGAGAGTGCAAAGCTCCACCAAGAAAGGCAGCGGTTACGAAAAAATAAAATTGATTCAGAGACTATTATTTTATTTCTATCAACACCAAAATCTAATCATTCGTTCCCTTCAACAGTGTTAACAGCTTCAGTAGTTTTTCGAAGATACGTCTTAACTTATTGAGTAATGCTGCTTACAAATATTCTGACGGACATAAGTCAAACTCACAAACGGAAGAACTAATCATCACCAAAATTTAATCAATTATGTCTAACCATGACTAACAACCCTTAGAAATTTCATAAAGATCCATTCGCAACTTTTCAGTTATTGTGCTAACATGAATAAAATTAAAATGAGTGACAAACTAATCAACGAACGAAAGAACAGATCATCACAAAAATTTGGCAATTTACTCCTCGTTATATACCAAACAACTCCTGTAAATTTTATAAAAATCTGTCAGTAACTTTTTGAGTTATGGCATGCGAGAACAATACGAGGGACAAACATACAAACGGATGGGTGGATCTTCGCCAAAAAGTAATAATCTATTCCTCCTAACATGCCAAACAATCTCTGTAAATTTGATCAAAATCCGTCCATAACTTTTTGAGTTATCTTGGTGACACAGACAAACCCGATGAACACATAACCTCTGTTGCGGAGGTAATTATGCCGTCACGCATTGAGTAATTAAATATGGACAAATTTGAAGCTGTGTTTAGTAACTGCAGTCGAGCCATATTTTGAAGATCTGCCTAATCCAAAAACTCTCCGCAGCCAACTTATATCTTGGGAGAAATTTATAAGAGTTGTTAGTAATGATAAACGACATAAATGATCAAATTTTGGTGCAGATCGGTAAGTTCGTTTGTATGTTTAACTCATATTTGTCATAACGTTTGTTAACAGTATAACTCAAAAAGTTATGAACGGATCTTCAAAAAAATTGAACAAGCTGTTATTAATTTAAAAAGACACAAATGATTAGATTTTGGAGTTTTTGCAAAGAAAATTATGGTTTCAGAGCCAATTTGAATTTTTGCTACCGCTGGCTCACTTGGCGGAGGCATGCGCTCTCAGAGTGCTCTAGTTTGTTTTGTTTTTCTCTTTCGAAAGGGTTGCGCTAAAACGGCGTACAGGTTGTTCCGAAATAATTACTCCCATTGGGAAACTTGATATTGCTCGTGAGCAAAGTTTGCTCACTGTGCGCCTCTCAATCCTATAATTAATGAGTGACTTGTTGTTGTTGGTTTCAACGTTAACGGTTCCTACAATTACTTTTTATGTCAGTTCAATATCTATATCATAAACCGGTGTATTATCTGTACTCTCCAATGCTTAGCATTGGATAAAAGTATAATTTTTTCTACAAACTATTATTATGGGATAGTGTTTCCTTTCATTTTCAGTTGAATCATAACATTAATTGAATTTTAGATTTTTTTTTTTTGTTTTATCATCATTGCATTGGCATGCAGTCATGCATAGCGTAATAATAATAATTAATTTTTTCATTATATACTATGATCATATAACTTTTGTGTCTGGTAATTGGTAGCCCATATACATACATATAGCTATATACCATCAACTCTGTTAGTGCCCCCCCCCCCATCAAGCAAAATCCTGCGTACGCCGCTGCATGGGAGTGTACAGAGTGTACCGGACTTAAGAGATTTCATGTATTAGCGATAGATATACGGCAAAATGGGGCTGGTTTTGTTACTCTGAAATCTGAATCATACCGTAGTTGTTAGCAGAAACCCGATTACGTGTGTACTGCTGCAAACTGAATATTATGGAGCAGCAATGATTTTTCCGTAGTCTCAGGAGTGACCAAGTCTCTGCTAACATCTGTAACACAATTGAAAGCAACGATCTTATCTGAAGTTACAGACAGGTCAGTGCAATAGTGGGCATACCCTAGTTCAAATTCCCTTTTTTGAGAATTAATGACACATTGAGGGCATGTTCCATTGAATGCCGAAAAGAGGCATTTGAGGCTTAACTTGTCCGAAACTAGACGTATGTAGGTGCGCTGCCTGCACCTGGTGGCGCTGTCGTCGTTCACGACCAATTTGTGTGCGTGTTTGTGTACGCAGATCGTGTGCGTGCAAGAGGCGTTCAAGTTGGTGCACCGCGCTGCACGCTATATCGCTGATTAAGTTAGGTAAGGTTAGGTTAGGTCAGGTCACGAAGGGCTCAAAATTGACCTCCCTCCCCCCCCAAAATTTTTTTTTTTTTTTTAAGCCCAATTCAGCCCAATCTTTGTAGCCCAGCTTTAACGGATCTAGGCTTTTTAACCCATAAATCTTTGTCCAATCCATTCCCATCCAATCCGATCCAATCCAATCGGATCCATCACAAATAAAAAGTGATGGCGCGGCAGCAAAGCTTACTTGAACGCGCAGTGGTCGTGAACGACAATAGTGCGACCCGGTGAACTGAGCGTCAGACATTACCATTTCGTGGGAGACTTACAAAAACTTAATCTGATTCCGAAAACTGTTGTTTCCTGGAGTTTACTGGAGTTTCTGATAACCTTAGAGCCTTCGACGAACCCCAGTGGATCGTGGGGCAGACATCTCCATGGCTCCGGCGCTGTGTCATGTTGAATTGTTGAGAAAAATCAACTTCACTTTTCCCTGAAGCGACTTGAAATGTGTTGAACTGCGATAATTTAGAAATTTATCCGTTTGTTGAACAATAAGTTAGAAGTGGCCTATCGATTTTTTTTACATGAATGGTCAAAGTAATAAATTATACCATAGTATAAGCATATGGTCCTTCATATTCAACTCTGGCCAGGCATGAAGACTTTGATGGTAAATAAAGAAAAACTCAATTGGCAGCATGAAAAACGAATCATTTTACAGAACAATGAACCAAATCCATTTTGAGTACTCGAAAAGTGGGAAAAACGACAATGCATTGCACAGCATGGTGAATGGTAGAACTATTTTTGGCCTAGTTCGGCAACGATGGAGATCTTTCAGGTGATATACGCTTTCGTATGTGAAGGATCATCGATGCAATATTTATTTTCAAACAACAATTCTCGCACTTGTTCAAACCAACGTTTCAGCTCGAGACTTGTTTGTTTCCTTGCGATTTTTTGTTTCCTTCTTTTTTTCAAGCTCCGACAGGGTTTTGATGAACTTTTTGGTAAACGAATGATGTTTGCCACTCGAGAAGAATAAAACACATTTTTTCAAACGAAAATATTTTTGATTACCCTAATAATAACAATTTGGCGCGTATGAAAATCCCATTTGATCCCTTTTTTCGACCCTGGCAGGATTGCATAGGCGCGCGCCTATGGGTAAATTGACAGTGTGCGCCAGGAAGCAAAGAGCGTAACATCCTTTGCTTCCTGACACGCGCAGCTAGAGCCTAAAGTTACAATTTCTTTTTAAACGAAAATCATCAATCTCGGCCCAGCAGTTTTTGAGAAAAAAGTGGGAAAGCAAGAGAATCAAGGAAAAAAAATCCTTAGGAATAAGTCGCGAGCTGAAACGCTGGTGTTTTGCCAAATAGAGCAAATGCAATGGTGCGGTTAGCATTTTACCGAGTGACAGAGTTTTAAAACTTTTTGAGTTAACTATGATGCCCTCAAATAGAGGTAAATAAGACGGATGTCTTTGCATAGGATGCATGAAAATAGGTCTTGTAGATTGTAGTTGAAATGCCAACTAAAATTAGAAAATAATCTGGCATGACATTTAAAATTTCTGCATAGGAAATATAGGTACTGATGCAATGTGGTAATTTAAATGAGCACACATATTCTATCCGTTGAAATTGGCGGTCGGCCTGGGGCACTGGCGTCAAATTCGCCATTAAATTAGTGTACGTTCATCACCTTGCGTGCGTTCAATTAAGCTTTCTTGCCGCCTTCCACGGTTGACGGTTGCCCTGCTCCCTAACTTTTTAGACGTCCCGCAGTCCCTGATATAAATAGATGCAGAACAAACGCCCACGAGAGTTGTTTGCACAGAACTTTCACGACATTGGATTCTCCGGTGGTCGGACCGTGGTCCAACCCACAACCCATTCGACGCTTTTTTATCCTATCTTTGTTTTTAAACGTACATCGTCTAACCTAACTTAGCTCCCTCATTAACATTAATTCCTTACATCATCGTCAAAACCGCTGCCGATGTAATCCACGACATGCAAAGTTCTGTCACTCTCCAAGATGAACATTTTCAGGCAAGTGACGTTTGACCTCCCTCTATCCAAACACAATACGCACACAAGCACGATTACTTTATTACGTCTCCTACTGAGCTTTAGAATTAGAAGCAAAATTTTGATGGTCGTGATTTTTCAAATGAAATGCAGATGCATCCTAATCTATTCAACAGCGCTACATTATTGAGCGCGTAACTCAGTTCCTAAATGTTTTCCCCAATAGAGGTTAACTCTAGTTTCCGATGTCAAATGGTAAAATGATCTCAATCTGTATATTATGTCTTAATCAATAAAGAAAATCGAAAGTCTGACATATTTCCAGATATTTATTACTTTTTCTAACCTTTAGCTCTACCATTGCTCTCTCCACCACATTCGCAGGTATAAAACAGGCTGCGCATACAGAACCTGTTTATTGCTGATAACAGGGCTTCAAGGATCTCAAAGTAGCCCCTAACAATACAAAAAAGTCAAAAGCTATTGGTACGTTGTGATGACAATAACATTACAGTTGGTGAGCCTGGCTGTCAGCTGTGCCGGCACATTGGTCGTAGGCTGACGAGTCGTAGCCTAGGAATTCTTTGATCTTTGTATAGTTACTGTTAGGCCTTTGTCCTCCATCTTCCTAAAGCATGGCATCGTCTTTAGTTATCCCCACTCGTCTAGCACAGTGTGTTAGAGGGTTTGTGGCAGGCAACCCAGCACGTTTTTCCACCGCTTCAGTAATGGTGAGTAGACTAGGCTATTCAGCTGGTTGGCTTCTCGGAGCTTGCCTAACGTTTTTGCATCATAAATCCGGATCGAGAATAAGGTATGCAAATAACAAACGATAGGCTGCCTATGCTTAGTGTTAAATTAGGTGAAAAAGAAGTCCATTTCAGATTTTGTATGTGCTGCAAAAAGATTAGTAAAGGTACACCCACAGTCGCACCAGACTGGAAAAAACCACCCTTAACGGACAAAGTACTGCATATTTGCCTGCAGATTGTCCAATGGTATCAAGTGCGTAATTGCGTATCCTCTTGAGATATTTCTGCAGACACCATTCTGTAGCTCTCATCCAGAATTAACTAAAAAATGACACCCAGTTTGTTGCAAAAATAATTCATTGCAAGAAGTTATTTACAAAAAACTTTGAAAGTAGTCCCAAGTTATCCTATTTTATGGTATATAAATATATACCTATATATTTTTTCTAAATTTCAAAGGAATAGAACTCATTGAGTTTTCCTGCTACAATAAAAATGACCATTTTGGAATCCTTGAGACATTCTTAACAAAACTACAGAGCTGGACTCTCCATTTTCTATTTTGTCTGATCACTAGGGTAAAGGCACCTCAAGCCATCAACGGTTGATCAACCCCCCCTAATTCCCGTGACCCTCTCCTCAAACATGTGTAATGACATCAAACTCCTAAGGCTGTGACCTCACAGAGGTAAGGCCGTGACGGACACGGCTTTGGCTCCTTTTTACAACTTCTCATATTATTAGGAATTTATATTTTTTCTCTGCACTTGGAGTGTTTGATCCATTTTAATAACATAGTAAACAGTTTGACTGGAAAGTTTAAATAAAATTGGTTTTGTATCAACTGTTTGTATAATTAGTGTAGGTTCATCAATGGACGGTCTGGCTTAACCGCATTTCCAAGGGCGGCAAACTACTCGCCAAGATCTTGGCAAGAAGTGCTTGTCATAGTGCATAAACTGCACTTCTGGATTTTCAACATTCCCGACCATAGTGTAAGATGAATTAGTGTGTAGTAATGTTAATAATCATATTTCAGATGGGGGATATCCATTTGTGATGTTTTCAACAATGTATTCACTGAAATTAATAGGTATGTAAGGTGATTAAATTTCTCCGACGGGCGATGTACGTCCGCCATCTTCCGCTCTCCAGCGTAGCCACGTAAACAAGAACAATCACGCTCGTAGGCCGTTTCATAATACGGTGAGTTGAGAGGAAAGATATGTGTGATGTTATTAATTAATTTAACCTGCTACAATGTGGCTCTTACTCATAAGGTTAGGTAGGCAAGGACTGGTTCTGCTAATATCCTACAAAAAATCTATATATA
>LQNS02276883.1:15978839-16032818 GCA_001587735.2 Parhyale hawaiensis | reverse complement strand
AAACTACCATTTAGACGCCCCAGAGTTGGGCGCTGTCGCGGGTCTGGTGCTACCGACAGAAGGTGTTCTGTCTTCGCGAGCCACTGAGAAAAATTCGTTGCAACACTCTATCCATTTTCATAAATCTTGCTATTTTTTTAATGTTTTGTAAGCTAAATTTGTGTCTTTTACTGTTGTACCTAATCCTTGCTGATGTAAGTTATTTTCTCCCAGAGGCCTGTTATTAAAGCCTTTGGTGTGCTGAAGAAGGCTGCTGCCGAGGTCAACAAAGAGTATGGCCTGGACCCAAAGCTGGCTGATGCCATCTCTCAAGCGGCTGATGAGGTTATCAGTGGAAAACTTTATGATGAGGGTCATTTTCCTCTGGTCATCTGGCAGACTGTGAGTATTTTGCTTATGCACAAATTTTCCCAAGTTTCACATTAGCTATTCAATTTTTATGCTCAAATGTTAGATAGGCTCTGTGGCCCTGAACTAGTTATTCTACGATTGAATGTCTTACTTTGAGATGTTGAATCTAAGGGACAAAGCTGAGTGTCTCATCAACAAGCACTGCATGATGATGAATATAAAATGCAATAAACAATTGTACAAGTGAACATCCACTCCATTGGCAACAATGTAGCAATGGTTCTTGTTCAACTGCAGTGTGTTGTTATAAACTGAATCCAATTGTTCTGCACGTGTGTGCTATGTGGCCATTCTTTATGTGTTACTAATCCAGTAATTCAGCAGTTGGCTATGTGACCGTTCTGTACCTGCATGCTGCAAGCGTAATTTTTTTTGTGTACTATTTAGATATCCCGTTCTTGAATGCATAGACAACCTTTCTTCATAACAATCCGTTGATGAGAGGTTGGATTGTAATAGGTAGTAATTTTACAATGTTATTGACTGTTTTTTCCTTTGTTTGCAGGGCTCTGGCACTCAGTCCAACATGAACACCAATGAAGTAATTGCCAACAGAGCCATAGAAATTTTGGGCGGAGAACTTGGCTCGAAGTCACCTATTCATCCTAATGATCACGTCAACAAAAGCCAAGTAAGTGCAGGGGCATTTAAGCCACCTACCTATGTATATACAGTAGTGTTTGTAATTTTGTGATTTGACTCTCCTTCTTGGGTTCGCTAAGGCTTTTGTTGTTATAAGTGATCACCCAGCTGACTCCATTGGTTATATCAGCCTTTTTCATGGTTTTGGGGCATGTTTCTTTCATGCCCACTTTCCTTCATCTCTATATCATACTCTTATGATTAGTTTTCACTGCCACAATATATCTGGGCATCACGCACCCAAGGGTCCTGAGTGCCTTCTCTGCAGGGTTTGTGGCAGCTTGCCACAGTTCCTGCTGAGAAGGTTAGTTTTGTAAAGTTAGGTTGGTTCTCTATATGTATTTCCCCTTCTGTTTCGCGAGGTGGGCCGCTGAATGGTGGTAAGCGACCCATCCCATGGGACTCCTATCTGCTCCCATATGGGGGCCAAGGAAGGCTTCCCCACACTAGTGTTCACTTTCTTCTGTTTTCTTCTCTTCTCGGTTTTCGTCTCTTTCTCTGCGCTGCATGGCTGAGCGAGTACGTTCGGCCGAGTCGTGTAGGGTTAGAAATACTCGCGGCTTTTTTCCTGCCAGATATGGTGCACCTGGCCGAGATTGTACAAAAAGAGCTCATCTGAGTTCGACTCAACTTCTAAACTAGATTATACAAAATTAGATTGCTGTTATGTAGTCTTCGTATCTAATACGGCGGGAAAACCTCATTATAATAATAACTCTTATGATTGGTAGGTAGCTACTTTGTTATTTGCCTCTACTTGATCTCCTGCATTGCTATTCCTGCTGTGTGAACCCATCGTGCGTGGATTCAACGTTTTCATTCTTCTGCAATATGTCCCTTCCACTTTCTTTCTTGGAGCATCTTTGCAGTGACTAGTGAGGCTTAAACTAACTTGTATAGCGATAATAATCATCCTATCAGCGACTTTGCTATGAGAAGCTATCAAGAACTTATTTCCTAATCCTATTTTTACCTCCACTGCCTTGTTCTTCTCGTGCGGTACATTTGTTATGCCAGGGTAACTTCTGGAGGTTTCATTGGTTTCACTTTAATATATGTGTATTATTTCATTGCATGCATTGTGATTTCCAGAGCTCCAATGACACTTACCCGACTGCCATGCACATTGCCGTGGCTGTGGAGATCCACCAGACGCTGCTGCCCGGTCTCAGGAAGCTCAGGGATGCCATTGATGCCAAGGCTCAAGAGTTCAAGGATATTATTAAGATTGGTCGCACCCACACCCAGGTAATTGATGATCTTACTCGTTAGTAGGGTTCAGATGAGTCTTTTTTCCCCATATGTATTGCTCAGTATATGACTGTTTTGTGTCTTTGGAAGTACAACTGTGTGTCGATTTGAGGAATTACCAAAAAAAAATTGTAGAAGGTGAGTCCAATATTCAAGTATTGAGTGAGTTAGAACTCGGTGAGTTGTGCTCGTTTCTGTTGTTTCAGCAGACGCTGCAACGCTTTTGAGCGCCGAGTGCCTGGTCGGTTGCACCCAATCTTGGGTCTAGCTATAAATCCGAACAACCAATTTTAAACTAGATAGGACCATTTTCACTGACTACAATTCCTGAAACCACCCTGTATCTAGCTCTGTGGCTCCATGCACCTGAAGACTATGGACTTCCAAACAAAACAGACATAGAAGTCAAGTTGCAAATAGTTTGTTCAGTTTGACTCCTGGTATCACCTCTTGTTATCACCTCTTGTTTGACTCCTTGCACTTGAAATTCCGTCTTTGTTATGGTGCTTTTCATTCGTGGTTATCCGCTGGATCAAAAAACCCGCTTTTGAATGTCGTCGAGGTCTGGAAATTCGCAGTCCCCTGTCGAGACAATTAGGCTACCCACTGATCAAACGAAACCTGCGTGAGCTGCGGCAGTCTCAGTGGCTGGCCCAGAGCAATAATAAATTGCGAAAAATGAAAGAAACTGCCCGACAGTGGCACTCGTCAAGTAGCTACGACGCCGAATAGACGTCTTACTGTGCCGCCTACGCATTGGGCACACGAGACTTACGACTATCTGCGGACAGAACACCGGCAGCCCTATTGTGACGACTGCCTCGTACCCCTCACCGTCATATATCTGATGGCCGAGTGCCTCACTTTCTAGAACGATCGGCGGGATTGCTACCCGGCCCTATATGGACTGGATGCCGATTCTGTCCTCCGTGGTACCTATGCTATCTGAAGGACCCGCGACCAATTTAACAAAGATGCCCTTGAAATATTTCTCATCAGATGTGACCTGTATAGCAAACTGTGACAAACTCATCATGATAGATAGTACCATCAATTCTGACGTTATTCTTCTTAGTGAGATACATACATGTAAACTTGACAATAATATATTTTTACAATAATTTTCCTCTATTAAACGAGATGCATTATGCGTCCTAGTGGTGCGCGAGCCTCTGTTGAACCACAGGAATAGTTCGGCGCAAGGAGCTTCAATAGAGAAGGAGGGAGCCTTGTGGCCCAGTTACAGACTTGCCAGCGAGTCAACCAGATCTCTTATAGGTGTGAGACGCTCATTGGTGGAAAAGACGGGGGAGCAGCAGACGGACAGAGTTACTGATATGCGATTGGTGCTTACACGACTGGCTACAGCCATAAGAGACTGTTTACTGATATGCGATTGGTGCATACGACAACTGGCTGACAGCCATAAGAGACTCTTGAGCTTCAACGGGCTAAGCTACTGGCTCCCTCCTTCTCTATACAAGCTCCTTAGTTCGGCGTGGTATAGACGATGTGTCCCTGAAGCGCTAGTAAAGCTCCTACTACTACTCTAATGTGCAGCTAATTTTGTTATCATTTTGCCAGGATGCAACACCCCTCACATTGGGCCAAGAGTTCGGCGGTTATGTACAGCAACTGGACTTTGGTATAGAGAGGGTGGAGGCCTGTCTGCCGCGCATTTATCTTCTCGCCGCAGGAGGCACTGCTGTCGGCACAGGACTCAACACAAGGATTGGTTTTGCAGAAAAAGTTGCCGCAAAGGTGAGTCTGTGATGCACTCTTATTTTCTGTGTCTGGAAGTCTGAGTCGGAAAATCTTGAAGACCCAGCGTCGGGAATTCTGGAGGGCCAGGAGTCTGAGTCGGACCCTGAACCATCTGACTCCGTAACCATGATACTCACACCTTTTTTTCCTGTCAGAAGAGTTGCTCCTGGCAAAATTTGAGACACAGAAGTCACTTATGCGAGTCCGCCATCACTCCAGACCTTCAGGCAGATGTGCTGAAACAAAATGTTTGACCTACGGCACGATGCAGCGTAGAATCGCTGCGCCAGCAAGCCTTACTAATCCATCGCTTGGTCTCCCTTCCAAGTAGATGAATACTTTTGGTGCTTGGCTTATTGAACCTGAAGATGACTAATGTGTCTGATCGAAACGTTACCGTGAATTTTAATATTGAACTTATCGGAATCAAAAAGTTTTATTCCCGTACCGTTTTAAAGAAGCTGACAAGTGTATACATATATGTCTTTTTAAATTTAGGAAGTTTGAAAAAGTTTTTCAACAGAACTGCAATTTCCTTTTTTTTTTTTCAAGCAATGACGTGCTTAACGAACGGCGTTCTGTTTGACAAGTCACGAGCTTAGTGTGTTTTTACATCCCATAGGCAACTCTCGACCTGTGCCCGGAACGAAAGTTTTACTGAACTTTTTCAGTCTAATGTGCTGTTTACAGAGGCTTCCTAAAGCTATTCAGATTCTTAGCAGTTGGTCTTGAAGTGAACTACTGCAGTTTTTACAGAAATATGTCGGCGAAGGATTATTCACTATTCTAAGGATCAGTAAGGGTGACAGTTGGGATCCTGGGATTCCACGTGCAAGCGTCGTGTGTGTTTCAATAAGTTGATGAGCGTTACTCTTTGCAAATAAGATATGGAAACAAATTGTGGTTCTATGCGAGGTTTTGCTCAATTCATGCAGTCATATTTATGTCGCAGGTGTCCCAACTCACCGGACTGCCGTTCAAGACCGCACCCAATAAATTCGAAGCCCTGGCTGCTCATGATGCCATGGTGGAGGTCGCTGGAGCACTCAACGTTGTTGCCTGCAGCATTATGAAGGTACCGTACCTTAGTTAGCAGTCTTGATTCCGTTCTTCCGCTTCTTTCCCAACTTGCTGTTTTCCAGGGAAAGTAATTCTTCATCTCTGGATTCCCAGTTTTACCTTGATATACTTTGTCGTGATTGGAATTCCTTCAAGTGTCCGAAATACTTTGTGTTCAGAGGAATTCTTTCAAGTTTCGGGCTTCACGCAAGTTTTCGTTCAAACTAAACCTCAAGTGTCTTTTTTTTTTTGATCATGTAGTATTGAAAATACGGTACTAATGTACGGTATTTTGGTAGTGGAGTCTCATTCTTTATTAATATCGGGACGAACGCCTTGGCTATGAAGTTTCAAAATACTGTATATTTCTTGTCAGAGAGCAAACCTGTATGGAGTATAGAGGTTTAAAACTGAAGCCTTTTGTTTTCGAGGCTGTTTGGTTGATGCTCTATTTTCTCACTATGTTTAATAATTAAATTCAGATAGCTAATCTTGTTTGTTTGTTTGTTTGCTTGCCACAAGGCACACCAACGACTCATGAAAACACAGACGGACAGATTCTAAGCGCAGCTCAACTCGACGTCGAGATTCTTGTGACGATCTGCCACAATATATTTGAGCATCACGCACCCAAGGGTCCCGAGTGCCTTTTCCGCGGGAGATGTTGCAGCTTGTCGCAGTTCCTGCTGACGAGATTGGTTTTGTAAAGTTGAGTAGGCTCTCTAAATTTCCTTTTGTCGTCTAATCTAATAATAATAATTTCCTTTTCTGTCCCGCGAGGTGGCCCACCGATCGAGGTGACCGACTTTTTCTACGGGGCTCTTTCCTTCGCCGATGGCCACGGACGGAACAGTCCGGTGGGGCGCTTCTTTTTTCTGTCATCTTCTCTGTTCGTCCTTCATCTCTTGCCGCCTGAGCGCAATGTTGTGGTTCCGGCTGTAAGCCGAGTAAATCATCTTAGATCGCTATTGAACGTCCCAGATTTGGAAGTAACGGGACGATACCAATATGATAATAATAATAATTCTTATGACGTTATACTTGAGCCATCAGCGTTGTGCCGTGGATAATTTCATACAGTACTGTGAGAAAAATATTCTAACTGAGCAGAACTTGAAAATGTTAACTAACCAGTCGTAAATTCAATCAAGAAAATGTTATAATAATGAAAATCGAGAAAATGTACTGTATATTCTTAACGTCTTATTAAGTAAAATGGTTCTTTGGATGATTTGATTTTTAAAAGCCTTTTGCCCCTCAGGGGGCATAGGATAGGCCATATGGTTAGGCTAGTTAGGTTCGCCCATCCTATGTTATGTGGAGAAGCGCCAACAGGGGGTTTGCGTAGGTTACCTTTGCCTTCAGATAGGCCATTGGGGCATCTGTCTTTCGTGCCCACTTTGCCTCCTTCCTGATTTCGTACACCTGCGATCTTACTGCCATCTATTCTTTCTCTTCTTTCTTAACTTGCCTTGGTGCACGGGTTCCACATTTCTGTCGACATACTACATGTCCCTTTTTTACACTCTCTTAAATCGCCATCGTTTTTTCTAGAGAGGCTCAAGTCAACATCTAATATAATCGTAATGAAAGCCTTTTGGGTTCTGAGTTTCCCAGCCATTTCCAGCTCGGACAACTGTGCTTGACTTCAGCCGCACATTCAGATTCAGCAGGGTTGCTTCACCAACCAGTGCATGCTCGTCTCCTAGTTGGGGTTAGCGGTCACAGCTACCTACTTCACCCCTTTACCTCGCATTCTAACGTTGTTTTGACCCGTTTCCAGATTGCCAACGATTTGCGCTTCTTGGCTTCAGGTCCACGATGTGGTCTTGGAGAACTTAGTCTTCCTGAGAACGAGCCTGGCAGCTCCATCATGCCAGGTGCGTGTGGCGGTGCCTTGTGTTCCTAGGAGGAATCTAGCGTCGTCTGCCAGCTGTGCATAACATACTGCTTTGTCTCGCCATAGCTACAAGTATATGTGATCAATACTATGAAGAGTTCACTTATCGTTTTGTGCTTAATTTAGCTATAGTGTGCAATTAGTTTTCCATCTATAGCTGCACGTCATCATTGCACTTACTGCTACATACAGCACACACTGTGCTTCCCTAAGCCTTCGCGTTTGATTTTAAGCTCTTAAATTTTAAGTAAATACAGTAGTTCCATCTTTTCGTATATACAAAAATGTAAACATATGTAAAAGCAGTGTCTGTGTCGCGTTTTATATACCCAGTGATGCAACCTCCTTTTGGGTGTTATGTTTAATGTAACTACTTCATTGTTTAAGCTACAAGTTTTTTTTTTTTAGTTTTTCATATCCCATTTGATCATCCCCCTTTTTTTGCCATGCTACTACTGCTCTCATGCGCACTGAGAAAAGTGCTGTCTCGAAACCAGCAGGCATAGGTATCCGTGCATCAACAGGAAATACTTCCTCTGGCGTGCATGTGCTTCACGAAACCGAAATTTTCCTTCTGCACTAACACATGTCTTGTAGCTAGTTTCTGTCGGTGCGAGAGTACGCGTGCAGACTTGGGAGCAGCTGAGCACTTCTTTCAACGGCTCGTGGCCGCCTGCTATTGGTGGTTGAATGCCAGTCTGTCTTCCCTTCCTCTCATAGTATCGCCGCCAACGCTGTAGGTGCAGAGGCTGTAACCAAAGATACTACAATTGGATGGCTGACATGACTACTGCAGTAACATAGTAGATTTGATTAAAGGCGTTACTGCGCTAGTCATATTAACCCTCCAATTATACACGGACTATGTTGTAATTGAATATATTACACTGTTGTTCAGGCAAGGTGAATCCTACGCAGTGTGAGGCCATCACGATGGTGGCAGCTCAGGTGATGGGCAACGCTGTTGCTGTTAGCGTCGGTGGCAGCAATGGCCACTTCGAACTGAACGTCTTCAAGCCCATGATGGTGGCCAATGTGCTCAGGTGAGCAGACTCAGCTTTGGTTCTTATGGTTCTTACTATGTTAGGCATCTTCGTGGTACTCGATGCAACGAGTGTCGCCCGCCATTCTGGTTAGGTACGTGCTACACTCGGTTTTCTGAGTAGTTTACCCTTTTCCTCGACTCGTATATGGTCACTTACATGGAGAAGGGTTTCAGATAGAAGTCACTAAGACCTTTGGCACGAAAAGGAGCAGAGCATCTCCGAAGCGCTAATTAACCTGCTTTCTACTCACGAACTACGCTCGTAGAGAGGTCAGCATCGTGATCCCACAGGATTGCAGTTTGAGGATGCAGCGTGTTATCTCCCTTCCCGTTTCCAAAAACGAAAAAAAGGAAACATTAACTTTTGGTACAAGTTCCTAGCAGATTGTTGACATTCTTGGCCAATTGGCCAACACAGCGAACCTTGGACTGCAAGATTTACAGTGTGGAAATTGCGTGGACTGCCTTGCGGGGATCCAGTAGAATGCCTCAATTTTATCTCATTTTAGGTTTGCCAATTCTATGCTATAGGGAGCAGCGATCCCAGGAGGATCGTGTAGGTTATGGCAGCCATTAGATTGGCTTCGGCTCGAGATGTTCCCACTTGGCTTTCGTCGTCTTTCCCGACTTACTGTACCTATGCGCATTGATTCTGTGTGGGAACACTCTCGTGCATTTGTCCGACGTATGTTTTGGTATGCTTTAGTCTCTTTCTTTTCCCCTCTAAGAACAGCTTAGTTCTGATTTAGGGAGGCTTGAACAATCATATTTAACCATGATCTAAGCTTCAGATTCCATATAAGTAGCTCTGTTGCTAGCTGCCTCAAATTGATTCAGTACACGTCATCCCGATTTTAACCAGGCTGTGTTGCTAGGCTACCAAAGCTAATTTTTCCCCGTAGGCCGAACAATACAACCATAAACTCCCGTAACAAAGGAACACGGCGTGTCTAACCTCTTTTTATTCAGACCATGTTAGTATTTTACTAGAAAGATTCTTTGTCGCATTGAATTCCAACCCTAGTACAAGCCTGGGTAACAAGAAGCCACAGCTTTATTTACTAAAGGACGAAACGTTGTAGTTCTTCCTCATATATAGCCTATATTTCTAAATACCCAGTAATTTTGTGTACTATTGTATTGTTGCCCATGATCCCGAAATGAGCTCGCATGCTCTTGCCGCAGATCAATTCGCTTACTTGGAGACTCGAGCCAAGCCTTCGTGGACAAGTGTGTTGTTGGTATCGAGGCGAACCGTGAGGAGATCGCGCGACTTCTGCACGAGTCCCTCATGCTGGTCACTGCCCTCAACCCTCATATTGGATATGACAAGGTCAGGGGTGAAACTTTGTTTATGTTGCTGACCAAGTTTTCTTGCAATTTTTTATGTTACACAAATTTTACTTATCCACAATGGTTACGCTCCGCAAACTTTCTGGCCATTCGTTTTTTACTGTCACACTATCTAGTTTTTGACGATGTGCGGGCTATGTCTAAGGAAACTGCTAAGCCTTTCCTTCTTGGTTTTGTTGAAAAGTTTCCTTGCTAGCCCCTAGGGGATGCCCTAGCTTGACCTTCGGTATACAAGTTATTCTTTGCCCACTTTACTTCGTTTTATATTCATAGGTACTTTTACTGTTGATGCTGTTGATTTGATCATTTTCCCGACTTGTGCTCATGCTCATTGATGTAGTACCTACGGTATGGGAACATCTTCGTGCATGAGTTCCGTATTTATCTCGACGTGCCTTTCTTCGTCTCTGCAGATTATGGTGCACGCTGTGGGTTGTGAGGCTTAAACTGAGAATAACATTTTTGATCGTAACCGCTATAACTATAATTGACTTGCTATTCGCACCTTATGTATCGTGTAGTACCTCTTGAACAAAGCTTCTGTCGGTGTGCGCCAAACTAAACTGTTTGATGGGCTATGCATGGCCGGACGTCCGTTGGCAAGTGATTGATAATAAGTTACCGCTGGTCGTGTGTTGCAGCATTGCAACCCTGTAGCAAGCAACTCTCTAATGCTTATCTATAGTCGACAGATGATAAAATTAAACTTTTCGGGATAGTGTAAAATTCCATCATCAGAAAAGAAAATTGAAACTCTACAACCTATAAATAAAATGTTTTCTTTATTATCTAGATAGGGGAGCATAGATGTGGTCGGGGGCAAGGCTAAAGAGCAAATGAACAGAGCTGCGTGGAGGAGCCGCATGTCAGCTCCTGTACAATCGGCAGATGTGGGCTACTCAAGGGTTGTGTGAAGCGGTACAGCTGAGGTCATAATGTTAAGGCTGGGTCTCGTTCTGTTGATGTAGAGGGATTCTAATGTGAGTTCGATTGGATTAGTAGAGTCAATGATTGGGAAGTCATTTTTGCTGATGGGATGGCTATTTTGCTCAGCATCTGTCGACATTAGATTTATAATTAGATAATTTCCTTAGTTTTAATTTCGCTTATCTGTAGTGTTAACAGTGTCCAGGTTTTCACAATCACTGATATGCTCTGGTGCAGTGTACGTGTTTTTCCCAACCATATGTCTGCATTGATCTCTGCTGCCGGGATAACGAATCGTATAGGTGCTTTTGCAACCACTGACGTGCATTGCGCTTTGTTGCTGCGGGAGTGTTTGTGTGAAGCTTTAGAGAAACCGCTGGTCATCACTGCCTCTTTATATCACCAACATTATTGGTCTGTGCTGTGTGTGGCTTCTAGCGAGCCACTAACCAACCCCGCGCCTCCTTTTAATCACGTCAGTGGCCTCTCCTTCAATGTTTGTTGAACTTCTTTTGCCAACCGGAAAGAAAAACTACCGTAGAACTGTGCATTTCAGTTCTGTCTTGTATACTCCACTTGGCGCTTTTTGTTCAGTATTAATATTGTCAAGTGGGGGTATTTGGACGAGCCGGTCATTCTGCTGTTGCACAAAATAGAAGGTCAGCTCACAAGTAGAACACTTGAAGTATTTTTGGTGTAATAACCAGGATTGCGCGTTAATAATTTGTAGGAGTGGGGGCATTTCTGGGGCCAAGAGTCGGAGTGGAACACTCGCGTATCTCTGTCAGAGCCAGATAGAATTAGCCTATTTTGTTGATAAAAAGCCTAAATCAGACATTGTTGGCATCCAATGGGTCGGAGTCAGCGTCGAGCACTCGCTGGATCCAGGAGTCGGAGTCATAACTGGACCTAAGCAACTCCACAGCGCTGGTAATAACATCGAGTCTCTTTTACAATTTCAGAAAAACCGGTTGGTCAATTTAACTCCACCTCCCGGTATTGGATGGGCTCCCTTGACTGACCCAACTTTATGTTGTGGGGGTCATGGTACAGTCAAATGCACGTGTTCTTTCAATCTTTCAGGATGTGTTTGTGTGTAGTAAAAGATGGTGCATTCGCCATCGTGTCAGCTGACTTTGCAAGTGTCACTGGTAAAGTTTCGGTTGCTTCTTTATATGAAGAAATTCATACTCAGAAAACCGTCAATTTTTCCGTTGTATAGGCTGGCATCGCCACGCATTCTGACGCCAAGTAGCTACATGGACAACGGTCATTTGCCTGTCGTGTGAGACCTTTCTTTTGCTTATTCTGTTATTTTTATTGTAATGTTATGAATGCTGTTGTCATAACTTGTGTACGTTTGTCACAGACAGCGCTCATTACATAGAGTACTCACAGAGAAGGTATAATTTCCTATATTAACTCCATCTTAATACTTTTGAATGTCTGTTACAAGTTGCTGCTATTGCCAAGACTGCACACAAGGACGGCATCGCTGCCCATACTCATTCCATTGTAGCAACTATTGTATGTATATTATATATCTATTCCTCGCCGCAACCATTGTCAAGACCGTACAAAAAGAAGGCATTAGTGTCCATAATAACTCTGTCACAACTTTTGTCTGATACAGGCCGCCACCATTGCCAAGACGGCGCACAAAGAAGGCAGTACCCTCAAAGCTGCCGCCCTGAAGCTTGGATACCTAACGGAAGCAGATTTCGACAAGTGGGTCCGTCCTGAAGATATGCTGGGACCCAAATAAGAAGCTCCGCATTGTCGTAATAATTTGCGCCGCGTCACAAACTGAGACTGTGTTCTGTTTCCAACAGCCCTCCGCTTTGCCTTGGTCTTTATATTGCCATACGACAAAATATCTGAGCGGGATTGTTCAGCCGTTGACTGACCTGCGTAACGCACTTCTTGTACAAGTATGTCTTGTGGTTACTTCTACCACTCCAAAGTCACAATAATAGCTGTGAAATTGGAACAATTCATGCTAAATATTTACCTCACGGATAGTGTTGGTGCGTCGATTCAGGCTACTAATTTACCTTACGTATACTAGTAGCTCCTTGGATCAACTGTGTCTCCTGTGTTCACCTTTAAATAAAGCGTGAGGTGAGCAGCTGGATGCCCAGGGTATTGCTCTCCCGTTCAGCACAGAGCATAGCATTCGCGCTTGTCATGGACCTAGTTGTCCTGTAACGTGCACAAATTGTGTCCCTTTAGCGTTTATAACTAAATGCGGCCCCACGTAAGTACATAGCGCTGTCTACCTTTTAAAATTTAACCGTTTATTCCGCCCACTTGCGTTTGCCAGATCACTGGTATACTATGATACTATTCCTTTCACTGAATGAGTTACTCAAGTTGATGTATCCAACAGAATTAATTGAAAAGTTTTCGGCGTGAATGGTCACATTGTATTCTGGTAACGAAGGGAACGTTGTGTCGTCATCCCCTTATTTTTTTTCTTCGGTTACTTCAAGGTTGTACATTATAAACTGTTGTTATTTTATGCTATTTCAGTCCTCTGTTGCAACATAGGGAGCATCAGCTCTACTATCATTTCAGTGTTGTGTACTACTATTTTGTATCATTGCAAAATTTTAATTGGGTTGCTGTAAACTATTAATGATACTGATTGCAATTTTAAGTTGTTTTTTGGCTAGAGATTGCCAACCGCATAATGCGTATCATACTATTCATGTTCTTTAGTGCCTACTAGCAATTTAGTTTTGGAAATGACCAGATACTGTTACTTATGTAATTAACGTTCCCTGATCCATTTTTCCTATATCGTGCTAGCTTTCTGTTACGTCAGTAGTATTTTTCTACTATAACGTCTGCAAATTGTAATATTAAATTAAATCGAGGTCATAACATTTAGAGCCAACAAATCTATATAAAAAGACTGAAGGAACTATGACGACCTTAGCAGAGATGACAAATTTAGTGGCTGCTCCAGTTTCAGGTTCGGAGTCCAGCGATCTGAGTTTGCCTAGGTACTACTCGGCTACACTTTGGGCCGAGTCCGGATGATGATTTGCTAGTGCCATGCGTCGGATTTGCGGAGTCGGAAGGTAGAGAGTCCGACTCCAGGAATAGGCAGATGTCTGACTTCAGCCTCGACTCTTACTACTGACTCTGGCATTTGAACCCATTTAACAATTAGTTTTAGTATCAAATTCCGACTTCTGAACAGCGGATATCAGACTCCAACTAATCCTGGTGTGTTCCTCAGTTCCTAAATCATGTGCTTCGTTATTCACATTCAGTATCTCTGCTCCAATATCTTTATCCATGCAGGCATGTAAATGTCTCAGTGTATCATGGACCGAAAGTATTACGCGTTGTGTTAGGTTAAGAAATGCTTGAAATTATTGCTTTCTGACTGTTTTGCTTTCTCAGAAGTTGGTTGTCCTTGACAGTATAATATTGTCCATGCCTTTATTTGCTACAGAATATTCTACTAACCTCCTCAATCAGTCTGCTTCGTTTGGTATAATGATCCCGTCGGTTAGTGTTCTCGTGTAACAATGATGTAAGGTACTACAAGGTTTGAATTTGAAATAAAAGCCGCAGTGAAAGTTAATATATTTGTTAGTGTGTCACTCAGACGGTATATCTACAGGACAGTTATAAATGTGACTATTGCGCTAGCGGTGGCTGAACTAATAATATAATGATAGTTATGTTATAAACATTTTGATGTATCTGCCGCCCTTACACTTGAAAAAGAACTAACTGAGGTATTCCTACATCTTGGTATAATATATCGGTCGCGTTCGTTGTAGACACATATCTTTGTTTATGTTAGGTCAAATAGGTAGGTAGCTAAGTGTATTTGAAGGAGAAAAAGTCAGAGATGAAAGAATGTTAGTAACTTGCCTTACTCTCAGAAGTAATTAGTGTTTAGTAAGTAGTATTTATTTGCTTTTAAATTTAGTAGCTACTAAAAAAAGGCTGATTTGGCTCAAAGCATAGAATTTTGTATCAGAATACTTTGAAAAGTTTGAATTTCTATCGTTGTTTGTTGGCATCGTTTTTTATTATAGCTTTGACTTGTTTGTGTGCCAGGCTGAAGTTCCTCAATGCATTAATTGATTCTCTGTATACGTATGAAGCTGCAGTTATTTATAAATGAGCTTCTTGGTCCGTATATTGTAATAATCTATTCTCCTCCAATGACTTGGTTGTCTCTATTTTTGGGTATCTAGTGCCTACCTCCTGTAAACTTGCAAATGATGTACATTGATGACATTAAATAATAAAGTTGATAATTGTCAAAAAAATCGTGTTTGATTTACTATGAAACATGAGCTTTCGGGACTTGCTACTTTTCGTGTTATATTGCCACCTGCTATCGTATGGGAGTCACGGAAGGGACCCTCCGTACGGGAGTTTCTTCTTCTGCTTCTTCTCTTTTCTTTTTCGTCTGTATGACCTGTGCCCTCAGGGGCATATTGTGGCGGGCCCTTTCCCTGCCACAATATGTTTGGGCATCACGCACCCAAGGGTCCCGAGTGCCTTCTCCGCAGGGGATGTAGCATCTGGCAGCAGTTCCTGCTGACGAGGTTAGTTTTGTAAAGTTAGGTAGGCTCTCAATACTTACCCTTCTGTTTCGGGAGGCGGCGTAACTGAGCGACAGCGTTCAGCCGCGCCCGGGAGTTGGAGATGCTCAACTTGCGCCTTTTTTCCTGTCAGTAGCGCACTGACCACTCTCAGACCTACCGGCAGAAAAGCTGAGATAAAAATCTTTGACAATTTACAACGCGCCCTAGTCGGCGCACGAGCCTGTGGTTAAGCACAGGAATAGTTCGGCGCGATATAGGCAGTGTGCCACTGAAGCGCTAGTAAAAACTTCTACTACTACTCTATGACCTGTGCGGCGTAGCTGGACGAGCAGCCGTGCCGCGTGCACTTGTAGATACTCTGTTCCTTACATTTACCTGCCAGTAGTAGTGCATTCGTTACTCGGGACCAATAGAACTCATCTAAGTCGCCAGAAAAACAGAGATGGAAATCATTCGGAATTCGGTGCGCTAGAATTACGAACCCAGGGGCAAGCCCGAATACCTACTCCACAGATGTTGCAGCTGGCCCCAGTTTTTGCTGAGAAGGTTAATTTTTTAAAGTTAGGTAGGTTCTCTATTTTTCCCTTTCTGTTCCGCGAGGCGGGCTGTCGATTGAGATATCCTACCTAGTACGCGAGACATCTTTAGTCCCTCTCTTGTGGAAGGCCACAAAAGGGGCCATCCATTCGAGTGTCTTTTTATTCTTTGTGCCTTTTTCCTGCCAGTAGTAGCGCACTGAGCCAACTTGTACTATATGGCAGAGGAGAGCCGATGTCAAGATAGAATATTCCTACTCGAGCCTCCTGGCCGACTAGCATAACTGCGCGAATCTCCTCTGAGCGGAAACGGTGGTTAAACTAATCCTTTAATAATAATTGGTGTGCTAGTAATTTTTCCTACTACTGCTTAGGTAAGTCCTCTGTTCTCCTCCCGCTCTGTGAGATTTGCCGTCGATGGCGGTAAGCACTTTATCACATGGGGCTCCTAGCCAGGATATAAAATCCACCAAACTCCTAGCTGCTCCTCTCTGGGGGACGACAGACAGGGCCTTCCGCACTAGTTTTTTTTTTTTAATCTTCTTCTATTTCTCTCGTTTGTTTGAGATGCTTTGCACCTCATTTCCCGGCCAGTATATATAGTAGCACACGGGCCAACCCGAGTACCGTTTCTGCAGGAGATGTTGCAGCTTGCCGCAGTTCCTGCTGACGAAGTTAATTTGGTAAAGTTAGGTAGGCTGTCAATACTTTCCCTTCTGTTTCGGGAGGTGGCCGACCTCCTCCCGCTAGACTTCAACCTTCTTGGTTTTCGTTTCCTTCCCCTGCGGCTGAGCGAAAGCGTTCAGCCGTACCCGGGGATTAGAGATTCACAACTTGCGCCTTTTTCTTGTCAGTAGCTCACTGATCACTCCGAGACCTCCCGGCAGAAAAGCCTAGACAAAAAAAATGATTGATAACTTGAAACGAGACGTACTTCGCGCCCTAGTGACGCATGAGCCTGTGCTGGACCACAGGAATAGTTCTGCGCGATATAGACATTGTGTTCCTGGTGTTCCTGATGCACTAGTAAAATTTTGTACTACTACTACAGTAGCACACAGGCAAAATTCTGTGATCAGCACTCGCTGAATTGAGTTTGCAGAAATAGTGACAAGACGTAAAGTAAAATCGTTTATTTTCCCTGGGGCGACGTTTTCAGCGACTTCTATTTTTATGCTGTTTTTCATAACACAAATCGAGACATCATCCACTTCTCATTATGAAGTCAGCTGTCACTACAATTCATGACAGATGGCAGTTAGTGCAGTCTCCCTTTTTTCAATAGGTCCCGTAGTGTTCGGGGCTTCGCTCTCAATAGTTTTCTTTCCGAAGTTTGCGTCTGAGGAGTTCCGCGGTACCGTACGACATACATTTTCCACCCACGAACTGGCTCACTGCAGTTGCACAAGAAAACTTGCGTACGGTGTACTTATGTCTAAAGAGTCTTTAAGATTTAACAACAAATAAGAAGCTCTTTTTGGACTTTATAGATTAATAGAGCACTCTTCTTACTGCTGAAATACAAGTTACAGATTCATGGAGCGCAGTTTTTATCGCTTAAACACAAGCTACGCATGCCATCGATTGTTACACGAAATTAACCCATCGAGAATTGACTTGTTCGAGACTTTGGACGGGTCGCTGGCCTCGTCCTATTGAGTCGGAATTCAAGCATTTGGCCATAACTGATTTTCCTTGGGACTCCTTAGGTTCAATCTTGCCTCGTGAAGAAAAGTTTTTAGCAATATCAAGCATACATGGGTAACTTTTAACGCTTAAACTGCAATTGAACAATTTTACCAATGTTTATGTTTGTGGGTGCCTGGTCATGTTGACGTCGGGGGCAATGAGCTCACCGACGAAGAGTCGAGTCAGGTGGCCCTGTCGGATTTGCGCGCGGCACACCGTGCAGTCCTCTGCCGAGACTATTACCTACTAATCAAGCGAAACATGCGCGAGCTATGGCAATCCCAATGGCTAGAGCAGAGAAATAATAAACTACAAGCAATCAAAGAAACCGTCCGACAGGGGCACTCGTCAAATAGCGACGATCGCCGCATGGACGTCTTACTGTGCCGCCTACGCATTGGGCACACGAGACTCACTCACGACTATCTGCGGATGGGTCGTCCGCAACCTTACTGTGATGACTGTGTCGTACCTCTCACTGTCTTACATTCAATGGCCGAGTGTTCCACTTTTTCCGTCGAGAGGAGGGAATGCTATCCGGACCTACATTGTCGGGATGTTGACTCCGTCCTCCGAGGAATTCTTTCTGAAGAATCTCGGGGCCAAGTTAATAGTAATGCCCACAAGACTTTTCTTACCAGATGTAACCTCTATCATAAACTGTGATGAATCCATTACGATAAATGCTATCGTCAACTACGTCTCTGCCCGTTTCTTAGTGAATTACATATACTATATGTAAAATTAATAATATTCTTTTTAGTACTTATAATAATATAAAAAATTTGATAAATTCCGCGCTCTAGCGTCGCACGAGCGTACTAGGGCATGTTCGACGGGGGAACGAAATTAAGCACTGGAAGCTTAATTTTTCCGAAACTGCAAACAGGTGCGCTAGTTTCGACCTGGTGAATAACTGCCATAAGCATTGGCCATAAATCCATTACTCTTTATAGACTTTCAGAAACTCAATTAGCAAAATAGATTTTTTTAGCAGGATCAGCATCATCAAACTTCCTATAGCACGCGCAACACGATTCAACGAGCCTAAGCTAAAGCTTCTGCCCGAAGTTTCGGATAAGCTAAGCTTCGACGCCCGATCGAACATGCCCTTACTCTCTTGTAACTTACAACACTCTGCATTTCGAAGGGAACACGATCTATGAACCCTACGCTTGTAAATGTAAAACGGTATGCACAGATCCCTAGGCGCCCGGCCCGTGAGAGAGCTCGTTGCCTGTGACTTGGGTTCTCATAGGCCAAGGGGCTTTTGAGTTTTGAGTCGTAACTGTGAGATGCATATCACGAGGGACATAAACGAACCTAGCCAGTCTGGCGGGACTGTGAACACCACTTGTTCAAAGAATTGGGCCGTGGACGAGTTAACTTATAGGTCTCAAATTTGAAGCTCCTATCTGGTAAACTTTGTAAGCTCACAACTTCGTAAACTCTAGCAAGTTAAATACTTGCATAAACAGATATTATAGTCAAGGGGACAGAGATCGTGTTGCAATTATGGCAGCTTCCCACTGTTTCCAAAACATCTTAATTTAAAAATTATTTAATTATAAATGCGGTATATCGACTCTGGTCTTTTTTTTACCATTATTGAATGAATGCGGAATGTTATCTAGGGTCGTGAGTTTGATAACGACATCAAGACATATTGATATTGGCTTGCGCACAAAGGGTAGCACATTGGTTGCCTTTGGGATGTCTGCCTTTCGCGCCCACTTGGCTCTCATCTATTGTCATGCTTCTGCTGATGATGCATTGTTCTATTCTTCGTTCCTTCTAGAAATTCCCATGCACACTGATCCTGTGAGGCGGCAAAACCCTCGTGCGTGAGTTCGACCGTACTGTCGATGTATTGCATGATGTCTCCGGTTGTTCTTCTCATGGAACACCTTTGCTGAGACTAGGGAATCTTGGACTAACTTATATAATAATACCATACCTCATCTTCTCTTACTGGCTTTTCCAATTCGAGGTGTTCGTCCATGCATGGGTTTCGATATTTGTAGTTCTATATATTTCTCAAGTACTGTATTCCCACTCAAGAACTTCCTATGAGTCCGCTAGTATAACCACACTGAACTAAACTTTTTAAAAATTCGTTCAAATAATATTGCGGCAGAAAATTGGCAGGCTGCTATTCCAATCTGCGTTCTCTGTCTTTGATTCTGCAGCGAATGTTTTGAAGCTGCAGGCTTGATACACACCGTTGGGTAGTAGCGTGCATCATGTGTGTCTATCTGTCCGCTAGGAGCAACAGGTCCTTCCTGCCATGATGCCATCTTTCCGCATTTCCCAACGCGGTCCTCACATAAAATTTGTTCAATTCTATATTTGAAACTATGATTTATATAGCAGTGCATTTCACCACGCTCTCTTGTGCCTGCACTCTTAACTTGTGACCTATACTATTTACTAAATACTCTTCTCCACCGTATGTCTATTTTCTTCGGTAACCTCGAATTAAATTCATGCAAATGATTCTGAAAATTTAAAACAAAAATTATTCGAGGTTCGTTTTAAACTCAACCCATGTGGCTACTTATTAAGAACTGGCTGTCATATACAAGTCTGACCTCTAGCGTCTGCGGCTGCAACGAACAATAATTTCCTCGCTGCAGATGGCCGCTCATCGAGTACGCAATTTTTCTAACCAACGATGCCTTTAGTGACTAAAATTTTGCAGACTCCAGTTGCGCGGTGGTTATAGGCAGGTATGGTGCATGGTACTGCAGCTCCTGGCAACTGCCACTGGTGGTGTAGTGAGGAAGATCGAAAACTTTAAAAGTGACGGTAACTTTTGATTGGCGAAACCGAAACTTCTGTTTTCTGTGTTGCTGCCCTTTGTTTCTCTTTGCTTACTGAAATCGAAAGCGAAACCAGTAGTATGAAATAGAAAAACGTATGTATATGGTAAAATAATGTTGAACGGGTTCCGTATGTTCAAATGATGGAAGCGTGTAGATATTTTCCGTTAAAATGATGAAAATTTGGTGTTTTTTACTATTATCCCAACTCAAACTTAAGAACTTTCGACAACTTTTCTGGGAGATTTTGATGTGATGAACGCAAATGTCACAGCACTCGGAAATGAGTAGTTTTTGAGATACTAGCATGTAGCTCTGTATTGTATCCTTACTCTATCGTAATTAATTAGGAATCGTTTATGTGAACAATTATATTAAAAGAAGGAATATTCAAATAAAATTTGCATAAAAAACATTAAATCGTCACAGAAACAAACTCTTTTCTGTTTGGTAGCGTAATATTGAAGTAAAAGTTTGTACGTAATTCTGAAAATGAAACAACTGCGCCGTCAAATTAAAAGAAATAGTTATACACCTATCAGTCGCTCGACTGCGCAGTGTTGACTGTTTACGTAAAGTGATGCTGTGTCCGACGCGTAATATCGTAATTTAAAAAAAAAACATGCTCTATCCTTTTTAACTAATTTTGGAGCAATATCATTGACCGAGAGTTAAAATCGATAAATTCATAAATTTTATATCCATCGCAGCTTAGGTAAACATTTTTATATGAAAAATAGTGCGCAGTATTGAGTACCTACCAATACTGATTTAATGCTAAATTTATACATCGATATTTTTTAAACTAAGCACTTCCGACAGCTGTGACCTGTAACTTTGTATTCAGCGCATCAATGTCTGTAAGATTAATAGTTTAAATATCTGGGTTTGAGTGGGGGCAATACTAGTAAAACTTGACCGAAAATTTAATCGATTTGATGTACTCCCTTTTCCTCTATTATCCACTGTTCTCGCCGAACGCAATATGTAGGAAGATTACTTTATTAACGTTTTCTTGTTGGCGCAAACATAACTAGATTTTAAATTATTAGTATTGTAATCGTTGTCTTTTTTCGCTTTTTTCCGAAGTATTTTTGTTACTGTTGTGCTAAAACTGGCTGCAGCTGTTTGGATGAAATTACCGCAATTTTTGGCCCTGAGTGATGGTATGAAACTACTAGGTTGAGCACAATTTGCGCTGTGGAATCCATACCCCATGTATGGCACATGGTACACAAGGCATGCCCAATAAAACAAACAGCTTGAAGTTGACATATGTATTTGTGACAACTACTCGCACGAAATGTTCCTGTTCCACAAACCGAATCATTTAGGAAAAAATTGGAGACTATTTTTTCTTAACGCAGTTTCAAAATTCATTCGGGTCCCTTTAAACTTTAAAGTAAGCGGCTTGCCTCAAATTATGTAGGTTTGTAGATTATCACTTGGACACACGCTAGCTAAAAGAACGAATTTCCCCATTTCTGCTACCGAATGCCTTGCGGTGTCCATTTTAGTAGGTCGTAAAGCAGTGCAATGAATTTCAAGTCATTATTTCCACCAAGTTTGAGGAGATGTTCCAAACCTACCTGACCTCACTTCTTTAGCCAACTGAACTTGACGGCTGACATTTTCACACAAATTTTTTGGTGATCTCGAAGCTGTGTTTGCGAAGGCTTAGCCAACATCGGACGATTAGCTGAGGAAACTCGTACCTAATTTTGACTAGTGCGTGCACAGGCCTTAAGATTAGGTAAGAATTGGTTAGGATAGGTTCGGTTTAGGATGAATAATTGCCTAACCTACGTATAGGCACAAACATCCCTGAGTCATAGGCCGGCCGCGTACTTGTACCTACACAATTCACACTCGCTACCTAGTACTTTTTTGTCTATGTGCGTGGCACGAAGTGTTGGAACGTTTTGCTGCATGAAGGTAGACAACTGTGCCTGGCCTGTTTACGGAACAATTATTTGAAACGTCAGCCATTATGTTAGCTGCCTTTTTTAGAAAGTGTCATAAGTGAAGTTCTGATATCTTTTTGAAGTTGGGCGGCTAAGAAATTCACAGTCTATACGCTTTTCTTTTGTTTACAAAGAAGTAGCAAATCCTACGATCGCTTGATACACTTTAGACGGCGTCAAAAGGCTAAAGTGTGAACCTGCCTTTAGGCTTAAATAAGTAAAATAATGTATTTCTACCACGAGCGGTGATTTTCAGCCCCCTATACTATTGCACCTTATATCTTTTATAACATACATCATAACAAAAAGGCTTGCAAACTGAGTTAGCGCCGTGGGAAGTACATAGAACCTACTTAACCTTACTGACAAACCTTATCGTCACAAGCTGCGGCCAGGTGTAACATCTCCTGCGGGAAAGCCACTCATGAAACCGGGAGGCGTGGTGGGACCCAACATACAGTATTCTGAGTGACATTATAAGGTGTGTTCACTCGTCGTTCCGGACCCCAGATGTATCTACTCTGCAGTGTCCGAATTTGTTAGCTTGTTCAGTTGATACATACAAAACTGCTCAGTGGCGTGTTGTAATCACAACTCATTTAAGCTACCGCCTGAAAGATGACGAGACATTACAAGGTTAACCCACGGGGCGGGGCCAAGCTGCGGTGCACTTTGCGTAATGAGGCGTGTGACGTCACACAATTCAAGTACGGTAGTTCGCAGCTATTTTACATTGTTTTTGCATCATTTCATTTGGGCCTCCAGAGTGTTCTACTTTTCCTACAATCTTTACGGTTGCACAAAAACGTGTATCAATGTATCTACGATTTTTTTTAGCTCTCTGAAGGATAAAAGTTTGAAAAAACGTTAGTTAAAAGGCTGTTAAAAGAGAACATGAACTGAACCCGGCAAATGCCCACATGTGTCCGAAGCACTTTGGCGTCAAAATTATCGTCTGTAAAATACAGCCAATAGAGTGAGTAATTATCGTCTGTAAAATACAGCCAATAGAGTGAGTAATTATCGTCTGTAAAATACAGCAAATAGAGTGAGTTTTATCGAGAGCAATATGGCATTATTAAGGTGGAATCATATGACTGAAAACCTTCATGTTTTCGATTTATTCATATCTTCTGCCGATGACCTGCTATCCTCAATGAGTTCAAATCGCTGCAACAAATAAAGTGTTTAGTTGCGTATAATTAAACGCCAAGATAGAAGAACTTTTTATAAAGATTTATTTAGAAAACATTAAAGCATCAGAGAAACAAATTACTTTCTTTCCGGCGAAGTAATATGAAAGCAAAAGTCTCTACATAATACGCAGAAGTCACACAGTTGTTCAGTAAAAAAAAACACCAGCTACTTAGCCTATACGCTGCGTGCGTTACAGCAGTATAAGTAAGTGTCGCGTCCGACTCTCGTTAACTAACTTGGAAAAAAAAAATTATTCAACCGTATTTCCCACTCCTAATCTATTTTTCAGAACGATGTTGTTCAAACTGGCGAATGTTATATCCATAATTTCCTCCAATTATGCTGTAGTTTTCACAATTAGGAGCGGATGATCTGTTGACGACGCGTACCCGACGGCACAGTGTAGGGCAAAATTTTTATGGACACTCTCCACAATAATGACAAAATTTTAACCTTGAGAAAGCAAAAAAAGTTAAAAAGTTCGTAGATACATTGATACATGTTTTTGTGCAACTATAAAGATTGTAGGACATGTAGGACACTCTGGAAGCCGAAATGAAATTATGAAGAAGCTATGCAAAATAACTGATAAACGTACTAGGTTTTTATGACGTCACAATTTCATTTCCTATGATACACTACAGCTTATCCACGCCCCGAGGGTTAACCTGTTGAGTCTCATAAGCTTTGGGCTACCGCAGTCTGAAAAATGGTAACCGTAACGAGGGTATGAAAGCGCCATCTATTGACGAAAAGTGTAAGCTGAGCAACAATGAAACTATATTTATTGTAGTTTCTTTTGCAGAACTCGAAGTACGTGCACTGTACACGTATTTACTTACTAGGGGCTACGGCGATCACTTGTTACTTTCACAATATTTGTGCTCCCCGTGCTTGAAACGGAATTTTGTGAGCGGTAAGGTACTTTTGTCACCGTAAACCGCCTTGCAATCGTTGTTACCGCTTTTCTAAGTTTTGCTTTACGACGAAGTTTATGAGTAAGTGGTGTTGCACACGTAACCCTGAAGTTGTGATTACAACACGCTTCAACTGTCTTAAGTTCTAACCTACGCCAAATCTGAAAAGATATCCGCAACTTCCCAATCGGAAATTTAAAGGCATATATTCAATGTTATCGCAAAGCTGTAACTGTTTTCTCACAGGCAGCCGACACATGCCTATACACTTCCGATTGGGATATAATGACACTTACTGCGCTGACTGACGTGACGGCGAACATTTTCGTAAACCCTCTGGTACACACGCAGTTGTGTTTATTAGAATGGACACCACCAATATTCGGTCCCTGAATGGCACGCAAGAGACCGAGAGAGAGACTCTCGTCTATATTCGCCGCAATGCGCAGGCATTTGCTTCTGTGCTTGCGCACCAACACGGCTTTCCATGCTCTTCGTTTGTTACTCGAATTCTTTATGCGGGACGAATTAACTTCCAGGAACGAGGCACCACTGTCGTCTGCAAGGAATGCAAGTCAGGATGACAATGAAAGCACGAGACAATGAAGCGTCTTTCTGTTTCTGTTGGAGTCCAGCGGAACCAGTGAGGTAAGTGATTGGCGAAATATTTACCTATAGTAGGGATGGTATATACCGTTTCCTGATCAAATCAAATCGCGAGTGACGTCACCACCCGGTACCGCCACCCTGTCAAAAATCAGGGCTGCTGCGGAAGCTAGAACTGAAATGTAACTGCTGGGCCGACTTAAATTTTGTTTGGCCGTTTGCCCTGTGCTTGTCCTCACCTTACGAAAATTAACTTCGGTGATTGGCTCTGGCTGGCTGTGACATCACTTGGGATTTAATTTTATCCACATGAATAAGTTGCACCGTCTATAATACATTTACTTCGATTTTTGGATTTGTACTCGCTTTTAGAGGCGGCTCGAGGAAAAACTAACTGCAACGGAGTTAATTTAGAATCACAAATCTGTATGTAGAAGCGCGCAGCATAAGCAATAAATCAAATTGCTCTCTATATATATTTATAGATTGGGGTTTGGGACGACAATTTTTCCCATTAGCCTACCAAAATGCCGTTAGGCTGCCAAAATTTTTGGTAGGTTATTGAACTGCCCCCTGTAGTCGGCGTTCGTTACTTAGCGTCAATCTTTGTTTGACCTTACTTAACGTCAATCTTTGATTGGCCTTACTTAACGTCAATCTTTGATTGGCCTTACTTAGCGTCAATCAAACTAAGCACGCGTTTGCTATCGAGAAGAGGGCGGAACGGCCCCGTAGAATTTTTCGAGATAGTTAAATATTGTGAACATTTCCCGTAGAGTTTTTCAAAATGTCGTCTTAATAGAGGAATTTTGCATCATGCCGTTTTATCGCAATTATAAGATATATATATATATATATATATATATATATATATATATATATATATATATATATATATATATATATATATATATATATATATATTATATACACGGTGTTACAAAAAACTCTGCCAAAATTCCACAGGTGATAGGGACACGCAAAATAAACACTTTTTCACGAATAACAAAAATTTTAAAACTTGTTCGTTTCCGAGATATTGACATGTGTAATTTGTAATAAAACCTTACCTGAAACTGCAAATAAATGAGGGCCTACCTACATACAACTCCAGTTGCAAATAAACAGTAGAGTGGAAACTGGAAGAATATTGTGTAAAGAAATGCAATACATTAATATTACAACCAATTACATTAACTATTCAAAATGTCCACCGCTTACTTCAGTGAAGGCGTGACACCTCCTCTGGAAGGACTGTTGAACACGAAATAACATTTGTCGATCTTCAGCGATGTTGCCTGCTGCGAGCGCGATCCATGGCAACAAGATCAAATTCTGACTGTAGAGGAGTGCCGTACACCAAAGTTTTCATGTGGCTCTAGAAAAAGAAATCAAGTGGATTGAGGTCGGGAGATCTAGCAGGCCATGTTACTGGACCATTTCGCCCTATCCATTTGTTCGGAAACGTAGCGTCAAGGTGCCGGCGAGCATCTCCATGGTAATGGGCAGGAGCCCCGTCGTGCTGGAACCACATGCGATGTCGTATACTTAGAGGCATATCATCCAGGCGTTCAGGCAGCACGTCTCTCAAGAAAGTGGCGTACCGCGGTCCGTTTAAAGGGGATGGCGTCAGATATGGCCCGATAACATGGTCACTGCAAATACCAGCCCACACATTAACACTGAACTTACGTTGGTATCTGAATGTATACACATTATGAGGGTTCACATCAAGCCATGCGTGCATATTAGGCGTATTTAACGCTCCGGCGCGGGTGAAAGTCGCCTCCTCGGTGAAAAGGACTCGCTTAAAAAATTGTTCATGCTCTACTTTGTTCAGGGCCCAACGTGCAAAGTTCACACGTGGAATGTGGTCTCCCGGGAGAATATCTTGCACTTTCTGGAAACGGTAAGGATGAAGTCTGTGCTGATGAAGAACACGTCACACGACGACGTGGTCTGGTATTCCAAGGTGATGTGCTGCTGCCCTAGTACTCGAACGAAGTGTTGCAGAACGGCGTCCTCAATTTCATCACGCACTGCGCGGGGCCGACCACGGCCCTCCCTCCCCACATTGAAAGTGCCATTCTCACGTAGTCTACGATGTATGTCCGTGAACATTTGACGTCCAGGCAAATATCGGTTCGGAAAACGCTCATGATACATCCTAGCAGCCTCTCGAGCGTTGCCGTCCGCTGCACCGTATGCCATGTGCATGTCAGCTTTTCTTCGTTAGACAAAATATGTGCCATGCTCTCACTACAAAGTGCGTCCGGTAAAGTAATTTGCAAACACAGTGTTGCCATTATGTAGGCAACTGCTGTATTGCCAGATTCAAAGGTATAACTAGGATTAACGTAATGACTTATTTACTATTTGTAAGATTACCCTAAACGTTACACATGTCAATATCTCGGAAACGAACAAGTTTTGGAATTTTTGGTATTCGTGAAAAAGTGTTTGTTATGAGTGTCTCTATAACCTATGAAAGTTTGGCAGAGTTTTTTTGCAACACATCGTATAGATGAATTTAAAGATATTCATGAAAAAAATTAGATTTTCAATGCCATTCACAAAAAATCTTAGTTTCAGTACTTACCATCAGTAAATTAAGACTTCTTTTAGTAAAAGAATTGAGAAATTTTCTAGGTACGTAAAAATCGACGTTTCAGTGAGTAAAAAAAAATAAAAAATTTATTCGTGACTAAATTACCCTTAAAAGTTCTTTACACCAAAGATTATAACTTGTTTGAAAATAGGTCAAGGCTTCGCTACGTGGCAAAATTGAAAATTGGTTGTGCACAAAGATATTCTTGTATTTTTATAAAGGTGATGAGTTTTGTCTGTAAGTACGAGGTTTAAGGTTTGAAAAGGTTTAAGCATCGCTGTATAACAAGCGTTAATGCATGGTCATAAGTATGATTTTTTTGAAAGTATAACCTTTTGTCAGTATTCTTGCGAAATTTTGATATTCTGAAAGAGTTGAAACTATTATCCCTAAAACTTTCATACATCCTTCGTAATTTGTATTTATATTCGGAAATATGAAATTTTCTAAATAGACCACAACTATACCTACATTCCCAAATTTGTTTTTCCTGTCAAATTTTATGTGGGTTATGTTCTGTATCGTTCGATATTGTACTTAAATGTGCGTGCAAATTTTGTTTGTCGAATTTCTTCTTGGATGAAAGGTTTGAATGTGAGGTGTCATGATTTTCGAAGGGCCGGTGTCAGGATGTTAGGAGAGACCGTGTCATCGTTTTCGGAAGGGACGGTGTTATGGTTTTCGGAATCGACGGTGTCATGATTTCAAAAAGTTGCTGACACTAAGAAAGTTGTCTTTCTTAAATTAGAAATTTCAAACTATACCCATTGCGAGCGGCTTTGTTCAAATTAAATTATGCAGTTAGCTATCTGCACAGCTTATTTCGTCAATGGCGGAAAAGCGCCGTATAGTTTGTCACCCGTGGCAAAGTTAGCTTTCTCCAGGACAAAAGAAATTCCGTTTCAAAAAATTGAGTTTCACGAACGATGAACTGAGTTTATTAAAAAAAATTGATATTAAAACTAGAGAAGCACTCTGAGAGCGTATACTTCCGCAAAGATATAAATATAGTTATAAATAAATAAAAATACGACGTGGATTATTATATAGTACTGATTATATAGCTTCAATTTTGCAAGTTCTTCGTAATTCCATTCTTCTCTTCCACCGTGTTCCTGATGTAGGTAACAAAATTCTCCTACGTGCTAGATGAGGTAAGGTATTTCTCCTCTACGAAACCATTCTGGCAGGGGCATGGAATTATTTCTGTAGAATAACTTAACACGCAAATTACTTTGGATTCAGAATGTCACTAGCCTACTGGAATGGCTGACGCAGTCTTCAAACGGTAAATTATTAGATGATAAGCGTTTATTGTTAACGTGAATCCATATCCAAACTTAGCCAATTTTTCTTCTGTAATATCTAGATCATTTATTGTATCTCTGTTTTTGAAAATTCCAAGCTCATTTTCTTGGAATATTCAGCGTTTTGTAGGCTTTCATGGGCGTTTACTGTAATGGTTTCCATGACAGCTGCTGGAGACAGGTTGCTCCATTTCTTCGTATCTGGAATTAATAATGTTGGAACAGGATTCATCACATGATTCAATTTTACTTAAATTTCTTTGAGGGCAAGACAACTTTTGGTTCAAAATGCTTGAAGCACACGTAAACCTTTTTCAGCGATCGAACATTAGTAAAGTTTATGAACTTCAACCATTGGGATCGCCGCACTTCATTTTTAGGAAAGAGAAAAACACTGCCCTCGTCATGACCCTTGTAGCTGGTCAAGCATCCCGGCACCATGCAAGGATTATGCATCCTGAGTCCTGGGTTTTCTTTTCTTCGTGTCTTGCTACTTTTTTCTTCACTTTCTATTACTCAATCTGAGAGGATCTTCCTTCTTGCTGCTTTAAGTTGGGTCCAGACGCTGTTACCGCACAATTAACACTCGGTGAACGAAAGTAAGCTTCACGGAATTATTGAAAAAGTAGAGGCATACACTGGTATCCTAGACACGGCAGCCAAGTTGCTTAAATAGAAAATAGAACTGAAATGAACGAAATTCTGGAACATTGCATATTATTCTCCTAGTGAACCGTATCGAATGTATGGATTGCTAAAATAATGGATTTTTTGAATTGGTTTCAAAGCGGATCAGCAGTCTGTATAACTTGAACAATCCATGGATCATCACTAAAATCAAATCTACTGCTCGTGACAGTCTTACCTGTAAATGCAAGAAGATCCGTTCATAGCTTTTGAAGTTGAAGCTAATCATCTGTTTCACTTGTCATACGTACTTTACATTCGCAGTAAATTTCCTAAGCATCATTTCATAACGTTTTTAGTTGTGTTGGTGACAGACAAAGATAAAGACAGAGAAACGCCGGCAAATCATATCCTCCTTGGCCGACGTAAATATAGGTTGTTCATGATACCAGTCCTTAAAATTACTCTTACAGATTATCCTCAATACAAAATCGTTATCTGCACGTTTTCCCGTCTAACTGTCACGCCTTCATGGTGCACACCAAGTGCATTGCGTATTGTTAATGAAAAATGGAATAACATGAACGTAGCGGTGTTGTAACATAGTAATTTGCATAGGCTTGAGTCAGTAGCATTCGAGCTTCAATTTTCTGCCTCGCAATTATATTCGATTTTCAATTTTCTGACGGGTTTTAGTGAAGCATATCCGGCACCGGGCGGAGAGGCATTACCGGTTCGTTTGTTTTACAGAGAACAGCATATCCTGTATATGTAAATCTAGCCACTAATATTAAATGATGTGTAAAGGAAAGCCTGGGAATGTCTTTATTTTGTACTATTTGCTGAAAAAATGAACCCGCCCGTGCGTCAAGTAGCATATGAATTACCGTAGGTGCAAATGCGAGGGTCGTTCCAAAAGTAGAGCCACCTATTTTTTTTATTCCGCCCAAAGGGATCCAAGAGGATTGTGAATTCACTAAATTTCATTGTTGTTATGATTGAAGTGACTGAACTCATGCACTCATGACCTGCAAGTTGCATCTCTCTGTTGCCGATATTGGCGGTGCGACAGTCTAAGAAAGCTCATGCACTCATGACCTGCAAGTTTCATCTCTCTGTTGCCGATATTGACGGTGCGACAGTCTAAGAAAGCAATCCCTGTCATGGACGTTCGTCAGAAGCAGAGATTCATCATTGAATTCCTCCATGCAGAAAAAAATGAACCAATCAACATTCACCGGCGTCTAGGGACCATCTACGAAACCGATGCAGTTGATGTGAGCACAATTAGGAGTTGGGTTCGTTGATTTCAGAGTGGCGACAGAGATATGAGTGACAAAGTGGGCTCCGGACGCCAATGCTCAGCCACCTCCCCGGAAAACAGCGCGTGCGTCTCCCTCCTGGATTTATTGGAAGCAGTGACGACTGTTAACTCTAACCGTTGAGGGGGTGATACACTGGCCGCAATTGCTGCATGCACTCATGCCCTGAGTGCGTGAACCCAGCGAAAATCGACCTCGGAGGCCGCAGTGAGCGTCGCTAGCGAATTATGAGCGTGTTGGAACTTGACATGAAGCCATGAAGTTATGAACTCATCATTACTCATGCATGCAGCTGCAGCAGTGCCGCTCCAGCCGTCGGATGGGGTGGTTGTCGCTCTCGTCTATGCCATGACGCAACTTATTACTATTCATTGCTAACAAGGACTAAAGTATTTTCTGATATTTAAATAATGTTAGTAGGTAATCTTTTTCATTAAAGTATTATTTTTCATACTATATTGACACATACTGTATCAATATCTTTATTTCAAGGGAATGGATTGAAATTTATTCGCATAATATATATCACGCATTCAAAGTATCTTCTCTGAGCACTTGATGAATCCTGTTGCCAGGAAGGGAAGCGCTGCATCCAATCTTGAACCAACTATTACGGCTTGGCAAAATCGTGTGTTTTCTTTACTTACAAAAGTGGAGAAATTATTTCCAACTAATTATAAAATAGCAGAACAGGCATTCTCACACATGCTTCCATCATAATAAAAATGACTTTTCCTAAGCTCTCGGCATGAATTTGCCTCAGCCGTCGTTAAGAAAAGCTGCATTTATGTCTTGGAGCTATGCACAAAAACGCGCATCCATACTACGAAAGAAAACTCTTCAGAAAAAAAAAACAGCACTGAACTACTTTTTTGCGGCAGTGTTTCATTCCATGTACGGATACGTGTTTCTGTATATAGCTTTAAGACATAATTGCACCTTTCCCTTTACGATGGTTGAAGCAAATTCATGCTGAAGGCTTGGGCTAATTAATCTTTGATTTAAAAAGGTGATTATTATCATGATGGAAACATAAAATGAACCAAGATGTTCCTAAAATCGCTTTCACGATGATTCATCCAATCATCCCGTTTCACTAACAGTGCTTTGCAGACAGTGTATAAAACTCTCTTTATCTTTTTCCGACTGCAGCCAATTTTTCACAAAAAACTTCTTTCTCATTATTTCGTATTTTATTGATACGAAGTAAGGCGGTTGCACAATACAGCAAGCGTACGCTCTGACTTGCCGTTACTGAAGGGTTGGCGCGGTCGCCGCGGCCTGCGGTGAGTGCTGCAAGTGTATCAGGACACCCTGTCGCGGCATGGACTGCTTGCAGGAGTTAGTGCAGCAATTGCTGCCAGTGTATCACTCCCTTTACGTTGAACTTTGACCAAGCTGAAGGTCCGGATTGCCCGTGGAAGGCCAGAGAAAAGGGAAGCAACGCTAGGCCACACACAAGTTTGAAGACCACAGAATGTCGGACAAAGCTCGGGTGGACGGTGCTGTCCTACCCGCCAAATGTGTTGTCCCGACCTGGCACGTCAGATTTCCACTTGCTCGGACCTCTGAAGGACGCATTACGTGGGCTGCGCTCCCCGACAACAACGCCGTAATTGCAGTCGTGAAAAAATTAACCGCCTAGGCTGGCGCTGACTTAAGACCGAGTCATCAAGACTCTCGTTCATCGCTGGCAAAAATGCATTGAGAATGTTGGTGACTATATAGAAAAGTAGATTATTGAGCATAAAAGTTCGTTCGTTTTAGCCGTGCCACTTTTTTCTTCGTAGCTCTTGAAATTCTTGAGTTAAAAAATAGGAGGCATTACTTTGAAACAACCCTCGTATCCATGCAGCTCCATTGCTTCTCGCACCATCGCTTCAGAAGTACTGTATTACTGGTATCGTTTTTTGCACTTCTGGTACGTACAGCTCCTCTACAGTACCGGTACGGTTCCGTTGCAACTCCAGTACGGTTCCGTTACAGCACCGCTATGATTCCGTTGTAGCACTGGTAGCTACTTTTCCATTGCAGCACCGGCACGGTTCGTTTATAGCATCAGCTCGGTTCCGTTACGGAACCGGTACTGTTCCGTTGCAGGACCAGTGTTATGTCTGACTAATCTCGTCACCATACAGACAAGTCGGCACGGCAGTTCCCGTACACGCTCCAGTCGCCCAAACTTAGGCGACTTACGACGAACTTTCGTCATCAGGGAAATGACGGAAGGCGAGTTGTAAGTGCAATGATTTGAGCTTCCTTCGATGACGAAGGTGCTTCGATGACGGAGCGAAACATGCGACTCGTCTGGTGTTATGTATATGCAACATGGCGACTCGTTCTCTATTGTAGCATCGTCGAGACTCGCTCGATAGTGTCACAGCATGACGACGCGTTCTTTGTTGTGGCAACATGTCTGAATCAATGACATTTTCTTTTTACATTCCTCCCTATGCTTCACTGAATCGTATTTGTTTTACAGTTCGCTGTTGCGAAATGAAATCGAGGTCGCATGGACGACAGCGTGTGGTATCTATCGTGCCTCCGCCATGTCTGTTTGGAGTTCAGTGCCTGAAGACTAGCTGCTTTCGCGTGAGGTGGACTATACTACGAGCTGGGCTGTTTGCGAGGACTCGGAACGGCATTTGTTCGAGATATGAAATATTAGTGACTCCATCCACTCAGTTTCCCAGATGCGGTGTTTATTATATTCTTTATGGACTGCGTATATTATTTCTGTAGCTGTATAGTTCATTTACGTACACAAGTTTTCCCATGTCCTTCCCCTAAGTTTTCACACAATTTTTTTCCGTTATCTATTGACGGAAACCTATCTGCTGACACTCAGCTTAAGAACCGTGGTGCGGGGTCCGTCGTTTTTGATTTGTTTTGATTCAAGTTATGATGGAAGTGCGGCATTTTTCAGAGACTTAAGATTAGATATAGTGGACGGCTCAGGGCCGAGCTCTAGAAATAGTTGAAAGTTTGCAAGGAAAAACTGCTGACTTCATCAAATTTAAAGCGTCATCTGAGATGCGGTGTGAAGTTCTGGATACTGGCGAGATGTTGCCGGCACATCTTCGATTTTAGAGCGCATCAAAGCGCTCTTGGGAAAGTTGGACTTAGCGTGGTGAGGTCATTAGTATTCGTAGACCAGGGACTAGGTCAGCTGCGCTTGCCAGCCCTGAGTTTTTTTTTTAACTTTGCTAGTTAGCCCTGAGTTGTCTTCATTCTGTAACTGATATCACTCAGTTCTCCAAACTACATATGATATTCGCCCGTTATTCCTCCAAATACTTTACCAGCCTGTCCTCAGTTCTCTAATCTCTCCACCAGTCACTCGTGTCTCTAATCGCTTTACCAACTTAACCCTAGTTCACTACGTCTTACGTGGGGCGTGTGAAAGGTTTCAATCATCGCGTTGATGCATGGCAAACTCTCTGACGCTCACTCATTTCTTTACCCACTACCAGTCAACCTTAGTTTTCCAAACTTTCTAACGCTCACTGCCATTTCTCTAAACACTAACCAGCCAACTCTCAGTCGTCCAAACTCTCCAACACTCACTCCTCATTTTTTCTAACCACTTTACCAGCCAGTCCTCATCTCTCTAAACTTCCCGCACCAAACACTCTCGGCTCCAAACTCCGCCACGTTCGACAAATATTCAATGGCATAAATTCCTGCAGCTCATATTCAGCAGTTGCCGAGTACCCAGGCGGCAAAAACTGTCGCTCTCCCTAAAAAGATTTCCGACTGATTGAAGTTTTCAGTTTGGTGCCTCAATTATTTATGACCGAACATTAGCCAGGCAGCGAGACGAAGCCGGGAGTTGTATTGAAACGAGTCGAATATTGCAGGGAGTCCGAAATATTGACAGATTATTTCTGATTACTTATGCCCATGGAGCAGAGAAGACTATAATATAATTAATTAGTTTCTTCTGGTGGGATTTGCATTAAAATGGTTTAGATTAGATTAGGTAGGCGGCGTAGACGAACCAAGAGACCCATTCCCAAAGAGACACTGGAACTTACGCCCCGGCCCCTATGAGCTATTGCCATTATGCTAGTAGGATGTAGAGGACTGGGGAAACGAGAGGAGAAAAAAAATTGAAGACAAAAAAAAAGAAAGAAAAAGGGAGGGAGAGAAGAATCTCAGCCAAAGAAATGATAATGAATGCACCCAAGTATGATCGATAGCCACTGATATGCGGAGCTTAACGATATAGAAGGAACGGAAATGAGAAGAAGGCTTAAGATGGCCTGGGAACTTTGGCCGTTAAGTGCTTGCGATTCGTGGTGGAGGAGTTCTTAGCTGTGGAAGATGTCTCTCCCAATGTATGTCAAGACGATTTTTAAACGAGTTGACCGACTCCGCACCAACAACGTCGGAAGGGAGTCTATTCCAACTGCTGACAATGAAATAGAGAAAGAACTGCTGAATTAAGGCTGTTCTTCAAGCTTTATGCTTGAGTTTTGACCGTTGCTTCGAAAGCGATCATTAAGGTCTCTTTCAAAGAGTCCTGTTGTAAGCACGTCGTTGAAGCCATTAAAGTTCTTGAATGTTTCTATTAGTTGCTCCCTGAGTCGTCTTTGCTCGAGAGAGATCAGATCCAGTTCATTTAGGCGACGTTCATACTACTTGTTTCTCAGCTGAGGTATCAATTTCGCTGCTCTGCGTTGGACTCTTTCTATGTTATCGATATCTTTACACATATGTGGTGACCAGAATTAGACAGCAAATTCTAAGTGTGGCCTCACTAATGCTTTGTACAAGGGAACGATGATGTCCTTGGACTTGTATACGAAGTTTCTGGTGATGAATGCCAGCACTCTGTTTGCCATTTTCAAACTCTTGTCAACTTGCTGACTGTGTTGTAGTTTGTTTGTAATAGTGATTCCCAAGTTACGTTGTTGGGTGACAGTAGCCAATTCCGTCCCATTCATTTTCAATGGGATGGACGGGTTCACCAGCCCTATATGCATTACTGACCATTTGTCGACTTTAAAGTTCATCTGCCACGTTGCGCTATATTCCATGAGGTGGTCAAGGTCTTGTTGGAGCTCGGCTATTTTCGTGGTAGGATGACATAGTTTTGTATCATCCGCAAATTTACTGATTTTATTATGGATGTTAAGATCGAGATCATTGATGTAAATTGAGAACAGAAGTGGGCCAAGCACGCTACCTTGTGGAACCCCTGATGAAACCTGCGTCCAGTCGCTCCACTCTCCACTTTGACTATATTATATTTATTTTCGCTTACCTCGTCCATCCGATTATACTTTCGCTCTGTGAGATTTAATTTTCGCCCAATCCAATTATTTTCACACTATCTAGTTGTATATTTTTGCCCTACGCGATTATATTTCTACTCTATCCGATTGTATTTTTTTGCTCTATCCTTTTATATTTTTGTTTTATCGGATTGTATTTTTGCTCACTCCAATTGCTCCCTCTCTTCCAAAATAGTTTCCCCCAGCTAAAATTTTCATTCTGCATTAGCAGTTTGTTCTCAGCCAAATTATTTACTGTTTACATTAACAGGTTAGTACGTATCATTACGTAGTTCAGCCATGACCAATACTAACCTGTTAATCTAAGAGAAAATAATTTAGCTGACATCGAATGGCTAAAGTTGAGTGAACTTTTTGGCTGGGGAATAACCATTTCGGAACAGAGGGAGTATATTTTTGCTCTATCCGATTGTATTTGATGTATCCGATTATATTTTCGCTCAGTGCAATTGTGTTTTTCGCGCTCTATTTGATTATAAGTTTCGGGAGAATTCGTCCCACCCGATCATGTTTTTGCGGGAGGTAAGTCTAGCCGAATCTATTCGGATGTATCCTATGATATTTTTTCAAGAATTCATTCCACATTTTAAGGAGTCGCTGCAGCGATGCATTAGGAATCGTGCGTCAAAGTTTTCAATCTTCCGAGAAGCAAGGCTTAATAATTCACGGAGATATGAGTTTTTACTGCGGTCGCTTTTTGACGAATTCTCCAGCGTTAAAACATTGGAACTGCTCATTTTATATTTTCGTGCACTTTAACCGCGGTTCTGTACTTAGAGAAGCTGGCAGCTTGGTATTTTTTCGCGCATTTTTTTGCTTCACTTTCAATTTACTTTCAAAAGTGGGTTGAAAGCTTATAATTTTCAGTTTGTAATTTTCTGTTAATAATTGTTGAACTCTTGTGATTTCAACTTTATTTTAATTAATATTTCAATGATAAGGTTGAAAGCTAGTGAACTTATCCTGTTCAATTAACGTGCTATGATGTTGATGGCTTGTGAACTTATCATGTTCAATTAACGTTCAATGATAGGGTTGAAAGCTAGTGAACTTATCATGTTCGATTAACGTTCAATGATACAGTTGAAAGCTTGTGATATTTTATTTTCAGTTTACTTTCTTGATAGGGCTAAAAGCTTGTGATTTGCATTTTAATTGCAATTTACTATCAGCACTAAAAATTGCTGGCTTGTAATTTTTGCTGTATTTACAATTTACTTAACTATAACTGGGATGAAATGTATTCTCTAATGTATTTTCAGTGTTAGGAATGACGTTCTGTGTTTTTTTCTAGCCATCTGAAGATTTTCGTTCTCATCGGAACAAATAATAATCTTGCTTACGTTTTGTGTAAGCTTTTGGGAAATGAGCAGTTGTGCGGATTTTCAAGATGTCTCATTTAATCTGAGGTCAGCATATCATTCCGATGGAAAATCATTTAATTTATTTAACTTCACGGTTTTCAAACTGAGGTCTGGTGTACTTCGGTCTCATAATCTAGAAAAGTTATGGGACATCTCCACATCTACGGAACCTTATGATTGTCGAAATAGCTTCAGTTATACTTCGGCCTAAGCATATTGTAAAAAAATATTGAAAACTTCATAACCCTTCCGATGCCTAAATTTCAGCCAATATTTTGCGTATATAGATTATTATCTAGGCCTGTATTGAAGATTGTCCATCTATATATAATAAGTTTGGTCCAAAAACACTCGTCATAAAAAGAATCTTTCTGTAGTTGGGCGTCATTATTGAATCAGTTTAGCCGTGCTAAAATTTCAGAAGTTTTGTTTCTTAAGAACTGATCAAACCATACGGTGCAGTTAATGGAGTCATTATAAAATTTATAAGGTACTGATTAAACCACACCGTGAAACGGCAGCAGTTATATTACCCATAATGGAATTGTTAATCATGTTCATTGAAGATAATTTTTTTTCCTTTTTCCTCCTATTGGGGAAACCATTGCTTTATAGACTGCTTATACCAGTCTCTTACCAGTACAGTGCAAAAGGATGCTGTTTAAATGAAGGTTCTGCATATACATACACGGATTCTCGCAGCGGCTGCAATTTCTCGGAAAATCTACGGATTTTCATACTAACATTTAACTTTCTCTTTGCCTATAATTGCATTTATACGTCCAAGTTGCTAGAAAAACTCAGTTGTTTATACTTAAATGGTTAACTACTACTTTATTCAAGCAACTGAGTGTTTAAAAAATGAGAAAATTGTTGCGTGTTGTTAGGGAAACTATTCACTGTTTGGCTTGCGAGTAAATGAAACACTCGTTTATTTCCCGTAGATTTTCACTCTACACTCCGATTTTATACAAAAAAGTTTTTGCAGCATTTACGTTATTTATGTGTCATTTTATCGCTGTAATTAGTTTGTTTTCTTTCAAAACAGCAATCTCCGTACTTTTAATTTCCATTTGCATCTGCATATACAAGTTTTTTTTTACTATAGGTAAGTCTTGTAATGAGCTCCCCATCCACCACTTTTATTAACATCAGTTCGCCACAGTATTTTTGCTAGTTATTTAGTACAGACCGTTTGCTACGAAAGCAACTTATTTTCACATTTATTATATTTATGCATTGTAAGCTATTATTTAGCTCTTTTGTTTCTACTGTATAGTAGCAAGAAAAAAAAACCTCGTAGTTTCTACGTGTCGTTGCTACTCATAGTCCATTTTTGCTGTTTACTTCAGACTATGTTGTTCACTAAACCAATATAACATGTCGTTACATTCGGCGTCAATTAGCTACGTTATGCTTTCGTCATTACTCCTTCGATCAAAGCTGTTTTCTTTAGACCATTAGTTAGGTACTCACAAAAACAAACCCTCTGTCCAATGTGCCATTACCCAGTTGCTTAGTGCCAAGGTTGCTGACTAATCCAATTATCGAGACGTGATGAGTTCGAGCCCCCGCCAGGGCAAGATAGTCTCGTCTCTCGGGAATGTGTAGCGTTATCAGTTCTTTCACTCTTAGTCACTGGGAGAGCACTGGCCTTAAGGTCAGGGGGCGCAGTTGTCTATTGGGTATTTCGTCAATATGACGCCATAGTCCGGGCAATTTCTGGTCGACTGCAGCATTGCACTCTACTGGGTTCAAGTGGGATTTTACCTGCGGCACAAACAGGTGAATCCGACTTTCCTAGTTCGGCTGCGCTATCAGCTTGACACTTCACCTTTACCGTTAACACTAATTAACTACTGTGTTCTTACTCCGTTGGAGTTGTTTACCACAGACCATTAGCCAAGAAAACAACCTCCCTACTGCCATTGCCGTTTTCATTCGCTGCTGTCAGTACTCCCTCTAAGAGACCCCAGTAAGCGGAAATAGAGGGATTCCCGCCGGCCTGATCTGCTTATGCTCCCGTCGTATTTTACGGCCCAAATTACGGCGGCCGAGAGAAGATGATGAAATTAATGGCATGGTAAAGCCTCACTTTCCTGTGTGTTAAAAGGTCGCTAAGCCTACGGTATTGTTTTTATAGGGTGTTTAGTGCTATTGCTACGCGGGTACATTAGAGGTAGTGTTTTCAAAAGGAAATTAGAGGGAATAATTTCGATGAAAAGTAAATTTGTTCTCAGAAGGAAACTATTTCTCAATTGTAATTTACGTTAGTGTTTGCAAAGTAAAATTATCCTCAAAGGTAATTCGCGTTATTTTTTTATCAAAAATTTTCTGTCACGGATAAATTTACTTTATTTCCAGGAAAAAGTTCTATCAATGATGAATTTACTTTCTTGTTTTCTGAAGGAAGTTTCTTATTATTTGAAATTTGCATTAATGTGCTCAGAGAGAAATCATCTCTATTGCTACCTAAAGTAATTTTGCGTTGCAGGTTATTTTTTTTTTTTTGAAAGGGAAATTATCTCCCAAAGATAACTTTGCATGACTTTGTTGAGAGCGAAACAACAAGGTATTCACTTTTTTATATCAAACTGTCCATCATAAGTAAATTTGCGCTATTGTCGTATGGAGAATCAGTACTGGCATTTCAACACGGCGCACTTTGGTTGACACAATTGCTTCTAGACGCGATCGACTGGAATGATCATAGGACTACTTTCAACGTCGTTATTGCAAAAAATGTATTGGCAGTTTCTAGAAAAAATGTGCATGTGCATACAGTGAATTATAATATCGTGGAGTAGGCGATGCAGTCGTGTCCCGGGGGGTTGGTGATGCAGTGCGCCTTGTTTCCTGTCAGCAGCGCACTGACCACTCGAGATCACAGAAATCATCTGAGTTCGCTTATAATCGGAGAAAATCCGAGATAAAAATTATTGAAAATTGAAAACTTCGGGTCCTAGTTGTGCGCGAGTCTGTGTTCTACCACAGGAATAATTCGGTGCAATATAGACAGTGTGTCCGTGATGCGCTAGTAAAGTTCTTACCACTACTACTACTACTTTAATCTAACTAGACTGGATCTTATGCGCAGCACCTCTGAATTCAAAGAAGATACACGACAGTGATGCTTCTGTATTGTGTTTGATACATTTGTTGTGTGGCTCTAAAGCTGCAATGAGCATACTCTAAGCTGTGTACATATTGCGAAGTAAATAGATTAACTGGCGTAAGTAATACGCCAGTCATGTCATGTTATTATAAGTAAATAAATCCAGACATGTATACAGTGATATGTATTTACATATACTGCCCACATATTATAGCCCGCTGCAGGAAAGAGGAAAGCGGAAGTGATGCTGTGTAGACGACAGTGTGTTTATGGTATGTGTGTACCCTCGATAAACCGGGAGGGGGGCAATGTCTGTTCGAGGCTAACTTCAGCTTATGTCATCGTGCTAACGCAAGTTGTGCTGTGCTGCGTACTTTGTGTTTCCACTAGGACTCGAGCCAAAGGTAGACCTTTGCATCCACGTGCGACTTAGCCACCAGCATAAACTAGGCTGTGGATCTCTGGTCTATTGTTTTTATATATGTACTGTTGGCGAAGGCCGCCTAGCACTTCAACAACTACCATACAGTGATTTTCTCATTTTGACATAAAGGCAATAGTTCGGTGATATCAGGAGTTTGAGTCTCATCTTCTCTCTTCTCTGTGAATGGGTCTGTTTGGTCTAAACTAACTAGGCCCTCAGGGGTATCAGGGGTATATTCTAGCTAAACCTAGCCCTGTCAGAATACATAAGATGTATGGTGGGTCTCGGGACACTAATAATAATGGATGTCGTGACTGTCTTCTCCGCGGCGGTGTTGCAGCTGACCGTTGTTCCAGCTAAGAAGGTTAGTTTTGTTAGGTTAGGTAGGCTCTCAATACCTCGGTACTTCCCCCTTCTATTCACCGAGGCGGGCCGCCGAGTGGTGAGCGACTTATTTCGTGGGACTTCTGTCTGCTCCCGTGTGGAGGGGCGCGACACAGAAGAGACCCTCTGTACGAGTACTGTATGGTTTCTGTCTTGTTCTCTTTTCATCTTATATTTCTACCCTACTAACAATCAGAGTCGCCGCAGAAACTTAAACCGCAATTCATCTTCTGGGCGGCGCCGCGGCGACCCCAAATGTTGCTAGGGTTGTTCCGTGCGGCGTGACTGATCGAAAGCGTTCAGTCGTGCCCTGGGGGTTGGAGATGCATTGCGCCTTGTTTCGTGTCAGTAGCGCACTGACCACGTGAGACCATAGAACTCATCTGAGTTCGCTTATAATCTGAGACCTCTCGGCATTAAATCCGAGATAAAAAGTCATTGAGATTCTAAAACGATCGTACATCGCGTCCTCGTGGCGCACGAGCCTTTGTTCTACCACAGGCATAATTCGGTGCGATATAGACAGTGTGTCCGCTAGTAGAGTTCTTACTACTACTAATCTAACTAGACTTGATATTATGCGCAGAGCCTTTAAGTGCCTTCCTAACGTAAAGAGTTGAAGCGCATAGCATTTCCACTTCTTGTCCACATCGCTCGCCCATAAAAATAAAACCAGCATCACTCTTCGAAACAAATGGACCACAGAGCTCATTTAATCCGTGGCTTAAAAGAATGGCCTCAGCTTTGCATTTTAATGGGCCTCTCTTGCTGAAAATATCGACACCGTATCATGGTAAAAATACGCCTCGAACAGATAGAGGATTGAAGGTAATTCCGTGCATGATGTAGGAGATTAAATGAATTCATGCTATGATGTAGAAACATTATCCGGGTGATTAACGGTCCTCTAGTTAATTCAGCGCATGTTATGGACTCGGTCCATAGGGTATGATATGTTATGTATGGACTCGGTCCATAGGGTATGATATGCATGGACTCGGTCCATAGGGTATGATATGTTATGTATGGACTCGGTCCATAGGGTATGATATGTTATTTTAGGAGTGATAAAATGATGTCTATAAAGTGTCGAACGAACCCATTAATCGGGTTCGGTTGAGAGAGCCATAAGAGTCAAAAGTTTTGAATTTTTTTTCTTCCTCATCAGACCCTTACAATATTTATTTGTTAACACTGAAAACAACTAAATACAAGCAATTTTTAAGTAGCACTAAAAATTCTAATCATTATTAAGTATCTGAATTGATTCTTTTTGACCCTTTTGGGACCCACGGTAACTGTAGATACCATGCAGCCTCGCTCTTCGATTTCTAGACCAGTTCATTGTTTCTTTCTCTCAAAACTACCGCATTTTCTAGGGCAGTTGCAAAAGAATTGCCAGCTTATGTTGAATTTTGGAAGTCAAAATAATGATGAGTTATTGTAACCAATAAGAAGTATTTTCAGTGAGCATTTGGAAATAGTCTATGTTGTTGCATATGAAAAATTTCTGTAGTGAAACGGTTATTGGTGTTATACTGATATTAGCCTATAATGATAATTTCAATACCTGCAACCTATATGACTAGTATGTCTTGTGCCGTTTGCTCATAAATTTATGATGTAAAGTGTCCGCGGAATTTGCCAACACTTGTGTCAAGAAATTAAGAAATGTCAGCTAAGACGCCCAGATGTGACGTAATATCTTTGCTACTATAAATTTTTTCGTTCTTCTTTGAAACAATCAGAATATTCAAACACATCGATGTCGCTGGTTATTGTTCGAATCCTACACCGAAAGAAAACAGAAAGAAACCTTATTTGTTATAAATAATATGAGAAAATTGGCAGGTGGCATGCAGATATACAACTGTGGACAATGTCCATGTGTACGTCCGTCCTTCAGTCCGTCCAGTGTCTGCACGTTGCGCTTTTCACTATTAGATCGCGGCAGCTTCAATTTGCAAGAAGCTCTGACTTACGCTGGAACGAACTTCAACGATAGCTATAGCTGTATTCATTAGTGCTTCATGAAAAAATTTCAGTCACTTTCAAAACAAAGACACAAAGATCATTTCACTATTATCTTGTCTACCGCTTATCATTTCTTTCACAGCATTTTATGTTCGCTTTGATTGTGACGCTCGACGTTCTTAATAGGACCAACCAGATGCATAGTTAGGTTACGTAGCAACGGAGCAATGTTAGACATATCGGCTCTAAGGCATTCTTCCAAGCGGATGTGCGATGTCTACTCGGAGTAAGAATAGGGGGAGAAGACGTAAGTCCTCGGGAGTGGGACCAAAAATATGTTCGCGGTGGCTTTCTCGTGGCGATTTTCTGCAGCGGTGTCCTGATGAGCTCCGTCTTCGAAGTCACTTTAGATATAAGAGACTCAATTGCGTGGTCCGCACCCCATCAGCAGCCATTTGGAAAAGCACGAGCGGCTTGGCGGCACCTGCTCTGGAATCATAAAGGGGTGAATATTTATGGAGCGTCGTAACTTAGACACTAAGGGGCATTTACATCCAGTGCACTGAAAAACTGAATATCTGAAAATTGTCTCGGGTGGATAGTATTTGCAGCTAATGCAAATGAGGAAGAGGACGAGACTACTGATTTACAGCTAGAAGGAATCTAACCATGCATCTACGCCACCCATTCCAGCCAGCAAGCCAGTGTACTAACTAACCAGCGTGCCAGCCAGTTCGTACCATGAAATGGCCCGCAGGCTGCCGTGTAATATCTCCGTTATGTTCTCTTCTCCTATGCTTACTCCGAGGATGTCTAAAGAACTACAATATCTTGAGAACAGAGGGTTAGGGTGCTCTGAGTGAAAAAAAAATGGCCGAACCTGTTTGCTGCATAGCTATTGCATCAAAGAGAGCAGGAAAATGATGGGCTACTGATCAATATCCACGGGTCTCTTAGTCGTGCAAAAAAAAAAAAAGTTGACAAGAATATTGAAGGGCTTAAGAGTATGTTTGGCTAAATTATTTGTAAGCAGAGGAAAACAGAGCTTAGAAAGGCATACATAAATATAGAAAAAAGATACAAGTAGAACTGTTGTATGCAAGATTCACAGGTGAGAGAGGCTAGAGTCGGCTAGACGAGGTGTGTTAAGGTAGACGGGGTTCGTTAGGCGGACTTTAGATTAGATGGGGTAGGTTAATGAACGTGGAATTTTCACGGGTCCTGCTAGTAATGTTAAATTTGCGATATCACAAACGAATTTCTCGACGATCTGTCAAAACGCCAAAGTTTGGACACATTTTTACTGAAGTGTGGCTTAAGGAAAGTTAAGTTAATTAATTACTCAAATAGTAATTTACCGTCCTGTTTGATATATCTGTATAAAAATCTCATTCTGTATAGGGATATGGCAGGCTATATGCGCCTGTTGTACCTATCAGGCGTAGTCAAGATACGAAGTTGTGAAAGCTTATAGCTCCACCCTTTTTTATTTTATTTATTTTTTTGCCAGAGCTTCGCTTTATCCCTCAAAAACCCGACTCGTGTAAGATGGGCTCGACTGAATTTCACAATTGAAAAAAAAAAAAAGGAATTAGCGAATTAGCTGGTTACCGTAGTGTTTTGATGTAGCAATTTATTTTCCTTGTTATGCATAGAATGTACCGTCTTCTTTGACACTCATCTAGATTAATTGGTGAGACATAGCTACACAGATATATTGTATGTATTGTGTTATTGTGTTAAAGAGAATCCGAGTTATTCCTGCAGCTCGGCGCTGCATGTAATGATGGCTTGCAATAGACAGTGGGTGTTCAGTGTTACATTTAAATGGAATGCAATAACCTGGCCGAGCTTTCGGCCTGCTGGAAATAGAATCAAATTGAAAGTCCGATGAGCACAAAGCAAAGGGAAAAGTTTAATTGGAGACGCTTATGCTTTGTGTCTTTGATGGCTCTAAATAAACGCAAATTTTAGACCGCTGTTGCTGGCATTTATACGTACCATATATTTAATTAATTTTATATCTTGCAAATTTGTTGTTACTTTCTATCTTACCTTTTTATGAACCGTTCGACTCGTTGGGTAAACAATATGGTTAATCATTAGGATAAGACAATAGGCTGTCCAGTTGCGCACTAACTTTTCCTTGTAGCTCCCTCCAAGATTCATCTTTTTTATTTTCCTGAATGTCGCCATCGCCAGAAATGCGTACTTGATTATTTTCTTGTTTTTACACAAACTAAAGCATATTCAAATAATGCAATTCTAATCCTTCCTATCCTATCGTAATTTAGGCAATCTAATGTAACTTAACCCAACGCAGCCAGGAAAAACAGTCTGTGACGCCCACTGCTCAGGTTTCATTTCCATTTTGGAAGTCTTCGGAATTCACTCCCCAACTTTCACTAATAACGTTGCCTTGCGATTGTAGCAGTAGAAATGTTCATAGCAATATTGAAACTTCTGAAGATATCAATTTTCGATTGAAATAAGACGAAACGTTTCTAGGTTGTAGACCCAGTCTTATAACTATGTATACTTCAGTATGCATCATTATAGGTACTACTGTATAAATTAGCTCAAATTCCATTCATAGAAAATATAACTATTTAGAGCAAACAGTACCTACATATGAGTATCATTATATTCGTCTATCAAATAGTGAATAAAGTATTATAACGATAAAACTTCTGATAGCCGTGCTGCCCTCTTCAAATGTAATACCAAGAATTTACCGTTAAGAAGCAGCAGGCAGACGTTTAGTTACGAATCTAGAGTAAAATACTTTAACATTGTATAAGCTAGCTTGTGGTGATTTGTCGAAAAATCTACAAAGTGCAGCGTTTTACGCCATATAAAATTTTTCTTATGTCATGTGCTTTTCTAGAACAGTAGTCAACAGTGGATAGGTATACAAAGCGATTTTTACCCGATAAGTTTTTTAACATAACCATTTTTTTGTTTCTCATTTTATTCATCGAATAGTTTTATTCTAAGCCTTAGGGAATTTTGCCTGTTTTCCTGCGGGCTTATTGTGTGTTATGTAATAAAAATTTCTTATCTAACATACATATATCGTGAGCTTTTCATCTCACCTTTTTCTTAGCTTCTTACCCGTAGGGTATTTTCATACGGAAATATAAAATTTTTGTTTTCTCGCATATTTCGCACACTCAGTCCCGTATGTATTTCACTTGATATGTTGAACCTTTTCCTAGTGTTTGTTGTTATAGAACTTATATTGTTTTTGGACATATCTTGCGCCCTAAATTTGTGCTTAACTTGGAATATTTATTGCGTAGAACCTTTTGCGATCAACTTTTTGTTGATCATAAATCCGTGTTGATACGTGTTGAATTTGGACATTTCACAGGTAACTGTTGCTTAATAACATGTTTGTACTAATGCACACCTTTCAATTCGTTAATGGTGTTTTACAAGCGACAGGTGGTACCAAACTTGTTTATTAGATTTTTCAGTCTATGCTTCTTGTTGACATCAAATTCCTTTGTGATACCTTCTCGTTTCGGGAGTGATGTAACACTCCCCAATTTGGCTTATTTTGATGGTTATTTGTGACCTGGAGGCATACGCACCGCGTATTCTCCATGGCACGGCAGTAATGAATAGCTCTTGAGCAGCTCCTAATAGCATCAGGGCTTACGTGTTGTGACTCTCAATGCACGTCTTGTGCGTGTGGCTGCTCCTGTCAATATATCGAGCGGGCCTGAGCAGCAGCAGCAGTTGCTTCCTTTGGCCTGTGCATGTCTGAGGCTACGCAACCGGTAAACACCTGTGCATCCTTGCTAAAATACGTCACAGGTAAACACCTGTGCGTACCTGTCATTAGACGCAATATGTAGGGTATGTCAGGTAAACACCTGTGCGTACCTGTCGGTAGACGCAATATTTAGGGCATGTCAGGTAAACACCTGTGCAGATCTGCCGACGTACGCAACAGGTAAGCACCTGTGCATATCTGCCTGCTCCCATGAGCATCGTGTTGCAATCTCACTTCGAGGGTTCTCAAGCAAAAATTGTTAAGCGAACTTTCAATGGAATTTTGAACTTTTTATAGTTAGTTAACACCTAATGAAAAAGCGGTGGAAGTTCAACACAGTTGTTCAATGTGTACAGAGCGATTGTGATTATTTAAAAGATATTTCATATTATATTAGCATATTCATATTGTATTAGAAGTTTCAGATTGGATTGAAAAATAATTCAAGTTTTACTGAAGAAAGTAAGTCCGCTATTATATTGCAACTCGTTTCTTTTACTTCCAATTGAAGGTTCTCATTATTTCTAAACATATTTTGCACGTCATTGTGCTTATTTTTTATCATAGCTATGCCTCTGTTTAGTTCACAGTTTGAACGAATAGGTCTCCATACTCAATGTTTTTTGTTACATTAGAACACAATAAATATGTACTTCTGTCAGACATAGCCTTTGCCTGGCTATGATAGTTGCTATTGTTTCATTCACTGTTATAACCTTGGTTTGTATAATTACATCCCACGGTCAAACTCGCCCGTTTTATTTCTTAGAAAGACCATTACCGGTCTCGCAGCCTTGCTTTCATGGACGAGAAGTAAAGCATTTTTTTTTAATAATAATGCATCCTTTGCCATGGCCGTATTTCATTCAGGTAGGTATTCAGACAGAAACCACAGGTAGAGGCCTCTTCTAATATCTGCCTCGCATCAAAAGCTTTTTATTTCAATAGCGAACTGGAGAGGAAAACCGCGCCTGGTTTATAATTAGACTCAGTCGCTTTATATGCATGCGGTGCAACATAAGATTGCTTTATTAGCAGTGGATATATGAATGAGGCTTCATGTAGCCGTCATTGAGGTTGCGAATATTAACAATGAAGGTTGAGAACACGTGACTCACAATGGAACTGAATTTCATCGTTGCACATGACCATTGTAATTCCCATTTGTGCCTGTAAAAAGAAGTCAATTTCGTAAGCCCATCTTCAGTAATTTAGTATATATAATGGACATAAGAAACTAGGAGTTAGCTAACAGACTATGCATGAAATAACCGGAAGTACACTCATTCTGTGAAAAAATCGAGCGTGGACATGCCTGCTATTGTTGGTTTGCGATCAAAACTTATAGTTCGATGAAAAGCGGCGATTCGAACGCTCATAGTTCGAGTTTTAGGTCGTAATAATTAATCGGGTTAGATTATTTAGGTCAAAGAGCTCAATTCAAAAGCATCTAAAGTTCTATATAACAAATACTTTATGCACTTAATTAGGGCTTTTGGTTATATAGCTAACTGAAATCCTGATTGTCAGGAATTGGTTATGAAGGACGTAACACGGTACTTAATTTTAGCTGGCAATCCCATCATAGTGGAACCGTGGGAAATAGCTGTCTCCCTGCTCATATAATTAGCTTATAAAATAATTTTTTATGGGAAATAATGAGATACATTAATATCGAAGTAAGACTTTTCTTTAAAAGTAACATGCCCCAAACCGCAGTGGCAGAGTGTATTGGCGAGCAAATAGCCCGAGCATGCTCGTTCAAAGTAGTGTTATTCTTGCGATCGCGTTTTCCAGCCGTCCTCAGTTGTTGGATGAGGCTTTCGTATCTGGCACCCCTGCTCTGACAATCTGTGATTGACTGCAGACATGCACTCGTCTGGGCATCTATCTGCAGCACGTACCAGTGCATATGCATTTTGCCACTTAGGTACTTGGGATTTGCTTCATTATTACCCTTGTTTCCCTACCTTTACGAAGTGACTGAAAATTCATGCTATGTAGGCTGGGTCTCGCAAAATTACAAGAACGTGAAGGGATGTGCTCAGAGTTTATTACTTTTTTATACCATACTGGTTCCAAGAAAATGTTTATCACAGTGCTTTTATACTTCAAACAATCAATGCCCAGTAGTCTCAGCTTGGAGTCGGAGTCTCAAGGAAAGGGGTTCCTTTTTCTTGTTGAAAGTTCATTTTTCTTAAAGAGCCATTCCAGAATCTTAAGGTACTACAGGAATCAGAATCCAGAATCGGCTTTTCTGCCTGTTGACTCCACAGCACGTTGTAAATAATGCTTTTATTACGAAAATTGATATTTTATTTGAACGTTTATTTGTTACGTTGGCAATATCAGCAGTTAACTGTGGTTTCAATATCCTCATCTTTTACACCAGTCTAAAAAAATCCCTTAATAATAATTCACATAGTAAGTCAATCTGCCTTGAAATGAAAGTAATGAATCCAGAAGCACTTGTTATTATAGTTGAGCTCTGTCCATCATGAAAATTCTTGATGGTTAGTAACGAACAGTTTTGAATAATTACCAGAAACGTTAGTTGCTCTTGCTCTAGAATCAGCGGTCAGTTTACTCAAGGCAAGTTATTTCTTCATTTCTTCAGCAAGCTGCACAGACTAGCAACACAAAGGCAGACCATGGCTACAAGCGCCAGTTAACTCTCGTTAGCCGGCTTTTCACTTCGCTGCTCTCCTATTTTACATCGCCTTTTTGCTCAGCTGGCGGTGTGACAGCTTCCTCAGACAATTGTTTAACTTGTTCCGACAGTTGCGAATCTTTTCTGCAACTTGAACGCTGTAACAGTTTGGCTAACGTGTTCGAACAAAGGCAGCGTATAAACATCAGTCAAGGGTGGTTTTTCTCGACTGGGAATTCTATGACACGGGTTGGTTTACCTCCATAAGGAATTGCCATGACACGGGTTTATATATCTCCATAAGGAATTGCCATGACACGGGTTGGTTTATCTCCATAAGGAATTGCTATGACACGGGTTGGTTTATCTCTATAAGGAATTGCTATGACACGGGTTAGTTTATCTCCATAAGGAATTGCTATGACACGGGTTGGTTTATCTCCTATTCCTTAACGATACTGTGCCCAATCAAATAGTCCATAAGGAATTGCTATGACACGGGTTGGTTTATCTCCATAAGGAATTGCTATGACACGGGTTGGTTTATCTCTATAAGGAATTGCTATGACACGGGTTGGTTTATCTCAAAACACTGTACTGCAGTTTTGCTCTATTTCTGTTATCGCAGTTCTGTAATGGTTTTCATCTTAGTTCAGCATTTTATTTCTCAATTCTCCATTTTTTCATCTAACCTCGATAGTTTTGCACCATAGTCCTGCAACAGGTTTTTCACAGTTATTTACAATGCTATTCATCACAGTGTTGCAAATATGTCATCGTATACCTATATGAAATATTTTCTGTCATAGTTCTCTAATGATTAGGCCCAGGAAGCAAAGAACGTAGCGGGAGGACTCACGAGAAATTAACGTCAAAAAGTGACGTCATCATCGACGAATCAATGGCTGAGCAGCCTAGGAGTATTTTAACTAATTTAACCAGAAAAATCGTCTTTAAATTGCGAAATTCATCTCTAGCGTAGATATAACTTAAGAGAAAATACACTAATTTAGCAATTATCTATAGAAAATCGCAGTGCAAGCTAGTGAAAACTTTCACAGCACTAGCACCGAATTTGGTCCCTTTTGGCGACTTGATTTAACTTTTTTCCCTTAATTGAAGCCTCATTTACACTTAATATTTTGTTCACAGTGCTCTTCACAGAACATATTTATTCCTTACCAATAAATATAAACACCATCAGAGCCAATTCTGTACGCGAGAGGAACCACAGTGACAGTTAGCCTATTGCTCGAACTTTCTGTACTTGGCGACAACATTTTACAGTATTTTGCAGCTCAAGTAGCTGGCCAGTCATGAGCGGGAGATCGAGTGGAATAAAGCGAAAAAATGCGATGATATGTTTAAGAAAAACCTACGAAGGGGTGAGGTCCCACACTCAAATACTTTGACTCGTCGATGTAATGTAAATTTGCTACGTGCGGTCACGGCTAAGTTTCATTTTAGTCCAAACGAGTCCTCCCGCTGCATTCTCTGCTTCCTGATTAGGCCTGTTCATCGCCGTTCCGCGGCATTTTTCATGGCAGACCTATACTGTTCTTTCGTCGCAGTTTCTGCAAGATTTTCCGTCGTAGGTCTGCAATGCTGTTCATAACAATCCCTATTCCACTTCAGCAGGTGCATTGTATATTTCATTACAGCTCTGCAAAGCAACTCATCAGTCGCAGCAACTATCCAAAGAAATTTTCCCATCTTGCATTCCTGTCATTACCATCCATTGGGAATTCGGTGTGAGGATCCAGCCTGCCATTCTCAGTCCCGGAATTATTCAGACCTAATCTGGAATCCTACTATGTGCGGCTCTAGATTGCGCGGCGCTCCGTGCCGTGATGAAACGCAGCGTTGCTTCAATGGCGCCGTGCACCGCCGTTCCTACTGATGATCCTTGTTCGCTTTGCTTCCTGTTTTTCTCGATTTACGCTTCTCCGGTACGATGAGTACGGCGACATATTCGTGCATAATATTTGTTGTGCCTGCTTACCTTTTCTTCCAGAACTTAATTGTTCATTTAACTTTTCGATAAAAACATTGCATCGTATCCCAGTAATTACCGTATCGTCGTGCATGCAGAATTTTCTTTCAGAGCTTGTTTGTTCGTTTAATGTTGCAATAACTGCGTGATTTTTGTTTGTTTTACTAGCCAGGCAAGTGCACCACATATCGCTGATGTCAGTGTGCCTTCAGCTTATCCCTCATCCCCCCCGCAGGGGTCCCATCAGCCCCCCGGGGTGCAGAGAGAAACGTCTCTCCAGTGACTTATTTAGATGACAGCCTCTCTCGGGCCTCCTGCTGATCGAGGTTTCTGCCTGGCCAGTCTCCATTCTTTCTTCAGTTTTGGTTATGAAATTCTCTACTTAATTTTTTATCTCAGTAGTGCGTGGCAAATTGGACCTAAATTAGCTGTTGCATCACTGATGCTTCTTATTTACCGCTCTCCCTCTTTTTCTTAATATTTCTTGTCCTCTATCTTGAGCCATTATCTGAATGCTGAAAATTGTGTGTCATTATAGGCTTAGACGTTAGTCACACTTCTCTGCAAACTAAAGTAGTAGGCCAGTACTTGCCAGACGACGTGACGTGCAATAATCCGATATAGCGTGGGGAAATTAATATTCCTCGGGAATATTCTAACGGGCCCTTTCCCTGTCACAGTACACATGGGCCTCACGAACCCAAAGGCTGTCTCGAGTACTTTCTCCGCAGGGGATGTTGCAGCTGGCCGCAGTTCCTGCTAAGAAGGTTAGTTTGTTAGGTTATGCAGGCTCTCTATATTTTCCTTTCTGTTCCCAAGGTGGGCTGTCGATCGAGATAGCCGACCTCCTGCGCTTGACTCCTCTACTCTCTCGTGTGAAAGGCCTCGATTGACGCCATCCGCCTGAATGTCTTTCTTCTGTTATTTACGCCTTTTTCCCGCCACTAGAAGCGTACTGAACCGACCAAAATTATCCGGCAGAAATGCCGAGATAAAATATTCTGACCGAGCTATGTAGAACGACCGAGTCTGCACTGTACGGATCCCTCATCGAGCGGATACGGTGGTAAACTTATAACGGTAATAATAATAATAAAAAGAATGGGAAATTAATGCATACTGGTGTACATACAGTACATATATTTGCAAACACATTCGTACCTTTTTTTTCCCAGCAGTATCTGGTACTATCCAGACAGGGGCTCATGCGTCCTCCTTAGTCTTTTTAATAGAATAAATAAAAAAAGAGAGTTGAGTCAAGAACTCGCACAGTGGACCGACATAGCAACGCGACGTCGTGGTGATGTGTAGGCCCCCAGTTCTATCCTCCGATTCGACTCATAATATTTATATATATATAGATGTATATGATGTGTATATTTATATCTATACATGACAGATTAATAGTCCCACTCGCACCTGGAAATATTTAGGAAGGCTGCTCACAGTCTGACTATGAAGAATGTTTCACGTTTTGTGCGCTCGTGGTAGTGTTCTACTGTATAGACTGAAGGTGGAACCTACAAACAAATTGACGGACATCTGGAGCCACCGGTACCGTTAATTATTATATTGTGGTGGCTGACCAATTCTATTTCGGCCAATCATCACCGTCCTCCTATTCCCTTGCTGCGTTTGATGTACCATGACAATCAGTTCCTCTAAAGTACCAATTTCAAGAGCGAAAATAAATCCAAGTCTTTCGAATTGAGCTAATAGTTGTGTGAATTTCCTTAGTATAAACTTTGGGCCTTGGCAATGTCCAGGGCATTTACGGTACCTCGTTGTCTTTGTAGTCACACCAAACAGTTCTATCTGGGGTCAGTATACTATAAAAGATTGGGGAAATTGCTACTTACCGCAAAATTCAGTCAGTGTAAGAGTAAAATTATAACTCAGTGTAAGAGTGCGAGTAACAGTACCACTCTTGCGAGACATTGTGAGAGTCTTACTTACAGTGTAAAATATATTGAGGGAAATAATTACTCAGCTTACAATATTGAAAGCATGCACTTACTGCTCAGTGTAAAGCTTGGGGGAAATTACTACTCTATAATAAACTGAGGGAATTACTGTTCAACTCAAATGAATTTGGAGACATTACCACTCATTGCAAAACACTGGGGAAATAACTACTCAGTGCGAAAGAATGGATGATGACTACTCAGTGCAAATATTAGGAAATTATTACTCATTGGAAAAGGCTAGTGAAGTTATTACTAACCAGAAAGATAGAAGAAAGTTACTCCCAAAAATATGCATAAATTAAATTCATTACAGTCCGACATTCAATGCTGCCTTAAATACATAGTGTTGACATGCAATAATGTAAAACAAGTATAAGATGTCGACAAATTTCATTAAAAATCTTGACGTTTCAGGAAACTAATTCCCATCTTCAGAAGTTTTTAAAAACAGACAAAGGATGAGCAGCAGTAAGAATATTTAATTTTCCAAGAGCTAAAAT
>LQNS02276883.1:15959600-15969756 GCA_001587735.2 Parhyale hawaiensis | reverse complement strand
TTTATGATCTCTTGAATACCACCAGACCCGCTGCTTTTGTCTGCATGATCTCTTGAATACCACCAGATCCGCTGCTTTTGTCTGCATGATCTATTGAATACCACCAGACCCGCTGCTTTTGTCTGCATGATCTATTGAATACCACCAGTCCCCGCTGCTTTTGTCTGCATGATCTCTTGAATACCACCAGTCCCCGCTGCTTTTGTTTGCATGATTTATTGAATACCACCAGCCCCGCTGCTTTTGTCTTTATGACCTCTTGAATACCACCAGACCCGCTGCTTTTGTCTTTATGATCTCTTGAATACCACCAGCCCCGTGCTTTTGTCTTTATGACCTCTTGAATACCACCAGACCCGCTGCTTTTGTCTTTATGATCTCTTGAATACCACCAGACCCGCTTCTTTTGTCTTTATGATCTATTAAATAAATACCAGCACCCGCTGCTTTTGTCTATATTATCTCTTAAATACCACCAGACCTGCTGCTTTTGTCTATATGATCTATTAAATAAATACCAGCACCCGCTGCTTTTGTGTATATCATCTCTTAAATACCACCTGACCCGCTGCTTTTGTCTTTATGTTGCCTTGAATACTACCATGGCAAGGCCTCCTAAAATACAGGCTTGGGTGGGTCTGTACGTCACAAAGATGGTCCGATCGGTACAGTGCCAGGGCAAATTAGTAGACGTAGCCTGATGTTTTTGGTACCTACAGTACGTAGCATATTTCGGGCTGATCTGGACAGAAAACTCAAACTGTTGCAATTTCTTACTTTTACGTAGTTCAAACAAAGTTTCCTAGCCAGATTTGCGCGCAATATGCACAGCAGGCGTCAAAAATATAAGAGAACATATACGTGATCGGACCATTTTTTGCAGAGCGCAGAAGCAGGCCTGTACTTTTAGTTAGGAGGTTTTGACTACGGCAACTGCTACACACTCTGTTAATGAAACGCCGTTGTTGTCTTTAAAATGGAAGTTACTGATGAAACACATCTGTCTTATAAAAACAACATAGCAAATGCTATGTAAAATTTTATTTACTATTTACTGGCTCTCACCAGTAGATTACGCAGTCTCGAGACTGTTGCCAGCAGGCAAGTATTTGTGCTTGGCTCGCTGAGTCTGCACTGTTGCCCGTATGCTACTGCGAGGGTATTGACCTCAGCTTGAAATGGAGATGGTTCTGGGAGGGGGTGGTCGCAGCTCAATGCAATAAGTCTTCCGTCGCTGGTGTCATAGCTCTTGACGATTTGTGGTTGACTGCAGCCGTACGCTCCTCTGGAGCCTGTTGCCACATGAACTAACGGTAGTGATTGCGAGTCTCCCAGTGGAGGTGTAAAGTTGACTTTGCCTTTCGTTAACTCCAGGTGCGTGGCAAGAGTATACTTCATCGAGCAGTAACAATGAAAAATAGGTATACGCTTTTTATTTCGAAAAAGTCACTTCGGATGCAAAGAAAAAACAACAAAGTGTTTGTAGTAAGCTGCTGGTGCGTGTAATCCAAGCGCAAAAAATTTTCGCGACATTTTCTATTTCTTTCCCCTTTAACTTGCTTATTCACGCGACATGCGAACCTCGAACGTATTTTCCTTTTTTGTGTTTGCGCTTCCTGTTGCCTGCCAGATTTGAAAAGATTATTATACGCCCGAGAGCAATGCGCACGGCTGAATGTTTTTAAAATAATAAATTCTACTGATTTGTGTCTTACGCGACCAGAACGCTTAATCTCATTACGGTGTCTCATCAAAAATTCGACTTTAATGATCTTTGTGCATATTTTGTGCTTTAAAGTTAAGAAAAAAAATCTGTCAGCAACAAGTACTGCAGTCCCGGTTTGAGTCTCGGATTGTTAAAGCGCGTCAGTGAATTTATACTCGTGCTTCATTGAACATTCTAGCATCAAAAAGCGAGTACTTTCCGAACTCGGCCGATTACGGCCGATTAACGAAGCTTCACTAAAACGTTTTTAATGAACACAGAATCTGCAAAGAAGAAACAAACCGTTCATTGTAGTGTAAGGAATGAAAGGAACTCAATTCGTCAACACAAGTCATCGCTTGCTGACAATGTTCCATTCATTTTAGTACATCACTAGAACTTGGAAATGATCGAAATTACTGCTGTCTTCCACCGATAGTCTATGCTGGTTAAATGACATGCCTCATTAATAAATCCATTTCTTGCGTCTCTGTGAACATTTTTTGTTTATCTGAAGTCCCCGACGTTAACTACAAAACGTGTTATTCAAGTGCAAGCTGTCAGATGTAGGACCTGTTCTTGGATTTGCGCTCAGTGAGTCGTTAAATATGGTGAAGACCGTGGTACAGTCTAGGACAGTGATTCCTTAACTTCAGTTTTCTACGCACCCCTAATGAAAACGACTTGAAACCCAGGCCGCCCCCTGCCGCTAAATTGGCCCCGATTTAGTATATGATGAACTGATTGACTACAGCATATTTCTGTAGATGTTTGTTTCGGTATAGCGTCAGTTGTTATGTCATTTAGTGACGAGGATAGATTTAAAAGCGGAGCACAATTCGCCTTACATGCAATTACGCGAGTGATGTCACTCCTACTCTCATTACGGCAAATCTTTACATACAACTCCTGCGTATATTTTAGCCTACCTTGAAAGATTTTTTGCCTCGAATTGTAGTAATATGATTCCAGTTTCCTCTGTTAAATAAATGATCATTTTCTTCGACAAAAGAATGGCATTGGATGTTAACTATGTCTATAATCAAGTTTTGTATTAAATAAACTATATGGAAATTCAGTATGGGACTAATACCTCCTCTGAAAACTTTAATTAAATAAGTTATTGTTCTGCATTATCGATACGCCAACAGCTATGAAATATCATAGAAGCTTCAAACATCATGAAGCAGTTAGGGGCCCGTGCGTGAATCAACAGCGTGTGCGTAATAAACGGAAAAAGAAATAGATAAACACACCACCGTCTCCATACTTAATTAATGCAATTGATGCAATCGCACATAGGTGTTCATTATTATGCAGTAGTCTATATGAACCTATGTATTGATTTTGAGACATAATTTCTTGATTTGTTAGTGCCACGTTGCCTCTCAGGGGCATAGGATGGGACATGCACCATGGGGTTGGCTTAGTTCAATTTCCCATACTATGTTATGGGGAGCAGCGACCCCAAAGGGAGACCGTTTGTTACGTTAAAGCATTATATAGCTAGACAATTCGGGACGTTTTTGCTTCCTTCCGCTTGCACACTCCTGCTGATGTTTCTGTCTTCTGTGTTACCTCTTATTCCCCGACTTGCTGTTCCCGTGCTTTTTGAATATGTGCAGGAACATCATCATGCACGGGTCCATGTGTCTATTAACATACCGTACTGCATATCCCTTCTTTCTTCCTCTGTGAGATGAAGTCTTTATTATGATAGTGTCACGTTGTCGTCGTAGCATACGCTCTATTAATTACCTATGTTCCTATGACCTATCCAGAGCCATCGATTGGAAGGCCATCCTCCTAATCACTCTTACCTTCCAACCACTTCCGTCTCTTAATTCCCCTGATTAGTTAATTAGCCCCGCATTCATCACGAAAATGAGAGCAACGATTTTGTTCGGACGACTTGGATGATCTTGCTGTGATCTCTCTACACCCTCAGAACTCTCTGTACGGTAGGCTTAGATTTACCTTTCGAAAGTGATTCTAATTAGACTCTTGTTTAAATTTACCTCTCTAAAAGATAAATAAAGGGTGGTCCTTATATAACTGGCCCTTTCTAAACACTGATGAGCAGAAAACTATGAAAAATGAAGAGTTTGGATAATTCAGAACGTTCCGGGAGAGTTTAGAGCTTTAGTTTCATGATACCTACGTTTGGAATATAATATCTTTAGATGACCATGGAACCTATTGTTCGAACAAACACGTGCTCCTTTGATCGCTCTAGATTTATTTTTCTTCGCTCAAGACCTCTTGTGTGAGCCACTTATGGACCACCTCTATAAACTTGTTATAGAGATTTCTCTGTGTGATATATGCAGCTCCAGCTGTCGTTTATAGTGACAACGTGCGAGAGATTTTGGGATGGGGTGCGCTCGGTTTGCTTGCTTGAATGGAGGTGACCTATTCTGCTTAGCTTTTAGTGATGTTGAAATTTAGTGAATGACTTTAGATGGAGTTGTTGGACGTTTTTATCTAATTCAAGAATTCCAGTCCGTGCTGTGCATAGTTGCATCTAATTCAAACGACTGCATTGGAACTGTTGCTAAATATGTAGTGGAATCTTTCGTAGTTTTTCATCCATCGTACTTACATCTAGAATTTGTTTTATCAAATTCTTGTTTGTAGGAGGAACAGATGATTAACTTTTGGTGAAGATCCGTTCATCCGTTTGTTTGTCTGCCTCTTTTTGTCAGTGCTATAATTCAAAAGGCTATGGATGGATTTTTGTGAAATTTACATGAGTTGCTAGATTTATTACTAAGAGTAAATGACCAAATTTTTGTGATCTGTTTGTTTGATCGTGTGTTTGTTGCTGTGCTGTTTTGTGCTTGTTAGCGCAATAACTCAAAAAGTTCTGAATGAATCTTTATGAAATTTGCAGGAGTTGTTAGTATTGTTAAAGGACCTAAAAGATTAAATATGGGTGCAGATCGGTTTGTTCGTTGGTTGTTTGACTTACGTTAGTCATAATGTTTGTTAGCAGCATAACTCAAAAAGTTATGAGCGGATCTTCAAGAAAACTGCAGAAAGTGTTGATACTATCAAAAGGCACAAATGATTAGGTTTTGGACTTGATACAAAGAAAATCATTGTTTCAACGCCAATTTGAATTTTTCGTTACCGTTGCCTTCCTTGGCGGAGGTATGCGCTCTCAGAGTGTTCTTGTTTGTTAGGGAAACATGTGACCAGTGATTCTGACATCACAATAGCCAGTGAAAAACGCTTGTAGTCACGGCTAACTCCCTGCTTTGTCTAGTCTCATCTAACTCAGTGGCTTGACGAAATGCTTCTATGTATTTATGTAAAATCGCAGCTAACTTTGATCATTATGCGCTGCTTTGCATCGTCGTAGTTGACTGGAGAAGTTAAGTAAGTTCCGTACGGGCTGTTTGCTGGAGTGTGTCGGTCTGTGACAAGCAATACGAGATGGTGGCCGTGTCTCGTCAGAACTTCAGTGACACACTCCATACCGTCTCTGTGACACACAGTTATAAGCAACTGACTGCTACCGAATTGCTTTTCAAATGGAAATCTCCGTCCGCCACTAGAGTATTCAATGTTGCAAATAAACATCAAAGGAACGAAAAGTCGGATGCGTATTCCAGGCTTCTCAATATTGCGAAAAATGGAGATGGAAAAATCGAGCGCAAGAGCATTGTGTGGTCTCAAAAATTGAAGTTTCTGCAGTTCCAGGTTGAAAAAAGGGAGTTACTGTAGTCTTGGCTAGGAAAAAAATAGAAGTTTCAAGAACTACGGAATTGCAGGGTCTGGAATAACAAAGTTTCTTCATACTTTATCATTATGGGATTTGAAAAAAATGGAATTATGCTGCAGCTTTGGGATGTAAAACTATTGAGGTTACCTGAATTATGGAGCGGCAAGAATTGGAGTTACAGAATTCTTTACTACGAGCTTTTATGAGACTACCAAAAGTGAAATTTCATCAGTTTTGTTTTGGGTGTATAAAATATTAGTGGTCCGGTATAATTATGGTGGTGCAAAAATTGGACTTACAGCAGAGATTTCTTGACTGAGAGCTTGTGGGATTGTAAAAGTTACGGTAGAATTACTAAAGTTTGGGATTCCAAAACTTTGAAATTTTAATTTTCAAAATCGTGAAAATTTAGCACTTGGAGTACTGTAATATTATTATTACTAATATATTATATATATATATATGTTGCAGGTAATATGCATAATCAGTTAATATATATGTTCCTTAAAAAACAGTTAACACATATATTACCTATTTCACTCAGGGAATATACATAATACCTAAAAATTCCAGTTATTATACATATTATCTGAAATTTGGAGGCATTGTTATACATATTCCCTAAACTGGATAATGAAGGGATTAAGTGAAATCTTTATCACGTCTTCTTTGTAACAAATTTTATACGAAATATGAAAATTAGATACAATAAAAATTGATATTAATTTCTTTCCAACACATCATTATTTGTAACATTTGATATATGAAAATCGAAGACAATACTAAAAGTGGCACCTGTTAGATGGTGGTACATGGCAGTTTAGAATGACATCTGGATTTACATTTCAGCTGAGACTTGAAGCATTTGCATCTGTTTGTCTGACATCTTCTTGTTCCATGACAAAACATTTCACAAAACCTTGACGTCCGCTAGTAGAAACTTCCTGGGTTGTATTTCTGAGTGGAAGTGTCTTTTGCAAATCCATATCTTGAATGGAGTGCCGATCGAGCGTGCCCGCAAATGTCAAATTAATTTCTACTAAACTTTCCGTCCAGCACGCCATTTATGGTTGCAATTTTGTTCAGCTCATGTGAATCTTTTTCAACAATGACTCTAAGCAGTTTTTTAGAATCAGTTCTTCCTCCATCAACATTAGGAATTGGAACAATGCCATTGTCACTAACATTTGCTTCTGTCTGGACTCGTCGACTCCTTTGCACCATTTTTTGGGCTTGTAGCTCCTTGGCTTGTCTCCCTTTTTTCTCTGATTAAAGCCCTGATTACGTCTCAGTGACAGTGGAGATATGACCGGAGTATCAGGGGTTGCAGGGACTTCAGCAGGCGTCAGTGATGCCGATCCGCAAGTTTCATCCTGGACGGCAGCTAAGATTTCTTCCCGCTCAGAAATTCCTTGCACCATAACCGCTTGCTCCTGAAAAACGAATGAAATCAAATAATATGAAACATGTCAGTGTGATGCTCCCTATTTGTGCTGCACTGTAGTGGCTCTGTTCACATTAGAATAGCTTATTGGGAGCAGTTTAAGACCAGAATCATTAAAGTACAGCGATTAGGACGGACGGTATTCTGATTTAAAATCTACGAAAAACAAACAAACAAAAAAAAAAAAATACACCCTGTGCCAGCTGTTTTAGATGACCTTTCCGTGCATAACCTAACTAATAGACTTAGACAGAGGAAGAGTCAGGCAAAAAACAGACAGAGAAATTGAGGGAAAGCAAAGTAATTCCATTTTTGCCTCAAATAAATTCTGAGGATCTTCCTTTTCAAGACGACAAATAACTTCATCAAGCAAAGCACATGTTTTCAGTCCAATTTTACATCCGATCCAAATAATGCTAGTAATGGTGCCCTCTTAACGCCACTTTGGAAACTTGATTTTGTTCTGAACTGGACAAATTTCAAACCAACAGTCCAGTCAGTGGTTTCACCGTCAGCAAGCGAGGCTGTCAGCATGTCCTTGATGTCAGCATTCGCTCTTTCTACTGACCCCCTGGCTCTGAGGTGCCTGGGCTTTCCGTGAGGACCACAGCAATTTCAATTCTTCGATGACTTCAGACCCATTGTCGCTTTGCAGAATTTCAGGAGCACCTAACAACAGAACAATGTCCAATAGTTGATAGGCTACCTCTGATGTACTCTTTGATGTAAGGAGTCGAAGAACAATGTATTTTGTCAAATGGTCTTGGTACACCATAAACCAAGAAAATCGCCCCTGCATTGACTGCATATCTATGAGATCGACTTGGGATGGTTTTCCAAATTCTTTGGCCCAGATTGGTCGTATGACTGTCCCTTTAGTGGTAAACTATCCAGCCTGGAGCAGATTAATGGACTCCTGTGTGATGTTTGCATACTTTTATGATAGATTGTTTTAGTGATGGGTCGGTGGGACGTCATTTTTTGGACATCTGCGGATGCGGATTTTATAGCGTCCTGACATTCTGAGGATACGGATGCAATTGCGCATGTTACCATTTCAACATCCGCAGGTGCGGATTCAGATGCGAAGTTTCAAAAAAATGTGCGGATGTTCGCAGATGCGGATATACGACCCATCACAAACACACACACTTTCTCTCGATGACAGTTTGTACAACACTCAGAAAGAAAAAAACTTAGATGTTGCTTTTTAGACAGGGACAACGCTTGCACACATTCCATTGCAAATGAGAATCTGCAGTTTTCTGCATTGTGAATGACTTGGATGACTTCAGTGCACAGGGATTAACACGCACATTCACGCCGCCTTCGCTGCTGATACTTTCGCTGATTTTACAGTTCTCATATCCGTGGATGAGGATGCATTTGCGGATGTTGCTATCTAGACATCCGCAAATACGAGTGTTAAAAATAGACGCAGATACGGATTTTCGCTCCACTAGATTGTTTATCGTTTGGTCGGCCGGCCACCAAGCCCTGCCAAAATGTGTGCCCTTTTAAGAATACTGAAGGTCCCATCAATGAAAAAAAGGATACCGTTTCTGAGTATTCCTCTTTACGTTTTCTTATCAGTTTTTGAGTGCCATCGCATTTCAGCGGTTCATATTGTTTAGGTAGCGGCACTGCCGGACCTATAGAAAACAGGCTACTGGTCCGGCACTGCCCAAGCTGCTGGATCAACAGTCTGATGTGGGATCCGAGGCTATTAGACCGGAACTCAGTAAACTCTTAGTTAACGTAAAAAACACAAAAATTGAATTTTCAATAGTTTATTTCCATAAGCTAACCTAACCCCGAGCCAATTCACCAGGAGCCCAACTCACCTAACCTATACATACATCAGACCGCTGATCCGGTAGTTTTGACAGCGCCGGGCCAATAGCAGGCTTGTCCGTTAGTCCAGCAGTACCGGGCCAATGGCCACTACGTATTTTTTTTAGTAGGTAGTAGGTACTGGCGCGGGGCTTTGACTTTCGTCTCCTGACTGGCAAGTAATTCATTTACTGTTTCAAAGTATTCATGACGTGTTATTAGCACTCTTTTGCTGTGCCAGTTTTTTAGTTCGTCCACAAAATGCTGCTCTGTCTTGGCTTCAGAATCCATTTTACAATCAGAGACAGAAGTTTTCACAACAAGGTCACAAGTCAAACTGTGTAGCGGCACCCGTCGCGAACAGGAGGGAATAAAGAAGAAAATGCATTGCAGTTTTTTTTATTAGTAACTCTTCTTAAAAGCTCATCTTCAGGTATTCACAATTAGTTTGCTGTGAAGAAATAAAAAAAGGAACAGCTAATGTTGGTGACAATGTCACTGTTCCAATCCCTAATGTTAATCGAGGAAGAACTGACCCTAAACATCTGATTGGAGTCATCGTTGAAAAAACCCTACGAGCTCAACAAAATTGCAGCCATATATGGTGTGCTAGACGGAAAGTTTAGTAGAAATCAATTATGACATTTACGGGCACGCTCGGTAGGTACTCCATTCAAGATAGGGATAGGCCTATGCACAAGACACTTTCACTGAGAAAAAAAGCCCAGGAAGTTTCTACTTGCGGGCGTCAAGGTTTTGTGAAATGTATTGTTATGTAACAAGATGTCAGACAAAAAGATACAATGCTAAAACTCAGCTGAAATGTAAATCAAGATGTCATTCTAAACTGTCATGTAACAACAAGTAACAGATGTAACTCTTAGTATTGTCTTCAATTTCCATATATCAACCGTTACGAACAAGATGTGTTGGAAATGAATCAATATCAATTTTTATCGTATTTCATTTTTCATATTTTGTATGAAAATTTGTAACAAAGAAGACGTGATGAAGGGCACTAGTCAATAAACATATTGTTCATAGGTCTGTCGAAGCCTTGGAGGGCGAGGGAACATCATAAGTGACAGCAGAGTTCCCTTCATCCTTTCATTTTCCAGTTTAGGGAATAGGTATAAAAATACCTTCAAATTTAAGGTAATATGTATAATAACTGGAATTTTTAGGTATTATGTATGTTCCCCGATTGAAATACGTAATATAGGCCTATGTATATAGTTTTTTCAGGGAGTATACATATTACCCAACTGATTAAGAGTATTACCTGTAACATATATATATATGTTTTGTTAAATAGAGCGCCATATTGTTTCGTTACAATATCTTTATTTGTTTTCTCCAAAAAACGAACATCTAAAATAGTTTCTTGATCCGTCTGGTGCAGAAGTTGGCCAAAGCTCAGGTTGTCGTAATCCGGTGAGGGTATTGC
>LQNS02276883.1:15941879-15958923 GCA_001587735.2 Parhyale hawaiensis | reverse complement strand
AGCTATCTTCTTACAATCAACTACAGACGTCAGCTCTCCTGTAACTTCCAACGGCCTGAAGATGATCATGAGCTATGATCGAAACGCGTCGCCAACGAACTGCAATACCCTCACCGGATTACGACAACCTGAGCTTTGGCCAACTTCTGCACCAGACGGATCAAGAAACTATTTAGATGTTCGTTTTTTGGAGAAAACAAATAAAGATATTGTAACGAAACAATATGGCGTTCTATTTAACAAAACCTGTAAACAAGAAGGGTTGCTACCTAAATACTCAGATATATATATGTATACATATACATATATTCGTATCGGTGGGCAGCAGTTCATTTATCAGGCAAGTCTCGATAAAACGTAGATGACATGTAACTTTTACACGTTTTACTTCAAGCTTCTCGAGTTTGCGGAATGCTTCTTTTACGTCTGTATTAGATATTGGTAAGATGATAAAAGAGAGCCACTTAGCTAAAACTGTTTTAATTGGATCCATGAGCAACGTTTCGGGTACCTGTACCCATAGTCATGCAGAGTAAAATGAAGGCGGCGCAGCTGACACCCGCTTATATGCCTACCGGTCAGATGTCGACTAGTATTTATTCTACAATTTCTTCACAAAAGATGATGCAACAGGGTGTTTTTTAGGCGGACAAATTTCAACCATAGGTAGAACAACTCGAAATAACTCAATTTTCATGAATGACAGAATGCCCATATATAACTCCTTAGTTTTCGAGTTATAATGACTTGATGAAGTTAAAGCTTTAAGTATGATACTTCGTGCGCGCCAATGGTAGCGCTAAATTTGATCGTTCAGCATGTTTTCCGACCACATTTCTGCCCAGGCGTTTACACTGTATCGATGTTGGTGATTGGTTGAGCGAAGACATGAGGATTATTAAGCTTGAGCCGAATGATGATTATTGTGAATGTTGAAAACCCCTTCCCGAGTAAAATACGCTACATCTGTGGAAAATAATCAGCTTACAGAAATTGGGATCCCTTGTTCTCTGCTTCATGAACCACTCTGAGAATTGTACACAAGGTCCAAAATCTGGTGGCAGCAACCCTTGCATTTTTTTTTGGAAACGACACGGATGTAAACTCCGACGACGTAGTGCCTGCCATACAGTAGTGAAATTATGTTAAATGCTAAGTTTGAAACGGCAGATATTTTTTCCTAACAATGAAATATTTGCAGTTTTTATTATATAAATAATGTAAACTGCTTTGGTGGCGTCAGAACCGTGCTGAACTATCAAAACTAGCGCTAACATTGGCGCGCACGTAGTATCCTACTTTAGGCTTTAAATTTCTTTAGGTCATTATAACTCGAAAACTAAGGAGTTTTTTGCATGTTATCATTCCTGAAAATCGATTAATTTTGAGTTTTTCTACCTATGGTTGAAATTTGCCCGCTTTAAAAAACACCCTGTATATAAAACTCGAAAATATGAAGAGCCAAAATAAGTCATGAAATTAAGAACAGGCATCCTTACATTTTTTGTAATCGGAGTTTATGAAAATTGGAAAAGTTAAAACTTTTGTAACTTAGTACAAACATCCTTGCGTGACTGCTGTGACATTGTGGATGACTCTTCAGCCCTTAAAGAAGGGACAGCTCCAAGCCTGTCGTTGACAGCAAGTTGAGAAAGTTATGTTCAGAAGCAACGATTTTTTTTGGTGTCTCTTGCTGTATATATTTACTGTCAGGAAGTGGGTTTTTTCCGCTGGTTTAATTAGCAAACGTCTTGTTCAGAATAAGTGGACGGAAATGCCTCGCGAATCTACTTAACTTGAAATTCTCAAACGCAAGGTAAAAAAAAAAAAATCGCGGGATTTACTCATTATTGTGCCTTAGTTTTTTGTAGGAAAGAATCGCGAAGCTGTAGAATGGTTTCGATCGTCCATCCCGACGGTGAAGACTTTTTGATGATGCCTCAGCATTGAATTCTTCATGATTGTTGTTCTGCAGGTTTCGGTTGTGAAGGATGCATTGCAGCCGAAACTTTGTCCCATATAAGCTTTAGTACTGGTGAGCACCGCCTTTTCTACTTTAGGAAAGCGCTACCGTCTTTCTTAATTTATGCTTTTCAGTGCCTAGGAATATACCGTATGTTTGTAGCTGCAATTGGCCACAAACGATGCAAAATTTAATTTATTTATCCCCTCTTTCCTGCATGCATGGTACAAAAAACAAGAATTTTTCTGTTCAGTGCGAATGGTAGGGAAAACTGAAATATGCAGAGAAGATGAAAAAATATTTCTAAACTAGTGGACCCGTCCGTGAAAAACTTTACGCAATAATCGACATGTTTGCTTAATAAAGGCCGGTGCTGAATCTTCTCTTCTCTGATTTGCCGTTTCCACATTTTCTTGCTCACACTTTTCAGCAACTCTTATTCCTTTCTATAACCTTTCTGCTTCTTTCTTGACACTGGTAGCATGTCTTTGTTCATGAGACTGTAATATAGTCTCTTTCTTCTTGTACCTACGTTCCCCATCCTACAGTCTCCATCTTAAATGTGCGTCTTCCATTGAGAGAGGCAGAAGTAAAATCTTGAGTAAAACATTGCAACAAACTTGCATGCAACTTCTGTGAGCTTGTATGCTATGTGAACGCAACGTAGCCATGATACTGTCAAAACTGTCAAACGTAAATATCTGCTTCAGAGAAAGACAGCGAGCTAGAAGATATAATGGTCGACTGTCAGTGAAAGATTATCTCTTCGTGAGGGCTTCGTTGATCATCTGCCGAATTCATACGCCGTGACCTGTGAGAAAAAATTTATAAAATCAGACTCCAGGTGCTGCAAATATATTGTTTCAATTTCAAGAAGTGTTTCAAGGCAGAAGTGCATTTAGATGATGGGATAAGGGTCCCACTTTCGCCATCTTCTGCAACCTGGTCATTGATGTCTATAAAACCGTAATTTAATTACAAAATCTACAACCTGGCCTATTTTTCCGCCTATTTCGCTAAGATATGGACACGAAATGAATAAATACCTAAATACACGAAGCGCTTTATTATATTAGGGTTCTGGCAATATTAGCATAACTGGCTGTCAATAGTAACGGCTAAAAATTGCCGATGATACTTCCTTATTGATGAAATGCTGGTAGACAGACGCTTACTGGTTTACTTATGGAGGAAGCACGTACTACAATTGCCAGCTTAATTGATTCATCCTCTGTTGTGGCTGCAGGGGATTTCAGTGCTGCTTAGCAGCAGTATTCTTTCTACCGTTAGGTGGTATAGAGCTCAGTTTTTTTTCACAAGCAGTGAAAATCACCCAAAGCATCAGATGCATTTTTGTATGTCACTCATACGCTGTAATAGGCAGTAAGTCTGTCGAAGAAAAATTCACTTCATTGAAAGTCTGCATCATTTGTAGATAAGTACGGTATACATATTGCATATTGCTATATTTTAGTATAGCTGCAGAAAGTATTAAGGAAGGATTAGAAACTGCATGTGTTCCAGAATAATTGTAAGGAGTAGATATGGAGGTTAACTGCAGTTCTTGGTTATGCAATCAGGGTTTATAGACAAATTTAGTTTATCGATCAGCTGCTTGATAGAACGTTTGATCTCTCTTTTTTTCATCTTTAGCCTTACAGTCACAGACTACCATTGGCTAGTTCTGCGGTTGCGACGCGCCATTAGTTGAGATAATCCACGCATTTTCGTCCAGTGGCGAGCCTTGTAACATGTGATTTAGCCTTACCTTTGAGCAGAGACATTCTACATCTATGTATGTTTAATTCATTTCTTAGTTTATAAAACTGCTTTTCTGCTTCGTGAGAAATGAGCACACTGTTTAATTAATACCAAACAGAAGCAGTTCTATAGCCTAAATAATAAATTTATACATGAGAATAGTTTTTAAGTCAAGGCAACTTTTTCCGTGACTTGTCATTGGGCGAAAATTTGTGGATTGCTTCAGCCAATGGCGTGGCGCTACAAGCAGTGTCCGCCAATGATCGCAGGCGCCCAAACCAGCGCTACCTCTAATTGGGCGGTTGAACTTAAGAAGAGAGCATAAGTGACGTCATCAGTAAGCTAGTTGATCGGTTAATTTGTTCGCTACGTGAAAATCTTAGTTGGAATATGTCGCGAGTGATAAAATTTATAAAACCTCCCAATACTAGACGGTATCTTTTCAGTAGAATAAATAACTCAGCACCTACTTATTCATGTAGCCTTTAGCTCTTCTAAACACTACGGTCACAATGAACTCTATCGCTATATACTGATACATGCAGCCTATAGCTGTTTCACTGTTCTAATAAATGAAAAATGGTAGGAAATTGAAAAATCCAATATTAGAGGGTATCTTATTAAGAAGAATAATTAACTCGATACCTGCTCATATCTGTTGCCTATAGCACTTACACGGTGGTAATTGAATACAAAATGATAGAAATTAAACGGTTTGATTTTCCAACAGTAAATACAACTACTTTTAGTCATGCGCCGATCTTATGTATCTACTAATCAATTACAGATAACAAAAAGTGAAAAGATTTGCAACGTTTTTTTCGTGGTAACAGCTATACTTTTGATATGTATCTACTAATCAATTACAGATAACAAAAAGTGAAAAGATCTGCAACGTTTTTTTCGTGGTAACAGCTATACTTTTGATACTGTGGTATTCTTGGAGGTAATGTACATAACAGTTCAAATTTCTCGGCTTACTATGACAACTAACTTTCGTTTTGCAAGTAAATAACAAAGTTGAAATAAAATGTACTCTCTCATATTATTCTCAAAACGACTGATTACAAATGCCAGGGAGAAAAGTGGACGGTCCTGCAGGGCTTCGAGCAATCCCTTAAGTTCTGGAGAAAATATACGGATCTAAAATGGTAGATTAGATGATAGAAAATGAACACTTCTCCACTATACAGTAGGGCTTCGAGCCGTCAGTGTTTTCCAATTATTAGTAAGCCTCTTTCATTTATTAAACTATTATTAATTAATCATGTGGAAGAGAGGAAGTGGTAGACAAGGTACCGGTAACTGTGCTACGGCTTCGAACGGTAAATATTTTGATAATGTAAACAGAAATGCAGTCCTTTAGTAATTAGTTCTGTACTTATATATGTACATTATCTCTACAGATTACAAGTGGTGGATGGCCCGTACAGTTATGCTAACACTTCGCATAATCCGTGTCCTGCTGGGGAAAACCGTAGTTCGTTAGTTATATAAACATAGTAGACTGCCCGTGACCCGTTGCGTCACCATCTTCTCTACTCTCGGAAAAAACCGTTATTATTCAGCCTATCAAAATTGAATTATTTGTTCATCGTAACACTTGTAACAAACTCATTGCCTGTAAATTTTATGAAGATCCGTCCACAACTTTGTCACAGTTATATTGCTAACGGACAGAAAGAGAGACTGACAGAGGCAAACGTTTAGACGGATAATCAACAAAACTCGATCAATCATCTTTTCTTCCTGACATTCGTTACAGTTCCTCTAAATTTCTTGTAGATCCGTCCATATCTGCTTGATTAATATTGCCAACAAAGGGACGGATAATCGTCAAAATTCAGTCATTTGCTCCTCGTGGTATTTGTAACAGTTCCTGCAAATTTACTCAGATCTTTCTGTAACTTTGACGTATGTTGCTTTAAAGCTTACAAATGCAGGTAAAAACATAACCTCCTTGGAGGAAGAGGTGACAGTGTCGTTTTTTTTTGTGAGAAGTGTTTGCAATCTACAGTATTTGCGGTGAGAAGTTTGCTGACGCAGATTTTCACTCTGTGTAGGGCACAAAATGTCTTACGGAATGCGATTGTTTATGTAGTTTCTTATCTAACTTTTCAGCTCTTCTAAAATAATTTAATTCACTGCGCGTTAAGGTCAATCAATCAATTTTTATTGACCTTAACGCGCAGTGAATTAAATGATTGTTTATGTAGGTACCCTTGGCTGGGGAAGGGGAGAGGGAGGGTGCTATAGCTGCAATGTAACATCATCCCTCTTCAGGTATTGAAGCCATCAGGTGTTCCTACTCCAACTACCTGCACCTAAAAACCTTCGACTCCAACTCTTTATATAAAAAATTCCCCAACTCCGACTCCCTCAGCTTGGAAAAAACGTCCCATTTCATGGAAGTTTAAGACTATCCATAAGAACAAACTACAGGTGTTGATTTTCTTCGGACACTATTTTACTTTCAGAACGTTTTTCTTCAGCACTTGAGACTTGATGCTTTCAAGTAGGGGCTTCTAACAGGTGGGTCGTGATGGGATCACGTAGCCTTGATAACAGGGGTTACAATTTCTAAAAATTTATTTGAGATTTCTTTCCTTTTCCTTTACAGAAAACGAAGCTGTGAATGTATTGGGTTTCGTGGGCTTCAAGCTTTAGTTGGCCCTTTTTGTGTGTGTGGTTTGAAGAGGACGGGACACAAATCGCTGATCTAAAAATTACCCTGGCATAATTTCTGGCCACTCCAGACACTGATTTACGGTTCAGTGTCTGGGGCCGCCCAGAATTTTGTCACGGCCAGTGGATCCCGGATAAGATAAAAGGTAACCGTTGATTCCCATTCCAAGTCGTTCTCTTACAGTAACTACTTGGCTGCTCTAACCGCTGGTTTACTTGTTAGTTTCCTGAACGTGTTCCCTTAGTCAATCGCCTGATTTTTTTTTGTAGCGTCGTCGTAAGTGCACGTGTGTTTGCCGAAAAAACATGTGAAAACGTAATCGTCAGTCAGTTTACTTGGCAAGTGGCATTCGCTGAGTAACTTGTGTTACGTCTAATTAGAGAGTGAAATAAAACTCAGCGAGCTGTACACTCTTTTGCTGTTTAAGCGCATTCGGACGATTAGCTAAAAGAACGCGTACAAATGACTAACGTTGGAACCAGCCTGTAAACAAACTGTTTGAAACTTGTTACATAACGACACTCTTGGGACCCAGCCGCCGAAGTGCCTTGGCAGTTTAGAGCGTTGTTGTTTGTCCGTCAATTTAATATAATGAAAAAAGAGAGACCTGGCAGGCTTAAAAGTTTTTACGAAAAAGCCATTGCAGGTGCAGTAACCCTTCACGGGCTACTGATCTCCTATTTTGTTGTCTTCCATGATGCCATTCTTGCAAAAGCTTAGTTCGGCCGCTACACAATTGGCTAATCGTGTAAGGACCAAGTAAAGCGTCGGTTTCTCGTAGGCATTTCATTGCTTTAAATGTTAATTATTTATAAAGTACGCTGCATTGCCTTGGAAAATTAACGTGAAGGAACAAAACCCGCTATGCTCGCAAAACACCGATAAGTATAATAAAAATTCAAAAAAGGCCAGGGTTTGCGTTGATTAAATCAATTGATTTTTTATTTTATTTTTTTTTTATAAAAAATCATGATTTTTAGTTATTTGATTTTTTTTATTTTTTCATGAAATGGAATATCTTTACACCATCAAATGATGAACTCTTTTGAGCATATATGCAACACAACACCAGTTCTATCTTTCAGGATACCTATGGCTCCCCTAAATAGAGTTCAATAACCTATACATACCACTATATAGCTACCTATACATAATTAAAACAAGAGGAAGCGCATTCTTAAATTTTCGTGATATTTAAATACTTTGATGCTCTGATTTAATCTAATCTATCCTCTAATGAGCCACTATCTAAGTAACTATCATTGCAGCAGGGTTGCCACTGATTAAATAAAATTTATTTAACAACTGATTAAATCAATGGATTTGCTATAAAAAAATCATGATTTTCTTCTGTAGCTATTTGATTTTTTATAATTAATTTAATTCTAAAACTCATAGTTACGTGCCATATATTAAAACGTGTGTGTTTCCGCCGTAGGTCGCGTCAGAGATTACAATTTTGTTCGTTGAGAGAAATGTTTAAACTAGTCAAATATAAAAATAAAACCTGTAATTTCACTCAACCGTTTTTCTTTTTGAAAGGTCTCCAGGAGCTAGACTTTCGTGTGTTGTATATATGAGAGCAGTGTGAGGTGTGTCTATACATGTATATAGTATATACCCACACACTCACATTAGGCACTAAGGGTGCTCGAACCCGGGGCAACCGCAAAGTTTGAGCTAAGAAAGCAACAAAGCAGGTTTACAGTACAGGAAGTCTACACTACTGACCCACTGACCAACAGCGAGAGGGTCTGACAATCTTTCACATCTTGGGCACTACTATGTAATATCGTTAAGGTTGTGGGCTTCTAAGGTCGTGCCAAGACCATTACGGCATCCATCATCGTCGAGTTACTGCTGGTCAACTGCCTGGAAGTAGTTCGAAAATCTATAATCGGTTGTTCGAGATTCGGTAGATAAAATTGGACGCCTTCTGGCGAGGCGAGAGGTAAATATTTATAACTGTCCTAAGGACTAAAAGAAAGGCTCTGTGTGTGTTTTAAAAATAACGCATTCTGCTTCAAACAAGAAGATTACCCGATATTTATAGCTGTGCAGGGGATAAATATATCGCTTTGTGTCTAGAAATATTCCGACCATCTAGGCAGGGAACAAGATAGTCTGCCATTTATAGCTAGTTATTTATAGCTAATCACTCGCCTATTACGTCGAATAAAGGAAAAATAAGGAAAAATATATTTCTCTGTCAGTAACAAAAGCACGCCTTTTAAGTCAGACAAAATAATAACAGTCAGATATAAATAGTTCTCCCGAGGAAGAAAATCGTATCTTTCCGTCCACATTGCTGCAACCGTCGGTTTCTAAGACAAACAAAAGAAGATGATCCTACATTAATAACTCGTAGCGGTAAAAGTATCTGTCTTGGCACAAGAATGCATTGGAGGTGGCATTCGGCCTCTCGGGGAGAAGTTATAAAGAAAATGAGAGTAGGTTGCCTACCTATGCCAAGTTGTGCTTATTATAGGAACAATGGGATCTTATTTTAATCTCTTCACGACGCGTCATTGACGTCATCAAAGGAGGAACTGGAAGCTGACCTAGATCCCCTGTTGCTGTCTGATTAGAGCTAAAAGCTTCTTCTTTAAAACTAAATATAAAGTCGACTGATCGTAAAAATTAACGTTTCGGGAGAAAGTATCCCATCTTCAGAAAATTAATATTTCAATCCCATCTTCAGATAGTTAAAATTTCAAACTATACCAATGAAGTAGAAGAAATCTCTTTATTACCAAAATTAAGGGAGTAGATGTGTTGTCAGAGGGAAGTCTAATAAGCGAATGAACCAAGGTAGGTGGAAGGCCCGGATTCCAGCTCCTGTGCAGTCAGCGGGTGTGGGGCTAATGTAGGCCGTGTGAAGCGGTACGGCCGAGGTCATAAGGTTGAGGTTGGGTCTTGTTCTGTGAATGTAGAGGGACTCTAATGTTGTAACTTATATATATATACCCATATAAACGTATATACTTATATACTACGTTACGTTATTCAACTATGGTTGCATCCTTGTCATAGGTTCCGAACCCCCAAAATTTCTTACATCCATCCTCCGAATCTTTCGTAACTTACTAATTTACTACTTACAGTATATTTAATTCAAAACATGGTCGATTTTTTATTACTTAATACAATACATTTTAATTGTCTGTCTTAACCCTGATACGAACCTCTGCGGCTGATTTACGTACCCAACTCCAGGCATGCACGCGCAATATACGAGTGAACTTTCAGCTCGCACGACGTCACTATTTTCGGCTCAAGTCAGTGTGTCCAAGATACCCCAGCAAAGTACTTAACTTGAATGACTTGTGAGCTGAACGTCCGCTTATAAGTTGAGCTTGCGATTGCCCTGTGTAACACCGGTATGACATGGAGTGACCAATGCGGTTCCTGAAAGAACAGTATGATTATAGCATTCGAACTTTAAGGATTATTTTTTTTCCGGATTACAGTAACTTAGTCCTGAAGTCACGCACGAACTAAAATACACTGTACTTTCTGAGGTAAAAAAATAACGTTGTTTGATACATCAATCACAAACTACGGTCTGCGCTATAAAGTTTATTCAGATTCTTAAGGCGGCTTCACACGACAGTCTTTCACTCCCCTACGCAGTCCTCTGCGTCCGAATGCGTTGCTGTGTCCGCCGTCTGAACTGCAGAAAAGCACACAGTTTTTTGAGTTCCATTTCGCTTTATTAGCGACGCTAGCTAAGCCAGCAGACCTGACGACCAGCTTTTTAGTTATTTTTTTTTTATGTACACAAAGTTGTACTTCTAAGGCCAACGCGGATCATTCGGGCACCGAGTAATACATATGTTAAAAAAAGTACCGTGTGGACCCGCCTTTACTGACCTGGGAACCAAAACAAACCTTGTTTGATGGCCACGTCTTTACTGTAATAAATTAAGTCGCGTGCGCACTCTGTTTCATGCCGCTCAATAACTGTTCTCCAAACTCTCCCAATAAACACCCGAAAGTGGATCCAAACTACATCCAATAGTTTGGAACTGCGTTATGCTCGGCCACTTAGTGTACTTGAGGCGCTTGTATAGCCAGGCTGTGAGCGGTCCGAACTTCTCTCGTAAAGTCATTCAAGGCCACAAAATTGCCGCTCTATTATCATTTGTGCTATTCTTGTAATGCAAATGATCGCGTTGTTTATATTTGGAAAAGGGAGCGAGAGAGCCTTTGCCACGGAGGTCGTTGCAATGATATTATTTTTATTGGTAGCAGTGTAACGATGCAAATTGCCAATGGTTATTATTATCTTTGCTCTAACCGAAGCTTGATGGCACTAGAGAGCTAAACACGATGGCCCATGGAATCGCAGCCGAGGCTTTTAGTTTAATTGGTAGTACGCCTCGTATGTCTACTTCAAATAGGTCTACTCTAATTTCAAAATTTCTTTATTTTTCTAGCATGTCTAGCATGAAAGAAGATAAAACCAACATGTTTGAGCAAATTGTGTTACTTGTAGCATATCAAGAATAACGCGTGAGCACCGACTGTCCGTTAGTGTTAAGCTGGTGGCCGACTGTAAATCTTCATCTTCTTATGTTCGCTTTAAGAATGAATGCCTCAGTGTCCTGCGCCCCAACTTGTTGAGCACTGAATCCATATGAGAAAATACATGTATCATTATTGCCTATATAAGCTCCCCGGACCGAAACGTAGTCACCTGTTACTAATAAGGTGTAGGACCTCCACGAGCACGTGTAATAGCTGCAATTCTGATCCATTTGATCCATTTTGAACCACTCTTTCATCAATCAATTTCTTTCGATCCTTCCTTTCTTTCGATCCATTTGATCCATTTTGAACCACTCTTTCATCAATCAATTTCTTAATTAAATCGGCTAAAATAAGTGGAGGATCTTTTCGGCACATAACTTATCGCTCAAGATAGTCCCATATATTCTCTATGAGGTTCATGTCTGGAGACTGAGTCGGCCATTCCAGGTGCCTTACATGGGCAGCATGGTTTTCATGGCAATGCATGACCGATCTAGCCCGATGTATCCGGCAGTCATCATCCTGGAAGATTGGCAAAGTAGCAGTTCGATCCTCATGCAGATACAGTGCAAAGGCACAACTTGGTCATTTAACAAATTAAAGTAGCTGTTCTGATTCAGTTTGATGGTTATTCAACCAAAATGCCCACTTCCGAGTAATTAAAACAGCCCCAGAACATGACAGACCCACCTTGTGATTGTAGCGCCCCTTACACACAGGCTTCGTTGAAGGCTTCACGTAGTCTTCGGTGAACACGTCGTTGGGTATCCTTTACATAGAGACGGAATCGTGATTCATCTGAGCAAATGACACTTCTCCAGTCCTCGACAATCCAGTGTGCCTGAGCTCTGGCCTATTTCAGACGAGCGGGAGTGTGGGCTGCTGTCAACATTGGTCGCTTACGAACTACACGACTTCATATGTTCATGGCTTGGAGTTCTCTACGAAGAATCCGCTCAGAAATTGCCGGAGAAGGGCCGTCATTGACGTTTTTGCAAAAATTCCACCCTTGATGCAAAGCGATTTCGGTAAACAAGTCGTGAAATGCGGCAGCTGTCCCTATCAGTTGGTAATATTTATGTGACCGCACTTACGTCTAGCTTGGCCCTTTGTAACCGATTGTTTCCATTGTTTGAAGACTCGCAAAACAGTACGGCATGAAACGCCAGCAAACTCCGCTACTTCCTTTACTCGATGTCCCTTGGATCGACCAAAACCAATAACTCCTTTTGCCATTCCATGACACCTTGCTTTCTTCCCATCGATTTAGACCAGATCAGGAACACGTCTATACCTGGGCAGCTGTGAATGAAGACTGGTGCCTCCAGAGTGCTTCCACATGACCTAAACTCGTATGGGGCTCAAAATTCTGCTATTATACGTTCTCGTGGAGGTCCTACACCTTATTAGTAACAGGTGCCTAAGTTTTTGTCTGCGAGTTAATATAATTATTGATTGCTATAGAAGATGAACTGTAAAACTGCTTTTGGAGCAGCTGCAATTATTCTTAAAGGTTAAATTATAGTCAACTTAACCGTGCCCTCCACGGTGAAACCCACACGAGTTGGTGCTGCAGATATAGGTCAGCTTGCCCCTGAAGAGTAAATAAGGCGCCTATGACGGAAGGTTGAACGAACCCTCCTACCTTCCCGTTTCTGGGTAAGTGCCCCCACGGTAGCTGTGCATACGCTCAGCGCACCCGGTGCCACATATATCGCACACATGGCTCTACGCTCGATCCTGGCTCCTTTTTCCTACCAGTTCAGCATTCAAGGCTTACTTCTACCGTGGATGATACTAGTACTAGTATTGTAGCTAATACAAATAAATGCTCAGTTTCTTCTATAAGAAATGCATCGAGCGACAACAAATGCGTTCATTATTGCCTGTCAATGAAACAAATTACCCCATGAAATGAGCTCTGCTATAAAATTACCGTTTACAAGCAGTTTTAACCGTGAATTACAGCCTGAATGGTGATCCATCATGTCAGCTTTTTTGGTAAATTCGTCATCCCGTCCTGACTTTGCTGTAAACAGCCTGGCGATCGGTCAGTTCATTGGTTACTGCCTTACTGCAGCAACATTCCCGCTCGTACCCTCTTCTTCTAACTCGATGGTGACAACAGTCTACATAAAGTTAAGCTGGAAGGTTATTGCCCGGATGATGTTCCGTCAGTTCTTGCTTGAATGATGTTCCGCCAGTTCTTGCCTGAATGATGTTCCGCCAGTTATTACCTGAATGATGTTCCGCTATGCCAGGTATTTTGCCACTTTTTTGCCTCTTCGTAACACTACTGTTAACAGATGTATTGGAGCCCAAGGGCTACATCCTGTTTTTTTTTTTTGTTATAGTAATTTTGGCGCCATAATTAACATAGGCCACTAGCATGAATGGTGCTCCACTATACCAGCTGCGTTACCACTCGTACTGCTCCCACCAAACTCTACTGTAAACGGTCCACAGATGAAGCTGAACCCACTGGTAACAGTCTGATTTACGACCCTCCCTCCCTCCATGTTAGCTACCTGGACGAAGTTCCACACCATCCCGTCCTAACTCTGCCGTAAACATTCTGCAGGAAAGCCGACCGCGATGCGAAGTTAGCGGCAGAAACACGGGGGAAGACGGCCACGGACTTCAGTAATTGCTTCCTAGAACTGCCGTCTCCGAGCTCCGTTGTTGTCCCTTTTCCGAAATAATATTTGTTGTTTGGGGCCGCCGCGCCATTCAATAACGGTAACAGAAGAAGACTAACGATTTGGGTCTGGACGTTTTGCGTGTCCGGCGAGACTGCCTGGCTGGCTTCGACTTGATTGGGCTCGGCTTCATAACTGCTTCATTTGGCTGGACTCTCAACTCGATAGCAGTGTTGCAAATGTTTGTGAGTCGTAACTTTGAATTGTAATTGGATTTAATTTTGCTCAGCTCGTTTATTGCTTCATTTGGCTGGACTGAGCTCCTTTTGATATTTTTACGTATGTTTACAAGTCGTCTTGAACTATATAATTGCATATTTTAATAAACGATACACTGCAGCTTTATAGGTATCATACAGTTTTCTAGGTCTTTTTGCCTGATTTGACGGTTTCATTTTCAGTAAAATATGGCGTGGCCGAGCAAACATATCTAGATATTGTAAATGCTTCAAAGTTGAAAGTCCACCGTTTAATTGACGGTTGAATCTTACTTTTTGCGATAAAAATAACGCTATTTGGAGCGTTGCGTGCATAATTCAAGATGAAAGAAAGAATGAACCGTAGTAACGTGCTTATACTAATTCCAACCTATGGTACATAAATGTATGCACGTGCATATCCGTGTGCAAATTAACCAATTCTGTGTATGCATTAAAACATACGCCCGCGTTCACCAAAAACATTTGCCGTGCAAATGTTTATAACTGCACTGTGGAACTCTAGTATTTCTCTGTGCATATCGGGCATATTTGCGTACGAAGGCTTACAGCTGCTACATTGAATTCACTGCGTTAGGCTTCCACGCTTGTAAAATAAAATTACGTTGAGTCAGTTAAATTCCCCTCGATCCGGCATCTGCTTTTGCAACTGTTCCGGATTACTCTATGCCTCGCTGAGCATGAAGCTCTTCTTTTTGAGAGTTATTCATACATTCATATTCTCAATATACGGTATATAGTGGTTTTTCGGAGGGGTAGGAAGCACGTACCTACCGCTCTTTCCTACATATGTCTCGTAAAACACCGAACTCTTCATTTGGTTTTAGTTTTCGATTTATACATTTATGCATTTTTTAAATCAGAATAAGTGTATATATCTTTGAAGAAAATACGTACTACTCTTTTCTATATATAAGTATATACTTATGCTTGCCCAAACATAAGTTTTTTTCATGGGTAAGGTTTTAAATTAATAATTGGTGTAAGTGAAACAATTTTTTTACATATTAAAGCTCGACATGCATCTTTATTCATGGTGCAAAGTTATTTAAATGGATGTTGTTATCGGAAAAATATATCCCTACGTCCTACTGTTTTCTATATACTTATAGATAATGATAAATATTTTCTTTCCAATGGCAACTTATTCATTTTATTTGTGATTATCTGCGTTAAAAATTTACTTACATATGACTTACTTATTTGTTTGATGTATTTTATTCATTTTTATTTATTTATAATGTTTTATGTATTTATATCGATATTTCAATGATTTTATGAGAGGATTGAGTCACTGCTATGTATCTTTATACAGGACGAACCTTAAGCTTTTCTTATGGTTATGCACTTGAAATCAGAGATCCCGTACTTGTTTAGGGAAAATGCTCTCTGCTACATTAGTCCAGGCTTCAGGGGGGTGTCTATGTACATTTCTCTTTCACGGCTCTACGATGTATTTTCCTATTCCATATGATGAGGACATTGAAAAAGTTGGGTAGAACTGTCGCAACTGGTACATTTTCGAGGGGAGCATGGGAACCCAAAATTATCAATTGTGGACTGATTGTTCTGAAACTTGCTTTAAAGATGTGCTTTTGAAAAAGAAACATATTTTGTTCTAACAACTTTTTTGATTTAGGCTTTAGTGTTTGAGATAATGGGGTTTATATATAAATATATGTGTATATTTTGGAAATTTCAAACGAATAGAATTCAATGAGCTTTCATGCTAGAATAAAAACAATGACAGTTTTGGAATCCTTGAAAGATTTCCAACAGAACTATAGAGCTTGATTTTCCATTTTGCCCTCCTAATATTCTTTTATCACAGCTCAAAACCGAATCCATTAATTGTTTTTTCCCTATATTTTAGTTAGCAATCATAACGAAATATATAGAAAATGGAGAATCCAGCTGCGATAAAAAAATGTTATGTATGATGTAGCCAAACATGGAGAATCCATCTTTATAGTTTTTTTTTGTGTTTCAAGGATTCCAAAACTGTCATTGTTTTTATTCTAGCATAAAAACTCGTTGAGTTCTATTCGTTTGAAATTTCCAAAATATACATATATATTTATTATGAACCTCATTATCTCAAAAACTAAAGCCTAAATCAAAAAGTTGTCGTAACAAAATATGTTTGTTTTTCAAAAATACATCTTTAGAGTGAGTTTCAGAACAATCAGTCCACAATTGATCATTTTTGGGCCCCCTCATGCCCCCCCTCAAAAATGTAACTACCAGTTGCAAAGTTCTACCCAACTTTTTCCAATGTCATCATATGGAATAGGAAAATACATGGTAGAGCCGTGAAAGAAAAATGTTCACAGACACCCCCCTGGACCCTGGACTACAAGGCTTGCAAAACCTCAAGCGTGCAAACGTATGGGTACTTACTGTAGTACTGTCTTTCACAACTTTACTTTTTTGGCAAAATGACTGCTCATTTTTGCAAGCCTGAGTGAACTTAAATATTCCATGAACATCTAGCTGATTAAAAGTCGTCACTTTTGCTAAGAAAAAGAAATCACCCGCTGTGTTTCCTGCATTATGTGCTGAACTATAAAATTCACTGTAGAGTTAAAACAACTGAATGGGGTTTTCTGTAGAGAGAATGTTGATGCCAGTCTGGGAACAAAAGTATCGTATGGTGCGGGGAAACGAGATTTCGCACTGTTCACCTACAATGAAAGTGGTGTTAACAGAGTATATTTAATGGTTGTATTTACCGGTAATTGCCAGTACCTACCAAGATCCACTTGACTTCTTTCCCTCTGTTTCATGAAAACTCGGATGTTTTAGCGTGATTTTTGCTAGATACTTCTGGGTGACGCCATCTATACAATATTAGCGTTAAAACGAAATGGGAAATGAACTTATACTGCACTTAATTTTTGTAATTACATCGATAATGATATAAAATGCTTTAGATAACAGTAATTTCATTAAATATGTATGTCATTCTCTCTGGCGCAGTTAACAGATAACAACGAAAATGACGGTAAAGGACTATCTGGTTTCATCGGACAAAACCTATAAGAATAGATTAGATAGGCGGCAGTTGACGAACCAATAGGCCCATTCCCAAAGAGACACCGGAACATACGCCCCGGCACTCTATGAGCTATTGCCATTATGTTAGTAGGATATAGAGGTCAGAGAAAAGAGAGAGAGAAAAAAA
>LQNS02276883.1:15906991-15926296 GCA_001587735.2 Parhyale hawaiensis | reverse complement strand
CACCCACGCAATCACGTACGCACAAACATGGATGTCCCAACCGCCAACTGGCTGGAGCTGTGACAGCTTGCTAGACAGGCATGCAGTGGCTACACTTCGTATCCGTTATGTTCCCTCGTACTTTAATTATATACTTCAAGCTATCACCATTGAAGGAATTTGAAACACCTTTTAGCGGTATCATTGACGCTGAATAAAATCCTTCCCACAGCAAAGCTTTGTTTCCAGTGAACTCACGTTAAACAAATGGAAAAGCAAATCAACGAAGAAAAAGAAGAAATATACGTCTAAGCAGACCCACAAAAAAAAAAGAGCTTTCGTTGGTGCGTAGAGGCAATTCTTGACTTCTAGGGCAACCATTTATGAAACTTGATGGCAAGCTAGGTATGTATATCTTTAGAACTATGCCATTGGGGTGTTCTCTTTGTAACGCAGCCTCTTTTTGGCCATTTTGGATGAATTTTGGAGTCATATTCGTAATTTTTTGCTCTTCCCCTTGCAACGTAGCCTCCTTTTATCCATTTCGGGTTGTATTTTTCAAGAACTGCGCTAAGTGTTGTCTCTTCCCTTGTATTGCTGCCTGTTTTGTTCTTTGCGAGCTATATTGTCGGAGGAATACCCTATATATATAGGTGTTCTTTCTTTTGTATCAACAATAGCGTGTTTTTGTCTATTTCGTGGTATATTTTGGAGCCATACCCTCAGTGTTCCCTCTCCCCTTTCTAACGGAGCTTGAGCTTGTCTATTTTAGTATTTCGAGACATCATTTTGGATCCATACCCTCAGTGTTCCCTCTCCCCTTTCTAACGGAGCTTGAGCTTGTCTATTTTAGTATTTCGAGACATCATTTTGGTGTCATGGCTGGTTCGTCAAACGCAGCACATGACCTCCTACGCATCGAAAAATCGAAGGATCGTAGGTTTCTTCAAGGAAAACACAGGTTCCGTGGCATGTGTACTTTGAATTTCACAACAGGATTTTCAAACAGTTCACCACCGAACGCCAAGCCGGCGTCGGCAGCAAANCGAGATAAAATATTCCTACTGATGAAAAGCGTAATATTATTTTCGGTTGAGCTTCACTCTTGAATCGCCTCGCTGCGTCTAGGGTGGTTAAACACTGAATCTAATAATAATAATAATTCTTCGTTTTTGGAGCCCTGATCCCGATGTCATGGCTGGTTCGTCAAACGCAGCACATGACCTCCTACGCGTCGAAAAAATCAAAGGATCGTAGGTTTCTTCAAGGAAAACACAGGTTCTGTGGCATGTGTACTTTGAATTTCTCAACAGGCTTTCAAACAGTTCACCACCGAACGCCAAGCCGGCGTCGGCCGCGAAAATATATAGTGCACCAACCGCCCTGACTCTGCGGCTCGCGCGCTCTGACTGCCTGCCCTTGCTCCTCGCAGGCCGCGGTTGGTACAAGCAAGGCTAACCATTTTATTCTAAGACACCTTCCTAATATCTAGCAAACATTTCAGCTAATTCATTCTTAAAATTGTGAATACTCGTCACCATCTTACATTATGGTCACCCAAACTGCTGCTATTTTGAGTAAAGGATTATATTTCTGGTAATAACTGGCATCCCTTTTCAAGCGGTAACGTTACTGTCTCGAGACAAGCAAATTACGGAATGGAGGTGCGGCTGAGGGGGGCGGTCGACAAGGGAGAGGACGGTTCTGCGATACACGTCTGGGTACCAACCAGCCCGCTGTGTTTAGCTTTGGCCGTGGTACGAAGACATATAATTCCTTTAGAGTTAACATATATTTAAGACAAATTGTGCATTTAGCATAAACCTCAGGGACTCGAGTTTTCTCCAAAAATATACTAGCTTGACTGACTTGCTCATTTCTGGGATTTACTTAAAACTCCTTTTATTTTGCAATAATGGAACTTGAGAGTTTACGATATTTTTATTAGGGTTATGACACCGGATCCATACCCTCAGTGTTCCCTCTCCCCTTTCTAACGGAGCTTGAGCTTGTCTATTTTAGTATTTCGAGATATCATTTTGGAGCCATACCCTCAGTGTTCCCTCTCCCCTTTCTAACGGAGCTTGAGCTTGTCTATTTTAGTATTTCGAGATATCATTTTGGAGCCATACCCTCAGTGTTCCCTCTCCCCTTTCTAACCGAGCTTGAGCTTGTCTATTTTAGTATTTCGAGGCATCATTTTGGATCCATACCCTCAGTGTTCCCTCTCCCCTTTCTAACGGAGCTTGAGCTTGTCTATTTTAGTATTTCGAGGTATCATTTTGGATCCATACCCTCAGTGCTCCCTCTCCCCTTTCTAACGGAGCTTGAGCTTGTCTATTTTAGTATTTCGAGATATCATTTTGGAGCCATACCCTCAGTGCTCCCTCTTCCCTTGGGTAAATGCCGGCGCTAATGCCATTAACTGCAACAAGATTGCGCTACGGGACGACACAGGGCTGACCGCAGGCCTTGCTGTTCTGTAGATCAATTCGTCTAGCTTATATTACGGGGAGTAGCGTCCGGTTGGTACGAGATGGGTCCACACAAAGGCTGGCCCACCTACAGCCGGACCTAATAAAAATTTCTAGCGCCACAGAATTTTTTTTAGCTTCAGTGACTTACCAAAATTCCATTCGCTCGTTGGTATTCAAATTCCGGATTCCATATTTTTTATACCCTCTTTAGCATCAGCCTAGGTGCTGAACTCATGACGCTGAACGTTGCAGGTTCAAGTGCTAACCCAGGCAAGTGGCTTTGTAGCGCTTGAAGAGCAAAAACCTTAACAGTTGGTAGGTATGCACCGCTGCCATGGGGCACTTACCTTACCCAGATATTGGTAGGGTAGGGGGGCACGGGTCGAACTCGATGCATAAGAACCTACCATCGTTGGTGCCATGCTTCTTGACGATCCGCGGTCGGCTGTAGCCGCACACTCATCCGGGGCCAGTTGGCCTATCTCTGCAACACGAACCAGTCCGTGTGGGTTTCTCAGAGGGGGGTACGGTCTGGTTGACTTTACCTTTATTCGGTATCTAAATTGATGCAACAGTTGTTCTGCGCCTTAAATTGCTCTAGAAAAAAAATAGAATTCGTACAGAAATGTGACTCAGAAAATTCAGATAGCGAAAGTAAATTGTATTTTGGGTAACGGAGAGAGGGAAGGTATCGTGTCTGTAAGATTTGACTTGGACTCCCTGAGTCCCGAGTTGAGATACAAATTTCATCATGTGATGTCACGGTTTGTACCAACCTTTGTTGATTACCATACAAATATCTGCGTTTTGATGGCCTTTCATCCTAAAGAGTGAACTTAGCTAAAAGACGGTTTCCCATAGCAGATATCTTGGTCAACTCGAAAGCTGTTCTATGACAGGCGACCTACGTGTTAGGAATAGTGTTAATTATTTTTGGCGATCGGTCGCAAGCCAACATCGAATAGTTTAATTTTACTTGAAACGTGCATTGTAAATGGCAATTGCCTTTGTGCACAATACAGCACCAAAAACATTCAAAGTATGGCGAAACCCAAAATGTTACCTACACGACTGACACGTCGAAGTCGATCTAAACCAAGCCCACTAGTCCGAAGCCTTAAACAGGCACTTCGGCTTCACCCCGTGAAGCGAATTCATAAGGCCTTCAGTATTTACCCATACGACAGTCAGGAACTCAATCGTGCTCGGTAAAATGGGTTTCTAGTAGTCTCAAACGTAATTGGGTTGCTTTGAACACTTGCAACAGGACTCAAAGTGACGATACTAACTCTCCAGTTTGAAGTTCAGGATGAGTGAATTAGGCTTAGATCGACTTTAACAAGCCAAGCAAACGCGCCCTTACACTTGTGCTAATTTACTGTCCTCAATTTTTTTAACTCGGGTGGATAATTTTGATAACAATGTTCACTCTCCCTAGCTGGGTACTCTTCGACTCCTGCAGAAAACTATCCCTATTCGTACTGCCTATGCCATTTCTACTGTCATATGCCAACTAAAAACTGACAATAATTGGCGTTTGAACACCATTCGAGGTGTAAGTATGGAAATGGAATCACTAGAGAGCGTAGGGTTATTAACTTTCCCTGCGAGCTTTCGGGCAACACCCACCTACACCGATAAAAAAATATATATTGTTTCAAAACCAGCACGTCTTCCTGTGCATGGGCAGGAAATTAATGGTATGCCTTTCGGTGCTCCAGCTCAAAAAGTGCCCTTATTCCCTACTACGATTGTAGTAATGTTCTGGCTTGGTTGATTCACAACTGTGTTAAAGAGGAAACAGCCAGATGTTCGGATATTTTGCTCTGCATTCAGAGGGCAAGCGACACTATATGTGAACACAACTTCACAAAGTTATTAAGCAGTTATGATTTTTCTTTTTTAGTACCAACGTGAAAATGCATTCTGTGACGTCATAGTCATAGGAAACGACACTACTACTGCTACTTGAAACGACACATGTTATATCATTTACTCCGCATAAGACCATTTCGTTTCAGAAGGGCCGACGAAAAGGTGTTTTGTTATTCGGTTTCCACTGCATTCGGTACATCTGTTTCAGGAACTACTTTCTGTTACCTTTTTCTCCGCAGTGCGTTTTTGAAGGAGTTACGGAATTATTTTCACCAGCGGTAGCTACAGAAAAGGTGTCGTAACAGACTTGGACGCCGCTCAATAAATTGCGTAATCTGAAATCTCGAGTGATTGTTAAGCAACTCTAGGAGCCGGTTTTGTAAGATCCTGCCTCTTAGCTTAGGAAATTTACAGCCGTCGAGCCTGTATTAAGGTTTAGCGTTCCAAGCGTCGTAAGGTCCTTGGGTGGCTGTGTTGATTTCTTTAAACCGTCCAGCCTTTGTTAAGGCTGGTTCACACGCTGCAATTTCGAACTACATTTATAATTCACAGCTTTCGAAAGTGTCGCTCTATGTATTTGAACAGCAACAACAACAACAACAACAACTGTACAGTGCACAGCTTTCTGAATTCGCTTTGTATTCATCGAGTTTCCTGAAACTTGACTAGTTTCACTTACTAAGGAACTGACCAGGCGGCCACCATTTAACAAATCTGTTAGTCATTCCACACGCGCTTGAGTTCCTAGGGACACGACAACACGTTTGGCTTTTTGAGTTATGAACGTAGGGCGAAAGACTAACATGTGAACCGACCATCACAATGCTACAGAATACACTAGATGATGATACAATTTACTCCAGTACAAGACACTGCGCTGCAATCTAAAACATTACAATACTGAACAATTCCTCAACATAGCTGTCTACAATTCAAAGCTGCCTACAAGCATCGCTGCTGGCGTTTATTTCTAAACACCCTCCACGCATTATTTCATTAGAGACCGTAATTGGCCGTTCCGCGATATATTGCCAAGCTTGCTTACGCTCTAGCTCGCCTTTCCATTATTGCAGTACTGTTGTAGCCTTCCGGCATTAATTATATGTGTATAACGTCCCAATTCGTGTGCTTGTCAGGGTTGAGGTGTCCGGCAGCTACAGATCGACTGCAGCTGTGCAGCCTTGGTTCATATCCCGAGCACCACTGACTTATTGTCAGTTTTAGGACTACAAAGGCAGCGTAAAATATGGAAAAGCTATATAACTACTCCGAGATCAGTGTTGTCCCAGTGCCTGCACGTTTTCTCGTGCAGTCACCGGTAGGGACTGCCTTGATGCGCTGCTGCAGCACCACAACTGCACTTATTTCCAGCGGCACGAGAAGGTGTGTTAGTTTTGCAACAGCACCTATTTCACTGTGGCATGTAGTCCTTTGATGATACTTCGGACGAGGTTCAGGCGACGTTACTCACGCCGCCCATCTTGTGCAGAGGTGATGCTGCAGTCCGTGACCAGCGGGGTGACTAACAGCGAGTTATCCCCACAGTTCACGTAGCCGCTTACAGCAGGTTTATCTGGCACTTTCAGTAAGCATGCGTCCAGTCAGTTTTTAAATTTCGCAGTCTCTGTACCGGTGACATTTCGAATGTGACGAGGCATTTTGTTGAATAATCTCGCCCCTCGGACTACGAAACTATTAGAATACTGGCTACGATCTATCATAATAAGTACAGCATCCATCTCTGACGACATGATAAGTACCGGTACAGCACCCATCTCTGACGACATGATAAGTACCGGTACAGCACCCATCTCTGACGACATGATAAGTACCGGTACAGCACCCAACTCTGACGACATGATAAGTACCGGTACAGCACCCATCTCTGACGACATGATAAGTACCGGTACAGCACTCAACTCTGACGACATGATAAGTACCGGTACAGCACCCATCTCTGACGACATGATAAGTACCGGTACAGCACCCCTTTCTGACGGCATTTTCTGTTACTTTCTTTCGTTATTGTCATTGATGTATGCAATTGTCCTCCTTTTCATTTTTCGTTGTAATAAATATTTATCAACTGCTTCTAACATGAGAATTCATTTGGTTCTTTCTCTTTGCTGCGTTTTTTTTTATTTTAGACGTATAATGTTGTGGAAAACAACCATAAAAAATCCGCATGGGAAGCAAAAAATCCGTGCTTCCTGTGTTCCGTCGATGAATATCTCTACAATGTCAATTGCTGTAAGTATAAATGCAAATAAACTTCCACACACCAGTCTTACAAGATGACTAACGATCTTCCTTCCACGTTATTTTTTTGTGGTACACGTGTTGCCATGGTTTTATTTTGCCGTACTGTTGGGTATAGGCACATGGTTCTGTAATTTTTCGACGACCTTTTTGTCTGCTGTTGCGATAATGTCTTCTTGTACGTTATATCTCTTCCCAGTCAACTTCCGCTCGTGCACACTTACGTTCATACTGAAGTGCTCAGTGATTTACTAGATTACTTTTTTAGCTTGCATGCCTATGCTTACTGTACCTATGTACCTCCTTCTTTCATTGCAGATCTACAATATTGCCACATTTACGTATATAACTATTATTACCTCCGTCAAGGAGGTTATGTTTTCTTCGAGTTTGTCTATTTGCCCCTTTGTCTGTTACCGAGATAACTCAAAATATTATGGACGGATCTTTACGAAATTTACAAGGATTACTAGCCATGGTAAGAGTAACAGATGAGTAACTTTTGGTGAAAATCCGTGCAACGATTTGTTTGTTTGTCTGTGTGAGACCATAACTCCAGAACTTATGGACAGATTTTTATGAAATTTACATGCGTTTGTCAGGTATGTCACGAAGAGTAAATGACCAAATTTTTGTGATGATCTGTTTCTTCGATCATTTGTCTTTGTGCTTGATTGATTGTTTCTTAGAAAAATAAATTAAGAGGTTATAAAATATATATATATATATTACGAAATTTACAGGAACTGTTAGAAACGTTGAAAGACGGAAACTACCAAATCTTGGTGACGATCGGTTGGTCTGTATATGTTTGACTAATGTTCATCAGTATCATAGCTCGAAAAATGACTTAACGGATCTATGAGAAAATCACATTAAGCTGTTGTTACTGCCAAAAGGAACAGATAAAAAAATTTAAGTGCTGCTAAACTAAATATCATAGTTTCAGAACCTATTAGAATTTTTTGTTAACGTTGCCTTGTTTGGCGTAGGTATGCGCTCTCAGAGTGCTCTGGTTAACTTTGACTTACGTGCTTGCTCACTCACCTACTTAATTACTTCCTTGCTCACCTGCTCACATATTGTGGTTACTTATTTGCTACTTTCGCACGCTCCTACTTGCTTTCTTATTTGCTACTTTCTAAAATAATAACGCGTGCTCTATTGCGGTACCTACTTACCTGCCTAGTTAATTACCGATTTGATTACCTAACTTATCTGCACTACGGTACTTACTTGCCTAACTTACCTACAGTACTTACCTACTTATACTTTGCGAATTTACCTACTTCAATAATTCCAGTGCTTACTGTACCTACTTAGTTACTTACTTTACTATTTCCTTGCTTACCAACCTACTCACCTTCTTACATTGCTCACTAATTCGTCGACTTACCTGCAGTACTTGCTTGCTAACTTACTCAAGCTCCCTGAGCTCCGTTCAAAGAAACCTGGAGAGTCTATGCAAGGATCTGAGCTATGGAATCGATAGCTGGAGCGTACAGCGAGTCCGGCCAGTGACAGCCAGTTTGAGATATCAGCTCCTCCTGGTCAACTTGTATTGAGTGGCTTAGGTTACATCATAAGCACGGCAAGGTCCCTTCATTAGTTTCTTGCCTTCTGAACTTTAATAGAAAGTAATGACTTGCTGCTATTTTTACTTTGCCTGCCGCAACCAGACTCGAGTGAAAGTTTTGCGTGTTCTCATGTGTACGTTACTTCCTCTATAGGTGCACTGATATCTACTTATGCACTCATCTACCGTGATGAAAATTTGCTTCTACCAGCTGGTTTTTAGACGTAATTTTTGTCAGTGCTTGCAGTAGATGGCGCACGACTTCATGCTACAATACTAAGATATTCAGGAATGGTAATTGAATGCTTACAAAGTTAAAAAAATTATATTCTAAGTTAAATTCGTTCTAGCATCTCATCACGGATAATCTTGTCTTTGCATGGATATATCTACATGTAATAACTAATGATATTACCGTACCTAAACGCGACAGGAAATAATTTGCTAACCAAGATCCTTGGTTTCATTGACATACAACGTAGCTGGTGCACAAGCCGTTCAAACGTAAACATAGTAGCGTTATCAGAATGTGTTCCAAACATATCCAGTAGTACTTGTATTGAATATTTGGAACTGAAAATTCTGAATGTAGGTCAAACTGTATTCACATAGAACAAGAAGTACCGGATATGCTACACATATTTTCAATTTCTTAAAATTTATGAAATAAATCTGATATTTACTGTGTTCAATGCTTTAATACGCGATCGATTATTTTGGTGGAACCCAGTTAAATTAAGTCCTGTGGGCTGAACTTGTTTCGAACTTCAGATAGGTGAGTAAGATTCGCCATGTTGGATCAAATTTCTGGTTTTATCCAAATCTTTCGACTTCAAAAACTTAATCGTGCTCGGTAGAGTAATGTTTGCAGCCGTGTCAGGCGCAATCGTGTGGATTTTGTGACGTATGTCCCAAAATTTCAGACGAGTGAAGCCTGTTGGTCTTAACCTCACCTCGCCTTTGTCGCGCCGATCAATGGCGCTTTTATTCCATTGAGAGAATAAGTTGAAGGTTACGGGAGCGAATAAATTGAGTGACCTGATTGGCTCGGGGTGTAGAGAGGCTCCCCTTGGGGGCCGTGAACCCTGACGGGTGGCTGCCTTTGGGACCTGTTGGTTTCTACCGTGGCTGGGGTTTCTACCGTGGCTAGGGTTTCTAAGTGGCTGGGGTTTCTACCGTGGCTGAGTTTCTATTGTGGCTGGGGTAGGACCTGTTGATTTCTGCACTGAAAAACAGGTTATTCCCAAATCAGCCCGCTTTCGTGTGCAGTATCGGAAGATACCAGCGCACAAGGGCCCGCTCATACAGACTGAAAACTGGATGTTTCGTGCTGTACTAACATGCCAAGGCAGGTGCTTCCTTGCAGTGCACGGCCGGAAGACGTGCTGGCTTGGGGACAACACTCTTCTCTGAGAGCTGTAGGTTTCTGCCGTTCTGTCGGTGAGGGATTTTGGTTTCTGCACTTCAGCCAGTGTGACTGATTGGTTTGTGTTCTGGTGTCATGATTAATAATAATGATAATATGTTTTATTAGGTACACTTAGGGACATGGTACTTAATTTAGATATTATTGACATTGGACAGACGGAAGACGCTCATTCTCAGAGGGGAGCCGACGCCTAGGCTGCGGTCCGCTTTGCTATTACCGTTATGCGAATACAGTATATACAATGTTGATGGAAATCCTATGGGACACCGACGCTACGGAAGATGGCGCCGAAGCTGCGATCAGTGCAGCTCCTAGTACTTTTCCAGGCGATTTTTAAACGTGTTGACCATCCGTGATCCAGTAACTTAACGAAGAAAGTCAAATCCAGCTGTTCACATTGAAGTGGGGGAAATCCAGGTGTTCACATTAAAGCGCGGGAAAATCCAGGTAATCACATTGAAGTGCGATGAAATCCAGGTGTTCATATTGAAGTGCGGGAAATCCAGGTGTTCACATTGAAGTGCGGGGTAAATTGCTGCTACTGCGTAGTTTTTCGATGTTGATATTTCAGTTATTTTCAGATTACTTCAGTGGCTATCATCGCCTCACTGATGATTCGTGCTGCCTTTGAACTTACCCCGGTAGGTACCTGCTAGGTGTATAAGTTGCCTTCTGAGTCGTCCGATCTCCTGAAGGCGTCGCTGTCGAAGCTTGTTCCGCAACTGTGGTGTTAACTTCGAACAGCAAACTAAACGTGGGCGAATTAGTGCTTTGCATAAGGGTAGGATTTTATCCTCATTTTGGTTTCTGCCATTGCGTCACTGAGCCTTATTAGTTAGTTTAGTGTAAGCTAGTGGGTCGTATCGTGGACTCGGGAGACCTAGCTATTGGTTTCTTCCGTGGTGCTGGGAAGAAGGGGCTGGGTAGGGGGCGGCATTACTAACCACAGTGGTGTCTATCGGTTCTGCTTGTTTTTGTCTTGCTGCCCACGAGGTGTTATAATTTCTGTCATGGTCCCAGTGACACCTCTTGGTTGTCGAGTTGGCGCCGCGGTACTGATGCAGTACGTGGTGCAACTAAGCAGCGCTAGCCTGTCATTATTTTTCCCAGGCCTTTTCAGATAGCTTAGATCCTCTTCTTTACCTTTTACATTCTACTTTTCTCTATCGCATTTAAATCTCTCGCCTCTACCCTCACACCCGTCCATCAACTCTACATGTGCCAATGTTTTTCTTTAATACCCATAACTCTACCCTCACACCCGTCCATCTACTCTGCATGTGCCAATGTCTTTCTTTGATACCCATAACTCTACGCTCACACCCGTCCATCTACTCTACATGTGCCAATGTCTTTCTTTGATACCCATAACTCTACGCTCACACCCGTCCATCTACTCTACATGTGCCAATGTCTTTCTTTAATACCCATAACTCTACCCTCACACCCGTCCATCTACTCTACATGTGCCAATGTTTTTCTTTAATACCCATAACTCTACGCTCACACCCGTCCATCTACTCTACATGTGCCAATGTCTTTCTTTAATACGGTACCCATAACTCTACGCTCACACCCGTCCATCTACTCTACATGTGCCAATCTCTTTCTTTAATACCCATAACTCTACCCTCACACCCTTCCATCTACTCTACATGTGCCAATGTCTTTCTTTAATACCCATAACTCTACCCTCACACCCGTCCATCTACTCTACATGTGCCAATGTCTTTCTTTAATACCCATAACTCTAACCTCACACCCTTCCATCTACTCTACATGTGCCAATGTCTTTCTTTAATACCCATAACTCTACGCTCACACCCGTCCATCTACTCTACATTTGCCAATGTTTTTCTTTAATGCCCTTAACTCTACCTTCACACTCGTCCATCTACTCTTCATGTGCCAATGTCTTTCTTTAATACCCTTAACTCTAACCTCACACCCGTCCATCTACGCAACTTTACTCTATTTTCTGCTTGTATTCATTGCTCTTATACCCTTATATTTTTCCATCTATTCAGCTTTTAAAATCTCTTTCATTACCCACTCCTCTAATTCACCCTCATGTTGACGTACTATTTCCAATAAGGGGAATTTTTAATATTATGTCTCGGCCGCCCGTAAAATATCAGTAACCTAATATTCAATATTTTACCTGCCCCTAAATTGGCTCTCCTATAGAAGCTTATCGAGTTAAGTTCGATCTCTATTAACGAGTCAAAAGTGGCCACGAGCGAATTCTTTTTATTTTCTATGCCGATGCCTGGCATGGAAATAATTGAGAATCGTTTCACAATTGTTTTGGTGCGATGGAATTTAAAAATGGTTCAGCTAGTGTTTTTTGAAGTTTAATATTGGAAGTGATTGAATTTATTTCGCAGCGTAGATTTTGATTAATAGAATCATCCCATTATCTCCTTACCTCGCAAACGAACGTATCTTGTTATGTTTTCAATGCTATTCTTACGAAAGCGTATATCAAGCGCCCGATAAAGGAGTAAACTGTTCAATTGTTTTAACAATTGCTCTGCTGTTTTATGGCATATAGGCTCTTACGAATCACATTTCGCAGCTTTGGAGCAAACTCAAAACGACTGTTGCCAGATATGGATGGCAACACTACTGGTTGGTAAATTGAAATTATTATAGATCGTCGTTTGCCAAAACTTTTTATCACCTGCGAAGAAAGTAAGAGAGGTGATAATGTTTTCGTTGAAGATTTAAGCACATATATCTGTACATATATATATATATTTACATATTTGTCTGTCCACCCAATAAGTGGTCGAAGGAGTAGAGCATTGTTCATAATTTTCTGCAGGGAGTCTGGTTGGTTGCCCTCGATGTGACCCATGCCAAAAAACTGGGAATAGCTGGCCATTAAAAATGACGACGATTGAATTTGTTCTCCACGCAAAAATAGCAGAAGGAGTTGGGCTATGTCCATGATTTTTGGTAGGGAGTCTGGTGGGCTGTCCTCGATGTGACCCATGCAAAAAGGAACTAAATATAGGATTAGCTGGCCATAAGAAAATGAGGGGGGTGAAATTCGCTCCCACCACGGGTGATGGTCTTACGCCACTAGGCGTTCTACAGTAGTTATATCCGAGGTTCGTGTACACTAATTTCCCGCACAAACTTTTGTACTAAACTGCACGAAACCGGGGAAAACTTCCGTTCATTATGAATAGCGGTAAGTAAAGTTAGAAGGTTTTGAATTCCGTGCTTAAGAAGTTTCGAATTTGTTTGTCGTCAAGCGTTCGCGATTTCGTACCTTACTGTTTCCATTAAAATCCTGTCAGTGTACTGTTATAAAAATTTCATAATGTAAAATTTGAAACTAAGACACTGGGCTGCATTTTAAAACTTTTTTAAGAGGTTTAGTGTTTGTCAGCAAATGTTATATGCATTTGCATGCTGAGTTTGGAAATGTAATTCGCTTTGTTCAATCAGGTCAAATGTTTTTGCTATTTCAATTTTAAGAAAACAAATGATAAGCAAGTATTTTAATATTTATATTTTGTAGAAACCGCATATTTAATGGGAAATGTATAACCTATGCCTAAAAAAGGACACAACTAGAGTTCATGTGAACTTCAAGATGAAATACATCTCCTCCATTACTCTAATATCTTTGAGAAAACGCTCTCATTGCTTTTCGCTCAAATCACCACAGTTTCTGGAATATAGATTAGATTAGATAGGTTTTAGATTAGATAGGCGGCAGTAGACGAACCAACAGGCCCATTCTCAAAGAGACACCGAAACGTACGCCCCGGCCCTCTATGAGCTATTGCCATTATGTTAGTAGGATTTAAAAGAATGACGAAAAGAGAAGAAAAAAAGAGGAAGGAGAAGAGTCTCAGCAAAAGAGACGATCATGAATGCACGCAATCATGGTCAATAGCCGCTGATATGCGGAGTTAAAGATGTATAATTGGAGCGGAAGAGAGAAGAAGATGGATTTAGGAAACCTCGGAGGCTTTGGCCGTTAAATGGGACTAAATGCGAACCAAGGAAATGCATTTTAATGGACATGCATGCACCTAGACTTTGGTAGTTTTTCAGGAACTAATTAATAACACGTTCATGTGCTCAATTTTGGCGGTGGCTTAAGAACTCGATAACTATAGATAGATACAGTAATTGTTGACTCATTGTCCCTACGTACGGTGTTGCCATTTTGGTCGTTACTCAACGTATATTTCATAACTTTGAGAAAAGAAAAATATAGAATACTTATGCACGCTCTCTAAGATAAATTTATTAATTTATTTAGAACAAAATGAAATTCAGTATACATTAAACTATCAGAAAACACGTTTTTTTCCAATAATTTATGTTCTTAAAATTGAAATAGAATGAAAACCTGACCTGAAAGGGCAAAATAGCTTAAATTTCTGAATTCACCATGCAAAAGCCATATAGAATCACTTGACACACCTTAAACCTCAAAAAAGATGCAGACCAGGGTTATTTTATTCCTAAATGTTTCATGCTTATAATAAGCTTTAGAAACACGTCAAATTATGCCGCAAAGAATAAACACGGCTTCCGTTACCAAAAGTCTGCGGACTTTGCGCATAATATTTAATTATATATACAGGATAGGCAAACGTTTCTTGAACATGGCCTAAAAGTTCTCCGTTTACTAAATATCTTCAAACTAGATCACGTTATACTTCTTTTTCCATTAAATAGACATTTTCATCGGAATAACTAACATGTATACATTAGCTTATTCAGAAATCACGGTGCAGATTGTTAAGAAAATTTCATAGTGTTTTTTTTTTGTGAGAGCACTGGCGTATCGTGGAGCTTCCCGGTGGCAGGTATAGACAATTAAGGGAGGAAATTTCAAAGTATCGATGCTCGTTCGATTAGCCCGGCAGTCCTACTCGTCCGAAACCTGAGACTGGTGATTTAGCATCAACTCGTTTCAACGAATTTTGAACTTTAAATCCGTAAGGCGCCGCCCATGAATATCACTAACGCGGTGCTGTCAATGAACATGTTGGTTAACTTGAAAAAAAAAAAATATATATCTCTTCTCAATGGCAGTTCGCACACTATAGAGGCGGTGTAGTTTCCAAACTAAGGAGAAAATTATTGACCTCTCAGCCGACAAAAGTTTCCTTTCCGTTACACTCGTGACGTCACCTGAGTACATTGTAGGGGACGCCTGTGATTGGAGGCACACTCCATGCTACATGATCACGTGAGCAACCTGAGCGCTACCAGTGGTTCACGATGACGTCGGCTTAGCTACTCTGAATTAGCTAGTAGTAGCAACCGGTAGATGTTAAGTAATTCTGATAAAAGGCCAAAAAGTTCTTTCTTTGATTGCAGACTTTTCCATTACTTAAGGGCGTGATTGTATATTTCTCAAGGAAATGCTCCTTAAGATTACTGCAAACAAATCTGTATATTTTGCGAAAAAAAATATGCGTGAAGAGCCAAAAATCTCCCGTTAAATTCTCTTTCTTTAATTGTGCACGTTAGGTACTGAAAGCGAGCCTTCATCCTCCCCCCCCACCATCTTTTTATACTTCGTATTTCTCATCGAGTGTGTGTTCGACAGAGCGAGGGACGGAGAGACAAACAAACAGTGCATTTGTTTAATGCTCGTTGTGAGGTGCAAGCGAGGCCGCGTAGGTGACGGTATCGGTCTCAAGTAGTGTATGCAATGCTAGCAGGGCTCAGTGCCTCTCAGATGGTTGTCTCGTAAGGTTGTGCTATGTTTCGGACTGTTTATTTCCGCGAGGCCTCTAGTTTTGTTAGTGTTCAATAAGATTGCTGGCTACACGCCCGTCTTTTTGTCTGCCAAGCGCTACACTAGACACACACACATACACGCACACGTGCAGTGTGTCCTTAAATGGAAGGGTGTGCATTTGCGGCACTGCCGGTGATCTGCGGCCTTTTTTTTTACTCCCCACGGTGTAGCCGCCAATGGCCGCAAGTGCCTGCCTATAGATTTCACGAGACACTTTATCCGTGTTCTCAACTCTTCAGTCTATCCTCTCTGTGCATAATTTTTTATGACTCTGGAATCCGTTGAAGAACTCCTCGGGTCAACATGACATTGGCCAGTCAAAAAGCTACCATCTTAAGCAGATTTCAATTTTTTTTTCTTGTTGCGTGATTTGTTTTTACACGTAACTTGAAATTAAAACATGCTATTTTGCCGTAGATCTCGGCTCTAAGTAGAGTTTTTGCGGAAATACACAGTCCGCAGCAGAGCGCAAGTGGCACTCACCTCACCCAGTCATCCCTCAAGGGGCACGTTATACGAACAAAATCGCATACTGTCGCCAATACAGCCCAGATTTCGCTTTGCTTCTGCAGGCTGTGAAAATGGCAACGATCTCCGCGACCAGAAGCACGATAACACGTCAAATTTACAGTACCGTTCGGCAGAAGCAGCCATTTTGCGCCGTTCCCAATTCCGGCTATATTTTTTTACCCTTAATCACTCTTAACTCGCTCTGTTTTAGGCAGGTTTTAATCACGCGAATTAAGAACTTTGCTCTGCCGAATTTTCCAGCAGTTAACTGCGTGGTAACTCGGGAGGGGGGGGAGGGGTCAGCTCGCAGCTCGTTAAGAGTCAATTTAAAGCATGTATCTACTCGGCTGTCCTACACATAAACTAAGATATTACTTTTTGTTGGCGATGGGCCGTCCGAAGCGATGTTCTTGTTGTAATCCGCTCGTTATATGTGCTGAACTTTTATTTACTCGAGTTTCGCGAAGATTCCAATTATCAAACTTATAGCGTATTTTTTAAACAAATGTGGAAGATTCCCCTATGTTGGAGTAATTTTTGTGATTAATTCTTATAGATATTGTAACAGTGGCGTGCATTTGACGTAAATTTTAGTAAGCAGAATCCTGTTATTTTCCACTATTAGGGGCTGGGTTAGTTTTGACAGAGATTGTATTTATTAGACTTGTGTTATGTTTTATAGAATAGTCGTATGATGCACTCGTAAAAATTTGGTGAGTATTGCAACGTTGGGTCGTCGCACATAGTATTGAAAACAAAATGTGAAACGTTTCCTATACTTTGTTCGGTCTTTGGAGTAATATTGAGAATAGTGCAAGTTTGGGCTGATTTTTTCTGAAATATTTATTGTTTCTCATAATCAGATTTATATGTCATTTTAGAAACAAAGTGCAGAATGACTTATAATTTGTTCAGCCTTCGGAGTAAGAGTTGATAATTTTGCAAGTTTAATATGCAATTAATCATTCCCATGTTATTTTAATACGTGAAGTTTTCTCTACCTTGGCGGCCTGTAGTGCTGAGAATATTACAAGTTTAATTTGATAATTTTTCTAAGCCACGGAAGGAGTGATGTGCGATGATGGTGACTTTGTCTGGCTCTCTGCCAGGGGTCGCGAGGCTGTGGCAGTAGGCGCGATAAGAGGCCTAAAGTCGGCAATTTCGGTTACTGCCAGCAAGATAAGATGGATATTTCCGTTGCTCATAACTATAGGGGAAGTTGCTAATTTCATTTAGTAGCACGTAAGAAAGGATGGCAATAATGTCTACTGGCTATATATCATAAAAGATATGGAATGACCACTCCCTTTGCTATCAGTAAGATGGAATCACGATTTCTGCTGGTGGTAGCTAGAGAATGGTAATTTCTCACAAGTACTTTGTATGTCACCACTACATTGTTTTAATTTCATGTATGCCCACCTGTACTTCTTCCGCGGCATTTTAGCATTATCAGTTTCCAGGATGAAAGAAGAATGACCGATAAAGTTCGCTATTGTTAAAAAAAAGAAAAAATTCTCATCCCTGAAATTTCTATGATCAGGGGATCCCAAGTTCGTCGAACAGCGCACAAATGTAGGGAGAAATTCTCACCAAACATCGGGGTGTTTTTACACTTACCAACATTGTTCGGACGAAATTAACGCTTGCCCCTGTCTAGGAGTTCTCCTCTTGACTTAACTGCCTTTCACTGAATTGTACATTTACCTTCATTTGGCTGATAGCACATCAGTAATGTATAGTGTACTTGGTGCTTATTCAGCGCTTAAACTGCCGGACCTGTGGTATCGTGACGTCATCACTATATGTATTACCTTCCTTTGGCCATCCCTGCGGCCTTGTGATATCGTATCACTGAAGTGCCCTTATTTCTTAATTAAGTTGCCGGACCTGTGGTATAGTGACGTCATGGCAGCCTGCACGCAAACATCCCATCATACATTACGGCAGACACGCTTGTTTTGCAGCCACTCTCAGAGTCCATCATTGGGCTTGCAGCCAAGCTTTGTTGAAGCCCAAGCGGGAATTATTCTTCAGTTCCGGGATTTAGAGTATCGTGAAAGCTCAGATAATTAGATAAATACAATAGATCCTTCTTCACTTATGAGGATGGTCGATGGTCTTCTGCTTTTTGATTCTTTTATGCCTTTAGTGCTAGTGCTAATAGTAGGTAGTGATAGTAGGTAGTTATGGAATTATACCAGCGCAGAAAATAGGGAATCGTCAAAGCTAAATTGATTTAGGTAAAGAGATGCATACAACTTAGGGAATCGTGAAAGCTGAGTTAGTTTTTAGGTAAAGAAATATATGCAGCAAGTCCTTTACTTTTACGGATGTAAAATGGGTTTCTCCCTCTTAACCCTATTATGCCTGACTCATACATCACTTTTCGAAGCAAGAGCATTAGACCTACTTGTAACGTCCACAAATGTGTGCACTAAGGACGGAAAACTCAAGTTTGTACCTTCTGGTGTTTGCGTGTGAATTCGTCCAAGGTAAATGTATCGTAACACGTGTTAAAAAACGTAAGCAGTTATACACAGGTCAAGGATGTTGAGTTGACGTAACAAAACGAGTTAGCCAAACACAATTACCTGTGAGTACCGCTAATGGAAGCTGTTCATACTAACTAAATCTCCTAGCGCCAGAAATAGCTTTGCTCCGGGCAGAGGTGTTTGGCACATTAAGTAGAGAGTTTTCTTTACAATATTTAGTGCAAAGAAATTTTTCTTTCTTTGATGCGTACGACCGTGTTCAGTTGAATCATTTTGTCACATTAACTGCGTGTGTGCAGTATCGCTTTGCTCCTCATGCGGACGCTATGTGTTATAATTATTGATATAAATATTAAAATACAATACTTAAATACCATATTAGGGCGTGTTTGATTGGGCAGTGAAGTTAAGCCTTCCAGGCTTAACTTGCCTGAGACTTTAGACAGGTGCTCTGGCTTCGACCTGTATAATTAACGTTGGGGCATCGAGTCTTGATCTCTTAATCTTGAGGCTTCCAAAAAGTCAGTCCAGGTCAATGAAAACAAGTTTTTCGCGGGTTTACCGTAATAGGGCCGCTGCTGCTTGCTAAAGCTTGCAACGCGATTCGAAACTACAAAGCCCAAACTTCTGTCTTAAGTTTCGGACATGTCAAACCTCGAAGGCTTAATTTCAACGTCCAATCGACTGCGCCCTAACTGATATTAATGCCGTCCCGTTGCCCCCCCCCCCCCCTTGTTGTCTCACCAACCATTTAGAACTTTCCAAGATCCCCGGGATGCAGCACCCCCCCCACTTTGGAAACAGATGAATTAGACAGAGATCTGCCAGGGCTCAGGAACTCAAAGCTCCTCTAAAGTTAAAGAGTCTTAGGACGCACAGTCTCTTGAACAAGTATCGTTGTGTCTGCTCAGCTTTGGAGACCT
>LQNS02276883.1:15886374-15905421 GCA_001587735.2 Parhyale hawaiensis | reverse complement strand
CCCACTTTGGAAACAGATGAATTAGACAGAGATCTGCCAGGGCTCAGGAACTCAAAGCTCCTCTAAAGTTAAAGAGTCTTAGGACGCACAGTCTCTTGAACAAGTATCGTTGTGTCTGCTCAGCTTTGGAGACCTACTGCCTTTTATACTGTTCTTAACTTTACAATGACGTAAAACCGTTTTAACCTGCAAGGAATGTATAATCAGATATATGAATGAGCCAATATTGCAATATTCAACTTCAACTACAAAAATTTTACTGTTTTTGCATGCGCTGCACTTGTGTCCGTAGCTGTACCATCTCCGTGCATTAATTGTCTTGCTTTGAGATTACGGATCCTGTTCCTCATCATCTTTTTCTTCTACTACGTATAACTTTATTGGTACAGTTTGTACAGAGTTACTATGAAAGAGGCGGTACTTATGCTTAGGATCAAATACGGTGGAACTCTTAAAACGAAGACGTGCATATTGTCCCAGTTTTGCGAAGAGACTCGATTTCGAAGCGACAAGTTCTGCATTCGTAAAACATTTTCATTACCCAACACCTACGGTAATAAGAAACCGTGGAAGCTTTGCAATGGTGGAATGGAAGGCTGTTATTATTATTTTTTTTCTATTTAATCTTGAAATTGGAGATGATACAGGCATTCAGGTAGGTGCGTGTGCTGCATCCTCTGCATAGCAGAAGCACAACCCAGTCCGGAATGTGAAGACAATTATTCTATAATATCAGATGCCGCTCACTACGTAGTCGTAGACATCTTAATGCAATTATTCGATATTATCAGATGCCGCTCGCTACATAGTCGTTGACATCGTAATCCAATAATTCGATATTACCCGATACTCGAAACAATTGATAAATATCCAATAATTTTCCAGTATCAACCACGGGCGTGAATATGCAGTGAAGATCTGTCATTGTGTTTCTTTCTTTATTCGCCGTCGTTTCAGACGGCGAGGTATGAAACTGAACAGCCCTTGAGTCGAGTACGTCGGAAATATTCTACCAATTCGAAATAATTGGACGCCTGCGAGCGAAGAAAAAATCGTCAGAGCAACGGCCGTGTCGTATTCCCTACGCTAATAACTCGAGAAAAATTCCAGGGGAATTCCCTGAATTCAATTAGGCTTTCGACATAGAAATTTCAAGCACGTAGTTAATACTTACGTTAGAAAAATACAATACCGTCATTTTCAATTGAAGCGACTTCGATTACTAGTGTCATTTCTATTCATACAATTACATTATCAAAAATTGAAGTCATGCGGCGTTGTTCCATTGGAATTCACTTCTTGCAGGAGCTAATTTACATATTTTTATGAGGAATATTGCTGATTTAAACTTTTATTAGCGCAGTAGATTATTCTAAGAGAATAAGAAAATTACCACAACATGAATTATTGAAGACTGGCTTTCGAGGTGCTTCACAATATTACGAATTTAATGCTCGATCGTAAGTGTGTTTGCTAGGAACTATTTGTAGCGACTTGGGGAAATAAATGCAAACAAAAATTTCCATAACTTTGAGCCATGTTAATATTGTAGAATTTATGTTGCCTATGCTGTAAATTAATTTATAATAGCTACTTATTTACTTGCAAAATATAGACGAAAATTGAGTCAAGTTCAGACCACAGCCGGAGACGCTATATATTGTTTTTGCTAACTTTAATCGAGATTCTCAAGCCCGATTAGCTGCAGCTTGTCCCGACTTCAATTCTGGGCGTTCGATTCCCTTTTGTTTTGAGTTTCAGGTTTTAATCGCCTACTAATTACGCTTGAAAGTTCGCGTAAAGTGGCAAATTCAACGCCCATGAGGGAAGTTCCGTTCATTTAAAACACTAACAAAATTGGATTAAGCTTGATCGCAGCCGTTAAAAAACACGAATCATACCATCATGAAAGACGACGTCGCCAGCAACCGACAGCACCCCCGCAGTTGGCATTTCAGTTGCTGAGCGATATCAATTATCGGAGGGCTTCAACTGCATGGTAGCCTTGATTAGAAAAATATGACATACGAGCATATCTAGGGCACGGTATCTAGACTTGTAGCGCACCGGCGCATTGAAGTAGATGAGAAATGAACATTTCCAGGGAACGGTAACTATTTTTTATAACATACCAGCTGCTTTGAAACAGATGACTTACGAACATTTCCCGGGGACGGTAACTAATTTAATTTTGAAACATTTCGGCAGCATTAAAAAAAAATGACTATCGAACACTTCCAGGGGACAGTAAACTAGTTTTGTAACATAGGTGCCGGCTGCTCTGAAACACACACATGACTGATGAATTTTGCAACGTACCGCGGCAGTATTCCAACAGATAACTGATGAGCTTTTCCAGGGAATGGTACACCTTGCAACCGGTATTGCACTGATACAGACGAAGGTCTGATATACCAGTACACGTATAGAGCTCCTGTACTCTCTATCCGACATTCGTACCCTCACCCATATGAGCTGTCTACCATCTCTAAGTTTTCCATTAGCTCCAGTCAAACGAAAAACTGAAAATTGTTTTAAAAAATCCCTGCGGCGGAAGAGGCCTTCATCCTGTCTTGTCGCCTTGTACATAACACGTGAAATTTTAATTGGCCGTTGCCTCAGGGAGCCGTCAAGATACTCTCTCGAGAAGAGGCTTAATCAAGGCTGGAAATGATAATATTTTTCTCCGTCTGATTAGATCCTACTGCCGTTGAGAATAAAAAAAGGAGAAAAAATAAGGTGGTGTGGATATTGGCCTCTGACTCGGGGCATTGAGACAACTAATGGGACGACTTGGGCAATGGATCATAAAACTGGTTTAACGATATCGAGGAGAAAATTGTAAAAGCGAAAACAAAAAAAAAAAAATGGCCAAATGAGGAAGTGGATATTTCTGGTATCTTTGGTTTCAGATAGAAAGGGGTGTGTAGGGTCATCGAATTTGATGGATACCTACGAAGTTAAAAAAAAAGTTGTATAAACTACTGACTTACGGCTGGTGTTCAACAAGTACTTCACGTATCTAAAATTATGTCAATATTATTAAAGTAGCTTTAATCGTGAGAATAATTGTACATATATTAAAATATTCGTACGTTCTTTTAACATTTCGGTTGAAATTCCTAGCTATAATCGTCACTTATATCTTTATTTTATATTACATGAACATGAGTATAGCACAGAATGGCCGCAGTCGGTAATTGCGGCCCTTCTGTGTAGGAGCAGAATACGGTCGAAGGCCGCTGACCTTCGGCCCGTTTTCCACTCGCATGCCTGGACCACAAACGCCCGCCTCTGACCTATTTATTTTAAACCAAATGTATATATATAGCTACTGCACGTATAGCTTACGCTTGTCTAGATACCACACGTATAGTTATGTACCTATATTCCATGTAGCGCAAGCAGGCAATTCCAATCGTGCAATGGGCAGCATTACCGTAAGTCGCACATCGCTCTAGCAATTTTAGCCAATTTGCATCCAATAAACAACATAGGAGCAAGTCGTGCATAATGCGAGCTCTTCCTGTAAAACTTTCGATATTGCGAGCTGGTCGCGCAAAGTTTGCTCTGCATATTAATGGATTCCGAGTCTCTGCTCCGTGGTGCTGCGTGGCAATGGTAATTTTCTCGGTACTATTTAGTGAATGGCGTAGAGATTATAATGCTCTTTGCCTTCTGGCACCGCAGTAAAGCTTATTTTTCTTTCCTGGTCACGGCGCTGTTGTAACTGCTTGACGTATCCGTAGTAACCGTGGTACTATCGTAATAAGCCTTTGCTCTTTCGCGTCACTTCTATGTAAATGTAAAGTCAATTTGACCCCACATGCCAACTTGGAAGCCCACATGCACTGGTTCGTGCTGCAGATAGATGCCCGCTGCCTCAGTGAATGCATGGTTGCAATCGATCACATAGTTTCAGAGCCATGGTGTCAAGGACGGAAGGCGCATACTACAACTGCAACCTCCCAACTATCCCCGTTTCTAAGTAAGAGTCATGACTCTCACAATAGCATCTGAATGCCGGAAATTCCGACTCAGCAAATCAGGCACGACAAAAATTTACCTGACCCCGTAGGAACACAATCTGACAAAAAAAAAAAGAATTCTTGCAGCAATATACACAGCCTGGTATGAATAGGGTTAACCCTTTAACGATTTAGTGACCATATTGGTAGCATTTAGCTTTCGTGCCGGTCGGTTGTCGAGTGTCGTGCTCCGCTGTATAGGGTTATTTCCATAACGCTATAACTCTGAAATCGTTTTTCAGGTCCCCGGTTAAGGGCTAAGGCGGGTTCACACGACAGTCAATTGAGCTTGTTCTTTCATCATTGGTCCGAATATTTTTCCTTTTTGTTTTGGTCTTGTGAGCACGACTGCTTGTCTACCAAAAATCTCTAGTCAAATTTTTAGGCGTAGCCCACCCACTAGTTCGTGCTGTAATGAATGTACGGTTCCAATCGATCACTGATTGTTCGAGCAAGGCGCGTCTTCTGGACGGTAGGCTCGATCAGCATCACCGCTCCTCGACCTTAAGTCCATTACCCCCCCCCCTCTCCCAAGTGACTATGAATGACAGAAATGCTGGTGCTACATTTTCAAGGTTCAATACTTTTCTTCCTGGCTCGAGATTAGAACGTCTGACCTCCAGATCATGAGACAGTCAGCAATGTTGACCACTCGACCACTGGGAAGTGTCAGCACATCTTCCCTCAGCTTTGTAAAGCGTTTGAGAATCCATTTCTTGCCTTGTTAAAAAATAAGAAAAATACAGAATCGATCATTGTTGTCAGACGTACGATGACCTCGAAGTTTTTTTTTTACAATCACACGCTCACTTTATGGGCGGACGTTCAGCTCGGGCGTCGTTCCGATACCCCGCGTAAGTCGGTAGCATGAACGGCGTGAGTGTAGCACGTCCGTCCATATGTTGACCGTGCGGTTGTGCTCGGTACAAAGATCTTTAAGGAAAGAGACGAGGTGTTCCCTCGCCTTAATTCACACGGCAGCGCCTGCTGTCTCTTCATTATTGGCGAAAGTTAATATGGTTTGGTTGTAACGGATTATAATTTTAAAATATCCATGTGGTATTTTCTCCTCCCTGAAATTTTTTGCGTATTAATTCAGGGTTGCGGAGTCAGGTGAAGAAAGTCCGACTTCAACTCCTCGATTTTACCAGGTTTCGATGCCGACTTCTTGAACCCAAATTGACCAGTCCCGACTTTTTTTTTTTACTAAAAATAAATCTAGGCCACATTTTTCCGACTCATAGTCCTGGGCAGTTGCCGATTCTTTCACTCAGTCACCCTGTCCTAACATTAAGTAACGGATTCATAAATTCATCCAACATGTATATAAACAGCCTTTATTTTTACAGAAGTTACTTAAATTTTGCAGCCTTTTGAAAGTTGTTTATTATCTAATATTATTCCCTGCAGCGTATTTGAAAACTATTTCAGAGCGTAGCAACGCCCACAAAAATTTTACGATTCTCTCAAACAGTTCTTTGGATGTGCAAGAGTCGGCGTGTTCACCGTAAAAATCATCTTACGAGGAAGTCAACTCTGCATGTTAATCTCACTAAGCGATTTTTTGTATCTCACTTTGCATCTTGACAAAAGTCGTCCCCTGCTTGATTATCGAGAAAAGTTTGATGTCGGAGTCTGAGCAAATGGAAATGCATAATTTATGAGTGTTTATCTAAGATTTTCTTTTAACAGACTTGCGAATATAATGATGGGCGTGCAGTGTTACGTATTTATAACAATATTGTCTTGCAGCTTTCAATGTTGTTTTTGAATTGTTCTATTTCGTTTGCGTAATTTTTGTTATCTTGCCAATTGAAATAAGCCTTTCTTGCCGTTTTCGTTGTAATTTTTAAATTATTTTATATCGATTGAGTTTTTGTTGTTATGCTAATTGAAATAATTCTTTTTGAAATGAACATTATTGTTTTTAATTTTTATATCAGTGGTTTTAGTTTTGCTAACTTGCTAATTTTAAAAAGAAAATGAATTTACATCATTAGTTCATTTCATATTGCTGCGGTCAGCTAGCGATATTATTTGGAATCTTACCAGTAGCTGGAAATTTTTATATACTTTATTATATACTGTACATTTTAATTACCACGTGTGAATACTTTGATCTCTATACTCTTGACTATTTTATCATTTATGGCTTGTTCAACTAATAGGCATATGAACGAATTTTCTCCGTCCCGTGACCGAACGCGTTACATGTGTCCGTTTGAAGAGAAAAAAAAACGCAGAAGCTTTCTCTGTTCTAACTAACTTCAAAACTTGAGAGGATATTCAAAACTTTATCAGCGACACTTTCGGTAGTTTTTTTTTCTGCAGGCCCGTGTATGCATAGCATTTAGTCGATGTGTTTAAATTACTTACAGGGCTATTTTCGATTATTTGAATAAGCTAGTCTGTCGCTATCTCTAATACAATTTTATTAGCTTAGCTGATTTTAGTTAATATCTGCGCTATAGAAGAAACTGTTATATATAAACGCTATTCATAATAGGCTGTACTCTTTGTCTACGAGGGATTTTTACCCTGTTGTATATCTATGGGTAAAAGCTTTGTAGGGTACACACTTACGGTACAAACTTACATCATCTTTCAGAAGGGAGTCTCTTGTTAATATCTCAAATAAAGAAACATACCTCAAAGTCATTAAATTTACTCCTCAAAACACAATACATTCTGAAAATTTGTTCAATATATTCTCCATTTATTTAAGAAAGTAGAAAGTGTAATTAATTCCCTTTTAAACTCTTGACACTTCTTCTGTTCTACTCGAAAGATCTCGTAGCTCCTTCAGTTATTTGACAATATTTTCTTCAAAACTTCCTGGAAGAAACAGTATCTTGATTACTACGCCAAAGAGGTTGTGTTTTTGTGTCGAGTTTGCCTGCTTGTCTGTTTGTGTGCCATCTAGATAGCTCAAAAAGTTGAGGGCGCATCTTTGCGAAATTTACAGGAATAATTGGCCATGTTAGGGGGAACAGATGAAACCTTTTGATGAAGATCCGTTCAACAGTTTGTTTGCTTGTCTGCCTCTTTTTCTTGTACAATAACTAAAGACTAGCTATGCATGGATTACATGAAATTTATATAAGTTTTAGGTATTTCATGAAGAGTAGCCTATACGATCGAATTTTTGTGATCTGTTTGTCCGTTTGTTAGTTTATCTCGGTTTCATTTCATGATTGTCAGCATCATAGCTCAAAAAGTTCTGAACAGATATTATGAAATTTGCAGAAATTAATAGACATGTAAAATGTATATTTGGCCAAATTTTTGTGATAATCGGTTTGTCCGTTTGCGTGTTAGACTACTGTTTGTCTTGGTGTTAGTCAGCGCATACCTCAAAAAGTTACGGACGGATCTTAAAAAAAGAAAAAAAATTCAGAAACTGTTATTACTGCCAAGAGGCATAATTGACCAAATTTTGGTGATGATAGAAAAGAAATCTCTAGTTTCAGGACCAATTAGAATTTTTCCATTAACATTCCTAGCTCGGCGGAGGTATATATGCGATCTTTCAGTGTTCCAGTTTTTGAAATATAAAACTATTAAAAGATATGGAGACCTGATGTGTGAAAATAATTTATGACAAATAATTTAAATGATGAAGTCTGCATTACAGAAATATATATGTATATATTTGAAGCTAAATTTGAATATTACACGCATTGGAACAAACATGCAGACGAAGGTTTAGCACACTAGATTGCTTCAGAAAGATGTAAGGAAACATAGGACAGGCATAACAAGTGACGAACGATGTTACAGGAGATATTACGGAGCTAGTTAAGATACTGAGAATAATATTTATTAGAATGAAGTAGCTATATATTGAAATGAAGTAGCTATATATGGGATTGAAGTAGCTATGTATTGGAGGAATGAAATATCTATATATTCAACAGTCTGCTGCTTTAGTGACGACGCCGTGCGTTATGTCATCACGTGGCAAGCGGTTAAAATTCTGGGAAGTTGATGATAGTTTTTCTACTAAACTTTTTAATAGAATAAGAATGAACGTCGTAGGTATAGTAGTTTCCATATTTCAGACTCAATTAGAAAAATTTTGCATGCGTGATGCCACCCAGTGCATCTCTTAGGCTTCACCACTCGATGATAAAGATTTTCTCAGCTGTACTCCAAGTTTTTAATACGATTATTTGTTATTTCCTGGAATATCTTACAGTTCACCACCCATTGTTGGAAATTTACTCATTACTTCATTTATTCAACCAGATTTAATGCATATCTCATTCGACTCTCGCGCGTCACTGCTCAATGCTATAAAAATCCTGCAAATACCTCATTCATATGAGAAAAATAACATGATACGCTAGGAAAATCTTACACTTAGCTATGCAATCTTATAGAAACTCGCAGATACTTTATTTGTGGGAGACAAATTGCGTGATACCCTAGAAACGTTTTGTACATTACTATGAAATCGTAAAAGAATCACAAATACCCTATTTAAGTAAGAAGAAGTACTTAGTGCCCAAGATATATCTTGCATTTTCCTTTGCAGTCCGGAAGAGTCTTACCAATACTCAATTAATGTAAGCTTTAATGTAACTATCGTACAGTTCAATGCTCACTAGTCAATGTTGTGTCTTACATTCTTACATTCCCCGTCATACCGTAAGAATTATTTAGCACTTAAGTGTCTCCCACTCAGAACTACTCCATTTACTAAAGGGGATTTCTTTCAAATCTCTTACACCTCAATGCTCAATACTCAAGATTGTGCCGTAAAAACTCCCGCATTTCTCAAGAGCCCAATCCAATCAATCAAACTTGGCAACTCAATAGCAAAAAGCGCCGAAAGTTGCCTTGTTTAGAAACTTTGTGTGGAGCCCAGCGATATTTTACCCCAAATATGAGAGCCTTCACCAACCCTGCCCCGTCTGAGTTATGATGTTCTGTAATTGATATTGGCTGCTTTAGGGTATAAAGGCGGCAGGGAGGAATGAATTGAGGGAGGTTGACTGCAGCATACAGATTTTTTTTTTCAATTGGTATTGTCTGCGCTATAGGGTGTATAGGCAGGTGAGATGAAATTTAGGGATGTTGATTGCTGCATGCAATTTATTTTAATTGATATTGACAGCATTAGGGTGTAAAGGCAGCGAGAATGAATTCATGGAAGTTGAATGTAGCTCTTTTTTTGTAATTGATATTGTCTTTTTAAGGGTAGAAAGTCAGGGATACCGCAATAAAATTCAGGGATGTTAGTTGCGGCGCTATTTTTTGTCGTTGACATTTTAGCAGCTTCAGGGGATAAGTGAAGCGTATATGGCACCAACATGCGAATATTTAGTGTTTGATTTCATATCGTTTTTCGTTTTACAGTTGATAGGAGAAGCTTCAGGAATAAACCATGTACTTTTTGACGCATATATGTTGATTTTTTTTATAGCCGCAGTGAATAAGATATCGAAGTTCGATTCCGAGATGATTAGGTTTGTTTTACAGCCGCAGTGAATAAGATATGGAAATTCGATTCCAACATAATGAGGTTTTTTTACAGCCGCAGTGAATATGATATGGAAGTTCGATTTTAACATAATGAGGTTTTTTTACAGCCGCAGTGAATAAGATATGGAAGTTCGATTCCAATATAATGAGGTTTTTTTACAGCCGCAGTGAATAAGATATGGAAGTTCGATTCCGACATGATGAGGTTTTTTTATAATTGATATTGGCTACTGAAGGGGTAAAGACATTGGGTAATGAAAGGTCAGTTGGTGTATGGTAGCATGATGAATCGTGCAACCGATGGTATCTACATTAAAAAGAAAATATTTTTACAGTACATGTTGTGGATACACGAATGCAAGATGTATGCACCCCACGCGACGAAGCGGAAGCTGTGGCTGTATGGGTAACATTTTGGTGCCCAGCTGTGTGTCCGAGGGCTCCCTGTCCTGTCAGTATCTTATCGTCTGTTATTAATGGTGGTTGTTTTGTGATGAGCTGCAGATGTACATTTTTTCGTGATGGGATATTACGTAAAAGATGAAAGTGACTCATTAGTGTTTAGAATGTACGATAGATGCTGAAAACTTTTGATTATTGAATACATCATGAACTGCTTTTCTTGCAGCTGATGTTTCTGTGACCGTTGAGATTTTTCCTTTGATTTTTTTTCTTTTCCGTCGACATTTCCCTCTATTTCTCATCACATTTAACAATTTCCTTTATCATTACGATTTTCCTATTTTTGCTATCACCGTTGTTACTCGTATTTTTTGTTTGCTATAACCGGTGGGATTTTTCATCTGCTTTTCTCTACCACCAGCTTTCTCTTCTGATTTTTTGGGCCGTCGACACTGTCTCTGTTTTTCAAAACTGCGGTGATTTTTTCCTCTGCTTTCTTAACATTGACCGTTCTCATATATCATTCCTCGGTTATCTATAACCGCTGCAATTTTTACCTCGGCTTTCAATGGTGGTTAGCGCGATTTCCTTGAATTTATGCCACTGCTTTTGTTATTTCTTCACAGTATTTTCGACTCCAGACCTGTCCAATTTTTTTTTCTTGCAAGCAATGGGTATACGCTTCAGTGGGTGCATAGAGCAACTATATTATATCGCTTCTGGTCCATTGACGTGCTTTTTCTGCTTCAGTTACTCCTGGACTTGAGCGTCGGCGGTGACCGTCATTGCGCTTGTAACGTACGCTACCTTAGCTTCAATGGAGGAGAAAAGTGTCGCCCCAACGGTAGCAAACACACCCGTGCACTGACGGAAAGTACCTGCTTTCGTATGCTTGTGCAGCACGAAACCTGCAAAATTCGCGCTAGACGAGCACACCAATGCATGTGTTCCATGTCTGTGCACGGAAAGACGTTCTGGGTTAGGGACAACACTTTTCTTCGTGTTTGATTCCCAGTAAAGTTTGGTGGTTCTGACTTCCTGGAGTATAAAAAATTTCACCAGTTATCTACGTGTTTTTTACAATCTCGCGGTTTTGTCGTGTGTGTCTGCGGCAACAGTCGTGAACTGAGCCAATGGCAGGTGCTTGTTAGAAGTGAGCGTTAGTCTTTTGCTGAATCGAGAGTCATTAACTTGATCCAAAAATCTATCCAGTTTTATCGTCCTTTAAAGCAGTCCTAAGCTTGCTCCCTTCAACGCTGTATTCATTGTCATCAAGTAATCAATTCGTCGCTGGGTACTACTGCAGGAGTCACAGATATATTACCAAAGTTATTGTCGTCCTTGCTGCAGTTCATTAACTTCATTAAATAAACTTGCGGTGCCGCGTTAATGGGATAAATTTGTTACGAAATCCCGATCCGCTAATCCCATTTATTTCTGCCCTGACAACCTGTAACTCCTGTTCCTACCTGCCCGCCCATGCGGTGGCTGATTATCAAATTAAGCATTATTATTTTGAGAATCTTTGGGGTTTCTGCTATTCACTATCTATTAGAAACTAACTGTTTAGGGGATTCATTTCCTTTTAGCTGTGCCTACAGTCTCCTTACCATTTCTTGAAACCCTCTCCCTATGTTTTCTGTTTCGTCTTATGCCTTCTACTGAACGGTGTGCTCTCTTGAGAGTACAAACTTTCAATGTGAGTGCCATTCAGTATTGTACCCTTTATTTTTATTTAATATAATCCACAATTCTCAGTGATCTGATATTTCAGTGGTCGCTTCTAGACGCGCGGCGTTAATGGTGCCACTATATCATATTACAGTGCACGTTTCATTCGGACGGTTCATCGATTGTTGGAGCTGCCCTGGGAGATAGAGAGCGAATAATGTTTCCTATGAATGATTCGCATTAACAGATGTTCGGGATTTATTTCCAGTTCGTAATACCTCTCTGTGGTATTCGTCGTGCTGATACGCGGAACCTGTTGTGTTCGCGGTGGATTTGTGTGGGCCCGGTGGGTTTCTTTCACGGCCCGTTTATGGATTGCCTGTGAGCGTCTCTCTATTGTGGGCCTCCTAGTGAAGTAATCGACTCCATTGCTTCAGTTCTTTCATCCACGCTGATCGGCTGGGATTTTGGACGGAATATCACTACACTGTTCTTAAAAAAATTGGTACGTGCTTTAGTTATTGATCATACGTTTGGTAGCTACCTACTACCAATGCAAGTGCTTCAACAATTTATTGCGTACCCACTTGTCTAATTACTCCTGAATCAACTAAAACTTCATTCTTCAAGAATCACTTGTCCTGTTTATCCAATGTTTCCTGGAAGATTATCATTTTAGAACTCCGAGTGAAAGGCAACAGAGTGGAAAAAAATTAAATGAAATGAAATAATGAAAAGAAATTAAATCAATTTGCATCTGTTTTAGAAAGAGTGTTGTACATTACAGTTTCATACATTTACTCCACTTATTCTACATATTTTAATCCGCAGTTCACTGCTTACTAAAATTTTAAGTCCGTCCATTGACGGCATAGGTACTCTCGATTAGGAAATGAATCGAAGGCTTAATTTCTTTTAAGTAGACACTTTCTAAACGGGAGATAGCGGAAACCTTATAAAGAGGCGCATAAAGTGTGGTGCAGACTCTGTTTAGACGCTATACTCCTGTCTTATCGCTTCACAGCATTACTTGATAATATGGTGACCATGCCGTGAAGGGTTAATACAAAAGGAGTGGCCGTGCTCTCCGCTCTATTTAAAATATTGTACACTATTGGCCCCGCTGTACCCAATCGGAAATTTATAGGCATTTATCGGATACGTTTCACTATTTTCTCATAAGCAGCCGAAAAAAATGCCTATAGGCAGCCGATAAATGCCTATAAATTTCCGATGGCGTATGGGCGAAAAGGTTTGGTAATTAAGTGAAAATAACGGAACTTTCCTTTCGAAATGTTACTTCCCGGCAGATTATGAAAGACAATGATCCGATGCCGCCCCCATAAACTTCACATAATTGCCTATGATTTCTGATAGTGTAACACCCTTGTTAAATAAGGCAGAACGTGAGAACAAAAAGCGATGTGTATATAGAGCTAATTGATATACGTCTTTGGGAGACGTGAGCTTAGTGCTTACTTGGTGTTCATGTACCCTCTGTGAACGGTATCTTTTTTTTTGCTTTTTCCCTTCATTTTCGAGTTGCTTTTCCCATGGCGGGGATCATCCGTGTATGGGTTTTCTGTGTTTCTTGGCGTGTTTTTCTATTTTCCTTACTGCATGTGCATGATAGAGACGGAGGTTTTATGACTCTTTGTAATGAAATGAAACATACATACAAACTGCGTAATACATAAAGATGAGCTCAAAACTGTTGTGGAAACGAATATCTCTCAATCAACGCTCGAGTTATTGGCAAAAATGTGTGAATACTTTGAGTGCGCACGTTTGATTAAACTGCTTTGTTTTTGTCTGGGATCAAGCCAAGTAAACTTTCAGCTCAAAGTTGGATTTTTTCATGCTTAACGACCTTATGCTAATTGTATGAAAAACAAAGAGGAAAAGCACTTTAAATTTTTGTGTTCATCGATTAGTTTGGAAAAAGAATAACAGAAGATTGAGGGCTTTTCACTAAATTTTCTACGCAATTAAAAATGGAAGTCTCTTTCATTTTCCTCTGTGTGTTTTCTATATAAATAATTGAGTTTCTTTCGTTTTCTTTGGACACATTTTTAATTCGGAGGGGAGAAATGAAAACTTTCGTCTAATTTTCTTAAGTTATTAGCATGCGAAATACGCTATTATTGTTCCATCAAACTTATGTTGTTGCTGCTAGAGCTAGAATATCTCTACTGACGAATTTTCCTCACTGTTTCATCAAGTGAACGCAACTCCACAATCGTCGCTTTTTGTTTATTTGCCTTTCAGAATAAATTCCACGAAGCTTTTACAGTGCTCATATAATATTCCCTCCCTTTCTATACCATCCGAAACCGCAAAGAAATATCGTTCATTTTATCTGTCTTCAAAGCGCAAAGGTAAATGACAGTTTCGTTTTCTATAAACAAGAAATTATTTCCAAGCGTCCTTTACCGATGCAGAAGCATAAACTTCCCCGTAGGGTGTTTTTACACCGCTATTGAACTATTCACCGTAAATTTTTCCTTTTCCAGCTGGCGGCGGACCATCAGCTCTAGCTCCCTCCAGCTCGTCGCTTCCACTTCCGTACCCTCGAACACCGCAACTCCGCCAAATGGTTCCGACAGTGGGGTCTGCGGGACGCTCTTCATCCCATCACACCAGATTTTGTTTCCGCTCTCGGCGCAATTAGAGAAGAGCTTCGCCGACGGGGCAAGAAATTGCCCCGAAAAAATCTTTGGACGGAAGCGCCTCGGGTTCACAACCTGATGCATTTAGAGATGAAGTTTTTATCCTACTACTAAAATGGTTGTCGATTCAACTAAAATTGAGGCTTCTGAAGTGGGAGCTGCTGAGTAGGATATTTGCGTAAAAATTGTAATTGTTTTTGTTGCAGTACCCGCTCCTGCTTCAAAGCCTGCAAGCGCTTGCAGGTGATTCTTTTACAGCAATTCTTGGAGTATATGCCTTTCGCCTTCCTGTTAGGATCCAGTTTTATTAACGTACTGTTTATGGACATGGAGCCCAGATCCAGTTCTCCCACGGTGCACATGGTTTAAATGCAATTTTACAGTGGTATTTTTATTGGAACAGAAGTCCATTTCCCCACATGCAGACAGTTGAGATTTAGTTTTGTGGTAGTATGTTTGTAAGCTTCGGTCCAATGTCATTACTGTAGTTTATATTTCTGTTTTATGGTGCGTGGGCTTCACAAACGCTTCAAGCTTGCTTATTACTGGTATTAGTACCGTTGTAGACCATACTGCATGTATTGTAACGCTCACGCTTACCAAATTAGACCTTCTGCTAATTTGGTTAGATTTCATCAAATAGCTGGCTGTAGACGGACCAATAAGTCCATTCTCAGAGAGCAGTCGGGACTTACGCTCCAGCCCTCGATGAGCTATTGCCATTATGTCAGAATCATTTAGATATCTGACGAAGAAAGAAGAAGAAGATAAAAATAAGCTCAGCCAAGGAGTTGTTTGTGTAAGTACGATGAATTGCTGCAGATCTACGGAGCTCGGAGATGTCAAGTTGGCTGGGGCATGAAAGATAATGGGTTACGGTGGCTGCCGAAGTGTTGGCCGTTAAGAGTTTGTGACTCCTGAAAGAGGAGTTCGTAGCTTGGGAGGCTGTGGCTCCCGATGTTTGTCATAGACGATTTTTTAAATGCATTGACTGTCTCTGCACTGACAACCGGCTTTTCACTTTGAAAAGCCAAAAAAACTGCTGGTTAAGAGTAATTCTTTGATTTTTGTGTTGTAATTTAGGCCTTTGTTTCGTGGGCGATCATTAACGTCTTTGTCACAATGTCCCGTCGTAGGCACGTACGTCGTTGAAGCCATTCATGTACATAAATGTTTCTATCAGATGCCCCTAGCTGAGTCGTCTTTGCTTGAGAGAGACGAGCCCCACCTCCTGTAGGCGACACTCGTGTGACTTGTTTCGCAACTGAGGCATCGATTTCGTAGCTCCGCGTTGGATATATACTTTCCGTTTTATTAATATCATTGCACTAATGCGGCGACCAGAATTGAACATATTTTAAATGTTCACTAATGCTTTGTACAAACAAATGATTAGGCCCTTGGATTTTTACTCAAAATTTCTTGTAGTGAACTCCAGTACTCTGCTTGCCATTTTGACACTCTTGTCAACTTGCTGACTGTGTTGTAGTTTATTTGTGATAGTTAGTCCCAGATTCCCGGTCACGTTGTTGGGTCCCAGCTGTTAGTTTTTCCTGTTTATTTACAGTTGGGCCCAACGTGCATGGCACATTAAAGCTCATCTGCCACGTTGTGGTCCATTCCATGAGGCGGTCAAGGTCTTGTTGGAGCTCGATTCTACGCCTGGCAGGATGACAGTTTAGTGTCATCTGCAAATTTACTGATTTTGCTGCGGATGTTAATTTAGAGAACTTTACTAATAAAATGTTTTCTAATTAACACACGGGCTCTAAACCAGGTGAAAACTATTTGTAGTGCTACAAGGAGTGTACTTATTGGTATGAGACACATATTTTATAGCACTGTCCGCTACTAAAAGGTATAATTAATTTTGATGAAGAAATAGCGTCATTTTGGTGAAGTTCTTGTCACCCCTACCCCCGTAGACTTTCAGTCATGAATTTGTATTTCTTGTTTATTAATGCATTCCTTGCAGCACCAAGTGCCCCTTGCTTCTTATATGAAGTCTCCATTTAGAAAATAGTTGCTGAAGTTCAGTCCATTATCCTTAGACCTTATTTCGCGTTTTGACAGTGTTGCGTCATATAAAGTACAGGTATACTTGTATATATATATATATATATATATATATATATATATATATATATATATATATATATGTATAAAACTAGAGCACTCTAAGAGCGCATACCTCCGCCAAGCGAGGCAATGGTAGAAAAAAATTAAATTTGGCTCTGAAACCATGATTTTCTTTGTATCAACTCCAAAATCTAATCATCTGTGCCTTTTGAAAATAATAACAGCTTGTGCAATTTTCTTGAAGATCCGTTCATAACTTTTTTAGTTATACTGCTAAAAAGGTTATGACAAACATGAGTCAAACATACAAACGAACAAACCGATCTGCACCAAAATTCAAGCATTTATGTTTTTAACATTATTAACAACCCCTATAAATTTCATAAAGATCCATTTATTATATTTGAGTTATTGTGCTAACACGCATAAAAATAAAAACAGTGAGAAACAAATGAACGAACAAACGGATCATCACAAAAATTTAGTCATATACTCATTGTGATATACCTAATAACTCATATGAGTTTCATAAAAATCCGCCCATAACTTTTTGAGTTATGGCATTGAGAAAAGTGAGACAGACAAAAAAAAAAAAAAAAACAAACAAACGGATGGATGGATCTTCATCAAAAGTTAATCATCTGTTTCTCCTAACATACCCAACAATCCCTGCAAGTTTCGTCCAAATCGGTTCATAACTTTTTGAGTTATCTTTGTGACAGACAGAAAAACACACAAACACGACGAAAATATTGCCTCCTTCGCGGAAGAAATTAAAAGCAATGCCAAATCATAGGTTTACTATATGGTATCTTTATTGTCAGAGCATCAGCAACGCGAGCTTTGCAAATATTTCACTTACAAAAAGAAAGAAGTATTGTTTTTAAGTTCTAAGAGAGCTGGAAAAACTCAATAAAGATATAGCGTAAACCTACGAATCGGTATGGTTTTCAGCTAAACATATATAATACTACCCAATTTTTGGAGCAAGTGTCCATCTTTTGCCGTCCTGCCGATGCTTAGAGTCGAACTGAATTTCAGTAATATTTTCGGAACGCCAGTCCCATTTTCCCTGGACTGCAGACCCCTGGAATCCAATTTTTTCCTCATTCTGGATCACAGGTTTGGTCTCCCTCCCTCGTGTTTCCCTGCATCGCTTATGATCCCAAAATATCTCGAAACTCCCTCGTGAAATGCAATCCGAAGGATAATTGTTTGCGTTGCGACGGGATTGTTTACCTCCAGAGATGGCGGCGGTACTGTCTAGCTTCTTCAAAAATAGGGTTTTTAAATTTTTATCTTCGAATATGGAATTTCTAAATTTCAGCTTCAAAAATAGAATTTTGTTAATATTTCAAGTTCTTAAACAGCATTTCTAAACTCGTAAATTCAGAAATAGAATTTGAAAATTTCTAACTTCGAATACAAATTTCGAAGCACTTACTTTCAAAAGTGGAATTTCAAAACTTTCATCTTTAAAAATAGAATTTCTAAATTTTTAACTTGAAAATAGGATTTCTAAACTTGTATCTGCATAGGCGCCGGATGCAACGCTTGTAGGTTGCCAGGTTGTAGAGTATGGTCGAGTGGCCGTCAAGATCTGAAAGCAAAATCGGGCATCACAACTCGCAGTTAGGTAGGATCTCATGTCTTGGAGTACGACCTTGTGCACGATTTAGAGCACGATCACTGTGCTCAGCGACTGGCACCACAGGTCACGGCGCCAGGTCGAAGAGTACGACCCGGCGTAGGTCAAAACTTGGAGAGCTCATGATCCATCTACAGCTGCACATTTTCGATAGCAGAACTTCTCAAACGGAGGCTGGCCGATTCTAACGAAGGTCCAGAAACGTAGACACATTCGGTGCCACCTATTAAAAGAATTATGAGAATAGACGACCCCATATTGAAGAACTAGCAGGATGCTGTGGTAAAACTTCATAGTGTTTACTACAGTGCAACTTAACGGTTTGCGATGGTGTTGCTGAAGAAACTGTTTTATGAACGTGTAGGGGAAATAGGCATGCTCCAGGACTTGACTTCTGGAAACGGAGACCCCTCTCAAAACAAAGATAATATTTCTCTTTACGCTTCCGAAGTCCCACTGAATTTGTTGCGCTTACATGCATTTATTATATTCGAATACGCAATATTCTCTAAATAACCAAACTAGATATGCATAATACATGCTGTACTTGCAAAAATTAATTTGGGGTTCAGCGTGTGAATACACATCGCGCTGCAGCAGAGCGATAGCGAGGATGCATATTCTACAGTACCATGTGTGTGTCCGCAGTGTCTGTTCGGGACTCAGCCAAGGTTGTGTCCAGAAGACAGTATCGTGTAAGGCTGTGCCATGCTGGGGGCTGTAGATTTAAGCAAGTTATAGTTGTTTTCACCCTGAAACGACAACAGCATGGCCAGCCTAGATATACAGGGTGTTGGGTAATTCGATGCATTTATGTTAACCATATTTACAAAAACGCAAAATGAAACGACTTTCAGGAATGACAAATTTCATAACTCCTTCGATTTCGAGAAATGATGACCTGAAATAGTTAAAGGTTTCCCCTAGGATGCAGGGTTGCGGAGTCGGAGTCGGAGCCGGAGTCGGAGTCGGCCGGAGTCGGAGGATTTGAGGCGGAGTCGGAGGATTTGAGGCGGAGTCGGAGTTGGAGTCGGAGTCGGATTCTCACTTGCTCTAGGAGTCG
>LQNS02276883.1:15867221-15885369 GCA_001587735.2 Parhyale hawaiensis | reverse complement strand
GTCGGAGTCGGAAAATCTTGAGGGCCAGGAGTCGGAGTCGGAGTTGGAGTCGGAAATTCTGGAGGACCAGGAGTCGGAGTCGGAGTCGGACCTTGAACCATCCGACTCCGCAACCCTGCTAGGATGGGCTTACAGTGCGGCATACCGAAAAAAGAATCTAAAAGTATTAGATTGTCGTTTTTGGTATGCTAAAACGTGCGCCAGCAGCCTGCCTAAGACTTTAGATTTTCCTCGTTGGCTGCACTGTAAGCCTATTCCTACGGGAAACCTTCAACTATTTCAGGTCATCATTGCTCGAAAACGAAAGAGTTTTAAGGTTTTTGTCACTCATGAAAATCGTTTCATTTTGTAATTTTCTATACATGGTAAAAATATGCGCATCGAATTATACAAAACCCTGTATACCGATGTACATACTGGATGTATAATGGAGTTTTAAGAAGTCTTGTGGATGATTTGTTTGTTTGAAGAAATGCATAGTGTATACAGCACGATTACAGAATATGTTATTACAGGTACAGGTTAACTGCGTTTCTTATTTTTCAGGTGCAGTTTTCGCTGGCGTGTTATCCCATCCAGTAAATTAGATACTTCAGAGTTTATTACTTTTATACGTGCTATTATATATAATAAGTAATCAATTTTATGTCAGTGTGACTTCAAGCAGTTCTGAACACCAATTTAGAATATGATTAATTTTAACAAGTGTTTTGAAAGTAAAGTAATTTCAACCATAGTAGAACCTGGACCTGTTATCCTAAATATTTATGCATTACAAGTGTGATATGTGCGTTGAAAAATTAACGAAGAGTTCAAGTACTGCTGATTAGTGCTGACAAGTTGATTCCAATTAACGTCAAAATCAATAAACTAAGTGGACAGTGTGCAGTAGCGGTTTCTTTCTGCTGTGTACAGAAAAATAAAACTTGAAAAACTTTATACTGGCGCTGAGCTACGTTTTGTGTTGGGCGTATTATAATAATAACACTAGTAATAATAATAATCAGGTGCTATCAATAATCATAATAATAATAATAAATGCTGACGTTGATTGAAAGCATGCTACCTCCCCTTCAATAAAAAAAATTAAGTTACGGTAAAAACTTCAAACTGAAGTTTTCGGCAAAATTGGTGATTAAGAAAAGGGTGTTGACTAAGCTGTGTTATATAAACTCTTTTCAGTCTAAGTAGGAATATGCCATATTGAGAAATGTTTCAATTCACCGACATCTTATCGCGTTAGAAGCGCAGATACTGGTAATATTATATTGCAATAATGCTCTACTATACCATTGCGAATTATTTCATCTTCATAATGAACTACAGAAATTCGTTGTAAAAATACAGAAAGAGCACGTTATTGTTATCATACTGTGAACTGTTGTGAATAATGAACTAGTTATGCGTCCTGCATGCGGGCATCATTATGGCAAACTGACGTAAAAGTATCTTCCAGTTATCAAGCGCTGTATACCAACCAACAGAATGTTATTAAGCCGACGTGAATGATCTGTACAAAATCCATGTTGCAATGAGTACGGCATCGTGCAAACGCTAACGTTCCAGACACATTCGAAATTTGACAAGAATGCGAAACTGTGCACATTCTACGAAAGCAACTACTTTTCGCCAGGCTCATGTGAATGTTGACGCAATATTGAACTAGTTTTGCAAATAACGCCCCTGTGAATTGACGACGCATAGCGTACTGAGACGATTCGCCATGGCCACTCGTCCTCGTCGTCACAGCGTGGTGACGCTTCGTCTCACCGTCACATCTGATGATGTATTTAGTGATGAAAGTTCGCCTACCCTCACCCCGAGATCTCGGGTTCTACCGCGCGGTCGAAACTACCTTCCCCGAACACCGACCTCCCCTCTACACCGAACCCCGACCTCCCCTTTACACCGAACACCTTCGTCTCCCCTTCACAGAGCTCCAGCTTCCCCTCTTCACCGTAACCCGCCATCTCCTTCACTCAACCGTACCCCGACTTCACCCATTCCTCCTGCGTCGCCTCTTCGTAGAACACCCTCTCCATCACCCTTATCTCCCAGGGCTTCTTCAAGCCAGTTCCGGTACGACAACTCCCCAGGGTCTCCAGCTGGAGGTGACCTGCACTCCCCTCGAGGCGATGCTTCCCCCTTAGGGGGCTCCGCCCCAAGTAACCCAACGGGGCTCATGAGAAGATCATCTCTTCTGATGGTGCCGGCCATGGGCTGCCACGACCCTCCGTCGGAACAGTTCCTGAGGCCTCCCAGACCCCGGTCTTCTTCCCTGGCAGGCGGCGCTCTGCATACTCCTGACCTCCTAAGGTGATCTATTGTATTAAATAAGAATTGATACAAATCCTGATGTCTTGTGGCTGTGCGGCCCAGCCATGTGGACGAAAAATGGCGCAAATCATGATTTTTGCGGTCTAGTCACGTGAATAAAAAATGGCGCAGATCTTGATTTCCTGCGGTCTAATCACAAGAATAAAAAATGGCTCAGATCCTAATTAGAAGCGGTCTAGTCACATGAATAAAAAATGGCTCAGATCCTAATTAGAAGCGGTCTAGTCACAAGAATAAAAAATGGCTCAGATCCTAATTAGAAGCGGTCTAGTCACAAGAATAAAAAAAAAAAACGGCGCAAATCCTAATTTTCTGTTACCCAAGCCTGGTGGTAAAAATGATTCGAGTCCTGATTTCCTGCGGCTATATCTTAAAAATAAACTGACGCAGGTACTGGTGTCGTGCGCCTTATCATAGGTATGAAAGTGGCGTAATTCTTGATTTCTTGCGGCCCTTCGGCCCCGTCGCAGAAAAAAACAGAGTCTATATCTATTTTATGCATCCCTGTAGTATTATCATACAATGTGCTGGGCTGCCGGTGTCTAACTGTGATATAGCTTATATTTTTCTCTTATCTATGATATTAATTACGGTTCAGGGCTGTTTATGCTTATTGACTAACGTCTTTGTTTTTGTACTGCGAGAAAATCGATAAAATTACGAAACTTTTCTGGAGCTTTTGTTCCCACTATTTTTCTCGTAAATAATGGATTTATATCGTTTAGAAAGTTCCGCAAAATTCACAACCGTTATTTTCGAAAATGTTCAGATCAACCCGTTTTACAAAAAAAAAAAAATCATGAAAATTTACGGAAAACACAATCCTAACTTTTATAAGACTTGTTTAACATATGTGCTGTTATCCTTCTTCGTAAAGTTAACAGAAAATTTTTCCTAGTTTTGTTAACACAATTTTAGACTTTAATTTTGATGAAGAAAAACAGTATTTGACGATCGCGTTGTGATTTGCGGACAGAATTCACAGTAGAATACTTGTAGGAAATCCATGAAAATTTCTTTGCCAATTGATACAAGTTTGATTACCATAATCATATGAAAATTCTAGCTCGTGATAGCTTAGACCTGCTGGAAGTTGGCTACCGAGGAGAATGTCACTTCGGAGAGACGTTCACTGTCAACATATGTTGGTATAGAATATAATTTATCAGAAGGTTTGAGTTCAGATCTGCTTTATGCTCGTATCTTATCTCACAATCTATTTCTGTTTGGCGCCGATTGCTTGAGTCCCTTGAAGCTGATCTGTACCAGTGCCCCATTCCCCTGAAGCTAGCCTGTGCAGGCTCTCCCCCCCCCTCCTTCCCTCCAGGTCCCCTTGAAGCTGACCTGTACAGGCTGTCCCCTACCCCCTCTCGTCCCCTTGAAGCTGTCCTGAGCTGGGCTCCCATCCCTCTGAAGCTCAATTGTACTGGTCCCTCGTCCCCCAGAAGCTGACCTGTGAAAATTCTCCCTACCGCCTCTTGTCCCCTTGCAGCTAACCTGCTATGGGCCTCTGTCTCTTTCCTCCTTCCAATGAAGCTGCGTTGTACTTGGCTCCGTCCCTTGAAGCTGATATGTGTCTTCGTCAGGTACCTGACTGAGGTACGTGAGAGGGCCGCAGGTCCTTTGGGGCCCACCAGCTTCAGCCTGGACAGCTCAGAAGGCGAGCAGAGCGACGCAGATGACGACACGGAGGAGGACCTCGGCGGGAGGTCGGCCTCCCGCTGCAGCCAGCGCAGTCAAAGGAGCCAACGCGCGTCGCCCTTGCCTGGTGAGGGGGTAGAGTTCGTTATTGTTGTCGTCGTGACGGCCTCACTGTGAACTCCGTCCGGAGACGGACGGGAAGCGGAGTAAGATAAGCAAAGGAAGGGTGAGAAGAAAGAACCCCCTGGGGGTCCTCCCAGAGATGCACGGTAGTGAGTGCCGTTGGAAACGCATTACACCTAAGTATGTGGGAGAATGATTGCACTCGTGGATGGAGGTAAAGGGTTATTAAGCTTAAGCAGAAAGAGCAAATTGGGGTGGTAAAAGGGCTAAATACATTGGTAAAAGATTGATATGTTGGTGAACGAGGAGGGTAAGCGTGCGCCTTGGTTTTTAACGAGTCTGTTGATAATTTCTGTTGGCTTTTAATTACTGGCTATATCGCAGTCTTCATTGCAATTTTTTAATGGATAAAACACATTTTGACCGCCAAGCCTGTTAGTTCTTACGTAAACCTTCCTCTTAGTCAGAAAATGCTCGGCTTCGAATAAAATATCTCTTGTCCACCTTGCCTCTTGCATTAATCGTCATTACTAGCAACAAATGTTTCTCTATTTAAAGATAGAAAATAACGCTCGGCTGTCAGCCATGTTGCCAGCGGATGACAGCCAGACAGCTGTGGGCCGCATCGGTCTCTGGAGAATGGCTCTCACTTACGTCAATTACTGCAGGTCGTGTTTTCTGTGGTCGCCGGCAGCTATTCATTTGCTGTGTTCCTCTCTCTCTGGTGACGTAGTTTTTGTGTTTGTTCTTCCGTTCTTGAAGATATCGTGTCGAGGAACAAGTCGTTGGTGTTTTTCACAATATTTGGTTGAGGAAACGCTCTCTGCTTATAATTTTTCAACCCAAGGATAAGAACTGTGTTACATTTGAGATTTTAAAAACCGTCCGGTTTTTGTAATATGCGAGGGTTACAATACTGAAAAAGCTAGCAGATACTGAACTTGCCTGTGTCGAATTTACAGCGTCTACCGGGGATTACGTTTCTGACCCATTTCTCAACCTATTTGGTAAATCTGGCACCTTTTCACAATAGGGCTAAACACCTTCAACAAAAAAAGCTATTCATAATGCAGTGTATTTATCAGCAAAAAAATAAATTAAATTAAATTATGGATCATTTTAGGTTATATCTACGTGTCTGAGCTTTGTTGGTCGTCATCCTCCCTTGCATAGTTTATATTGACAAATTTTTATTCGTTCCTCATAAATACAATCTGACATCACTATAGATAAATAGTTTCACATTTTGTTTGAGCTGTCTAGCTTCATTAAAAACATTTTATAAATATTTGTGCAAAATATCTCTGAACAATCACTTCAGATTTCCTGTCAATATCCAAGTATAACCCAGTCTACACCTATGCCTCTTACATGCACCCTGATTTATCACTGAGCATTTGCATTTATGCATAATCTGTGCATTATTCCTACGTCAGCATGTACTCTTTGTATCACTTTAATCACTAAACGTTATTATCTTCGAATGACCTCTTCGCTTTTCCTCATGTGAGCATACCTCCCGATCGATTTGCTGAATCATTTTGCGCTAACATGCTAAATTAGTCTCCGCTTCATCCAGAGGTCATCAATATTTCTTGAATAATCATGCCATCAATCACTTCAGTATTAATATTTTCAAATAATCTCAACGTAGTCTCCCATGTCATGAATATGCACAGGTCAACGGCAGGGTCCTACCGCTTACCACCACCCCCCAGTATCCCCTATGTCCAGCAACAGGGGGCGACGTCCCCTGCACAGGTCCCCCAGGTCATCTTCATACCGCTCCCCGTCGCCCCACTCACCTGAGGCGGCGCGCAGGTGAGTGACCATTCCTAATATTATGGAATTATCCTTGCTCAGCCTGCAACATTAAGAACTGGCGGACCGTTCCGAGAGGGCAGATCTCTGCCATGCAGCGAATGCTTACGAAGAACTTATTTTTTTTTTCAAGTCTACGAAAAATTTAATTTTCTTCTGAATCTAAGATTTTTATCATCACCACAATGTGATCACCTGTTTCTCATCAGATTCCTAGTTGTTAACGTAAATTTCATGAAGATGCGTCGATAACTGTTTAAAGTTAGATTCTGATAAACAGTAAGACGCGAACCAACAGATTACCACAAGAATTTAACCATTTGTTCCATGTACAATCCGAACAGTTCCTGTATGTTTTGTAAATATCCGCTAATTGTCTTTGTGAGTTATGTTGCTCACAAATATAAACAAATACTGAGACACAGAAATAGACCATCAGATCATCACCGAAATTTGGTAACTTGTTCCTCGTATTATTTATAACAGTTCTTGCGAATTTTATGAACATCCGTGCGTAATTTTTTGAGTTATGTGGTAAGAAAAAAAACGGACAGACATCCGAACGAGTGGACGGACCTTCACCGAAAGTTAATCATATTTTTGTAACATACCAAACAATCTCTACAAATTTTATGAAACTCTTTCCATAACTTATTTGAATTATTTTGGTGACAGACAAAGCGACAAACTGATCTATGCTCCGACAAAAAGCTCCTTGTCAAAGTTAAGTTTATCGGTTAGCCCATTCCTAAAATTATGGTGTTAGCCTTTCTGAGCTTCAACAGTTAGTTACTTAACAGTTGAAACGAAGAACTCCAGGATTCAGACTCCTGAAGAAAATCAGACTGTCAAAAAATAAACGACTTACTTTCCTCAGATTCTTGGGAACAGTGGGTGTTAGACTCCCACTCCGAATATACAGTCTTAGATAGCTAGTTAAAAGAACTCTCGTCTGGTGCATGAGCGCACTATCACCCCTCATCAAAGCGCTAGCGGAAGGCTGTCTTTCAGTAGCCCTATAGTTCTCATGGGTATATACATGAAAGCCTCTAAAGGCACCAGACTTGTATTCATAAGCATTAACACAATTTACCCAACATGACCAGGGTAAAGAACTTCGTCGGCAATTGTTTAACCCTGTAGATAACGTGATATTAATAATACTAATACACTGGTGATCCTCCATTAATGCAGCATTCGCTTATGTGATTACCCATTAATGCGGTAAAAGTTTGTTCCTGCTATTCCAGGTATGCCGGGAACAAATAGCTTTACGCGGTACCATAACGCAACTTTTCGGTCCCGGCATCACTTCTAAGGCGCACGTTAGGTCGGCTACTTCGCAGTGGAAACATCAGTCTTTGCATTTGTGTATAAAATGGCCCCTACAAGTGAGTCAAAACAAAAGTAGTAATAAATTAGGTATCAACAAGAAGATGTGCATTTTAAATAAATATGGAGAAGGTAAAAAGTGTCAAAAGTTGCAAAAGTCTTTAGTATAATTGAAAGCTCAGTTGGAACTATAAAAACAAATGAGAAGCGTACTAGAACTTTTGCAAACATTTCAACTAGAGCTGCAGCTAAAAATCTGAGCAGCACCCAACTATGCGGAAATTCCATTCCGGTCTAGACAGACCGCATTAATGGAGGATCGCCAGTATGTATTATCATTTTTCGTATAGGAATTTCTGGAACTATTTGTAACATCCAAAAATGTTTAAATTAGGCATGAAAGGCTTACTGCTATATCTATGTTATTTTTGTCTAAATTTTGGTCATGTAGGAAGAAGATGAAGTTTGTATCATTTGCATAGAAACTGTGTTTGGGTTTTGCCACCGCTTTTTATATTAGAGTTGGAGGGGGCGAAGAACTAATTCTTAGTAGGTGCCGAGTTGTCACTTGCACTCATTGGAGGGTCTGAGCTTGCACCCATCAGCCTAAAAACAAGAAAAGAGAAGTTCGACAAGTTTATAAGGCACTGTTCATGCTAGTACCGGCGAAACTGAAGGGTTCGATCGTGAACAATTTTACAAAATATTGTAGGACTGGCTATTGAAAATGAGAGTGAATAAAAGCCCATGCGTTCTCACCTGTCCAAAATAAAGCCACGCGTTATGCACGGCCAAACAGAGGAGTCGACCCTCTATTGGGGACGAACTTGCCGGAACATGATTGGTTTCGGCAGCGTGTGACGTCATATATGATATTCTTTTGGCCACATCGAAAGTAAACTCTGTTCTATTTTCTTAACCAATGATCCCTTTGCTTTTTTGGCCAACAATTTTGTTTTTATATCGTGCGGTGATCGAGATATGGTATCTCGTGCTATCGTACGTCTGACGGCTGAGATTACTGCTAGTTTAATTTGTCCAGGCAAATATTTGCTGTTTAAGCAAATCATGTTCGAAATTAATTTATTACGTGGATGAATTCAGTTGGATTGTATTGAAAGAAAAAATTAGTTATTTCCGTGATAGTGACGCCTCGTCTTTTTATGACAGCACTGTATTGACAGTCTGTGTTGCTCACATCAGTCGTGGCCGACTGTTACCCAACGAATGCCTCCTCCATACCAACTCTCACCCAACAAATACCCATCAGGCCCAGTCGGCGCAATCACCGTAGGAAGGATAATCGCCATAGAACCTCTCTGCCAGATTGGTTCCATTTCGGCTTTTCCCGTTTTCCGTTCGTTTTTTTTTTTTCGCTCTCGACACTTCGAGAAATGGTCTGGCCCAATGGGCATTTTTATCAAGAAGTACGGAGCTGGTATGGAAAGTTGGAAAGTCTACAGACAGTCCAGAACACCCTACAGTGAATGTTATAATCTTAGTTACTTTACTGCATAAGTTGTAAACGAATTGTGCACAGTCTAATACTGAAATTTCATGTCGCCAAATGCTATCATCGGCTTCTAATGCAGCTTAGATTCTTTATGGTGTACACTTAACTGACTACCTTATGCACTTTTACGAGTAAAATAATGTATCCGGAAAATCCACGGACATGTGGAACACGATTCAAACTATAGCTGGTCTTGAGATAAAGTTTCATGCAGCTAGGTGCAGTGAGTACGTAAAGATAAGTTAGTCTCAAACAATCCCTTAGTCCCTAAGTTGAACATTTATTCCCGAATGAATAGTACTATTGGTAATCTCCACAAATGTATAGAGTAGGCGCGAAAAGATAATAGTTGTTCAGTACTTGAACTATTTACTCGATTTTTTTCATACTTGCCTTACATACTGCAGGAGCCTGCCAATAGGTCTGCAGTACGTAAACGTTCCGGTTACTTTAATACTCGCTTCACGTATCCTTCTAACGTACACCTCCAACGCATTCAAGACTCGGTCAATACTCCTTCATTACTTATTGGTACATTCCGTACACTCGCTAGACGCGCTCAATACTCCTGCAGTATGTGCACGGCAGGCTCAAGACTCGCCTAATACTGCTGCAGTCCATGCGCGACACGTTCACGACTAGCTCAGTATTCGTGCGTCAAGGAGGTTTAATGGAGAAAGGAAACAGCAACATTTCATCGTACTGGTCGGGAAATGTTTTCGTTCTTCCATAGCTGTTCCCTTCCCACCAATCACAGGCTCCCAGCTATCTTTAATTTTCCTCCAATCACAGTCGTCCAGCCATTCGTGTAGCCAATCAGCGAGTCTGCCCTATCGGAAACTTCTGCTTCCGATCTCCATAGTCGTTGCTTTACCTCCTTGTCCTGCCTTACGTGTACGACACACTCAAGACTCGCTCAATACACCAGCATTACGTGCACGACACACTCAAAACTCGCTCAATACACCTGCATTACGTGCACGACACGTCAACACTCGCTCAATATACTGCCCGCATGTATAGGCCTAACAACCCCAGGCCTATAACTCAAGGGGCTGGAGCGTGAGACGGTGGGAGGCACCGCAACAGCTGCAGTGGAATAATTCATGTCCTTCTGCCCTTGCAGGTCTCCGTCTCCCCGGCGTCGCAACTCCTCAACTGCTGACTTGCAAAACGTGAGTTACTTGCCCTAACAGCATGCTTGGACGCTCCATAAGCTGTGTTGCAATTTGAGCTTCGGGCCGCCCGAAGATTCTTATGGATGGATCGTTGTCTTGTAAAATTTTGCAGCAGTGATATATCATCACTATACAATACTGTAGTTCATATCTTATGTTTATTTATATGTAGCTATATTTACTAGTTTATCCTTACTGTAAATTATTTCGTTGATGTATTCATTATATTATCACTATCTATGTCGCAACTCGTATCTTAGGTTTCTTTCTACCGTAGATATATTTATATTTTATTTTCACGCTCGGATATGACCCAAAAGGCGAACATTAGGCCAGGTTGGAGATGCTGACAAAAATAAGGAAATCTAAAAAAAAAACGTATCTCTTCCTTTGACAAATTCAAAATGGAATCGTTGAAGACGTGGGCAGTACTTCTCAGCAGAATCATAGATACTCATTTTTTCTTTCTTCCCCCATAAAGCTGTTTACTTTGAGCTCACATTTTGAATGTTTGTTAAATCAACGAAAGGAAAAGGATAAGACATTCTTCTGAGCGGAAACTGCAGCTGCAGCGTCTCTGACAGCCAAAGTCTACTGCGAGGACGCTGATCTAACAAACCAGAAATTGGCACGGTCTGAGGTTCGCAGTTGTCATATTGAGCCTGCCGTTATTTGATACCATAGCTCGCACGATCTTGTTGAGCCCAACTGTCCTCTCCTGTTGATCTCAGCAGTAAAGTTATTTGTAACAGGACTCAGTACATATATGAGTTTGGAATATGCGCTCCCGTTCAGTTGGCCTTTAGATGATAATCTCGCAGCTAAATTACTACACAGACCAAAGCCAAGGCCCCCGAAAGTACAGGCTTGAGTCTGTACGTCACGAAGACGGCCCGAGCCGTATAGTCCACGGATGAATTATTATCGGCAGGCTGATGTTTTTTTTTTATGCCCTCTGCTTTAATTATAGCACCAAAAAATTATTTTGAGCTCCTATTTGGTGCCGGCTCTGGATATTTTAGGCTTATCTGAATAGAAAACTCAAATAATCGTATTCGCTATCTATAAGTAAATAGTTGAAATTCAGTTTTCCATCCACATACTTTCGAAATATGCAGAGTAGGTTGCATGAATAACAGGATGCGTCTAATAATTCGTCCAGGGCTTGTGAGTGTTCGGACCACTTTCGAGACACAGGCCCAGGCCTGTACTTCAGGAGGCTTTGCTAAAGCTCATCTGTTGAATACATACGAAATGAGAAACTGAAGAAGGTGAGTGCATCTCCTAAATGCATTTGACAGATTGTCCCAACATATCAGCTGCAAATATATGCATGGCGTGCCTGCCCTCCGGCCCTGGGCCCTGTTACCCGAGACATGGAAATTCTTTACGAATTCCTGGCCCGTATCTTATTTTTTGTCGTCCAGTCTGTCACAAAAGTTCCGTCAGCGCGAGATGAAATGTCTGCCAGACGCTTCAGGATTTATGCGTCTTCGGGAAAAGCAAAAAGACAAAAAAAAAAAAAAAAAATCTGCAAGAAACTCGCCTTTCAAAGCTGGCTTGGATTTTTTTCTAGTATCAGTTTCGTCGAAGGATCAGCGGCGCTGAAGCCAAAGACTTGTTTTGGAAATTTCCGGGTCTAGAGTGACTGAATTTTTGTTGTGTTTGTTTGCGCCAGCGTTGTTTTAGCTACCCTGTAATTGAAAAATCACGTGTTTGCTTCTGAAGATGAATGGGGTCATTTTTTTCCTCTACAGAAAGAGCGGGGACCGAGTTGGCTCCAGTGTTATACGGTATCATTTTGCGCAGCAACTAACAAACCTTCTATCTTATGAACTTCAACATAGCACATGCCGATCTACCGGGTGTGCTTGTGGATTCTCAGTGCTTCTGGCAGCCTATATGTTTTTCTCTGCAAAAATTAATTTTGAAGCACATTTTTGAAGTAGTAGAATTCATTTACTCTATAGATACAGTATATAAAGCACCGGTATGCCAAAATCTCGAGATAAAATTTAATTAGGAAAAGATATTGACTATCTGTCAGCGGAGAGACTGCATTAATTAATAACAAATACTTCCATGTGTATGCTTAGCAGCTACCCTGTTGACTTGATCATATGTGTCGGTGAAAGTAATCTAAGCTTTCCAAGTTCGAGTCTTGCCTTGATGCCTTCTCTAGATACCCTCACTGCTACGATCTGTTCAACTCGCTTAAAATATAATTTAGCGGGAATGTACTCAATGACGGCAAATGGAACTCTTAAACACCCTTAGCTAGCTGAGTATGCCCTATAAATGCATAGGGAACTGTTGAACTCCCCAACCTCTAGTTAATTTTGCGTTTGTCCAAGAAGGTAGAGGGAACTGTTGAACACCCCTAGTTGATCGCGTGTATCCATGGAAGGCATATGTAACTGTTGATCAACCCCAGTTTATTGCGTCTACCCAAGGAAATGATGCCAATTTTTTCAAAACTCTATTATATTTACTTATTACGTGTGCTCTGTAAACGCGTACGGAATCTCCCGCGTGCCCTCGGGTCTTCATATGTGCCCTAAGAAGGAAGACAGGCAGGCGGGGACGGGATGCTTCCTCCCATTCTATGATGAGAATAGACTGCAAGCCTTTGGACGTGCTCTTAGCGACATGAAGTTGTCTCGAAGGAGAATGGTTTTCACATTAAAAAAGTACCAGAAAAAAAGGCTGTTATTTGTGCCGCAACAACCATTACTGGGATTTGCTGCATTGCCGTGTGCTGCTGACCACATTAGTTGAGTGCCACTAGTAGGAAGTAATCTTTTAAGTTTGCGGGTAAATTTTTTTTAGCCAAATTTATTTTAGAAGCTAGACGTGCTCCCTGCCCGCTTGTAATCGGGCCCGCTTTCATCGCCTTCAGCCATGCATAAATATAAAATTTGTGGGTAAATTTCGTGAAGTAGAAGGAGTATTACGTAAGCAGAGTGTTGTCGCCTCCTACCATGTATATTTGTGTGGGTAGTTTGTCAACAATCGAGTATTACTGTACGTAAATATAGTAGTTTCATTATCAGCTGTATATAAATAAAATATATTAGCATGTATAAATTTTGTCTAAACATGAACATTACTCAAAGAAATTCACACTAAGATGATTATCAAACTAATAAATATGATGTCGACTAATAAATAAACTTTAACGTTTCTGGAGAGAAACCTTCCATTATCAGAAAGCTAAAATTCTAACCTGTACCCATGAATAAAAATCTTCTTCATTTCAAATGTAGAGAGGGGAGCCCAGATGATACTTGGGGGAAGTCTAAAAAGCGAATGAATATAGCTGCTTAGAGGGGCCGGATGTCAGCACATGTACAATCAGCTGATGTGGGGCTAGTTGTGGACATTGCGAAGCGGTACAGCTGAGGTCATAATGTTAAGGCTGGGTCTTGTTCTGTGGATGTGGAGGGACTCTAGTGTTGTGAGCTCGATTGGATTAAAAGAGTCTATGATAGAAAAATCTTTCTTGCTGATGGGATGGTTGTTCTGCTCAGCATGTAGAGCCTTGTTGGCAGGGAGCTAAATATGAGGGTTTTGCAAGTGGTAAATCGGTTCGGTTAGATACACCTAAATGTTGGTCAATACCGGTTTTGTTGTAGTACCACAACAAAGCCTCTGTCAGTGCAGTAAACGCATTGAAAACGTTCCTCTCTGAAGCCTACCCACATATAAACTTCAAATTCTCTTACAAAAACACATTTACCATAGGATCCTACTTTAAATTTAAAAACAAACCTCCCACACCACTTACGTCCAGGGTTATTTACGTTTTCCGGTGCAGAGGATGCAGCGCCCCGTATATCGGTAGCACTGGACAACATTTCAAAGCCCGTATTGCTCAACATTTAGATGCATCTAGCCGAACCGGTTTACCACTTGCAAAACCCTCACAATCAGTTCTCCGCCTACATGCCGAACAAAACAACCATCTCCTCAGCAAAAATGACTTCTCCGTCATAGACTCTTCCAATCCAATCTAGCTCACAACGCTAGAGTCCATCCACACAACAAGACAAAGCCCTAGCATTATGACCTCAGCTGTACCGCTTCACACTGTCCACAACCAGCACCACAGGAGCTGACATCCGGCCCCTCCACGCAGCTTTATTCATTCGTCTTTTAGACTTTTCCCAGGTAACATCTAGGCTCCGCTCTCTACGTTTGAAATCAAGAAGATTTTTATTTATAGGTATATAGGTTAGAATTTCACTTTCTGATGATGTGAGGTTTATTTCTGAAACGTTAAATTTTATTTATTAGTCGACATCATATTTATTAGTTTGAACATTATTTACGTAAGTAGACTTGTTTCACTGTCTCTAATTGAGCATCATGTTAGTAGACTGGTTTCACCATCAACTTTGAATAATAAAAATATGTATACACATATAGATTATGACTATAATTCAGCAGTGCATACATTGACTGGTTTCGAGCACGTTCAACCCATACTAAAATATGTATACACGTATAGATTACGCTTATAGTTGAGCATTAAATACGTTTACTGGTTTCGATCGCTTCCAGACACATGTATATTAAATCTGTAAAAAAATGCATGAAATGTAATCTATCTCAACAAAACAGAAGTTATCTAGATTCCGCCCTTATAAATATTTTCTCCTGATCTTACAAGCACATTTACCACAGATAATATTCGTGATACGTAACGTGTGTCATGTATATACATATTTAAGGTTTCGAACTTTTCGATATAAATTATAATTACATCGAACATAGTCTTCATACATCTTTTGCCATATTTTTGCACATTCGAGAATTTTTTATACCATTTATCTACTCAATAAAACCGACTATAAGTAGAGCATTCAGAGCGCATACCCCTGCCTGGCAAGGCAATGTTAACGAAAAATGTAAATTATGTCTGAAACTAAAATTCCTGTATATCATCACCAAAATTTGGTCATTTGTACCTCTTGACAGTAATAGCAGCTTCTGTTTTTCTTGAAGATCCAGACGTAACTGTTTGGTTTTATGTTCTTATACAAATATTTTTATAAACGTTAGTCAAACTCACAAACGGTCAAACCGGTTATCACCATTGGGCCATTTCCGCCGTGTATCATTTCTGACAATTTCAGCAAATTTCATGACGATCCGATTGTAGGTTTATTATGTTACTGACCAACACTAAAACAGAGTCAAACATAAACGGGAGAACAGGTCAACCAAAAAAGGGGTCATTTACTCCTAGTATTAACTCAAACAATTCCTGAAAATTTCGTAAGCTCCGTTCGTAACTTTGCGAGTTATGATGCCAAGTAAAAGAAAAAAAATAGGCTGATATATAAACGGGTGAACGGATCTTCACCAAAAATTAATTATCCGTTTCTCCTAACAAAGCTAACAATATCTGTAAATTTCGGAAAGATCCGTCCATAACTCTTAGAGTTATCTTGGTGACAGTCAGACAGACAAACTAACAAACTCGACAAAACATATCCATGGCGGAGATAAATATCATCTTCGTGTCGTTTCTTCTAAGCACATGTTAAATTTAATTCTGTTGGCAAATATGTTGTATTTGTATTCAAGTTTCTACTTCCGCAAGTTGTGCTCAACATAATTTAATCTTTTGCATTTAGAAGCTTGAAATAATTGCACGTACTTAAAGTGTTCTTTCCTTTTGTAGTTCTTTGAGCATAGACAGGCTCAAGCTGTAGGCGCTCATTAGCGATCAGTCTTTGATGAGAAGAAATAATGAGGACCTTATATTGTCTGCTGCGCCTTAGCTGTTGTGTTTGAAGAAACACAACCCTGGCGTTACCAACGGCATCTTCTGTAGCTGTTACTCTCTGCAGTTTCGTGCTATTTTGTTCTTGAAACTTTGGGTTAATCTGTCGTTTCCCACGGTATTTACTGTAGATGTCATTACTTTATTCAGCTTCGCGTTACTTTTTAAAAAACACTTTTCGTTGCTGATTAAAGGACAACGCAGAGCTACATAGATGCCTTGAATGTGTTTTTACTTTTCTACCAGGACGTACCAAACTTGCGTCGTTCTAAGTCGTTTTCACGGCTGTGTACTGTAGCAATAATAATAACTTGCTGGACCCTTGATAATCTCACGGTTACCTTATAGAGTTCATTTTTATTATAGTAAAGTTCCAATACACTACTGCATTTTATCTTTGCTCAAATCTCCCGTACTTTGTCGAGCCGAACACGCATCTCTGACCAAAGACACCTAGTCTAATCTGACACACAATGTTTAGCCAACGACACATCGTCCACCATCTAATTGTTGTCATTTTACCTAACGCACTGCGCATTTTTCTAACCTAACACACTTCATCTGACAAAAGATACCTCATCTAGTGCAACGGTCGTCGTCTAACCTAACGCACGTCATCTGACTCGAGATACCAAGTCCAACTAAACGAGCTTTGTCCAACTTAACGCAATTCGTCTAACATTATACTACATCTGACCGAAGACACCTCGTCTAACCTAACACACTACATCTGACCAAAGACATCTCGTCTAACCTAACACACTACATCTGACCGAAGACACCTCGTTTAACCTAACACACCTTATCAAGCCTACCGCACCTCATCTCTAAAATACCACAAAATGAACAATGGAAATGCAAACGAGTTAACATATGGAGCATAATGCACTCGCATAGTTTCGAAATAATGAAGCTGACAAAATCCCACAGCAATAAAGTGTTTCCTCCTGTGCTTTGTGTAGTGCTAACTAAAGCAGAGTTTTCAGCTTACTGGTCGCTGGCGACTAAATGTAATTTTCAGGCGTGCCAACACTTGAAAAATATTATTTTCAAACCTCATACTCCATTGTACTATACAGGAGACTCAAAGTCACCATTGTGAAATGGTCCTGTAAGAAAATAAATATGGAATCTTCATTCTCTTACTTCTTCTCTTCATCTAGCACTCTTCTTACCCTCTATGCACTGACATTTTTTATCTTGTATATTTGCCAAAGGAATCTAATCATTTACACAATCGACGTTTACCTATACAGTGCGGTAATATTGTTTGATTCTCAATAATATGAAATGAATGTGAGAGTTTTGTTGATTTATTATAATTATTTTCTTGTGGGAGCTCTCGTTTCACGAACCTGAGGTACTTGCGGCGTTGTTTTTTTTTGTGAAATTTGTACGCTTCTCTTGATCTTTGTCTCTCATGTTTTCCCGTAATTTTGCTTCCTCTACTTTCTTTCTCTTTATTCTTCATATTTTGCTTATAATTTTGCCTTTTCTAATTTATAGATCTTTGTGTCTCATATTTTGCAGATAATTTTGAATTTTTTACTTTTTTTCTCTTTATTTTTCATGTTTTGCAGATAATTTTGAATTTTTCACTTCCTATATATTTTCTTCTCTCGTTTTGAAAGTTTCGCTTGTATACTAGCAAAAAAAAAAAAAAGAAAAGAGGGAGAGAGAGAGGCGCACCAGAGCCGATTGATGTTACAGTCAATGGATAATTACATATGCATAAATGCAAATTTCGATCGGTGAGCCTTCTTGTTACAAATACGAGGCTTTCAGGCTAGCTGAATAATTCACTAGAGTCGCTGGATACATCACTGCTTATAAAACATTCATGATTAATTACACAATGAAGATCGACGGGTTCATTATTAATCATTGCCTACATCAGAAATTGCCTCTAGTAATTAACTAAATGGAATATGGTAATTGATAGGTGCACATAGCTCATCTAATCTACAATAAATACTTCGTAAGATATGCAAAATACAGCGCAAAGTACGCCAGATACTTCTCTCGGTACGTTATAGTATCACCTACATATGCACCAGACAGCACTAGACATCCAAGATACCTCAGATACATCAGCAGATACACCAGATACTTTGGTACGGCGGCTGTCAGCCGAGCCAATCTTTGTGACGAGTGGCGCTCTGCGAGGCCCCCAAGAGAGATTTGGGGATCATCTCCATCTCCTGTTAGCCCTGCCTGCCTGTTGGGCCTGTTGATCTGCCTGCCTGTTGGGCTTGCTGACCTGCCTGCCTGTTGGATCTGCTGACCTGCCTGCCTGTTGGATCTGCTGACCTGCTTGCCTGTTGGATCTGCTGACCTGCCTGCCTGTTGGATCTGCTGACCTGCCTGCCTGTTGGATCTGCTGACCTGCCTGCCTGTTGGATCTGCTGACCC
>LQNS02276883.1:15846510-15865049 GCA_001587735.2 Parhyale hawaiensis | reverse complement strand
TTGCTGACCTGCTTGCCTGTTGGGCCTGCTCTCCGCATGCCTGTTGGGCCTGCTGACCTGCCTTCCTGTTTGGCCTGTTGACGTTCCTGCCTGTTTGGGCTGCTGACCTGCCTGCCTGTTGGGCCTGCTCTCCCGTCTGCCTGTTGGGCCTGCTGACCTGCCTGCCTGTTGGGCTTGCTGACCTGCCTACCTGTTGGGCCTGTTCTCCGTCTGCCTGTTCTTCCTGCTGACCTGCCTTCCTGTTGGGCCCGTTGACGTTCCTGCCTGTTTGGGCTGCTGACCTGCCTGCCTGTTGGGCCTGCTCTCCCGTCTGCCTGTTGGGCCTGCTCTCCCGTCTGCCTGTTGGGCCTACTAATATTCTTACGATAATAAAGGCTTAGGCCTACTTTATGCGTCATCGGGTTCAATACATGATGAGTCTATAAGGAATAGCGTTTTTTTAGGGTAAAACTAGGAATAAAATAATAATAGTAACAATGATAATAGTTATATTAGTAGTGATAAGAATAGTACTATCGACAATGATAACAGTAATAATAATCAGATTTATATTTTGCGTATCAAACAATCGTCTTTCTACAAGGAACTGCACGTTTATTTGTTACTTATAGCGTTAAGACATAACTGTTCTACTTTTGACTACACATCTATCCTTCTGCGTGTGCAGGGGGTGTCCCGAATGCGGCAGTTCACGACGTCCAAAGGCAAGGTAGTCAACAGAGGAGACTCCTTCCGTCCCCGCCGCTCCGGCTCCAACACGTCCATGACGTCATCGGTGTCATCCTGCAGCCGAGAGTTCGTCCATTCCTATAGGTGAGCAAGCGACTGGGTGAGCTTCGCCCATTCGTATAGGTGAGAGATCCATTTCGTGAGCCTCGCCCATTCGTATAGGTGACAGATCCATTTTGTGAGCCTCGCCCATTCGTATAGGTGACCAATCCAATTAGTAAGTTTCTTCTTTTCGTAGAGGTGAGTCATCCAATCCTTCACATTTGTTCATTGGTGGAAGTGGAAGTAGGTCATCCAATTCGCCTGATTAAAATTTCCCGTGTTGCCTGTAAACGAAAATAAAAAGAACTTTCTAACGGCTCGAGGAAATCCTACTTACTGGACTCGAACTTGTTGAGAGTGCCCGACGAACCCCTGTGGTTACGATGATTGTAGTGATTACTCGCTGCTTGCTCTCCCGCTGGTCACGGTGCGTAATGGTACCCCTGCACAAGATGGGGTTGCGGGCATCACATCACCCGGACCTCACCCCAGGAACCTCACAGGTAGTCAGGTGTATTTTTGGGGGTGAGTGCAGGTCATAGTTCTGCAATAGATTAGATTAGATAGGCGGCAGTATACGAACCAACAGGGCCATTCTGAAAGAGACACCGAAACTTACGCCCCGGCCCTCTATGAGCTATTGCCATTATGTTAGTAGGATGTAAAAGACTGGGGAGAAGAGAAGAAGAAAAACAAGAGGAGGGAGAAGAATCTCAGCCAAAGAGACGATCATGAATGCACGCAATCACGATCAATAGCCGCTGATATACGGAGTAAAGATGTCAGACAGTGTAGTTGGAGCGGAAGAGATAAGACAGATTAAGAAAGCCTCGGAGGCTTTGGCCGTTAAGAGTGTGCGACTCCTGGAGGAGAAATTCTTAGCTGTGTGGGATGTCTTTCCCAATGTGTGTCAAGACGATTTTTAAACGCGTTGACTGATTCCGCGCTAACAACGTCGGAAGGGAGTCTATTCCAAATGCTGACTATGAATACGGAAAGAACTGCTGACTTAAGATCGTTCTTCAAGCTTTATGCTTGAGTTTTTGACCGTTGTTTTGCAAGCGATCATTGAGGTCTCTTTCAAAGAGTCCCGTTTTAGGTACGTCTTTGAAGCCATTCAAATACTTGACTGTTTCTATTAGTTGCCCCCGAGTCATCTTTGCTCGAGAAAAATCAGACCCAGTTCCTTAAGGCGACATCCATACGGCTTGTTTCGCAGCTTAGGCATTAATTTCGTTGCTCTGCGTTGGACTCTTTCCAGAGCAACGAAGTTGATACCTCAGCTGCGAAACAAGCCGTTTGAATGTCGCTAGATAGCCTCTGCATATTTTGGTAACTTCTGAGCATCAATAAACTCAGCTTTTAAATAGCACTGGGCAACAAATGTTGTTTTTTCTACTCCCAAGTCATTATTGGCCTCTGATTCTAGAACTGCAACTGGAATTTTGCTAGCACATTACGTTCGCTAGATATTCGTAATAAACAGTCTCGTAATTCGTAATAAACAGTCTCGTAGGAATACCGTTATGCGATATGTATAAAAATTTTCCCAGTGGCTGTCCTTCGTCAGGAGTAGCACTGATGAAGTAAGTACGAGTAACAGGACTGATTGTTTGAAAACGGGACGTGATAGAAAAAAAAAACGGTCTTCAGATTTGCTGTGCCGCAGCTCATCAGGTGGGAGGCTCACAGTTGGTCAAATGTGAATCACTATGATTTTGTGAAAATTTTGGCGGGTTATCATGGAAAGATATAACTGTAATACTGACTTTGCCGAAGCTATAAATATAATTTTCAAACCGGTATGTGTTTCTTCAATTTTGAGCACTGTCCGGTGCGTCGACTCCAACTGCTGCGCGTAGTTCAGACACACAGAAGCACCATGTGGACGGCAGTTCCCAGCCTGTACGAGGTTCAAACGTTGGTGCATCAGGATGGTAGTCTTCACACCCGAAAGTTTTAAATCCTACAATAGGCGACAACTCAACATACAACATTCCAAAAAAGAAGTTGAAAGCGCAGTCAGCAAGCGAAGATCATTCAAGTCTCCACCCCCCCCGCGTTGAATATGCGATTTTTCATTCAGAAATATTGGTGATGCATTCTAAAGTAGAACTCACAGTAGCTTGGGAGACAGAACATTCTTTTTGAAGTTACGGTCTTGAATGTGAAGGAGAGCATTAAATTGTTTGAAAGCGACTGATGGCTGAGGTACATCGAAGCGTGCGTCGTGTGTAACTAAATTTCTACGTAGGTATGCTTCCCATCGTATTCGTAAGAATATTAATAAGTTTTATAAAGCTGTCGTAAGGCAGCATTAATTTTGAAGCCATGACAACCGAATCATATTATGCAGCAACAGGAGGAACTGCCGCTCTTTACAAACAAACATCAGGTTCCATTTAATCGGTATGCTGCATCACGAAGAGCTTTGACCATCTCAAAAGGTCTACTGTTGGTTTCAATCGATTGAATGGTTTCATCGGCATTTAAGATCCCAACTTCAATAAGAAAGCTCTGTCTTCCTAGCTACTGAGAGGTCTACCTGAGGATAAATGAAAATCTGCAGCTGCAGACAAAAAAAATTGAATTGCCACATCTCTAGTTTTTCAATGTATTTCTTTTTTCAAATTTGCCATCACATATCAATTATTTGATAGTTTTCCTTCTGATGCGCAGCAAATTCGAAAGGCTCTTGATATTTATAAAATTTGGGCAAATCCCCCCAACAAACGTCACCTCGTATACTCCTATGAAAAGTAGTATCTGCATTGAGACTCACTGCTTATTCATAGTTGTGTTGATACTAGAAGTAAAACAAGTTATTAATAGTGACAAAAATTGCAGTTCTTTGGATCAAGGTGCGTGGGCAACTGAGTTCTGCTGAACATCTACGCTTAATAAATTATCAAGCGTCGCTGACCGCTGCAGTGCACCGTGCAGCAGTGTGGACGCTGCTGCGTGATTTTCACTGTGTTCTGCGAAATCGCACAAGCGTTTTACGCCCTTATGAGCTTAAGTGCAAAAAACGCTTGTGGGATTTCACAGAACGCAGCGTGAATCTCGCAGCAGCGTCCACACTGTCATACGGTGCATCGTAGCGACGCTTGACTATTGAGCACAGATGCTCAGCAACACTTTGGTGCTCACGCTCCTTGGTCCAAAGCAGCGCCAATTTTTGTCGCTGTTAATGCATTATTTTACTTCCAGTATCTACACAACTATGAACAAGCAATGATATTAAATACAGGTACTACGTACTTTGATGCGTTCTTCAGCAGAACGCATACTGCCAACTGAGCTTGGGTTGACATTTTAACAATTTTTTTCACCACTCGGTATTGTTTTCGAGGTTGTTAAGTAAATATATTTTTTGGTGGGGTTCCTCGACAATTTATGTTCCCCAAACGTAGTGCAAAGGGTTCGGACATTCTATTTTGTCTCTTAAACGCAACTGTGTAACCACAAAACTTCGATAAAATGTTTACCGTCTGCTCAGTTTGCGTCGCAAGTGTCTCTGCAGTGAAGTTTTATATTTTTCGTCAAATTTGCAGTGAATTAGAACTCAGAGAAGCCTAATGCTTTTAAAATTTCTATAAAAAGCAAGAAAATCTCACATAACGCCTAATTTACTCGTATTACATGAAAGGAACAAATACTTCAGGGTGAGCCTGCTTTGTTCGCAGCCCAAATCGCGTGAAAATATCCAGCAAGTTGGACGGTCGCGAAATCGCGCTAGAGCTGCGATTTGGCGACGAAAAGTCGCAACGATCAGGGAAATCGCCACAGTGTGGACATATTTTTGCGGTAGCCTGGACGGGGCTTTAGGCTACACAGTTGTGTTAAGAGATAAAATAAAATGCCCGAACACTTTGTGCGACGTATGGGGAATATGCATTGTAGAGGAACCCAACCTAAAAACTTATTTACTTGGCAATCTCGACAACAATACAGAGTGGTTACGAAAACTGTGAAATTGTTAACCCAAGCTCTGTTGGCAGTAAGAGTTATGCTAGGGAATGCATAAAAGTATCTGCATTTAGAATCATATGCTTGTTCATAGTTGTGCCGATACTATAGTAGTGATAGCGTTGTTCCTACGTTCCTTTGTGTGTTACGCTCTTCAGTAATAGACGTATCTATGATACGGCAGAGATCATCAGTCATGTGCAACAGCACAAGGTCTTTCTAATAACTATTTCTATGTACCTGAGCTCCTCTGTGTTAGCGCTTTGGAATCTGTACCTATCATTGTTTGCCGTTACCGTGTAAATTCCGCCACAACATTGCGATCTCTGAGCAAATATAATGGCAGCTTGAGAGGAGAAGATTACCCTGCTGCCACTGAAGAAATTGACCGAAGTTACTTCATTTTATTATGTAGCTATAGTTATAAACAAAGCAGAAAAATGATGGGCTATTCATCAGCATCCGCGGGTCCCGAAATAGTGAAAAAAATCGAATACGCCGACAAAAAATTGAAATGCGGTCAATCAAGCAGAGCTTAGAAAAAGTGTGCAAATACACTGGAGAACAATGCAAGTAGCACAATCATGTTTCTGTCTTTATCAAGACACAAGTGCGAATTCTTTGCTGACAGAATGAATTTGTGATTCATTTTAGTGGTGAAATAAAAGTACTTGGAAAGGTTAGGCGAGATATGAGGTAGACGGACTGCGTAACGAAAGACAGGAGTAAGCGACGGTCGTAAGCTCAGACGGGTTGGGTTATCTTAGAAGCAATACCTCAGGTTAAACTTTGGTAAGTGAAATCTTTGCCATCCGTAGAATATCCACGGGTCCCGTAGAGGACAGATATCTCCAAAGGAGGACAACAGTCCTCATAGGGGGTTAACTACCCCTTTCAAGGACAACTACCCCCTGGGAGAACAACTACCCCAGGAGGACAACTTCCTACTGGGAGGGTAACTACCAATTTGCACTAATAAACACGACAAAATTAGATGTGCAACGAATGACATTAAAATCCTATAACAAACATACCGGTACCTGGAAATTTTCCAAACACTTAAAGTAAAGTTAGTAAACCGTGAATTTTTTCACGGGTCCAGCTACTAAGTTATTAATAGTGACAAAAACTTCAGCTTCTTTGGACCAAGGAGCGTGAGCACCTCCGTTTTGCTGAATGTCTGGGGTGTGTCGCAATCAGCATTTTTTTAGGTTATCGGTGCTACACCGCGCAACACCGGTGACCCAGCCAGTCGCAACCCCTGTCGCAATCATAGCTCAACTGGCGACTGCGACACGGGTTACAGTGATGGAGGTCGCCGAGCACAAATGTCGATTTTCAATAAAATGAGCACTAAATTCATTCAAATCCACAACAAATAAGCTCCTCACACCAGAATAATTATATCAGATCAGTTAATTGAAACCTCCATTCACAAAATTTCGAATAAAACGGAATTTCATTGTCCTTGAGCTTACACCGTTCGTTGTTAGATGACGTTCTTACAACCACTTTTCGGGTTACGGTAACCTCTCTTCAGGTTGTGGTAACCTGGTTTTGACGTTATTGCGACACACCCCAGCTGGGGTGCACGCTAAAACCGGGCTACCGCACCCCGAAAAAAGTTACCGTAACCCGAAAAGGTTTTGTGAGAGCGCCATCCAGCGACTAGCGGAATAAGCTCAACGATATTAAAATTCCGTTTCATTTGAAAGTTTGTCAACGAAAGTGGTATTGTTTGGTATTATGCTCTGTAAAAAATCTTTATTCTTAATTTTTCCACCAACTAAATTTTTTATCTAGATTACGAATCTGAAATCCGTTTTTGTCGAACGGACCTACTTTTTGAGATATATGACTTTGAAGTTCACATTGTTATCCTATGGGAGAAAATACCCGGCGATGACAAAGTGTAATGGAGCATATTTTAAATAGGTTAGGTTAAAAAGACCTACTGAAAAGGTGTTCCATTACACTCTGCCATCGCCGAGTATTTTATCCCATACGAAAACAATAGGAACTTCAAAGTCATATGTCTCAAAAAGTAGGTCCGTACGAGAAAAACGGCTATCGATTTGTAATCTACATCGAAAAATGAGTCGATTAAAAAATTTAACGTGCATAATACCAAATTTTACAATGAAAGTTCCAAGTAACTGATCCAATTTACTTATTCTGGTGTAAGGAGCTTATTTATTGAGTATTTCAATGAATTTAGGGCTCCTTTGATTCAAAATAGACGTTTTTGCTCCGTGACCTACATCACCGTAATGCGTGTCGCAGTCGTTATTTGAGCTACCGGTGTAGCACCGGTAACCCTGAAATGCTGATTGCGATGCACCCCTGCGGTAACAGTTATGTGTCGCAACGATGCACCGTGCGACAGTGTGAACGCTGCAGCGAGATTTTCGATGCGTTCTGCGAAATCACACCAGCGTGTTTCGTACTTATGAGCGGTAGTCCAGACGGGGCTTAGGACTCAAGCGCTCCGGAGAGACTTCTCACTTTTTTGCTGTTTAAACAGACCGGAATTTCTTTTACGAAGTTAAATATTGAACGGTCAATCATTTTTATGTAATAAATAGTTGCCTTTTTTGTATCAAATACACTTTTGGCTGGGAGATCTTAGCATATTTGCTAATCTTTGACAATTTATTGCTGTACTTATGCGATAAAACAGCAGACGTCCAAGCCCGCTTGCTTCGGAGTTGCTCTACATGAAATGCATTTACTCATGAATTGGCAAATGCTCATGAATTTACCGGATCATTTTATTAAATAAACAGAAACCAAGATGTGCTCTGTACAGACGGATTGCATTTTATATAAACCACTTGCCACGTTATTTGCTTTGCTCATTAATTAATCGTAACAGGTGCGTTAGATTATTTTTTTTATTTTCTTGCTTTAGTCCTTTTCTTATGGAAACATTTTTCACCAGTCTTCGTTGTGGTCGGTGTTTGTCTTTACGAGATATTACAGGCATTATGATTTGCACTGATTTCTAGGTGTGTGACGAAAATAGTTGCTGGCAGATTTCGTTAGAAAGATGCCCCTAATCGAATTCCTGCCGAAGTCATTGCATACTCCTTGTTTACACCGTGAAGTGATATTTAGCAGACCCATTGCCTAAGGTAAAGGTAAAGTTAACTTAGACCACATCCTCACCTGGGAAACCAACATGCACTGGTTTGTGCTGCGGGTATAGGCCCACTGGCCCCAGATGAGCAAGTGTAGTCGCAGTCGCCCTCGGGTCACGAACTATGGCGCCAATTTGACCGAAGGAACAAATGACCCGAGACCCCCCACTACCCTCATCTCTGAGGAAGGCAGTTCCGCCACGGCGCCGTGCATGCACACAACTGCCGAGTCAGCACACCAAGATCTGCGAACGAGCGATACAAGGTGTTAGAGCTGAGAACGGAAGCATGCAGCTACCGTGGCGGCTACCGTGGCCTAGGAAAATTTGATCGGATTGTGGAGTGCAAAAAACAGCGACTACTCGTGACCTTCTTTCTGTCGGAAGGCAATTGCTCAAAAACCAGAACAGACATCCTGAAAAATTTTTGCTGCTGCTCATCTGCCAAATGTGATAGAATCAAGATGTCGGTAGCCATGGGACACGGCTAAGAACCTTAAACCTAAAAAACAACCTCCACATAATAAAATTTCGAGATGTAAGTTTTCTGCGGCTGTAACGTGGAGACAAATGCATTTTATACTGTTGATATTGCAGTTACAATCATCACCATTTAATGTAAAATTTTAGGAAAAACGGAGAGGTGTTACATAGCATAATAGTTAATAGATCAAGGATGATGAGACTTCACAAGGTTAACGCACGGGGAGGGTCCAAGCTGCTCTGCACCATGAGTAATGAGGCTTGTGACGTCACAAAATTGAAGTACATTAATACGTAGTTATTTGACATGGTTCTTCTTCGTTTCATTTAGGCCGCCAGAGTGTCCTACATATCCTACAATCATCATAGTTTCACAAAAATATGTATCAAGGCATCTACGAACTTTTTTTAGTTTCAAAAGGAGAAAATTTTAAGAAAAAAAACGTTGGTTAAAAGGCTGTTAAAAGAGCACATGAATTCAACTCGGCAAATGCCCGCATATGTCAGAAGCACTTTTGGAATTATGTTTATCGTCGTAAAAATCAAATCAGTCAAATGAGGTTTATCGACGGTCATATGGTATTCTAAAGATAGAATTATGTAGTTGAAAACTTTCATGTTTTCGATTTATTCTTGTCTTTTACCAATGACCTGCTTTCCTCTACAATTTCAAACCACTGCAACAAAAACTGGTTCAGATGCGTATGATTGAACGCCGAGGTAGAACGTTTTACCGAGATTTGTTTGGAAAACATTGAAGTGCCAGAGAAACAAATTACTTTCATTGCTGTGAAGTAACGTTAGACCAAAAGTCCATACATACTACGCAAAAGCCATGCAATTACTCGGCAAAATTAGAAAAAAAAAACATCAGCTGGCAGCGTCCAATACGTTGCGTGCGTTATAGCAATATGACAGTTGCTAAGTGTCGCGTCCGACTCGCGTTAACTTGGATAAAAATTACCTAACCGTATTACCCACACTTAAACTGTCTTACGAAACGATATTGTAGAAACTGGCGAATGTTAAATCCTTTTTTTTTTTTCAGTGGTGCTGTAGTTTTTACAATTGGGATAAGAAGATCTGTTAACGACGCGCAGGCGACGGCACAGCTTAGGGCTACATTTTACAGACGCTATCCGAAATAATAAGGGTAAAATTTTATTCTTCAGAAGCTAAAAAAAAGTTCGTAGATGCTTTGATATGAATTTTTATGCAACTATGAAGATTTTAGGACGTATACGACGGTCTGGAGGCCCAAATGAAATGATGAAGAAACGATGTAAAACAGCTACGCATCAACGTACTAGGTTTTTATGACGTCACAAGCCCATTTTCCACGGTGCTCTTCAGCTTGGCCCCTCCCCGTGCGTTCACCTTGTAAAGTCTCATCATTCGTGTCAACAGATAAAAGGTAAAACTGGACTGTAAGTTGCTTTGAATTGCCCCAAAGCTATACGAAAAAAGATTCGCCTAAACGCATCCTGCTGAATCCGCTCTTCAGGCAACTTTTTCGCCGAGTCTGGTGGAGCATTAGTTGGTGAAATGCCACTTTCGACAATTTTTGTTTCCCGTCTACATTGGGCTTAACGCTCAGCGTTGTACTTCGTCGTCTCGTATTAACTAGAACTCATTTGTTGCAGTAACGACTCCACAACGTCACCTTCCCGAACCCCCAACGCTACTACACCTAACGCCACCACTCCTAACGCTGCGTCGCCCCTGGCCATGTCACCTAACTCTCACACCCCCACCGCTACAACGCCCATCTGCGCAGCAACGCCAACACCGCCTCAACATCGCGTTGCCCTGATTGGAGCGACAGGCGTTGGACGGGCTGCGTTGGTGACTCAATTCATGACTTCTGAGTACATGTGCGCTTACGACGACTCCTCAGGTAAGTGCGCTTTAATAGCGTATGTTCTACCAAACCTTATTCCTGATCACAGTGTCAATGGGCTCACGCGTGGAGGCTTAATAGAACATCGCATCATTTCGCTCCAATGGCCATGGAATTTTTTGTTCTTCGATAGGTGCTCCCTTTCCCCCAAACACGGATTCCCTGCCATTCGTGCAGCTAATCAGCAAGTCAGCCTTGCTGGAACGTTCCGCTTCCTCTCTGTAGTCGTTGTTTTCCGTTAAGTCCCAGCCGATATGGGTTCGTTAATTCTCTCCTCTGCAAAAGTGAGATCGTAATGTACTGATGAACTTGTGGATGATTGGATTTAACTTTCATATAAATCGTTGATTTTCGAAGAAGCTGGCAGGTGCAGCATTTTTTTCTCGTTTGTAAAATTAGTACCACAAGCACGAACAGTGCGAGGAATCATCGCCAATTCTTTGCCATCATTGCATGACGGCGCGCATTTCTAACATTAATAGGAACTAGCTGGACCCTGTAGCGATTCCACAGAGTAGGTGTGATGATGTTCTTTATTTAGTCCCTCAGATTCGTATCATACATACGAAGTGTGAAAATGTGCTCCTTGCCAGACAGCAAATCTACCTATGACCAAGGAGGCTCTACGTAATAGATGAGTGCACCCTCTCAATTTACCCTACGGTAGCGTTTCGAGTAAACTTTCCCCTTGAACTGGCTGAGTGGCATATCCAATCGGAGAGCGGCATTGCCTCACGCAGCCTGTATAGGAAAGAGTCCTGTGCTCAAATTTTTATAGCCATTAATCGAGCGGATGGAAGTATGTAAAGGAAACTTGTATCCTGTTTACCATTTGATGAAAGTAACAGGGTGAGCACTGGGATATAAATCTTCACACGCCATTTTCTTGCAAAAAATATTCAAAAACTGCCTGTCTGTATCTTCCTTAATTATATGTGCTGACCACTGCCGTCGTCTTACTGCATGAGTGCAGTTCAGCCACTCCAAGGACTCCAAACGCCAGCTTCGATTACGTGACAAAGCCATGTGTTTACTCGCCCAGAGAGTGCTTGGGCTAGTAAACACATGGCTTCGTCACGTCATCGAAGCTGGCGCTTGGAGTCCTTGAAGTGGCTGAACTGCACTCATGCAGTAAGACGACGGCAGTGGTCAGCACATATTATTATTCTTTTTTTCATTCTTTTGTTTCTTCACCCGCTGGGCTGGTTGCGTGGGGGTTTCTTAACCTCGTGGAGTCTCTCCGTTCCTACGTCGCCAGTCTGGTGTGATTAAATAATAATAATAATTAGAACCTCCTTGCTACGAGCAGTGTGTGGAGGTAATATTGGAGAAGCGAGCGTTGTTTTTCTCTCCGCGAGTACTAGAATGTGACAAAAATGGCTGCATTCAAGTGGCTGGAACTTGCTGGCGAAAACGCTCAGAGATGGCTTAGCCTCTAAACAGCATCAAAATCGGCCCAGAAGTTTCCGATAAATAGAAAGCAATAAAGCACAAATTCTCTAATATCTGTCGTGGTGCGCGGCATCGTATTTGCATCTGTGACCAGAAGCACCTTAGAATTTGCTCTTGTTCGGACCTCCCTAGACCTTATCCATGACACCCTATTTTTCGCTTATCTAATCCTTGAAGTGCACAAATCTAACTCTAAGAACGACCGTCGTGTGTTTATATATATATTTATGTTTCGTGTCACGCTCTTGACGAAATAGATAGGAAGAAATTAACTCTGGCGTTCTGGGTTCCAGTCTATTGATCTGTTTTTTATTATCCATTTTCTGTCATGCTCTAAGAAAACAGATTGGTTTAAAATAGGTAAGGTTGGAAACGGGTCTTCCTGACAAACTTCATTGCAATCCTGTTGGTAAAATATAGACCAGGTTACAGTTGATGGCAAACGTATCTTAATCAGTGACCGTTGAATTTCAGACAGTGAAGAAAAACGAAAGCGTCTGTTAGGCCCTATAGCTCTGCCATGGCGTCAGATTTGTAGGAGTATTACATTCTACTTACATCGAATTATGGCAAAGTATAGAACGACCTTGCACTCCTTACATTGCCGAAGTCGAAATTGAAGCACTGAAGATATCTGAAGCTTTCATGGATTAGTACTCTTGTGCATCTTGATTTTTAGTTGCTTCCCCAAACAATTACGTTGCATCAGTTATTCTTCCAAATGTAATGCAATCACCAACGACACTACTTTCGCAAAGCAAAAATCATTGTGCGTATAACGTATGTCCTATCGTTTCCATGCTACCAAAGTTAACTATTATTTTGAGTGTTGGCATGCAGAAAATATTATTTTTCTCTATGTCAGAGAAAGAGAGAAAAAAGTTTCGATGCTCAGTAGTTGGGAAGCTTTTAAGTTAAAGATTGTATTAATGAAAAGTATAGTAAATAAAGAAAGGTCATAAGAAATTCTTCGCTGTCAGTCTTGTTGACAGCCCGGGCACTCTAGTCGACAAATAAAACCACTGGTAGAATCATATTACTGCTTTTACCTCCTAGGCTATTTAGCTGTTTTGCTCAGTGTCATCTCAGCCAGAATCGTTAGATAATATTTACTTTTTGTTTTAATGTGATAAAGAGCTGAGGCTCATTCCTTTTATATCACCTCCGTGGAGCAATAGCAGCTTAAATTTAAACTTGACTCCCATTGTTCCCTCCTTAAACCGTATCAAGGATGCCATAATTACTCCTATATAATACCGTACTGAAAGCGTACTGGTTGCACTAACTAACGAGCGGCGGAACATAGAGAGTGACAAACAGAAGTGACAGCAGCTCTGCCTCTCGCCAAAAGAGGCCCGGGTTCGATTCTCGGACGCTACGCTACGGCTTTACACTGCTTAGGTCACTCCGGCACCGAGAGGCGAGAGGAAGTATGGTGAGGGATTCTAAATTGACTCTCAACACGGACTGCTTCTCCTGCTCTTCACACTACAAGTTCTTCAATATTATAGAATGAATGCAAAAGAATACCTTGTTAGGTGTAACAACTATATGCGGGAGAATGAATTATTGTTGTTACTACTTATTATAATGATAATATATGGTTTCTCATGTGGACCTAATGTTCCGTGTTACAGCGAACGAGTGCGGTAACGAACGGAGCGTATCCGTAATGCTAGACGGCGAAGAGGCGGAACTGGTCTTCAACCGCAGCAACAACCACACTGCAGTGCCGCAGGTGAGATGTACTGGTGCGCTGCCTTGCCAGTGTACCAATGGTGCCGGCTACAGGTACTGCGAAGGTACTAGCTTTAGCCAGAGGTGAAGATGGTCTGAGGGAGGGGTGTCGCAGCTTGCACACGGGTCTTCCGTCTCTGACGCCATAGCTCTGGCAATCTGCATTCGGCTGCAGCCTTGCACCCCACTAGGGTCAGCTGATAACTGTCTGTAGCACGGTCCAGTGTATATGGATTCCCAACTTGAGATGTGCCATCAAGATGCCTCCACCTTTAGTAAAGCTCGGCTCGAACTGGTATCCCGAGGTACTAATTATTGTCGCACGCAGCCTATAAGGTGCTCAGGCTCCATTCGAACTGATCCGGTTTGTCCAGTTCGATGCTTACTGCTCCACCCGAAGTAATGAGCATCGTCATTGATTGTCTTCCTGTTAATGACTTGGATCAAACTGATTTGCTTAGTTGGGTTCTAATCTGGTCGAGCCGGTTCGGTTTCAAGTACTCTGGTTGTTGGTCCGGTTCTGTTCGAACTAATGTGGTTGATCCGATTCTGTTCAAACTAATTTGATTTATCCGGTTCTGTTCGAAGTAATCTGGATTATCCGGTTTCATTCGAACTTATCTGGTTGGTCCAGTTTGGTCTAAACTATTCACCGGCAGCAATGATCACCGCACCAGGTAACCTTTCGCTCGGTCCAGCTCTCTAAAATATTGCCTCATCGCCCAGGCGACCTTTTCTGCGGTCCATCTTTTTAATTATTGCGCGACGATTCCTGCTGGTCCAGCTGACCTTAAGTGCCGCGGCCCTTCCTTTCTTTATGTATTTAGAAAAGAAACTGCAATTGCCGATTCCCACTGCACTAAACAATTCCAGGTCAGTTGGTTGCAGCTGACATTCAAAACTGTCCCTTGTTCAAATCTTAATTTGTCAAAAGCGAAATGCAGTTTGTCGCTTAAACTGAAAGATGTTAAATTCGTCATTAGTGACAAATTAAACAAAATACTGTGTGTCGTTCATATGAAAGAAGTTGGAATATCATCATTGCTTTAACGGCAAATTAAGTTTTGCTTGCAACCACTTGACCTGAAGACGTCTTAATGCAGCATAGGAAAACAGGAACGGGAGAGCTATACAAAAATAAACACTGTAGGTGGGGCGGGGTGACCTCAGTGGTGGTAAGTCATTAAACACAGCACATTACCGGAAAATCTACATGCCATCTGTTTCTGAGAAAATGCCATGAACAAGCGTATTTTTATTAGTTTATTTTGATTTTTTACGATGTGTCTTGCTCGTAATGACTTAATTGATGAGGCGGAGAGTTGCAGAAAAGCAGTCCTGGTGACCCGCAGTTGCAGCAGACTAAAGTTTCTGACATTGACTCTTAAGGCCGCTGGTTCAAACCTCGCTGCCAGATAGGCAAAATCTTCGCAGCGCATGACGTGGTCAGTCTGCATCCGATCTGCGTACTGCTGTGGGTTTATTGACCTTTGCCGGCAATGGTGGAGGGTCGGAGGCGAAGATCGTCGCACGGAGCCTTCCGCCACTGGTGCCATAGCTCTAGACGATCTATGGTCGACTGCAGTCGTATACTCCTCTGGGGCCTGTTGGCATAGATCTGCAGCACAAACAAGTGCGTTTGGGTGTCCCAGTTGGGAGCACAGTCAAGTTGACTTTACCTTTACCTTATTAACCGGCGGGATTCAACCGTTGGTTAGTATCTACACCACCCTGTGACTGTCCATTATTATCCAGTCGAATAATGTATTAGATCCCTCGCTTGGATCAGTATAGGTATCTTTCTTCTTGTTCTGTCCTCTTGAATCACCGAATTTCACTCTCCAACTCATCACGTTACGTTCTGTTCTTCTTTACCGAATTGCTGTTGCAATGCTCTTTGTATCGTGGGAACACGTTTGTGCCTGGGTTCCACTTTTCTATAGCGACGTAGGTACTACATTTATGCCTATTAATGTCTTCCTCTGTTGGATCGCTTTTGCGTTGGACACGGAGGCTTATACCATGCAATATGATAACAATATTTACCAATAAGCGGCTCAGAACACTCATGAAATATGGTGCTAAATTTGCACCAGGGCTTAGACGTATGAACTGGCCTGTCCACTTTCCTGAGGAACCCTTAAACATTTCAAGCATTATCTCTCATTAAGGTAATGTCAATGTCCTAGCTACGTCTTTAAATAACCGTTGCAACTAGTAGCGAAATGTGTGTCTGGATTGCTGTTCTTTTTTACTGGGGGGTTCCATAGGCTACGTGACAGCTTGATGCCAGATGCCTTTTTATTCAGTCCACGCATCACTAGAGTTGCGCTCAGACAGACAACGCAATGCTAGAAGAGAGAACGCTTGACAATCAGACCTACGGACGGACGGACAAATCGTCACTAAAATTGAATCTGTCCCTCGTAACACGCCTACCAGGCACTGTAAATTTCTTGGAAATCAATTTGTAACTTTTTTTAGCCACGTTACTAACAGACAAACGAATAGGTGAACCCGCCAAAAACATCGGCGGAGGTAATACAATGTAAGCCTCACACACGGTTTCGATTCATTTTTTTTTTTTTAATTCCGCGAGACGAAAACATCGCAGGCATGTGAGTGCAAACAGTCTCAGCTGCATTCAGGACTGGTATTTATTTTACGTTTTCTTTTTATTCTACAACTAGAATTAGACCGATGTATATGTACTACTCTTCCTCCTTTTTCCTCGGTTCCCTGCTCCCATGCGTTGGTTCATTGATTTCCTTGTCGTACTAAGTGTCCTTTTTTTTTTTTGGTTCCTCTTGACATGGCATGGTAACCATTTACTCATCACGAACGGGTCGCTTCCGCTGGTAACTGGGAACATTATGTTTTGTCGCATTAGCTACCCCATAATTGAAGAAATATTTATATCATTACCTCCGCCAAGGAGGTTATATTTTCGTCGTGTTTGTATGTCTGTCTCCATGATAACTCAAAAAGTTATGAACCGATTTGGATGAAATTTACAGAAATTGTTAGGTATGTTAGGAGAAACAGATGATTAACTTTTGGTTAAGATATGTCCATCCGTTTGTTTGTTCGTTTGTTTGTCTGCCTCATTTTTCTCAATGCCATAACTAAAAAAGTTATGGATGGATTTTGATGACATTGATATGAGTTCTTAAATATATAACAAAGAGTAATTGACCAAATTTTGGTAATGATCCGTTTGTTCGTTCTTTCATTTGTCACTGTTTTTAATTTTAAGCTTTTTAGCACAATAACTCAAAAAATAATGAATGGATCTTTAGGAAATTTATAGGGGTTATTAGTAATGTTAAAAGACATAAATGATTAAATTTTAGTGCAGATCGGTTTGTTCGTTTGTATATTTGACTCATGTTTGTCATAACGTTTGTTAGCAATATAACTCAAAAAGTTAAGAACGGATCTTCAAGAAAATTACACAAGCTGTTACTACTATCAAAAGGCACAAATCATTAGATTTTGGAGTTCATACGAAGAAAGTTATGGTTTCAGAGCCAATTTAAATTTTTTGCTACCGTTGCCTCGCTTGGCGGAGGTATGCGCTCTCCGAGTGCTCTAGTTACTAATGTAATTACAGTATCAGTTTGTTTTTTAATTTTTTTGCGCTAACATAGCTATTGCATCAATAGCACTTGGTAGAAATCCCTGCAAGAAATTTCAAACTAGTTTTTTATTATTATACAAAAAAAAGAAGTTTATGAAAGTCAGCATTTATAATAGACTCCCTTCTGACGTCGTTGGTGCGGAGTCGGTCAACTCGTTTAAAAATCGTCTTGACATACATTGGGAGAGACATCCTCCACAGTTAAGGACTCCTACTCCACGAGTCGCAAGCACTTAACGGCCAAAGCTTCCCAGGCCATTTTAAGCTGACTTCTTCTCACTTCCGCTCTATCTATATAACTAAGCTCCGCATATCAGCGGCCTTCGATCCTGCTNCCATTCCTCTACATCCTACTAACATAATGGCAATAGCTCATAGAGGGCCGGGGTGTAAGTCCCGGTGTCTCTCTGGGAATGGGCCTTTTGGTTCGTCTACTGCCGCCTATCTAATCTAATCTAAATATTAGTGGACATTCCATTGTATTTGTTGCCTATAAAATACAATAGCTAGAGAGCACTCTGAGAGCGCATACCTCCGCCAAGAAAGGCAACAGTAACAACAAATTCAAATTGGTTTTGAAACTATGAAATCTAATCATTTGTCCCTTATGATAGTTTTAACAATTCCTGTAATTTTCATGAAGATCCGTTCGTAACTTTTCGCGTTATGCTGCTAACAATCATTATGACAGATATAAGTCAAACACCCAACCAGACTAACCGATCATCACCAAAATTTAATTATTTATGTTTCTTTAAAACGTTACTAACAACATGTGTAAATTTCATAGAGATGCATCCATAACTTTTTCAGTTATTGTGCTAACAAGCATAAAATCAAACAGAGCGACAAACGAACGAACCAAAGAGATCATTCCCAAAATTTGGTCATCTACTCTTCGTAATATACTTAACAACCCACATAAATATTATGAGAATCCGTCTATAACTTTCCGAGTTATAGCCTTAAGAAAAAAACACAGACAGATAGATAAACGATTTTTCAGCAAAAGTTAATCATCTGTTACTGTTAACATACTAACAATCCCTGCTAATTTCGTAAAGATCCGTCCTCAACTTGTTGACAGACAAACAGAATAAAAGACAGACGAACACGACTAAAACATAACCCCCTCTGCGGAGGTAATAAATACCTGCCCAGTTACCACCCCTTGCAACTACGACCATTAATAGACACGGTTCATGGCCCATAATATGGAAATTAAATTAAACTTATTTATTTTAGTTGCTTTATGCGCTGTGTATTTACAACTAGAAGACTAAATCTACGAGTGTTGTTACCTTGTAAGTTTAATCGCACAAAAATAAAGTATCTTCATAATTAAGGTTGTCGAACGTTCACCATCATCCCGACAGTTCTTTGAGGAACCTGCGGGGAGCAACTGCCACCATACGCACGAATTATATATATATATGTTGTCCGCGATC
>LQNS02276883.1:15755816-15816226 GCA_001587735.2 Parhyale hawaiensis | reverse complement strand
ACAAGATTGAGATCCACATTAGCATTGACAGTTTCTTTAATGGCCACCAACGGTCCAACTCCTTCAGATGAAAACATGCCCACACCATTACGCTACCTCCCCTATGCTTTACAGATGTTTTGACACATTTCGGGTTCAGCCTGTCACCTTTGCACGCCTAACATACCGTCTGCCATCAGATCCAACCAAATTAAATTTACTTTCGTCGCTGAAATGCACTCTTTCCAAATTTTCATCTCTTCAAACGATGTGCCTTTCCGCATATTCAAGTCTTGCTTTCTTATTCTTCTTACTGATAAGTGGTTTAGTGGCAGGACTGCGTGCTTTTGAGGCGGCGAGAAACTGTATAGCGAGACACTTCTATGTTATTGAATTTCAGCGTTCTGGAAATTACCGCTGCAGTTTCGAAAGGATCCTTCTGGGCCTAGCGTTTCATAATCCTATGAACTCTTACGGTGGTTTTTCGAGGGCGGCCTGCAGATACCGGTGATTCCAGCGGTTTCTTTTCATCATAGAGCTTCAATGCACGAAAAACAACGCTCTTGGATCGGTTTACCTCTCTTGATATGGCCGAAAGTGTCATTCCTGAGGACCTGAGCTGAACAACTTCTTCCCGCAGCTCAATAGTAACTTTCACGTGAGGAGCCATATTTCTAGAATGGAGTATTCTTAAGAGTGGCAATTCTAGAAGACATGTACACGAAATTGAATGTTGCTAGATGACCGGGGTAAATGTGAGAATGTTTTAGAGACGATCGTTCTCTTATTTTGCCCTGTTCAATTTTGTTATTGTTTGTTATATTGCTCTAATGTATTAAATATAGTTATGTTTGTCCTGATATTTTGTAGAAATATGTTAAATACATTCCTTAAGGCCCTATCAAAAGATTCATTAACCTACTCTACATTGTTAAACTTTATTTTCATAAAATGAAAATTGTTCTCTTATTTTGCTCGTTAGTGTCATTCACTATTTCCGCTCTTTAAGCCCGGTACCCACGTAATTTCGTTGCTGCTAGCAGCATAGAGCCAACTCAGTAACCAGACTGCATAGTCTCTGCCGTGACTTCAGCATGGCGTATATAAACTAGGTGCACTAATTCTTCAACTATCAATCTTTGTGGACTTGAACTCCTCCTAATTAGGAACGACAGTTGAAAGTTCACCATTGCCACTGGCCTTGGTGTAAAAACATCGTAGAGTACAGCCTGATATTCTCGACTATTACCTATACAGTTAAATTTTGCGGCAGCCGAAGCCGTGCCCCGGCTACGGTACCTACTCAAACGACTTGGTGGAATTGCTTCTAGGCAGCTAGCGGCTACGAAAGTTGTCCTGAGCACCGGGCCATAGGCAGCTCTCTGTGGCCAAATCATGTTTCTCTCTCTAATAAATCCGTTGCCAATTATTTCTTATTCCTTTCAAATAGAATTGCATGCGATGCACCGCAAGATTCTAAGTACGCATCATTTGATGCCGGCGGTTGTGTTGGGCAGCTTCGGCTGCGTTTTTGTGTGGAATTGCTTTTGCTTCTTGACGGACATGTTCAAATGGGTCATCAGAGTCGTTGTAAGCCTTTCCCCTCTGGATTGAACTTGTCCCGAACTGTAGATAGGAACTTTGGCTTCGACACATTGAATCGTGTTAGAGGTTTTGTCAGCAGCCCGTTTATTTTGAGCCGACTGAAACCTCCACGTTACAAAATAAGTCCAAGTCACTGGAAGTCCCATGCACAGGTAAATGATTAAGGAATCAACGCCTGAAATTTGAGCCGGCGAGTCGGAGCCAGGGCTCTTGCCCGAAGATGCGTACAAGTCACACCTCAAAGACTAAATTTCGCTGCTTGATCGAACCTGCCTTGTGTGTTGACATGGCCGGATTTTCCCTTACCGTCACAAATCAAGTGTAATATAAAATTCTAGTGTTGAAATATAAATATTCAATTACGAAACTGAAGCTTGCATTCAGCATGATGTACCGATAGGAAAAGTTTCACGAATTGCACCTATTGCTTCCGTTGCCGATGTTTTATTTTTTCAAGAGTTACTGCTATAAGTGTTTTCATTCGCGCTCCCTACTCTAACTGGGGTTCCAATGCGTTATAAATTTGAAGAGGCAACAATGCTGTACTAATGACGTTTGTCAAGTAAACTGAGGCGACGGCTAACTGCATGTTAAACAGGGTTTTTTTTATTACACACGCTCAGTTTTGTTTATTAGGATGCAACAAAGCGGCCAAACACTTTACACTGTACGTGTACGGCGAACAGATACCTATATGGTGAATCCGTCTTCATGCCTTAGCATCTTCCACTCTCTGTCATTGGAGCACAACTCTATAGGATACTACGACTTAATCCAAGCAATGCCATTATAATGATTGATGTCATAATTATTTATGGGAATTACTCTCTTCTAACACTTTTTTTTATCATTCTCCACAATAAATTATGTTACCACGAGTCTTATCAGCCATTGTTGACGGCGCTATTCTGCTGTCCAGGAAGTGAGATAAGGGCCTTATCACCAGTTTTTTCTACAACATCTGTGCGTTATCAGCCCGTGCGACTGCATCGTCTTTTTTTATTAGCTTTACATCATCTAACGACCTCCTCCCCTGCCCCCCCCCCTCAGGTGGCATAGAATGGGTCATAGGGTTAGGTTCGCCTATTCTAGGTTATTGGGAGCAGCGCCCCCAGGAGGATCTCATATAGGCTGCCAGAAGAAACAGATATATTTCCTTTGTGCCCACTTTGCTTCCTTCCATTTTCTTAAGTCTTCTCTTACTCTTACTTCTTCCCTCTGTTCTTCCTAGGAAGCAAAGACTGTAACGGAGGCCTCAATGGGCCGAAAATAAAACTTAGCCGTGACCGCATATAACCAACTTACGTCACATCGACGAGTCGAAGTATTTGTGGGTCGGGCCTCCGGCATTGATTGGATCGGCTTCTAATCCTAACCAAAAATATAAGCAGTGTTATATTCTTGACGCGAGAGAAAACATAGGAAGTCATTGCTCAAACATTCAGTACTTGACAACCATTTTGCAGTGCTTTGTGGATGGGTGCAGCTCAAGTAGTTGGCCAGTCATGAGCGCGGGATTGAATCAGTCAAATCGAAAATACGGTGATATCTTTGAATAAGTTTTTGGAGAGCACTGCCTACTGAATATGAAGTATAAATATGGCTTCACTTCAAAGAAGAAGATGAATCAGAGCCAAGATCTTGCCTCTTGTGCAGTGTGAGTTTCCACCAGCCTTCACTGCACTTTTGCATCGATAATTGTTTGTTGTTCAATTAGTATATGTCTTCATTTATTTCTGTGCTTAAGGGACGAAATTCGAAATTTATGACTATTTTTCGGACGAAATTAATTAAATACCCTTAGGCTGCTACGACGTACCGTTCGTCGATGTGACGTCATTGATGTAACTTCTGGGCGCTAGTTTCACGTCAGTTCTCCCGCTACGCTCCTTGCTTCCTGGTTCTTCCTCTCAGTTCCCAACTTGATTTCCAAATGCTCTTTGTTCCTGTAAAGGAATACACTCGTGCATGGATTGCACGTTCCTATCGACGTACTATATGCCCGTTCCTTCTTCGTCTTTGTGTACTCTGTGGGTAGGGAGAGTAGTGTATAATGTACTGAGATACCCATTTTTGAGGGTAACCTACCCTCGCTGCTCCCCTCGCGCGTGAGTTTCCGGTTAATAACGGCCAATGCACTACCGGTTTAGCGGGGGTCTGGGGGGGGGGCGCAAACCGGAAGTGGGCGGGGCCTGGGAAACAGGAAGGGGCGGCGCGATGACCCGGCGGCGCGAGGGGAACCTACCCTCAAAAACGAAGGATTCGCGGCCTTATACACTACTAGGGAGGTTTGAATTAAGAACGTAATATTGCCACGCAGGGAAATGTATTAGTAACTAGAGCACTCTGAGAGCGCATACCTCCGCCAAGCGAGACAACGGTAGCAAAAATTCTAATTTGCTCTGAAACCATAATTTCCTTTGCATAAACTCCAAAATCTAATCATTTGTGGCTTTTAATAGTAATAACAGCTTGTGCAATTTTCTTGAAGATCCGTTCATAACTTTTTCACTTATACAGCTAACAAACGTTGTGATAAACACGAGTCACATACAAACGAGCAAACCGATCTGCACCAAAATTTAAGCATTTATGTCCTTTAACATTACTAATAACCTATATAAATTACATAAAGGTAAATTCATTATTTTTTGAGTTGTGCTAACAATCATAAAATTAGAAACAGTGACAAACGAACGAACCAACGGATCATTACCAAAATTTGATCGTCTACTCTTTATTATATACCTAACAACTCATGTCAATTTCATAAGAATCCATCCATAATATTTTGAGTTATGGCATCGAAAAAAGAGGCAAACAAACAAACGGATGGACATATCTTCACCAAAAGTTAATTATCTGTTCCTCCTAACATACCTAACAATCCCTGTGAATTTCGTCCAAATCGGTTCATAACTTTTTCAGTTATCTCGGTGACACAGACAAACACGACAAAAGCATAACCTCCTTGGCGGAGGAAATGATCAGCATATCCTGGTAACCGTAAGGTCAACCCACTAAGGACCGTTGGTAATATCTGTTGCTACTACCTACTAGTTGCAATATTCTGGTGGGTGATGTTCCCAGGCTTGAGTATTTAACCGGGTGCGTAGATGAGTTCTCATTTGAGTTCGTCACCGTTCTTGTTAATGAGGAATAACATAATGCAGAGAAACATGTCCAGGCTTCAAGAACGTTAAGATCAAATTTTACATCTTATATACAAGACTTTAGTATATAATCCAAGTAAAAGTAGCAGCATGCTACTTGGAAGGAAGCTATTGTAATGTTCCTATAGATATAGATAGAAGATAGTTTATTTTCAAATTCTGAGTAGAATATCTGTCCAGCGGTAATAGTATCAATGTGTATAGCCTATTGTATAGATAAAATTTAAATTGTGTATGCTGAATACCGGTCGCATCGTAATAGCTCCGTAGCACTTGCAGGTTTTCGCCCTGAAGAAGCAAGGAGGTTCTAATAGAGAGGAGCCAAGGAGCTTCTAATGGGAGGAGCAAGCCCAAGCACTCTCTGGGCGAGTAAACACATGGCTTTGTCACGTGACTGAAGCTGGCGTTTGGAGTCCTTAAAGTGGCTGAAGTGGCAGTGGTCAGCACATATAATTAAGGAAGATACAGACAGGCAGTTCTTCAATATTTTTGCAAACACAATCGTGTCTGAAGATTTATATCCCAGTGCTCACCCTGTTACTTTGATCATCAGTTGGTATACAAGATACAAGTTTCCTGTACATACTTCCATCCGCTCGGAATTTCGTCGATGGTTAATGGCTATAAAAATTTGAGTTCAGGACTCCTTCCTATATAGGCTGCGTGAGGCAATGCCGCTCTCCGATTGGATGAGCAGCTCAGCCAGTTTAAGGAAAAAGTTTACTCGCAACGCTCCCGTACGATGAATAGAGAGGGTGCGCTCCTCTCTATTAGAACCTCCTTGAATTGTTTTCGTAATGACTGGTCTCACAGTAAAACACTAGGACCTCGAAGCCTGCTACCCACCTCTGTACACTGGCTGCGGTATACAAAATATTCTAGTTACCCATTAGAACCAGTGGGCCAGCCTTGCGAGGATATTTTCTTCCTTTCCCAATGGGTTAAATCCCAGTGGATCTTTCTAGACGCTTCAAAGAATACCTTTCCTACCGCATAGGTCACACCGCTGCTGAGCCGCTCGCCGCCCGCTTTTGGTGCCGCTGCTTGGCCTGCCACTCGGATTTTAGAGGGAAAAATTGACGATCTTGGAAAAAAACGCTCTTTGGCAACCTTGGATGCGGAAAGACAGATACACAGACACGCTGAAAACCCGGACCCTTTGACTTAAGTTACCCGAGTTAGAGCAGCGGGACACCCTCGATCCCTGCTTCCCCACTTATCTTCTTCCATTTTCTGACTCCTATGCGTTCTAGATTGCTCTTGCTTTGTTATATTCTTTCTCAGTTCCATGACTTGGTGTTCTCATGCACGTTGATCCTGTGATAAAACACCCTCGTCGCCTATTTCTCTTGGCGTACTATATGCCTCTTTATTTTCCTCTTCGACTCATCTGGTGCTCATCCAAGGAGCCTTTAAGTATATTCATATTCAGCTGAGTGTGCTAACATCCTCCCAGCTATATGGTATCTGAGCATGCTTCTTTTTTCGTTAAAAATAAAAAAATCCATTTCTACCTACAGAGGCGATAAAATAGTCCACTATTTTAAGGTCAATCCTCTAAATCAACATTTGTTATTGAACTGTTCAAATCAAAAATCAGCGCTTACTATGAACGGGAATACCAGAAATTCACTGTTTTCCATGAACATTTTCACCTTAGTTCAACATTTATTATGAACCGTTAAACTTAGTATTCCACATTTTGTATGAATAACTTAACTAAAATATCAAATACCAGTTAATCCTAAAATTCAACGTTACTTCAACTGTCAAACCTAACATTCATCATTTTCTGTGGTCGGTTAATCTTAAAAATTCAGCATTTCCTATTAAAAGTTCAACCTATAAATTTCCACATTTCCTGTTGAACAATTAAATCCTGATAAGTAGAGAATGCTGCGCCATAAAGATTAATAAGTGTGAGCGAGTGATTTTGTTGAAAGAACTTGCTAGTCTGACCTTGGATTGAAGATCATGTTTACTCGCTAAGCTTGTCTCACGTCGAGCATTACGATTGCAGCATTGGGTGACAGAGAGTGCTGGGAGGTCTGCTTAGCTTCAGCCACTATCTGAGTTTCTGAAGCACTGACTTTTCACTTTTTTTAAAAATGCGCTCGCCTGTTAGCGCGCAGTTACGTGGAAGCCTAACTTTTCTGGCGGACGGGCTCATCTCCAACAATCTCTAACAACCAAAAGTTCATTTTGGAACTTGTTTAGGTCTTTTCTTTTTAAAATTTTAATCTAAGTTAGTTATTTGGGGTTAAATAAATGTCCCCGCCCAGAACACGAGTGATTCAGAGCCATTAAACAACAAAATGGGAAATCGACACGAGTTGACGTAGTTATTAATTCTTTTCTGTTTTTCTTTTTCTCTCCTAAATTGCTGTATCCTCATCGATCCAGTGGGTAAACGCCTTTGTGTTCGAGTTTTACGTTCTATCGGTATTATATCATTTCATAATTTGGCAGTCGCAATTGAGCTCAGTAGGCATGATTTGTCCAGAAATTCAGACTGGTCCGCTAGCGACGACTTGCGGAGTGGGGTTTCCGGATTTAACCCTTAATCTATAACCCGTAACTTTTTAAAAGCTAATCACGTTCTGTAAGACGGAGTTTTCAACTGCCTCAAAGGTAATGCGATTTTAAAATAGCAAAGCTGACCAGAGCTGGGATTCGGTATTTTTTGTACCGCCTGTATCGGTAGACGAAAACGGGTCATTTAGTTCGGTATTTCGGTAGATTGCCAAAAATCTACCGAATGATTCGGTAATTCGGTACTTTGTTTCGGTATTAATAAAACTTCGCGCCCGGGCCCCCACGGACAGGAAGCATAACCAAAATGAAGCACTTAGCATCACCGGGAAGACCGAAACGCTGCTACTGGAATTCCAATAATAAGCCATTTGCATCTGACATAATCGCCTGCAAGCCAACACGACCCAAAGCCGAACTGACAATGAGTTCCAAGCCTTAACAGACCGGGATACGAAGCACCGACCGAACTGATTAGTTGGGCACCTGACCTTCTCCAACGTGAAATATTGCACACCGACCGCAGCATGTGTAATTCTCCTTGACTTTGAGGGCCATGACAGAAGAATACAACCACCCGAACATACAGAGTTCGGCCACCCCTCTCCTGTGGGACAGGTTCACCAGATCATTATCTGCTCACAGCCTGCTGGCCGAACTAACAAGTTGGTCCAACAGACCGACTGATAATCGACTTGGTCTTACTGCCATTCATCTTTAGACTCCAGGCCGAGCACCATGCACTAATGCGCGACAAATCCCAATTCAAAGGCTGGGCGACAGGATTATGCATGCGGGGAGCAAGGTATCCATGTTATCGTTGAATCGTCGGTATAGTTGATCATCATGTTTTCCAGGGAAGAGAACATGTCACTAGTATTTAGAACGAACAACAACGAGCCAAGCACGCTACCCTGAGGGATGCCAGACTCCACCACGACTGAGGCACTCAAAACGCCATCCACAGACACACTCTGCGTTCGCTCAGAAGCAAAATGACGAATGATTGACAGAATTCTACCACCCACACAATAATAGACTCCTGCATAATAGACTCCTGTCGTTGACCCTGCCATACGTCGTGCTTAATTCCAACTGCACAAGGCGTGCCTCAGACCAACAATCTAGCGCAGACTGTAAATGGTGTGTAGCCGCTACCAAAGCGTCATAACAACCCAAACCAGTTATATACGCGAAATGACAGGCAGGCAGCAAATCCATAACCTCAGCAAAACGACCAAGCTTACAAGCGACCAATTTCTCAAACACTTCCGACAAAATGGGCGGCAGCGTAACGGGCCTGTAGTTGGCGACATGGGGCGACATTGGACCTTTGGAAATGGGAGTAATATTCCCAGTACGCCAACAACGGGGAAAATTTCCTAACCGTATCAGGCGCCGGAAGATAACTGATAGCTTAGGGGCAAGACGCCAGCCAGCAAGCTACTTATAAAACAGAGGAAACATGCCCACCGGATATGTAGATGGAAAAAACTTCTAATATATATATATATGAAATACCCTTAAAAGCTTTTTAATACATTCTAGAGCCCATAGAACACCTATTTCAAGCCTTTAACTACATCATCCACTGGCAGTTCACGCTCCACTAAGTTCAGAAAGACGTGACAGTTGAGTGAGCGAAACGTTATGACACACTACGCCCAATTCTCACATGGCAACGTCTCTTATCTTCAATGAAGTGCAATACAGCGTGAAAAAGCTCTACTGAACGAAAACCAAAGCGATTTTTCTAATGTCTTCCAGGAAGGTCAGTGGGTCATAAAGGGCTAAGAAACATATGTGGGAGCAGGAAATTCAAATCTACTGAAGAAAGTCATTCGGTAGATCCATTTGGTATCGGTAGAAGATTCAGTAATGATTCGGTAATTCGGTAGATGAAAATACCGCCGGTACTACCGAAATACCGAATTTCATTCGTTAGTCCCAGCTCTGAAGCTGACACTCGTGTCTGCAGTTCTGGACGGTTCAAGCCTCATGGACTAAAGCTCAACTCTACTTGGACGAGCCAGTCGATAACTCCCTATACGTCCTTTCCTCGATCTTCATCTCTTGGGATACCACGATGTGTCTGGGAAGGCTTACTCTTATGAACTACTACAAGCATAATTTTTACCTCCGCCAAAGAGGTTGTTTTCGTCGTGTTTGCCTGTTTGTCTCTTTGTCTGTCACCAAGATAACTCAAAAAGTTATGGACGATTTTGACGAAATTTACAAGGTTGTTATGTTAGGAGGAACAGATGATTAACTTTTGGTGAAGATATGTTCATCCGTTTGTTTGTTTGTTTATCTGCCTCATTTTTCTCAATGCCATAACTCAAACAGTTATGGATGGATTTTAATTATATTAACATGAGTTGTTAGGTACAGAACAAAGAGTAGATGACCAAATTTTGGTAATGATCCGTTTGTTCGTTTGTCACCGTTTTAATTTTATGCTTGTTAGCACTATAACTAAAAAAATAATGAATGGATCTTTATGAAATTCATAGGGGTTGTTGGTAATGTCAAGACATAAGTGATAAATTTTAGTGCAGATCGGTTTGTACATTTGTATGTTTGACTCATGTTTATCTAAGCGTTTGTTAGTAGTATAACTCAAAAAGTTATCAACGGATCAAGAAAATTGCACAAGCTGTTGTTACTATCAACAGGCTCAACTGATTCGATTTTGGAGTTTATGCAAAGAAAATTATGATTTCAGAGCCAATTTAAAATTTTTGCTGCCGCTGCCTCGCTTGGCGCTGGTATGCGCTCTCAGAGTGCTCTAGTATATAATTTGATGCTACATGATTGTTGTTCAACAGTGAACACTTCACAATAGGCGTAAGATGGACCAAATAGCTAGGTGACCTACAGTAGTTCGCTAATCCTATGAAATGGAGAGCCTTACCTTAAGCCTTGCGGACATCTTTCTTACGTGCCTCATTCGTTTCTTCCTATTTTAGTACTCGATGCTTCCATTTTATTTCTGCTCCATATATGCGTTGATCCTCCATGTTAACACCGTTTTTCAACATTCTTCAATATGACTAAGTAGTCTGTCTCACAGAAAAAGACCTTATTATGCAATATTCATTGACTCTCTAGGTATTTACTACCCGGCGAGGTTTCCTGTTTTTATGTCACTAGAGCACGTAGAATAAGTACAAAGGGAGCTTAAGTTGGTACAGCCGAGTAGGTCGCCTGCGTACGTAGCATATCAGAGTAGGTCGCTAGAGTGCGTACTCGTATAGCAAAGCAGGTCGCTCAAGTACGTATAGTTGATTAGGTCACTCGAGTACGTACAGTAGGGCACTAGATTACGTACATTGAGTTTGATATTGGAGGTATAGGAAATTGGACTTAGCTTGGTCACTAAAGCAAGCGTTGTGTACGTAAACAAGACGTCAGGGAACACCCTCTATAGTGGACCCGTTCGATAGGCCGGCGACTTTACGCTTCGAGACTTGACTTATCTGGAAATTCAGACAGGAGTGGTGTTTCCACTCTGAATTACGCTTCAAGCGTTGGAAGCAATCCGATTACGTTGAGCCGGCTAAAGACGCCATTTTACCGAGCGAGATTACGTTGTTGGAGGTCTCAGGAGTGGCCGGTTAAGAGTCGACGACTAAAACACGATTCAACGAGTCGAAACCGGCTCCTTTGTTTGAAGTGCGAACAAGTCCAGTCCCAATGTCTTACTTTTGCTAACCAGTCGACTGCACCTGGTATTAAATATTTGTTCACTGAATATCATAAAATAATATACTAAAGTGTCGACAAACTTTATAAAATCTTACGTTTCGGGAAATTTCAAATTCCCATCTTCAGAAATTGTAACTAAAAAATAACATGCAAAGGATGACTAAAAAAAGAAAATTTTACTAGGGAAGAACTAAGTCGGGACAGTGTTGGCATGGAAGGACTTAAATGGCAAATGACTACAGTGCGGAGCGAGGGTCCTTATATAAGCGTCGGACGGTATGAGAAGCGGAGGGAAGCGGGCAAACACAGTCTGAGGCAAAAGCGTGAGTCATGGACCGTGACGAGTGGAACGGCTGAAGACATTATGTTGAGGCTAGGTTTAGTTTTATGAATATGTAAAGATTCCAGAGTTCTTAGTTTTTTTGGATTAGAATAAGCTATTATAGAGAAGTCTTTCCTGCATAGAAGATTTTCCGAAACGTTAAGATTTTATATAGTTTGTCGACACTTCAGTATTTATTCATTCTTTCAGCACAAACATACGTACGGTCCAGTTGGGTGATTCCCTGTCTCTGACCAATGGGTGATATAGAATGGGCATATAATGTATCAAAACAAAATAAACACCATTGTCTTTGTATATTTACTTGGGTATATGTTCATATATTTATGTATTTTTTGCTGTTGTGTCCCGTTTTACACTATAGATACAGAGATTTTGATGATTCTTTTGCGATCTGACCGATAGGTAAAACTAGATTTGGTTGTAAAAATGACCAAAATGGAAATCATGATCCTTAAAATAGAAATCACTTTTTCGCTCTGCCTACGTTGAAATCCAAGCCATGAAGATGCTTCAACTTCTCTTAGCCTACTGCAATCATTTAGTCGAATTTTTACTTTCTCCCTGCACTGGAACTTAATTGGCTTTCATTTCAAATGTGATAACTGAGCAATTCAGCCCATCGTATCTGAAAAATTATTTTTCACGGTCTAGTAGACGCAGCAGTTTTTTTTCAGTTATTCCCCTTCACGAAACAACTTCTCGCTGAAGCTTACAGACCTCGATCTACTGAAGTTGTACAATTGTGTATATAGGATATATAAGCTGCGGAAACTCAAATTTAGTGATGATTGAGAACTTTCTCACAAAACTCTCATTTCACCGAAGGGAATTGGAAGGAGTGCGCTTCTCGGATGAAGTGAACCGAGACTCACCGTCGCTTATAATCATAAGCTAGGTTTTCGGTACGTCTATCTTTCAAGCCCACTTTGCTCCTTTCCGTTTTCATGTCCCTATACTGATGATTCTTCGCTCCTTTTTTTCCTTTTCTTTAAAGATCACTTGCTGTTCTCATACGCGTTGTCCCTTCTGTCCAGAAACCCGTTGTTATCACGAGTAGGTACCACAAGAAATACGAGAACGATTCTTAGAAACTCTCATAGCCTCGTACATGAGTTCCATATTTCTTTCGACATACTATACGTCCCTTATTTTCTAAGTTAGATCGCCGTTGTGGAGGAAACTGAAGAATAAACTGCCTGCTAGGCCTATATAATTATACACAGTTGTTTGCTTGCTACGAGTATGCTTGCATGCTCGTTGTTTGATTCTTCCCTCCGTCACGCTGTTGAGGATTTAGATAGGGAAAATTCATCTACTGAACAAGTTGAGATACCATGAACTTGCAAATATAGCTTCTGAAATAGATGTTCAAAAGTGGAAAGCCTGTGCTTTCTGAATCTCATTTCGCTCTGAAAACTAGCTCGGTGCATCATGGGTAACGCCGTTATGACGTCATAAAAGCGTAGTACGTTAATAAGCAGCCATTTTAAATTATTTCTTCATCATATCATTTGGGTCTCCAGAGTGTTCTACACGTTTTGATAGTGTGGATCCAGTCGGGCATCAGTTATATCTCGTATTTTTCAGCTGAATTTTTCCGTAGCAGTCTGAGAGCTTAGTCTCTGAATCTCTTCGTAGTTGGAAACTTCACGCTGAACAGAGCCCAGATTATTTTCAATTTACATTGCAGCCAAGTTTGTATGCTTGATGGTTCAACTATCAGCTTGTATCAAAGTTACAGCAAACCCTGAGCATTTCCAGTGAATTCTTTTGATTGAACTAAATTTTTTTGGTGCTGCTCAACTCTTAACCAATTCCAAACTGCTATTTGCGCCTCACCTTGCTGGAGGGACATTTTACTCTCGCAAACTCATGGCGGTACACATTGCGTCCCCCTCCGGGGGCTTATAGGATGGGCCATAGGCCATAGGGTTAGGATAGTTAGGTTCGCCCATCCTGTTATGGGGAGTAGCGCCCCCGGGGGGTTTGAGTAGGTACCTTAGCCATTAGCTAGGCCTTCGGGACGTGTCTTTCGTGCCCACTTTGCTTCCTTCCACTTTCATACTCCTACTGATCTTACTATTGTCTGTTCTTCCTCTTCTTTCCCGACTTGCTGTTCCCATGCGCGTTGATCCTGTGTGGAAACACCTTCGTGCATGGGTTCCCCGTTTTTCTGTCGACATACTATATGTCCCTTCCTTTTCCTCTCTTGGAAGAGCTTAGTACTTATTTAGGGAGGCTTAAATCTTCTCTATAGAAGCTCCTTGGAAAGTGTGCCCTCAGTCAGACAGAAAATCTTATGACCTACGAGCGGTAGCGGCGCAAATTTAACGCGCTCCTGTTGTTCCCTCCTAAGGCCGTATCAAGGATACCATAATTTTCCTCAATATAATACTGTAAGCGTAACAGTCGTACTAACGGAGTAACCTATAGGGCGAAACAAACAGATTATTAAATGTTTTTGTTGACTTCCTCAGTATTTACAATGTCCGACATTTTATTTTTTTGACTGTGTATTCACCTTAGTAGAGCCTTAAAAATGCGGATCGTAATTAACGGTAATCAGGTCAATAACCACAGGGCTGACGTCACTGGTATTGATCAAGATAGTACAGACTGTTATCAAGATTACCGAAGTGAATAATCTAAGCATGACAAGCTGCAACCATGAGATTACTCACCTCTCGGGTTGCGCTTGCTAAGTTTGCCCATCCTATGTTATGGGGAGCAGCGTTTCGCCCCCCAAGAATTGATGGGGTATTTTAACCTTAGCAAGGCTTTTGGGACGCATTTCATTCGTGCCAACTTTGCTTCCTTTTTCTATGCGCCTGCTACTACTGATGATCTAGTGTTCTATTTTCATTTGTTTTCCTGATGTACTGTTCCCATGCACGTTGATCCAATGTAGCAACACCCTCGTGCATGGGTTCCGTAACAACACCCTCGTGCATGGGTTCCAATTTTTTCCCCTTTTTTGGAACACCATTGCAGTTGTCAGAAGCTTATAACTGTTAGGGCAGTTTCGGTTCCTGCACTTCCATCGACGAAATGATTGAATCTATACCGATTAGCATAAAGTTGTCCGGAACCTCGACCTTGAACTTCACATTTGTCCATTATTTGAATAGTGTCAAGTGATAATCGCCAACCAATTATGCTTGATCGAACTGAAAATTAAATCTGTCAACAGTCTCAAACGTAATCTGTTTGCAATTAACTTTTGAAAATGCATTCACTGGGGAAGATGAAGCCTAGGGATTGAAGGTGCCGGACAAGTCAATGCTCGCTCGCTCATGTTCTCATTTCCATTTCTCAACTGGTGAGCTTTGTTCTGTTCTTATACCTTCTCAATTTGCTGTTCTCATGCGCAGTGTTCCACTGGGGGACAATCTCCAATGTACCGTCGACGTTTTTTTCAATATTCTTTATGTCGCCTGCTTTTCCTCTCTTGTGATGCACAGTTTCGGTGACTAGAGGTGCTTAAACGACGCGTAATCTCGAGTCCTAGGGGGAACTTACAGCCAGTCTGCATGCAGGATAGCGAAAAATCCACGACAATTATGAGAGGCAATGAGCCCCAAACAGACACCGCATCCAAGCACGGACGCACGAGCAGAGCTCTGCGCTGTCACCTATACAGACACCGCTTAGGCTTAGCTACGACAGGCCATAATAACGCGATTGCATTATCCTGAGCACAGCATACAATTTTTCTCGGCATCCCATGCGCGTCGATCCTGGGTGTGGGGGGGGGGGGCGCATATGTTCGCGGGCTCGGCTTTTTAATGACACGCTACATGTCCCTTTGTTTTCCCACTGTTGGATCCGCTTTATAATTGAGACAGAAGTTAGAAGATCCCAGTTATATAATTACCCTACTTGCAGTTTACCTGTATATTTGTTTAATATTCATTATGTGTAATGCTTGATGCCTTGTTTGCTTTCCAGTGGTTTGCTAGTTACACCGTGGCATTACAGTAAGTTAAGTTCGTGGGTCCGGTCCCGAGTGGTCGCTTGTGTTTCGAACGGCACCCACGTTGCAGCGCATGTCTGATTAGCTCTTGTAACTAAAATGAAAATCTTAATACATGAAAATTACATTTCTTCCGGAACTGTTGTAATTTTGGTGATGTATTTATGTATATTTTAGTTATTAGTAATTCCATACTATGAGTGAAATATTTCAATGCATTATTATGAGTAACACAATACTACAGCGTGATTCAGTATTGTGAGTAAATTGTTTAATTTTTTGGTATAATACCTTACAGAGGGTGATAGGTCTTTTCAACATAATGCGTTTTTTTAAGTAACATAATTTTTCATCGTGATTTACTTTTGAGTAAACTATTTATTTCTATATTATGTATCGTCCATTCTATGTTCTGGATAGCAGTGCTAGCAGGGGGATTGTATAGGTTATTTTAGTCATTAGCTAGGCATTAGAGACGTCTGTCTTTCGTGCCCACTTTGCTTCTTTCCATCTCCATACTCTTACTGATGATGTTTTGTCTGTTCTTCCTCTTCTTTGCAGACTTAACTGTTTATATGCGCGTTGACTCGTGTATGGGTAAAGGTTTCCATGGACCACATCCTGACCTGGAAAACCCACATGCACTGGTTTGTGCTGCGGGCGCAGGCCCGCTGGCCCCAGATGAGTAAGTGTAGTTGCAGTCGACCTCGGGTCACCAAAGAACTATGGCGCCAATTTGACGGAAGGAACAAATGACCCGAGACCCCCCGACCCCCTCATCTGTGAGGAAGGCAAGTTTCACCACGGAGCAGTGCATGCACACAACTGACGGTGTCAGCACACAAAGATCTGCAAAGAGCTCAACTGCCTGGGATGGCCTCGAACCTGCGAGCGATACAAGGTGTTAGAGCTGCGAACGAAAGCATGCTGCTACCGTGGATTTTGACATTCTTTATGTCCCTCCTTTCTTCCTCTCTTTGGTTCACAGTGAATTCTGTGGGTAGGGAGGCTTAAACTAGAGATATATAATAAGAATTCCATAGATGTTATGTAATATCATGTGCACTACTACGATTTTTCAACGTGATGCAATACCGTGCATGAATCACGTCGCGATATTATTCTTAAATAAAAAAGGGTGCTTTTTACCGTGATGCAATATCATTGTACACGGATTCACGGGCACAGACGTCAGCAGGGCGTTGATAAGAGTGATCAGTCTCATTCGTTGGCGATCAAATGATGCAGTGATCAGGAATAGACCTCTGACGCATGTATCTAAGATACGGCTTTACACTTCATATTTTTTTGTGAAATTACTATAAATGCTTTACCAAGACCCTATAACAGACTGATGTGCATTACAGTATAAAGATCACATACGTTTAGTTTCATTTGCTCATGGAATTATCCAGGAAGGAAGCTTAGTCTTAAATTTTTAAGTCAGATAAATACATAAAATGTAGATCGAACCCGAGACTTTAGCATAAATACAGTATATATGTTGTCTTGAAATTTCAGTGTATGAAGACAATTAAAATGTTTAAGCGTTTAGTGCATTTTGAGCTAACAAGTTTGTTCAATTATTCAGAGCGGAAAATATCCTAATATAATAACACCGCTTTGTGTATTTATCTATTTCGTGTCCGCTTCTTAACCCTATCTGCTCCAAAGCGGTACAAAATTGTACCGTCCTACCATTTTTCGTTCACAGTTCTGCTTCCAGTGATATTCAGCGCCCAAAATTACGTGACTTTTCTCAATTGAACATGACTATCAATAAAATTCTAATATAACCGCACATTACAGCCAAAAATATAGATGTATATAAATATTTTAAAAAATTATAGTGTTTCCGTATAAATTTTCTTTTTATACAAAAAGAACTTTCAAAATTATCACTAAAAGACAGCAACAAGACTAGAAATGAAAAATAGAAGCGATTATACGTTCAGCTTGTGAAAGTATGAAACTTGCGGCAGATGTGCTGCCGGAGTATTCACCCTGTACTGTCCGGAGATATTTTCTTATATTCGAATTTAATTGATATTAACACTACTCTGAGGCAATATTTTTTTAACTGAATAAGCGAAAGAATAGTTGAATAAATGACTTTTGAGACTATGAAGAAAAACCTCTGATATTGATAAAGTTATAAGCATTTTTAGTGGGCGGTACAAATTTGTACCACCTTGGCGCTCAAGCGGCTGAAAAAAATTGGTAACGGATAGGCTATGGTTAAGGATATAGGCGGAAAATAGGCCAGGTTGCAGATTTTGTAATTAAGTCGTGTTGTCATGAAGATCGATGACCAGGCCGCAAAAGTGGGATCCTTTTACCTGAATGCACTTCTTGCTTGAAACCCTTCTTGAAGTCAAAAAAAAAAAGATACTTGCAGCTTCTGGAGTCTGAGTTTATAATATTTTTCTCTAAGGTCACGTCAAATAAATTCTGTAAATCATCAAGGGAGCACTCGCGAAGGGATGAGTTGTTCAAGGGCAGTAGACCATTATTTCTTTTAGTTTGCTGTTTTTTTTTTTGAAGGAACAGTTATCTCTTCATCAGCCAAAATTTCAGCACTTCAGTGAAGCAGATATTTAAGTTTGGCGGTATCATGGCTACGGTGCGCTCACTTTGCATATAAGCTGACTGAAGTTGCATTCAAGTTTACTGCAGTGTTTTACTCAAGATTCTACTTCCGCCTGTCAATATACATAGAAGAAGTACGTGAAGAAGGAGAATGAAGAAGAAAGAACCTAAGGATGAGTGTTTCAAATTATCAATGAAGAAAATGAAGATGCAATTTAGAGAAGTAAAGATTCCCCTCTGGCCTTCATTAAGCAGTCATATAGATTATTGCGTGAATTTTTTTTTCACGCACGGGTCCACTAGTTTCTTAATAAAGCACCGTAAAGTAAACCGGTCTTGCATGACATCTCTTCAGCATTACTGTATACTGTACTTGCATTTAAAATGGCAAAGAAGATAATGTTTTCTTAGTAGTTCGTAGTAAATTTCATCGCTTTTCCACGACACGGAAGCTGCTAGCATGTTGGACAGTTTCTGCAGAAACAGTTGTAAAAGTCATCGGTATACTTTATGCAGAGCAAACACCAGTAATGACGCTCGAATAAACTCGTAAAAAGAAAGAAATCCATGGATGGATGAGGAGCAAGAACGATAAGATCAGTGAATTCCTCATGTCAGCTGATAAGTGTTGGTGTGTCAGAAACTTTATAACTTATTTTTTACTTTACAACGCAACAGAATTTAGTAAGTTATAGTAGGGGCTTTAAATGCAGGCGTGCTATCAGGGCACATTCGATTAGCTGGCGATTTTAAGACTTTGAGGCGTGACTTGTCCGGAACTTCAGATAAGCCGTTTTTGCCACTTTGAATCGTGTTACAAGTGTTGGAAGGTCCAACACGATTAGGTTGAGTCGGCAAAAAAAGTCCATTTTACAGAGCAGCATTGTTTTTAAAAATTTTATGGCTAACTGGTTCAGGGTTAATGTCTGGAACCTGATTTAACGTGTCGAAGCCAACGCACGTGTTGGATGTCCGTACAAGTCAAGCATCAATATCTTAAACTTGACTTCCAATCGAACGAAGATTTTACCTCCTCAATGGTATTTTTATATAGTCGTAATAAATGATTCGTAACACTTGCGATTCTTTGGACAGTGTGGGTATAACATTTCTTATAGTTATTTACTAAGGCATAACTAGAAGTTCAAAAATATATATTCATGTATTCAAAGTTAAAACCAATGATACTTGACATCAATCACTGTGGGAACACCCACCAATCCACGACTTTGTTAGCGATATAGTGGCAGGAGACTAACTACCGTCTTTACGAAAACCTCAAAGCCTACAGCATAGCACAGTCTGGCACGACAACAGTGTAGCGGGGAGTAAGCCCCCTGACCGATACTGCTCACCGGGCAGAGAATTACGACACCACAACGTCGCCTATTCTACCTCGCTTTAGCTGCGGCAGTAACTATATAGAAGTAGTCCTACGGGGCGCACGTAATGCTAGGGACACACTAGACACTTACACAGACAACTTGATGCAAAGACGTCATTTATGCCCCGGTATCTGTGCTACCGATTTTAAATATATTTTGAAACAGGACGCGAGCTGCTCATCTTAGCAACCAGTTGGGCGTAGAAATGCATATGTGGCCCCGGCCTTGCAACGCGCTTTCTGGCTGCATGGAAAACAAGCTGCCCCTGCAGCACATCATATCTTCCCATGGCAATAGACAAAGCTCCAAGCAGATTGCCCACGGACACCATCACGGTCGTAACTCACGCTGATTGCTTTACGACCGGCGCCTTCGCTGGAGCGGAGTGGAGAATATGAAGGAAAAAGAGCGATACTTGCATCATTGATGTACGCGGACCCTAACCTTGAAGCGACGGAACAAATTAAAGTGTCTCGCAGGCGTAGCATTTATTTAAAACGTAAAGAAAAGATGCCGTATTGTGGTTTACACGACAGTTTTTTTGTCGTCTAACTTTCTATTCGGTGATCGAATATTTTGTTGTGCCACAACTAGTAGTAGATCTACTAAAATGTTAGAAAAAATTTCAAACGTTTCAAATTAGCACAGCTTCACATAACATTTAACCTTTTTTCAAAGTTTTGAAACACTATAATATTTTAGAACTTCAGAGAAAAAGACTATATGTCGTGTAAAATGTTCGCCGTCACGTGACCTGACTTGGTGTCACAGTACAGTTTCGGGTGTTTCTTCAAATTTAGAGAGAATTTGAGTTAAAGAGCCGGACGATTTTCTCCTGTTTAATCCAATATATCTTATTCAGAGCTAGGCCTTCGGGACGTCTGTCTTTCGAGCCCACTAGCTTCGCTTCATTCCATTTTCATGTTTCTACTGATGAGGCTTTTCTCTGGTCTTTCTCTCCTTTCCCCGACTTTCTGTTCCCGCGCGCGTAGATCCTGAGAGGGAGCACTTTATTTAGGTAATTGCGTATCACTAACATGGCTCTTTCGACGATCTATACATTGCTCAACTGACAAGAAAAAAAAAACCTAAAACTTAAACTAAGCCTCGTTTCCTCTACTCGTCTTCCTGGTTCTGTTCTGAAGAATATTTTCCCATTTCCCTACGTTGATCTACTCGACCTGCTCATCATGAATTGTGAAGTGGAAACACAATCTATGTAGTGTCGATGCTACCACATAGGTACTCACTTAGTTTACAGCCCTTCGCATTTAAAAATTTGGTGTAAAGTAGCTGATTTCTTGCTTATGGCTGAACCAAACAAACTCATACTCATGCATTTCAGAAGATTAATTTTCTGTAATCAAATTTTTCACATTGGGACGGAGAAATAATGAAATTTAAAATAGTAGATTATCTAGCATACAATGACTCTCCCTTAGGAGTTTTTTTTTTATTGTTTTTGCAGTAATTGAAGAATTTTAAAGAACTGGTAGAGTCAAGAGTAGTATATGTAGTTGGTGTCTAGAGCAAATTTTGAGAATCCCTTTCCGCAGTCCCCGCCTCTCGATATCTCAGATCTCCATACTGTTGAAGTCTGTTGCCGGCGTTGTACCTGTTCTAGAATCGAACTCGGGTACTGTTACTCTTGAACCAGGGCAGTTGTCAATGAGCCACTGAGAGGCCGAGGCCAGCAAGCCTACAGTCAACAGAACTGTGTTTGATTATATAAGAACCTATTGGATTCTGCTTGAGGTTCCACCCATACGTCCACCCATGCATCTGCACGGGGCGCTTATAGTATCTGATCCCCTCAGAGGGCATACAATGAGCCGTAGGCGACCCCAAAGGGACGCTGTCGGTTAAGTTAGCCTCAGCTAGTGTTTCGGGACGTTTTTCCTTCGTGCCCACTTCGCTTCTTTCCGATTTCCTACTCTTGCTGCATGATGTTGCTTTCCTCTGGTCTTCCTCTTCTTTCCCGATTTGCTGTTCCCACGAGCACTAATCCTTTGTGGGGACACGCCTCGTGCATGGTTTCTACGTTTATATCTACGTACTGTATGTCTCTCCCTTCTTTCTTCCTAAGTGAGATCGTTTTGTTGTTGAAACGGAGTCTGAAACTACTCAGTATAATAATTTCAATATTTGATAGAAGGAAAATAGCGCATCATTGATACAGGCGGTCTCGTGAGTGAAGAACAGGAGTAGGTGTAATGCTGGGTCTCAGGAGGCTCAAACAACGTAGGTATACACGCATTCACATCAGTGTTCATCGTGTCTACCATCACCATCCTATACATGGGTTCCACGTCTAGATCGGCATAATATATTTCCCTTCCATCTCTTAACCCTTTACGCAAGACTGTGACGAATTCGTCACACTGAAAATTAAAGTATAAAATAGCTCTAAATTGCAAAATAATTCAGGGCGTAAAGGGTTAATACACCCTAACTGTATCTTGGGAGGCTTAGACTACGTTGTCACTCATTCACACATAGATGGGGAATAAATAATTTCAACATGCTAAAAAGAGCACAGCTACGGTTGAAACTTCTGCATTCCATTCAAAAATATTTCCAATAATCAGGGGGGCATAGTCCATAGAGTTAGTTTAGGTTCGCCCATCCTATGTTATGGGGAGCAGCACCCCCAAGGGAACCCTGTAGCTAGGTCACCTTAACTTTAGCTAGGCTTTTGGGACGTCCGTCTTTAGTGCCCATTTTGCTTCCTTCCCATCTCCTACTCCCACTGAACTTTCTTTCGTTTGTTCTTCCTCTTCTTTCCCGACTTGCTGTTCCCATGCCTGTTGATTCTGCGTGGGAGCTGGGAACACCCTCGTGCATGGGTTCCACGTATCTATCGTCATACTATATGTCCCTTCTTTCTTCCTCCCTCTGTGACATCGCGTTTGTTGCGGAAACGGAGTCTTAAACTTCTGAATATAATATTTCCCATAAGATCGATTTTCCTCTGTTATACTGAAACTTTGTAGCACAGACGAATTGCTGGACGGAACTCCTGCCAAAATAGAGATAATATTCAGCCACTATCATTCCACGAAGAGTTTTACAGCGTATCAGCAGCACATTTACTCTCCCATTATCATTTCTATGCCATTAGACTCTGTTGACAAAGCTGTGCAAGTTGTGGTTAAAGTCTTTACTCATCCTTATCTCTCGGATAAGACTTGTCCCATGTTGTTAAGCGGCTATAAATTGAAGCCGCCGAACTGAGACGATCCATTTGCGTTACTAACTGCGGCTGGAGAGGTTGTGGCCAAGCAGATACAGCGTTGTCGATATTTTCACTTGGTGAGTTAGGAATGGAACTATTGCTGAACGTAAGATTTCTACATAGGTAGGCATTTTTTATGTTGAAACATTATAGGGAATTGGGAATGAAGATATTGCCTACGTAAAATAATTTTATGCATTTGGAGCTTAAAAAATTTATAGCTATATGTACGCATGCAAATAATGCCCACTTCTATTGACTTTTTCAGCAATGAAATTAGAAAAGGCTCAGTCAGTTGGTGAAAACGGTTGAATAAAATTGTTAATTTTTACTTTGTTAGTCATGTTTTGACGGGAGTTCTAGCTGACAGGGATCCCAAAAATTGCATGCGGTGAAGTTCAAATGACCATTGACAAAGCTGTTACTTTTTATATTTTTTCGTGCATTTGTTATTTTTTCAGGGATCTTCCTCTCCTATCCCCGTTAGCCTTTTCCATATTATGTGGGTCCTTGTGATGTTCGCCCATTCTATTTTATGGGGAGCAGCGCCCCCAGGGACAGGGGGTGGTCTCCAGGGATTGCCGGAGCTAGGTCTGCGGGACTTCCATGTTTTGTACCCACATTGCTACCTTCCATTTTCATACTCCTACTGAGTATTCTTTTTACTTTTCCTTTCTTTCCCGACTTACTGTTGCCATTCACGTTGGTCCTGAGTGGGAACACTCTGTGAATGGGTTCCACGTCCCTGTCGACATACAGTTGTATGTCCGCTATTTTTTTTTTATGGCCGTTCGCCACCATTGTAGTGAAACATGATGGGGGATTTCGATCAGTGGACATCCCGTGCTTTCTGCCTACATCTTTTTTCTTATCTTTGGATTTTTGTAAGCGCTTTGTACTGCGAGGCTTGAGTTGTAAATCTATAAGTTTGTGAAAACCCCAGCATTTTATTTTTCTGAATCGGAATTTTCGGGAAGTTTTGTTCGCATATTTACAGAAATTCAGTGTCATTATAGCTTGTGGTATCCCTGAAATTCAGGCATTATATCGAGTGCTTAGAGTCAGAAGTGCATGGTTGTGTCCATTTATGGTGAAATTTGGTTTTACTCAATTGGGTGCTTGTGACACTAAAAATGTACCTCAAAAGCACCCACTTGATTAGTAATACCCAATTTCGCCAAAAATGGTTGTCACCACTTCCGGCTCTAAGCCCTCCATATGAATAAGTGAGGATAGGTATCATCTCTAGCAGAACTTAACCGATCGTGACTTCTTCGTAACTGAACTAACCTATTCTATTTTGACCTAACTGAACACGTAGGTCTGACTATACCTAAACTGAATATTCTTCATCATTATAATGCCTCTCAGGGGGCATAGGATGGGCCATAGGTCATGGGTGTCCCTATCAAAAATTTCAACTGTCATTCCAGCGGCGCTGCGCAATTTTAAGCCGTACATACACTCGCGAACTCCGCAGTAATTGCGCAACGGCTGCGCAGTTATGTCCGCTTTTCAAGAGTAGCAACCAAGCAACAGATATGGTTTCAACATTTCGCAGAACAAAATTACCATTTCGCATAACAGTTCAACAAGGTCTCAATTTGCATACGCCCTAAACACCTTGCATAATAGGACAATGGAACAAAGCGATTAAACAAACGGTATATGAAACAAACAGTTAAAAAACTTTGTTCTTTGACAAATGATACATAAAAACTCACAGCAATAAGCATAAGAATGTTGCTATACCCTTGAAAAGCGGACATAACTGCGCAATTACTGCGGAGTTCGCGAGTGTATGTACGGCTTAAAATTGCGCAGCGCCGCTGGAATGACTGCAGAAATTTTTAGGTTCGTCCATCCTACGCAATGGGGCCAGGCAACCCTGAGGGCCCGTGTAGGTTACCTCAGCCATTAGCTAGGCCTTCGGGACGTCTCTCTTTCGTGCCCACTTTGCTTTCTTCCCGATTTCATGCTCCTACTTGCTCATGCTTTATTCTGTTCTTCCTCTTCTTTCCCGACTTGCTGCTCTCATGCACGTTGATCCTGTGTGGGAACACCTTCGTGCATGGGTTCCCCGTTTCTCTTGCATACTACATGTCCCTTGTTATTTCCTCTGTGATATCGTTTTGCTCGGAAACTGAGGCTTATACTTCCTAACTATAACTAAGTTACCACTATAATGCAAGCGTAAGGCAAGGGCAGTTGGTGTTGCTCTATATGGAATATAGCTACTAGCAGTTACGTTTTTCTTCCATGACCAAATGTGCAATTCATCCAAAATAATACTTGTTAGTATTGTATTGCAATGAACTTGATATTTAATTTTTTTTATTGCATTGACGAAATATTTTGGTCAATCCAACTTTAAATCGTTTTCTACGGCACTTCCCTGAGGTTATTTGGTAACGTAACCTATATTACTCAGGCTGCACTGTTTTCTGCAGGAGTTCCATTTAATTCATACGGGAAAGAAATCCCTAGTAAATTGCCAGCGTAACATGAGCAATATAGTAATGATACCCAAACAACATTCAAGGTCGCTGCAGCGCCGCACAGCAGTTGATTTAGGATTTTTGCTTCAGAGGCGGCCCTGATTATTGGCTGGAAGCCAGGCAAATAGGGTTAAAAATCTAGGGAAATTTTTGGATTGGCTATCCTCTAGGTTAAAGAAGGATGTTGTCGGTGTTTGCGCAAAAACAAACAAAAAAAACTCGTTGCTACTGATAACCCTTCTAAAGGCCTGCTCGATTAGGTATAAAAATTAGACCTTCAAGGCTTGACTTGTTCGAAACTTCCGACAGAAGTTTTAGCTTGGTCACTCTGCACGTCTAGCGAGTGTTAGAAGCAACCCGATTACGCTCAAAACTCCATTTTACGGAGCGAGATTGCGTTTCTGGAAGTCTTGAAGGTAACCGAGTGAGGGTCTTAGCCGGAAACTCATTTGAACGTGTCAAAGCCAGCGCACCTGCCTCAAGTCTCGAACAAGTAAAGCCTTGAAAGCTTAATTTTGGAACTCAATCGAACACGCCCCAAGTCGCCCATAAAGGCTCTAGTACCTTATAAGACCTAGCTGAACTTTGTTACTCGAAGGAATATCATTGATTATAATGTCTTCGCTTTGAACGATGATGGGCCTTGTAAGGTTAACATTCTCCTAATCAGGTTTTATTACTCGCTACGAAGGACTTTACGTACCCAGAGAAATACAGTAGGACAGTGCATGGTTTTCGCAAAATAACCCGGCCATTTAATTAAAACTAGGGTTGAACACCCGTCAAACTGTTTTCGCTTAAAGTCACGTTTGAATTAAGTTTGTCGTGTGTATGTAAAGTTTCTTTTTATTGGGTAGTCACTCGGGCTGTATATAAGTTCACCGCTGCCGTACTTCGTATAGTTAAGCGGTGTGCATATAAAAATTTTAGCTGCTATGCTAATGCACGGGATGTTCATAAACTTACTGGCTGTTGCGAGATCATCTGAGGTAGAGCCCATAAAATTTTAAGCTGCTGCTTTTTCATAAGGGAAACTGACCATAAAATTTTTAAATGCTGCTTAGTCACATGGGGAAGTGACCATAAAATTCTTAACTGCTGCTTAGTCGTACGGAAAGTGGCCATAAAATTTTTAAATGCTGCGTAGCCATGCTGAGTACTGACCATAAAATTTGTAAATATTGCTTAGTCGTACGGAAAGTGACCATAAAATTTTTAAATGCTGCCTAGCCATGCTGGGTACTGACCATAAAATTTGTAAATATTGCTTAGTCATATGGGGAAGTGACCATAAAATTCTTAGCTGCTGCTTAGTAGTACGAAAACTGACCATAAAATTTTTAAATGCTGAGTAGCCATGCTGGGTACTGACCATAAAATTTTTAAATGCTGCTTAGTCATACGGGGAAGTGACCATAAAATTTGTAACTGCTGCTTAGTCGTACGGAAAGTGACCATAAAATTTTTTAACTGCTGCTCAGCCATATTGTGTGTCGATAAATTATACATCCACTTATGACCAGCATAATTACCACAATTAAAATGGAAATGCTCGTATTGAAATCCAAGCAATACAGATTTTTACTCACAGCTTCTCTTATAGCATTTGCATGCATCCTGATTTTCACTTCCCTCCCATATCCAAGCTTAAGCTGTTCGGAGTTGAGTCATCAATTGAGTATATTAACATTGTAAGGTGTAAGATATTCTTTCCAGTATACAGTGATTTAATTCCATCCTATAGGACGCAACAGCATCAGCTAAAATTTCCAGCTGATATTATATAGCGCGTCAAGGATACGGGGCCGAAACTTGTATTACGAGTGATTGTTTGTTGCATGGTAATTTAAAAACAACAAATTTGTGCATGATACGGAAGGAAAGTAAGGGTTATTTTGCTCAGCAGAGTTTAGGCCAAGCATGATCTTTTCAGTTTATGGTCGCAGGAAAGCCTTCATAGCCTAAGCGAATTAGTTATGAAATTGTGATCAATGAAGCGATATCATCACAAATTATTCACCGTTATCTTGGATTGCTGGGCATACTAAAGTGATAATAATGTAGGGCAATGTTACAAATATTTAATATATTGTATTTGAGTACAAAGTGGCTAGCGTAAATTGGACGTAAGCTTAAAATGTATTTACTTCTAGTTTATAGTTTCATTGCTGCGAAACATTTTATGAGTGTATTATTAATTTACTTTACATCAATCAGTCTTACCTGATATGACAGGGAATTAACGGTAAGATTAACAGGATCGTTCGAGTAAATAACATTGATAAGGTCGGTGATAAAGTGTTGCAGTGTCAGGCGGTGGATTTTCGTTGCTTGCTTATCTTGTTGCTTGCATTTATAATGGTCGAAGCGTTTTATGGTGTGCCTCTGGCTATGCTAAACACCGGAACTTTGGATAAAACCTCCATAATTACCAGCTCACTGCGTAGAAGACATTCAACCGACAATTGAACTTCTAGTCTTACATGTAGGATATACATATAGTTCAAAAATGGAGTTGCCGTTAATAGTGAATCACTCAATAATACAACTATTTAGTTAGAACAACTGCATTTTTCATACTCCAGATATTTCAATTATCAACTGAACAGCAAAAATAACAAAAATCGCACGAGTTAGTGCAAACAAGGTCAAATGAGACCAACAGCAGAAGCAGAGCGCAAATTATCTGCTGATTACGAAAGAAAACCATGAAAACTACTCACTTTAGACAATACACTTGTCAAGCAAGCAACAATGACAAAATTGCACGCGTTCGTCTGTGCAACAACTGTCAGCTAAGAAACATAAAAATTGCATACTGTCCACGAAACGAGTGTCAAATAAGTGCAATGTACAGTATATTGCATACTGTCTACATACATAACAACCGTCAAATAAGTACAATAAATATTGCATACTGTATACATAATAACCGTCGAATAAGTACAATAAAAATTGCGTACTGTTGGCCAAGCAAGGGTCAAGTGTAAAACAAATTGCATAATGTCCACAATACAGCTGTCATATATAAGAATGTCATTACCGTTATCGCATAGATACCTTGAGGTGATAAAGTTGTCATGGTGACTTAATTGTCAGCCGAAGCTTTGCAGATCAGCTGCGATCGTGTTATCTATATCATAAACATTCTTGTCACTTCATGCCAGCTTCAAAAACCATCAGATTCAATGTCCGTCTTTTAACTACCAATTTATTTAACGAGACATCACTTATCACTGTGATGGTGTTCCTATCGTTAACAGAGCCGGTCAGATTTACTAAAGTCTGTGCTGCAATATACGATATCAATGAGGTACTGGTAACTTTTGCACGCAAATGAATGTTAAATGGACTCGACATGGAGCTTACAATATGGAATTTAAGGTTAGAATAGTTAGCTCTCCTCATCCTATGTATTACGGGGGCCGCCGTTAGGGGAGCCGCCTATGGCTACCTTAAATTTATCAAAGCCTGACTCGTGTCATTCTTTCTACCCACTTTGTAAATGGGTTTGTTCCACGTTCCTTTCTCAGGACTATGGGTTTTCATTTTTTTTTTGTCATATTGGTATAGCTTAGGGGTCGCAAACTACCTTCTGTAATAATTATAAATTTTTAATAGAAGGCTAATTTTTCCCATTATATTTTGAGGAGTCGCCCTGTAAGGGTTGTTACGTTGTTCTAGCTTTAACTCTCCTATTTTGACTTCCCACTTGTACCGAATTTCCAGTGCACAACTATGTTTTGCAATGTTCTGCTTCTCCAACTTTCTTTTTCTAGGCACAGTGTTCCTCCTTCTACGCCTGTTTTTACACAGACAAAAAGGGCTACACTCTGTTTTCAGAAGGTTGTGTTACTTCTCCAAAAAAGCATTTTTTCCGTAGGAATAGAAAAAGATAATAAAATTTATAACAAAAAAACACAGCAGCGGATGAATTGGTTAAACTACAACAGAAACTAATATAATATATTCTCTTAGTTGATATAGCAGCGGTCAGGCTAGAAAAGGAATTCTTGTTACTGCACTACAAAGAATGCATTGTAATTGCGCTGAGCTGATATCGATATTTTACTCATTCTTTCTTCACTTTTTCAAGGACTTCCTTGCTTTATCTACATGATAACGTCTATCCATGTCGCCATGCAAAGCCCTTACTTAGAATTTCTTCGTTATCTTTCCGCTTGTTATTTTTTTCCTTGTTTGCCGTACACTTCCTGTTTAATGCAGTCTCATCAAGATAAAAAGTATTTGACGTTTGTAAACATGAACATCAATAAGCCTAAGTTAGAATAGTTTCGTATCATTTTCGCCCCTTCGATCACAGGATGGACTTGGCAGGTTTATCCACCCGCAGAGTTGTGCCTAGCGCTGCTAGAACTAGCGTGCGCTAGTAGCGTCACTAGTTTTCTAGTAGCGTAAGCACTAGCGCCGCTAGGTTTGAAAATCACTAGCGGCACTACTAGCGCCGCTAGGTTTTTAGCCAATATCAAGCGCTAGTCGCTAGTTTTTGCATTAGTTATGCAGAGTGTTAGAGACTAGAGGGTCTACTTCCCACAGACTATGCTCCTCGTGAACGATTCACGCAGTGGTTTTTTACCTCCCTTAACCATACTTAACCAGACTAAAGTAATTTGTCACAGAGACTTTTTTCCTTGAGGGATGCAATAGTACCTAGAGAACACTTGTTGTGAGTAATACTTGCAAGTAAAAGTAGGGTTCGTTCACTCATTTACTTCCTGTTAGCGGCTTGTATAGAGTGGTTAGCTACATGCGAGGAGGCTTCCACTATATAATGTCTAATTCAGTCGGGTAAATCAAATTTTACAGTCTTTTCTATACAACAAGGAGTAACACTGACCTTATATTGATTGAAGCATGAAACTCATTTACTCCGTTACTTCCTAATAAAATTCCCACAGATACAGGATTAACTGGGAGAGTGAGGAATAAATTTTTCCTTTCTCCTCGTGCAGCATTTGGAGCGCCAAATAAAGTTTGAAATATAATATATATATTTTAAAACCCCATTTATGAACGTAAGATTTACAACTCAATTTGGTATTTCAAATGCAGCCCACAAAAAAAAAATCATGTGTACAACTCTGGAAACTGGGAATAGAAGGAAACACCAGATCGTGGTCAATGTTACCCTCTATGGTTAAAATAGGCCCGTACTGTCAATTTTCATTGCGTTTGTAGTCTCATTTTGTCTTAAGTGCGGTCAGTAGACGTAGGTAAAGAATATAATACTCGTACATCTAGGCCAGATTCAACAAAACTGCCAGTCAACGCTACTATACAATAATTACTTTCTTTTAAGCTTTGTGCTCTTGAGCTCTGTTTGCATTGCTGATTTATAATGGGTTTCATAGGCCAACTGAAAACAGATATGCACTACGATAAAATTATAATAGTATTGCTCGTTCAACAATATGGTGTATCTTCATAACCCCTGAACTTTGACTATCTTCCCTCTCAGGGGGATGGAATGGGCCATAGAGTTAGTCCATTTAGGTTCCCCCGTCCTATGTTAAGAGGAGCAGCGCCCCCAGGAAGATTGTGTAGGTTACCTTTGCCATTTGCTAGGTCTTCGGGACGACTGCCTTCCGTGCCCACTTTGCTTCTTTCCACTGTCATACTCCTACTGATCTTGCTTTCGTCTTTTCTTCCTCTTCTTTCCTGACTTGCTGTTCCCATGCGCGTTGATCCTGTGTAGGAACAGCTTCGTGCATGGGTTCCCAGTTTCTATCGACATGTTATATCCCTTCTTTCTTCCTCGGTTAGATCACCTTGGTTGTGGAGACGAAGGCTTAAACTACTCAATAATCGAATCTGACCATCTTCTTAGGCAAATATCCATTCAGACACGGTAGAAGGATTTAGTATGTTTTTGCTCTAGCAGATTCAACCCTGTCAAACCTAGTTATCGACTCAGAAATGTTGTCTCTGTGCAGACTGAACATGGCGCGAACTACCATCTCCCTACTGGGAGCAGTTTGCCTCCTACTGACCTTATTGCACAGCACCACCGCAGTCGTGGAGTTCAGCGATGGTACTTACAAGAACCTCGTCCTGAGCGTCAGTTCTGACGTCCCTGAGCCTGCCGACCCTATCGAATTTCTCAACGAAGTGCAAGTAAGTAGATTAGACTAAAATGCGGTAAACATTAGGTTGTTACTTCTTTATGCTCTCATTAGTTATAGGTTGGCCCATCTTTTTGTTTTAGCTTAAGTGTAAGAAATTACATCAATTTGAAATCGATCTGAGACCCTTTGGAGTTTATCATTGACTGGTTTTATTTTGTTTCAGCTTAGTTATAAAACGACACCATGCAATAACTTCAAATTGATCCTGTTCCCTTTAGGGCATATTCGGCAATTGGGTAATTCTCATATCCCAGGCTTTCTGAACTTTCTAGATATGTAAAGAAAATGTGGAGTACATACAGGCACATAAATGCCGGGGCCACACTATACAATCACACGCTCAACTTATGAGCGGACGTTCAACGCGCACGTCGTCCCGATACACCGAGAAAATTGGTAGCATAGATACGGTAACATTGGTGGTGACGTGCAAACTGACTGTCCAGTTATGTAAGTTGTGACCAGGTATAAGGGGCATCCTTATCAGCAATTCATGTATACGAGCGTAATTATCCTGCGTTTGTAGGGGCCCGGTATCGAATAATATTCGACCATTTCTGAGAATTTTCAAATTGGGACGTATGGAAAGTAAATTTATAGGGGACATGGAAGGGATATCGGATAAGGGGACCAGAGTACCTACAACCACATGACCATATTACGTTCCGGTTACGCCCTGGAAAGTTCCCTAGTTGAAGGTCTGTTCATAAGTATGACGTGCAACTGCTTATTGTTGCCCTGTCATTAGGTAGATACATATGGAAAATTAACTCCGGGATTAGGCTCGCAGATAGATATACAATTTTGCCTTCTAACGCCAACGAAAACCATTTATTTCCAAGTCAAAAGGCATAGTTTCTGCAGAAATATATTTTGAAACTCAATTTTGAAGTGTGAAAGACTATAACGATTGTGCTTTGACTGTTTAAGACCCCTCAGGGGTGCAGTGTGGGCCACAGGGTTAGGTTACTGAGGTTCAGTCATCCTATGTTATGGGAAGCACTTAGGTCATATCAGCATTGGCTAGGCTTTCGGGACGGCTTTAGCTCCTGCCCACTTTGCTTCCTTACATTTGCATACTCTTACTGATGATACTTTGTTCAGTTCTTCCTCTTATTTCCTGAATGGCTGAATCTATCGAAATATTTAATGTCCCTTCCTCTGCGAGATCGCCTTTGTACGGGGAGAAATACATGATTTTGGTTTGATTGATTTGATTTGTAGTGGAAACGGAAGATTAAACTACTCAATATGACGGAGATTCCATGTTGTTTCCATTGCAGGCATTTTTGAAGGCCGGTTCGGAGTCGCTTAACTATGCCATGTATGGCGAAATGTCCTTGCAAGACTTCACCCTCATCCTGCCCCGTACGTGGAACGCATCCAAGTAAGTTTAGTGTTGCTGCTTAAATCAAACCTACAAATTAAACCTGCCGTTCGTTAAACCTTCCGTACGTACGCATTGGTGGATGGACATTTTAATTTTAACGAGTTACCAAAGTAGCAACAACGTTATTTATTGCTCCAACACGGATTCTCATTAGCTGAACCGCCTCTAGCAAGGAATTTCAATTCAAGTAACGCGGCAGCACCGAACTAAATAACGCTATATTTCCCAAATTTTTCTTTTCAGTTTCGGCACTGTGGAGGTCGCCTCACCGGAGATGACAGTTGCTTCGGCCGACATTCTACTACACGCAGACTCGGGCGAACTGCCAGATACGCTGCAGGTGCGGTATCCAACTCGCTTATTAACGCTTGGTACCTTTTGTATGTCGAGAGGTTGTAATAGCGTTAATATTTTATGTATGTTGATATATTTGAAGTCCTTCTCTTACTAATACGAAGTAACGCGTGCTTGGAAGATTTCCAACGTTCGACAACATACTCGTGGTCAGTTGTGGTCGTACTAGCTAAAATGGCTGCGGATTTTGATTTGTAAAGATACATTAAACATTCATTGCATGGCATTTCAATGTTTGATAAGCGACTGTATCATGTTATTCCTATAGGAAAGGCGGGATAAAGTGTTGAAGTCAAATTTTAAAAAGCAATATTTTTTGAAGGCAGAAAGGGCACTGGCACTCCAGCCTCTTCCCCCCATCCGCAAAAAAAGGGTATATGGCCTCCTAATCTGTTTTTACTTTTGTGACTGGGGTGCGAATGGGTTTATGTTGAACCTCGATTTATTCTCAATAAATTATGCAAGGTTAAAATACACTTTGACACTGAACAATTCAGAAAATATACACTTATAGGGTGAATCGCATACTACTCGCATATTAACTTTCAGTGATGGATTCGCGAAGCATTTTTTACTTTGAAGTGCCATTCGCGCGAAGTAACTGTAATCGATGGGTGGAGATTATGATCAGATTAGATAGGCGGCAGTAGACGGACCAATAGATCCATTCCCAGAAAGCCGTCGCGCCGGGGCTCACGCTTCAGCCCTCTATAAGCTATTGCCACTATGTCAGTATCATTTAGATGACTGAAAGGAAAAAGTGAGATTCAAGGCTGAAATACGTAGCAACGTTAAGTAGTTCAGCCATAGATATTATAATCTTCAGTAGCCAGTTTAGTTCCAGAGTTGGTTTGTTGCTGTACTTCATCAACTAATCAACGGACAGGGTCAAATTTTGAACGTTGATAATACAGTGCTTATGTCTACGAGAAGCACTGGTGTACTTAGATCGTTAATTAACGGGTTATTCAATTCTACAGGCGGAGAAATGTGGTGTGCCGGGACGACAGATCACATTCCCTGTCTCATTCCTGTCGCTCACTCCCACTGAGGAGGAAGCTTACGGCTCTGTTGGTGAGTTGGCGTACGCAAAATTGTTAAATGCATGTGTAAAATGATTGATTTCTTATGTGGCAAAATAAGACTACGAATTTTAATTGTCTTTATTTTTCTCATCCTGGGACTCGTTAGTTACTTAAAATGCAAGTAATTAAGCGATTCTAAAGTTAATTTATCTCACATCTATATCCCTATTAGGATCTGCAGGTTACCCTAACCTTAATTCCTGTCGTAACTCCCTCAAAACTAAGATTTTCTGGTTGTGCCAAAGAAAGACACGAGCGCACAGTTTTTGTCCTTTTATTTTTGCCAATGCTGCCAATTTTGGTCCAAAATATAAAAAAAGATGAAAAAGTATCCACCTTCTAAATAAATTAAAAAAAAAACAGCATACCATGCCCGCTACGATATATGGGAGGTGGAGGGAGATATTCAAAAGACGGGGGAAAGAGAGACAGATGGAGATGGGGCCCTCTCAGAGATGCGAGAGAGAGAGGATATTGCAAATACATCGCACGAACATAAGTATAAGTGCAAGGCTGCACTCCCGCGTGACAGAACCAGGCTTCCGGAGAGGCCGCAAGCCAGAAGGATAACTTTAGAGTTGAAAAGTATACCTGATGTGAATACCCTGAGTCCTATATCAAATTGATGACCTAGCTCCAGAGGTGCGTAAACTTAAGGAGAGTGCGCTGAAGGTATGCCTCAATAAATACGTAGCTACCTTTCTTACACAGTTGCCAAAGACTGTTTGAAAGTCCTGCTTACCCTCCGTTTAGGGGTTGAACTGGGGTGAAAAGTTATTAATTCAATGCTTAAATTGCTTAAAAATAGGTATAGAATAAAATAAATGCTTCAAAAGGTTAACTCCAGCTTGCTCAGGCTACACCACTTCGCCGGAAGGGCTTTTCTCCTATACCAATACAATAAGAAAATAACCCTTATGAAAAAGTTTAACCAAAGTGTCAGAGGTCTCTTTAGAGTGGACGGTCCCGTATGGCTCCCGCGGGTTGTCCGGCTTGTGGGAGTCGGCCTCCCTTTGACTGGGCCGAGCAGTATGATGCCTCTGCGGACGGTCCCGGCATCGCTCCCGGGCAGCAGCCTGGCCTGTAGTGATTGACCGTAGCGGCTCGCTGCTTGAGCTAACGTGTAGATCCCTCCTGACGCGCCAGATTATGACAGACCCTGGTAAGACAAAAGGTTCTGCCAGCGCCGCATATATTCATTTCGCTAAGGCTTTACCGGACGGATCCTAGGAAGACTTGGAAGTGCTGTCTGCTATGTATTTCGTCAGTTAAGGCTAACTATAGTTCGTGTCACTGGGCCGTGTCTCTGTGGCGAAGTTGAACGCGTGAATACAACCACAAGGTGCTGGGACGACTATATTAGTGTTCTCGTGATTACAAAAAACGTGGTTGTGGCACGAAAACTCGGTCCTGGTTGTGTTTACGACCACAAGTCGCAACTTCATATATGATGCGCTTATTGGTTTTAATAGTGACGTCACATGTGTTTATTTACGAAATGAAATTATTTATTTGGGGTAAAATCTAACTGTTATGCGGTTATGAGGTATTCTTTGTGTTCATAGGTTATCTTAGACAAAAGTTTATACTAAAATCGCGTGATTGAAGACTGTGATCGTTTGTAGAGCGAAGATTTGTTTGGTGACGAGGAGAGCTTGTCTTGTTTGTCGGGAGATGGCGCTGAATACCGTCTCATGTCTATGTCGGTAATCTGGCTGCTTGCAAATGGAATCATAGCTTTGTTTGTGATTGCGTGGTCTTGGTCGTTCACGAAAACACAAAATATAGCGTCAAGTGTAGCAAAACAAAGCTTGTTTTCCCGGTACGTATATTCGCAAAATCGAAAGCTTCACAGTCTCAAAACTTCACATGTTCTCTAGAGCACCACTCTGAGAGTGGGAGTGCATACATCCGTCAAGCGAGGCAACGGTAACGCAAAATTCAAATTGGCTTTGCATCCGTGATTCTCTTTGTATCAACTCCAAAATCTATTAATTTGTGCCTTTTGATTTGTAATAACAGTGTGCAATTTTCTTCAAGATTCGTTCATAACTTTTTAAGTTATGCTACTAACAAACATTATGACGAACATGAGTCGAACACATAAACAAATCAACCGATCTGCACCAAAATTTAAATATTTGTCTTTCAACATTACTAACAATACCAACAAACAAAGGGATGGACTGATCGTCACCAAAAGTTTATCATCTGTTCCTTCTGTTCTTCCTCTTCTTTTGTGACTTGTTATTCCCATGCGCGTTGATTCTGTTGGGAACATTCTCGTTCATGAGTTCCAAGTTTCTATTGACATACTACATGTCCCTCCTTTCTTCCTCTCTAGCATACCAAGCAATCCTGGTAAATTTCGTCTAAATCGGTCCATAACTTTTCGAGTTATCTTGATGACACAGACAATCCCGACGGAAATATTATAACCTCGTTGGCAGAGGTACTAAATGCAAGGTATTTGTTGAATTATATGCACAATTCTTTGTTCGCAGAGATACAGTCTCGGATAGATATGAATTTCTTTAATTAATTATTAAAATTATAAGTATGTTCATTTATCTAGTTTTCATACAATGGGTAAAATTATAGAATAAATACCTACGAGTGGGAAACACCAATTGAAGCAGTGACTCAACTAGATTGCAGGCGCACGTGCAGCAACGACTCGCGGCGCAGTACACGTAGTAGTCCGCCATGTAGAGAGGCGACTATGCTAGGAATAGGATGACGAGCAAGGATCCAATATGGCCCGACTATAAGATAGAATTAAAGTAGTGCAAGTTTTCAGATTTCGCTGTTTAAGTATGAGTAATGGCAATAGCTGAGAAAGAATCAAATATCCGCCTTTCATATCTCTCTGGAAATGGAGCTCTCGGTCGGTCTATTATTCACTATCTACTCTATTCTAATTTCTCTGTGGGAACGAACGCCTTTATCCCAACTACAATATCACTATCTAATTTCACTTTCCTCTAAGCATGGGCCTCTTGGTCCCCTCAGTTATCCACTATCTAATCTAGTCTATCCCACTCTTGGATTTAACTAGATCATGATTTCTACCCCAGGTAACATCTTCGCTCACGAATGGGCCCATTACCGCTGGGGCGTGTACGATGAGAACGGCTACCCCGGGGACACCGTATACAATATCATCTACACCCATGGTGACGACCAGTATACACCCAGCGCCTGCACCGCTGGAACCTTGTCTGGCAGTTACAGACCGGACTGGTGAGTATCACTTGAATTGTAGATATAGGATACACTGCTAAATAGTTAATTGGAAAGGTTTGATTGGTGAAAATAGGCCGAGCGCCTGCGCTGCTGGCGTGTTGGTTAGAATTGGTTGGGTTTTCAATTTGCAACCGTTGCTGCTGATTTATCTTTTGTTCGAATTACTCTTTGCTAACCAGCTGTTACCATCCAAAGTATTTTGTTGCTGTGCATGATCTCTTTAGTACGTTTGTCAGTGCTTGCCCCCTGTTCTTTGTTTCTTTGAGCCTTAGATCGGGAGGCTGAAACCTGGAAAATAACGTGAGAATCTCCCTCAGGATCATCGGAGGGTTATGCTAGTTAGGGTCTCCCATTCTATATTCCGAGGAGGAGCGTACCCAAGGAGTCCTCGTATATTACCTTAACCTTAGTTAGGCCTTCATGATATCTTCCTTTCGTTCCCATTTTGCTTTCTAGCGTTTTCATGCTCATACTGATGATGGTCTCCTCAGATCTTCCTCTTTCCCAGCTTTTTGTTACTATACGCTTCGTCTTGTGCAGGATCTTTTCTTTTTCTTCGCTTAGAACAGCTATTTTGTGCTAGGTGCGGGTGGCTTAAAGCTTAAATATATAAATAAAAATAATAATTATAAACTCTATTTCGTCTACAGCTCTTCAACCAAGACTTGCAGACCGGGAACAGAGACTGACTGCTTCTTCTGTCCTTGGAATAACGTTACTGCAGATGGGGTTCAAGCTTCATTAGGGTACATGCCAGCATTATCGGTGAGATGCAAAACTGGCAGCTATACTTGATCAATCTAACCTACCTTCAGAGGAGCATGAAATGTGCCAAATGGCACGGGTTTCGGGTAGTTACTATAGGTTTGCTGTCATATTTTATGCAGTGTGCTACAGAAATCATAGGATGGGCCAATGGAGATTGGATGTGGTTTGTTAGGTTCTCCCTGCGTACCTATGTATTTTGTGGGAAAGTTGCGTCTCTAGACGAACCGCAGTTTAGGCTTTTGGACAATTTTATTTTCGTACCCACTATGCCTTCTTTTATTTTCATATTCCTGCTATTGATGCTTGATTTGTCCCGTTTTTTTCCTTACTCTTCCAGTTCACTTTTCCCATGACCGTTGATCTAATGTAGTTCCTTGTTTTTGTCGACGTACTGGAAATGCCTTCCTTTTCCTCTCTTGGCTCCAGTAACATACCGAGGAGTCTCGCACCATCGCTCGAGACTCCATAACCCCTTAGCTAAGCCTTCAGTTGAGCTGAGGCTCACGGCGCCTCCTTCTTCACCTGTAGAGCACCGAGAGACCCGTTTCAATTAACGTAAAATCTATTATTCTAAATGAAAGTATATTTCTTGGTAACAAAGAGGGGAGATGTAGGAAGTTTAAGCCCTGAATCTACTTAGCCGTAGGTACATCATGTGGAATGGTTTTGCTACCAGGTTGCAACCAACATACGATTACGTTACGTCGCTCAGTCTCTCTTTTTTTTATAGCCTGCTGTGGCTAGAGACGCTTTAAACTAACTTGAAGAATAATATCTTGCCATACTTACTTTGCTACGTTCCTTATTCATGCTTCTCTTAGCCTTCAATTAGTTCTGCCTCCTCTTTTTCCTAGTCATAGTTTCTATCACTAGTTTCTATTTTATCTTGTTCACGCATTGCTAGGTTTGCTTGACAAGCTACACTTTTACTTAATTATAGTTTCTTTCTCTTTGGCAAGCCGATTCTGTGCCTAGATGTGCTTCAACACTAAAATTTCCTTATATTACTATGGACATATTTCATATTACTGTAGGTTTTTGCTCTATGTTAATAATAAGACCTTACCTGAAAGTGTGAATAGAACTAGTACAAATATGGTATTGGTACCGTTCGCATAAACTTCTTCGAGGGGATATTCATAGAATGGGCTATAAAAATGGATTAAATCGTACCTTATAGGAAGTAGTGTCCGCAAGGAAAACCGTAGGTTACTTCAGCCTCCTGAACCAATTTCCTACATGCACATTAAATTTTGATCCATTTTCATAGACCCTAATGATGATATTATTTCTGTTTATCCTCTTGGATACCGATTTACTGTTCCAATGCGCGTTGATCCTGTGTATGAACATTGTCGTGCGTATACTCGACGTTGCTCTTGTCACACTATGTCTCGTCCTTTTCCTTCCTTAGAACAGCTAATTAGAACAGCATTAAAAGGCTCAAAGGAGCTTACATTATATGCAATAACTCTAACTCCCTGAGCAGCTTGGCCATTTCTGCAATGAATCTACACACAATCGGGACGCACCGACCCCCCAAAACAAGCTATGCGGAGGCCGCTCCATCATGGAAGTGTTCGCTCTGCACCCCGACTCTGAGGCGTGAGTATTGTGTAGTGAAATAGGTAGCATCAGAAACAAAAAGAGTTAGTAATGCTTTCATGATAATTTACTTGAGCGTAAAATACAAGAACCTTGTGGGTCACTTGATAACTCCATAAGTATATTCCAGTTATAACAAGATTGGCCTGTGCACCTCTCGTGGGTCCAGTTGAATCGGTTGATATTAAATCCCGAAGTATTAATTGGTCAGATGATGCAAGATAGCCATAAATGTATCTCGTAGCTTGAGACGTTGGAGCAGTCAATCCAAATAACCGAAAAGCAAGAACTGTATGAATTGTGTGGTAAAAAGGGTACTCTAGGTTGCATAAAAGCGAGTTCACATTAGGAACTTTCGTCACAACCTGTCGGCCCAAGGAACTTCAATAGAGGAGGAGAGAGCCCTATGGCCCATTCACAGATTCGCCAGCGAGTCGACCGATCTTTTATGGCTGTGAGACGATCATTGGTGGAAGTGACAGGAGAGCAGCAGACAAACAGAGTTACTGATATGCGATTGGTGCATACGCGAGTGGCTGCCGCCATAACAGAATCTTTACTGATATGCGATTGGTGAATACGACAACTGGCTGACAGTCATAAGAGATTCGTGAGCTTCACGGGCAAGGCTCCTGGCTCCCTCCTCTCTATAGAAGCCAAGCCACTTGCGTTGGCCAGCGAATGACGCCTCTATTCTGACGCCTGGGTGAGCTACGGTGGGCGACGGCAGACTACAGCAGGTTGTATTTTCGACGCCGTCGACGCGTTATTCCTGAGAGCTTCACTTTATAAAATACTTGAATCAATTGCTTTTTGATACATGATTTGGGCAGAAAACAGTGTTGTTTTCATAGATAAACACACATTAACGAAAGAGAAGAGAACATGTTTCAAATGTCCTACAAATTTAAGGTAAATGCGTATCACGCTATAGCCATGGCGTCACGGCTACTAACTTACCTAGGTAAACATTTTATGACCACTGTACCAGTTACCAGTAAGGGTCTGCTACTTTCTACAATCTAAAACATATTAAGACATATTGAGGCAGGTTACCCAAACTATAAAATTATACAAGGAAAAAAGTACATAATTATATAAGCTATCCCCTCAGGGGCATTGGATGGGCCCTAGGGTTAGGTTAGTTTAGGTTCGCCCATCCTGCGTAATGGGGAGCAGCGCCCCCAGGAGGACCCTGTAGGTTACCTCAGCCATTAGCTAGGCCTTCGGGACGTCTTTTCTGCCCACTTTGCCTCTTGCCCATCTTTTACTCCTACTGATCTTTCTTCCATCTGCTCTTCCTCTTCTTTCCCGACTTGCTGTTCCCATACGCGTTGATTCTATGTGGGAACACCTTCGTGCATGGGTTCCTCGTATCTATCGTCATACTATATGTCCCTTCTTCCTTCCTCTGTGATATCGCCTTTGTTGTGGAAACGGAAACTTGAACTCCTTAATATACTAATAGTAATTATATAAGTATATTCTCAGTGTTTTTTTTTTCCAAATCTTATTTCAAAACTTCATAGTTCAGGCATTTTATAAAGTGAACCTAACCTACCATGTTTTTGTTCTGTAAATGAACTCAGCAAGATATCTAATGGCAATTAACTGGCAGTGCAAGATCTATATTTATTCATAAGTTAAAGCTGTATACTGCACATTGCTTTTGGAGTTTTACTGAGTGCATGCAGTACGTATAAAAAAATAAACCGATTAAACAATTCGTACTACCGTAATCAATTCTCATGCTGCTGTTACGTTGCCTGTCGACAATAAGTACCTAGTATCAAAAGAGTTTTTTTTATGAAGGTCGACATAAACAACATTATCAATAAAAATGTAAGTAATTGATGCAAGTACACTCGTAATTTCAACCAATTTGCTTTGCGAATCTATGGTTTTCTGTAAACTTGATGTGTAGAGAACGTTCTACGCGGTAGCAACGCACCGTTCACACACAGTCAATGTGAAGCCCCCACTAGCCTGTCAGCAACATTTTCACTGAACGACTGATAGGCTTAAACGAAACGAAAGTTGCTCATGTGAACTCTGCTTCAGAGATCCATCTGGACCCATGCAAATGAAGCTTATAAATTTATTATTACTGTTTACTGAACGGCAAAGTTATCCACATCCAATGTCTGATTTTGCTCATTACAAATTTTCTTTGCTATGATTTTCAAAAACTTGTGAATTCTAACTACCAAAGTGGAGTCTGACAAAATTTCTATTATGGTGTCATTCCAACTCCGTCACTTTGATAACTTTACATTGGCAACTAGAGCAAACTACGGTTAGGTTCTCCTATTCCATGCTATGGGGAGCAGGCCAGTAACCCCAGTGGATTTTGTAGGTTACCGGTTTCACTCATAGGGTAACATGTCTAGTACCCGTTCACCATGCTTAGTAGCCGTCCACCTGGCACTAAAAAACTTCCTCTATGAAAACTAGCAGTGCTAGAAAGCCGTACATAGGCTTAAGCTGTAGGCTAAGTAGTGCCGCACCATCCGTGAAAGTGACGGGCCAAAAATCAGACAATAAAAATTAGTGTTGGTTTTCACATTTTTTTCAGGTTTTCAGTGAAAAAATGTGAAAACTACCACCGTTTTTCATTGTTTCATTTTTTTGGCCCGTCATTTTCACGGATGGTGCGGCACTATTCGGCCTACAGCTTAAGCCTATGTACGGCGTCCTAGCACTGCTAGTTTTCACTCAGGAAATTCTTAGTGCCAAGTGGACGGCTACTTGATATGTTACCCGAATGATGATGCCTCATTCTGTACGTCCTCTTCTTTTCTGATTTGCTGTTCCCATGCGCGTTGATCCACCTCCGTGCTCCGGTTCCACGTTTCTATTGATATTGTATGTATCTTTCTTTTCTCTTTTGAAAGACGACAGCTGTGTCTAGGGAAGATTACTTAAATAACTTTTATAACAATAACGCAATAAATCTTGTATAATAACAAAAACAACAGTAAACTAGTGTCCTTCCACCAGTGGATGTCTACTCCTGCTCCAAAATATCCGAATCTGCTCCCTCCCAGAGTGAGAGCCGCAAAGAGTTGAGCGAAAAAGTAACAATTATTATAATCATTATATCTCGCTTTAATGGCAGGATGCTCGTAAAAAAATCGCAGGACCTGCTGAGGACGCTTGTCAAAAATCACTTTGAGTCGAACCACGTTCCTGTTTCTAATTTAATGTTCTATCGTCAACGACAGGCTGCTTGCCAATGAGCCACAAGACCTGCAGATGACTCTAGTCCAAGAACCCTTGAGTCGAGTCATGTTCTTGCTGGATACACCGCCTAGTGGTGCTGAAACTAACGTGAGTTACAACTTTGTTTTTCTACTTGTGCGCATCACCAGCACTGATAAGGGAGGGAAGAAGGGACGTATGTCCATCATAGATGTAGCGTCAAATTCAGTTTAGCATACAATTACGCATATAGCACTGCAAATGAAGCATATTTATCAATTTACCGCTTTAATGAAAACTCTTCATTTAAAGAGCATTATTAGAATAGCCTGAATTGGTGTTTTGCTTGGTATACGTACGGTTAACTCAACCTTCGACTCCCACTGCTACACTGGGGCATGGTGTTTTTGCTTGTCCCCTTCACACCTAGCTACGGAATTTTTATGATATAAATATAAGCTCGATCGATAACTTCACTCAATGTTAAGGCATTACTGCTCTAGATAAATTATGACTCTGCGAACTCGTGAACTACTATTACTTCACAACTGGACACTGACTTTAGATCTGCAGCTAAAATCTAGATAGCACATATGGGATTTTTATTTTTATTCTCATCAGTGATAATGCCGTAGGAAATGCGTTGAATGAAATGCCTTGAAATGCTCGCTTCCGGAATGAGTTCGGCAAGAATAACGGTTTTAAATACAATAAACAGCAAGTTGACTAAACACATATTATTGCTGGAATAGCAACGGAAATTTCAAGATAACATTAAGTACTTAAAAATGAGAGCTGATGGACAAAAAATCTTCAAGTGGAGCCACTAATTAATGCTGATGACAGCCAGTTGAGAGTATTCCAGAAGCAAATTGCTACCTGGTTGACTATAGCGTTATGACGTAATAGCCGAAACCCGGGTTGGCTGGTTTAAACCAATTGGCCTAAACCAACCAAAAAACATATTTTCTTGTTTATTTGGTTTGCATTCAAATTTTTTGTTTCAAAAATATTTTAAAATAAACAGTTTTACTTCTTGAAATTATTAAATTTTATTTACAAAACTGAAAGGATGAGTTACTGTGTTTCAATTTAAGAATCCATTTGACTGTTGGTACACATTGGGTTAACTATTGTTTTTATTCAACACCTATAACGTATTAAGTTTTGCATTATTTCAATTTAGAGATGCATATCTAAGTTATATTTTGGTAAGCTAGCAGCTACTGAAGATTGGAAGTAGTAGTAACGGTTGCTATTATATAGTTAGTGATCTCATGAGAAGGATGTAGATATACAGCTATTTCATTTTCTTCAGTTCAATACTCTGCTTTGAAATAGTTAGTAGCTAGCTATTTATTTCGAGCTTTGCTTGTATTTTGAAGCGTTTTCAAGTTTTTCAAGGGATTTTATAGCTATATTATATACTTTCTTTAATTCATTGCTCTGTTTTCAATTTGCTAATAACTATCTATTTCTGTCAAGTTGTATCTATAATTTGAAGTATTTTCAAGTTTTTCAAAGGATTTTATTTGCAAATTATAAATCATGGTATCAGTGCAGATTCGATATTAAATGTAGCCATAGCAAATACAAGTACCTACTCTGCAAACTGCTTTTTCTTCACCCCTTTTTCTTAAAATCACTCTTCTACCATGGGAAGTTGAATTCAAATGACTAAGATTGTTGATGATTTGCTAGCAACATGTTTACAATGCAGAAAATTCGTTAAATGTTGGATTCAATTCCCGCAACAAGAAAAAACAAAGAAATATAAAAAACACAAATTTTTTTGTTAAACCAAAAAACATGGTTTTTGGTTTAACCAAATTAACCAAAAAAACACGTTTCTTTTGGTTAAGCCAGAAGACCATGGTGTTTGATTTAAACAAAAGAAACATGGTTTTTGCCAACTCTGTTAAACTATGGCGCCGAAACGGAAGGTTCAACGACCAGCCACCTCCCTACCCAAGGGCAGGTACGCCCACGATAGCCATGCGCACAAGCAAACACGCTGATTCAGCGCACCGAGTGCCTTGAGAAAGATTGCGCCTGGTGTGGGGATCGATCCCGGGTGCACTGGCACCAAACTCTCCTCGCTGTGTACGTGCATCGGCTATGCGTGCATTCAAGTAAGCATTCTTGCCGCGTCATCATTACCATAAGCACTACCTAACCTAGCCTTAAAGCTAGGCCTTCGGGACGTCTATCTTTCGTGCCCACTTTACTTCCTTCCATTTTATGTCCCCTGCTTCTTCCTATGTTAGATCGCCATTGTTGTGGAGACGGAGGTTTAAACTACTCCACGTACACAGAATAGTCCGAACGCACATAGCGCGAGGCGAGTGTGGAGCCTGTGCATCCAGGGTACCTCGACACAGCTGTGCAGGGCGCAATGTCCGCGGCTACCGTGTCGCTATCAGTTACCGCTCAGATAGAAAGTAACTTCATTAATTTCCGGGCTTAGTAAGCGTTTTTCGGGTTACTCCAGCTCAAACCACAGTAGCGGCCATAATGGTTCGGACACCTAAAAACTCATCAGGAAATCTTTAAATACTCGAATATTGTTAAAGGCATTGAAGTGTAATTTTACACAAGTTGAGCAACATGTCATAGCTAATTGTGCTCGAATTTCAGCTGTTCAGGGTTAATAAAACAAAAGTTACAAGCAAATGAATTGTAATAGTAAAAATTTAGTCTGGACAAAAAAGTTTAGACAACCTTCAAAATAATAATTAAACGCATGAAATGAGGCTACATATACGAATTACGTTATGAATTTAACTCTTTAGCATTTAGTACTTTGTGTGGTACCCTTTACTGTCGATAACAGCTTGACATCGTCTACCACAAGAGCTGACCAAATTGCAACAGGGAGCGTTATCTTGCATAAAAATTGGTTTATGAGTTGAAGAGGCTTAGAAGATCGGCACTACTTGTTTCTGTAAAAGTTCCTTGTATAGGCTACCCGTGGGTTTACTTTTCCTTGCAGACGAACTAAGGGACCCGTGCCGCGCGCTGAGATCATACCGAAGACCATAACGCTTCCGCCGCCAAACTTTACACTTGACTTGACGCAATTTTTGGACTATCTTTTAAAAGTTGAACGACGAACAAATCTTTTTCCATCGGAGCCAAATAAACAGAACTTAGATTCATAGCTAAAATGAACCTTAGACCAGTCTTCTTGAGTCTAAAGAACGTGTTTTGCTGCATATTCATCCGAGCGTTTCTATTCTTTTTGCTAATTAAAGGCTTGATAGCTGGAGTTCTCGGATGCAAGTCTGCTTCTTTTAGGCGGCGTGAAACTGTCTTCCTAGACACCTTGTTTCCATGCGTATCACTAGCTTCACGAGGTGTAGGGACTCCCCGAGGCTTGTTGATTGAGCGGATATTGCATCGATAATGACTGCAAGTGTGATTAACCCAATCTACAGAACTTTCTGTGGCAACATTGTTTTCTTTTTTTAAATAAAGTGGAAAAAATGAAGCGTCTGAACTTTTTGTCTCATCTAAATTCTTACTACATATTACAATGCATTTGCTGGTAACTTTTATTTATCCTGAACAGCTGAAATTTTAACACAATTTAGCTATGACATGTTGCTCAACTTGTGTATAATTACACTTCATTGCATTCAATAATATAGAAGCATTTAAAGATTTTCTGCTGAGCTTTTAGGTGTCCGAACCATTATGGCGGCTACTGTTTATGGTGATTTCAACACGTCATTATCGGGTCTTCACGGGTCACCATATCAGGAGCCTCGATGCTTACAGAAGGCTGCTACGGGGACTTTGTCTACTCTCTGGAAAAACACAGGGTCGTATTGCAATCAGAAGCCGGTGTTACCCTCTTAGTGTTAACCCGTGTAGCAGTGAATGCAAAAGTGTTAACCCGTGTAGCAGTGAATGCGACGAGTGATCTCAGCGCCCCAAGAAAGTGTTGCAGAATTTTCGGTAAGCTTGAACACATAAATTTTGGCGGAGCCTTATTTTGGCTGTATTTTATGATAAAAAGTTAAGAAAACCGCACAAAAGTGCTGCATATGCAAGAATTCAAGCAATATTTGGCAGTCATACATTTTGTAATATTAATTCTTGAGTATCATACTCAACGTTTCTAAACAAAGGCAGTGTTACCCTGTTCATAACCCTACAATTTAGTAGGGTTGTTGTCGGGGTCACCCGGTGTTACCCAACCTGTGTCGCATTGGAGGCCGGATAGCACGAGTGCTCCGAAGGCCTGATAGCAACACGCCCCTATTGGTCATTGCAGAAGATAACGTAAGCTTATCCGCTCTCGTGCATACTTTTTGGTCCGACCGATTGGCATAGGTAACTCAGGCTCCGTCCCCTTTCAGGAGATTCTTTTCATTCCGTTCAAGAGGCAGTATGAATTTTTTTTTTAATTCTTAACTTCACCGAAGATATTCATTTACTTCATAACTTCACCCTTCATTGTCAGAGGCCCACAGGGGTATATTCTGGTGGGCTCTTTCACTATCAGAATATATATGGGCCCTACAAACCCAGAGGCAAACCTGAGTACTTTTTTCGCAGCTGACCGCAGTTCCTGCTGACGAGGTTAGTTTTGTAAAGTTAGGTTCTTTATATTTCAATTTTTGTTCCGCGAAGTGGACCGCCGATCGAAAAGGCCCACATATTCTGCGGGGCTTCTATTTTCTCCCGTACGGAGGGCCACGGAAGGGGCCGTCCGAATGGGCGTTTCTTCCTTGTCTTCTTCTCTTTTCGTTTCTCTTTTCTAGGTCTGTGCCGCATGGCTGAGCGTATTCGTTCGGCCTAGCCGTGTTGGGTTAGAGATGCGTGCACCTTATTTCCTGTTAGACATGGTGCTCTTGACAAAATTTGAGACATAGAATTCACTTATGTGAGTTCGCCGTCACTGAAAATCTTCCGGCAGAAATGCTGAGACAAAGTATTTTACCTTCGGCGCGATGCTGCTTAGAATTGCTGCACTAGCAATCTTGGTTATTAATCTTGACCATTTTCAGAGCATTTGATAACCGTGCCCCTTGTCCATTCTACATATTTACAAGATGGATTCAATTAATGTTCCTTATGGAAGGTCTGCATATCGTCATCCTTCATAGAGCTTGAATAAATCCATACATCAAGCGAGTGCTTCCCTGTTATGCTCCTCCAGGCCGTGATTGGCTACGAGAGGCTACTGCAAGAGCTACAAGAACCCCTGATGACGTACAGCAGCCTCGAGCTGGCGATATCATCCTTCCGATCAGATGGCGCAGGCGGGGTTGAAATCTACAATCAACGGGACTTTGCTACCATTCCGGGTTAGTGTAAATTGCACCATATGCCAGGCTGTTGGTTCGATGGCCTTCATTCAATAACAACTCAATGCATCGGCACAAACACTTCGTTAAGTCACGAGCACGAAGTAAAGTTTCTCCATCTTTTGTTATGGGGAATATCGCTTCCAGGCGGTCGTTAACGGACAACTCAAAGTAAGCCTAACTCCGCTTGGCGGACGGGTTTATGGTCACAAATCTATAAAAATTCAAAGTCCATTTTTTAACTTGTTCATGTTTTCTTTTTTTTCTTATTTGAATATTAGTTTGCTGTTTGGGGATTAACAAATGTTGCCCTCTAGTATGATCTGAAGCCATTATGGAACAAAACCGAAGATCGATGTAAGTCGACGCAAGCCGTTAATAGTAGGTTAAAGGTGGCCTAGACCTAGGCTTCGGGACGCCTGTTTTTCTTCCCCACTTTACTTTCTCCCATTTTTATAATTTTAATACATCTATGCAATGTAATAATAAAATGGTACGAGCATTGTAATCAGGGTATCAGAATACCGTAACATTCTTATACCCTAATAGGAACTGTACAGCTGTTGGTGCAAAAAAATGAATATTTTTTCTTTTTAATACAGCAAATAGGTCTCATTACATGCTAAGGACGCATTCAATTAGCTCGTCCATGTAGATTTAAGCTAACCCCATTAGTTTGCTACCTCACACAAGGCGTTGGTTCCGCTTCTTGGTATCTTGCCGCAGGTGTTATAAGCTAGCAAAGTTCGCCTGAGATTAACGGAAACTCCATTTTGCGAAGCACGATTGAGTTTCCGGTCGTCTCATGGGTAATTAATTTCAGATTAACGCCTGAAACTCGATTCAAAGTGGAGAAGACGAGGCACGTGTCTCGGGTTTCAAACGACTCGGCTTGGCTTTGACTCGCATTCCTGCCCCGAATGCCCCAGTGGCCCTCACACTGTGAACCACCTATTCGAATGTCCAATTGTCCATCCCATCCCTCTCTTCCCTACCTCTCTATGGTACAATCCTTTATCTGTACTTCACTTCCTGTGCTCTCTTCATTTCTTTTGATATTCCGCCACTTGCTCGACCCCATTTGGAGCCTCCCCTGCGCAACTATACAACAACATACGGTGGTGAAACTATTGCTACAATAATAATATTCTCTACCTTTTCCACTGTGACAACAACTACTTTATGCTGGATTAGGAAGACTGAAACTAGCTTGTGTATTATCTATAATAATTGGGTTTTAATAGTATGCGGTGGGTATAAACTAAGTCAAAATAGGGCAAAGCGCGTTTAAACGTTTTGCTGTAATAGTGATTGCGTCCTTAATACTACCTTTCACTATTCCGTTCACTACTGACTAGTGAATGGATACAGCAAACGCTAGATCGGAGTGACCGAAATCTAGGGTTTCACTATTCTGCGCAAAATGACCTCTTGGTCTACTGCTATCCGATGTACCTATTAACTAGTCTAAACATACCATTAATGAGACTGGAGACTGCTACCACTTTGCTTAATTTGATTTTTTTTTAGCGTAAGCTGTGAAATCAATCGGTCGTAACGAATTGGAACGCCCCCTGTAAATTATTAGAAAGATTATTTCTACGATACGGTATGGTCATCTGATAATGCATGTCATGCTAACTATCCGAAAGAAATCTTAGATTGCTCGACAGTTTACTGATGACGAGATTTTCCCTTCTTGACCTTGTGTTGCAATAGTGGACGTCTGTTCCCTCTATTAGTGTATCTTTTCAGTCAATAACTTTAACTAGCATTTGGTATAGCTACTACATTGCCTACTACTCCTAACTGCAATTAGTTTGTCTTCGTTCTGAACTGTGATTAAAATCAACAAAAAGCTCATGTTTGCATCTTTGTGTGTTTCTGCCTCCAGCGAACGATTATGCAAGCCTGAATACCTACCTGCCTCAAGCTGAAGCCCGCACTGAAGTTCCTGATCTTGCTCTTGTGCTCGAGCAAGTTCTTGACACTTGGCAGGACTATTCGCCTGGTACCCTGCTCGTCCTGCCTGTGACGAACGAGCTCGTCACTGCCTCCAAACTCGACAAAACCTTAGCGGTGAGTGGTAAAATAAAGAAATAATCTTTAACAGGTGCTCGTAGAGACATGGTACAAAATACATGAGGCACACCTAGTCATTGGAGTTAGATTAGAAACAAAGAGTGGCTAATATCCTTATATATTTCCGTGCATTGCTGCTGATTGTTTGAAATCTTCTAGGCCCCTACAGATATTACTTTACTGTGCCACATTTTGACTTCACAGGGCCGAATGTTTCGGCCTGTGAATACGAACGCAACTACGTACACTGAATGTTTGTTGGAAGTATTAGCCTTCAGGTCAGTGTACTAAGCCAGTGTCCATATTAAGGTTTTTAATATCTTTTCAAGTTTTGAGTTTACAGCAACTCTGGCAAAGTAAACATTTTGTTTACAAAGACAGCCGCTCATTCTAACGTTGTGAAATTAAAACTCAGGACACAAGACTATCGTTCGCACTATCGTCGTTCACCACGATTTGGCGTTCAAGTAAGCTTTCCTGCGCGCGCCACCACTAAAATAAACACTACCTAGGCTAGCCTAACCTAACCTACCCTTACCTAACCTAACCTACCCTTACCTAACCTAACCTACCCTTACCTAACCTAACCTAACCTCCTTACCCAACTTTCTGACCTAACATTCTAACCTTACCTAACGTTACCTAACGTTACCTAACGTTACCTAACGTTGCCTACCGTTGCCTAACGTTGCCTACCGTTGCCTAACGTTACCTACCGTTGCCTAACCTAACTTAATCAGCGAACAGCGTGGCACACCAACTTGAACGTCGCTCACACGCACACGATCTGCGTACACAAATCGTCGCGAACGACGATAGCGCCAGCAGGCCTACCTCCGGTTCACATGATATCCGAAGAGTAAACGAGTACCTTCAGCTAAAGTCCGAACATTCAGTTTATCTATCATAAACAAAACCCTGTCTCCCAAATAAGATATTTAGATGGTAGCCGTTAGATCAGTTGACTCAATAAGTTAGGTACCATATCCCGATTCGGACATCTTTTCAATTGGAGAAAATTGGAACTCGGAGATATTTGCACTTTTATGCAGTTTAAATGGACTCAGCAACGCTTTCGGAGCCGCAGCTGATCAAACTCTTTCATCTGATCATTGTGTGAACCCTTCTTTATGATGTACGTATTTCTGTAAATCCATTAAAATATGGTACCAAAGCTCGTCGATATGTAGAGATTTTTGAAGACTTCATCACACGATACAACTCGTCACCGCATAAGACTACCACTCATATGGGTTTTCCCTCTCTGCTCTTGGCACGTTATAGTAAAGCATAGAGCTTGTAAAGGCCCTTCTTTATTTTACTACCATTGATTTGACGTATATAGTCAGTATTGGAACGGGATTTTCGTTTCATTTGGTTTCCGCATGCATGATAAAGACGAAATTGTTTTCAAATTCAGCACGTTTTCGCGCATCACGGCATGCCAACTCATATCTGCTCCCAGGGATCGGCAGGTGAAAAACTGGAGCTGTTGTAATGCTTAGGGGCAGAAAATTGGTGGTATTGAGAAACAAAAGTTTTTTGCACTATTGAATGCTATCGACCAGTGTACTCGTACATAAATTTTAACTTTTAAAGACCCATGTGAACCCTGGACCAAGGTGCAGAAATACTATCGCGACGATAGAAAAGTTAAATAAAGATTGCAAAAAGTTAAAACACTTATAAAAACCCGCACTTTAAATCCAAACACCACAAAATTCGTTATACGTTCGGAATATTTACACATCTGTTGCTGTACCCGATTTCCATTTACGCAATGCTTATTTTCATACCGTTTCTTATTTATATTCTAGAAATTGTTGCATGCTCAAAATAAAAAAAAAACTCCGCGGTTTCTTTGCATTGAACGTTCATGACGCCATATCATTCAAAGCGTAGTTTACTCACCTACCCTTTTACTATTTTATGTTCCAGAAATCATTGCACGCTCTGAAAATCACGCCTCTGTTCCTGTATCCTGAAAGTGTCGTTGACTACCTACCAGTGGTCTCATTCCTCCAATACTCCGCCGCACGCTTCGTGTACAACAACGAGACTGACGGAGAAGAGTACTTCACCTCTGCCCAGGCTCGACCTGAAGTGCAGCAGTTCTTGGACGATGTTTATTCCATCAGGCACCCTATCGTGAGTCGCACGTGTTGGCAATGTCAATATTGAACGCGACCCGTACTTGCTCTGTTAACACTGAATCAAAGTCACCCAGTTTACCTAGGCCAGTGTTGAACTCGACCTGCTCTCACCTCACCATGATAATACTGAGTCACTCGTTTAGCAATGATTATTTGTGGAGTGATCCATCTCAATTACTGGAGACTTATCCTTTGTGTGAAATATGGCTGCTAACCTATAAATAACTGAATAACTAGAATCACTGAGTACCTTTTCACGGGGTGCTGCTGGAAGAAACTCTGTACATTGCATTTCTGTTTCAAAGTTAATCCTTTCGATACGAAGACTCGGCTCTGGCGAAAGCCTATTTTTAGAACTTTATGAAGAATACTTCACCGTAGTCACTTAAATTCACCTACAGTTTAATTCAGAATTTAAATAAAATACTAACGCTGGTTTTAAAGAGGCCCTGAAAAATGCTGTCCAGATTTCCAGAGTAATCAAAATTTGATGCTGCTGCTATCATTGACTTACAGAGATACCGTCAGCATTTAAATGTTAACGCTTTTATTTCTTAGTGCCAAATAAAAAGTCGAATTTACTTAAGAGATCGCTGTGTGAACAGACTTTCACAAAGACCGTTTCTGCTTACACGGCCATGTCAATCACAAAGGACAGGGACCCGTTGCATTTTTATCTTGACGTTAATTGCTGATTCAGAAGAGGAACTTGTGACGTTACTTACTCTCACTTTATGTTTGAGCCAATCACGGATGCGGCCGAAATCGTGATGTCACCTTCTCTCTCTTTTACGCCAATGGCACGAGCAAAGCACATCCTAGTAGCTTAACTAGCTTGCAACTCAACTGTTTTAAGTGCGATGACCTACAAATACATCAAGCTCTCCTTTCTGTTACTTAAACCTGTAAATGGGCAAGAGGTCAAATCCTCGACGTTTTCGTTCCATTCTACAATTGATGCAAGACTCCGTACGACTGACTTTCGCTGTTGTTCTATCCCACAGGAGCCCTCAGGGTTATAATCTGGCGGACCCTATTCTTTTCAGAATATTTATAGGCCTCACGACCCCAAGGGCTGTCCCGAGTGCCTTTTCTACAGGTGTTGCAGCTTGCCGCAGCTCCTGTTGAGAAGGTTAGTGTGTCGAGCTAGGTAGGTCTTCTGTACTTCCCTTGCTGCCCCTGGAGGTGAGCCGCCTATTGGTGGTAAGCGACCCGTCTCATCGACCTAACTGCTTCGGCGTGGATGCCACGGAAGGAACCCTCCGCACTGGTGTGCCTTTCTTCTCTTTTCTTCTTTTGTCGTTTTTGACTCTTGGCCCTCGGCTGGTTGGCTGGGCGAATTCGTTCAGCCGTGTCGTAAGGGGATTACAGGTGTACCTTATTTCCCAGCATTAATTCGGCCGGGATTAAGACAAGTATAGAACTTACTTGGTGATTTCACCATCAGACTGGAACTCTCCGGTAAAAATCCGAGTACAGCTGCGTATCACTGTTAAGATAGCGCCTTCATGCTCGCTACTGAGGTATAGTACTGAAACTAAGACTTCAATAAGAATAATATCTTGTAATGTATTATTAAACAGGTGAAAGAAGACTCGCTGAGGCTGACTCGGGCCGAGCCCTACGATGAAACGATTTACTATCAAATGGACGTCGCTCGTACTCTCTTCGCTGTGGTTACTTCTGAAGATCCTGTTGACGATCTCACGGTGTACTACGTAAAGTACGGCACTTACAGGGTGTGTGACGTCTGTGTCCGAGACGCTAATACCATCATCTACATGGCCCGAGCGTCGTTCGCTGTAAGTGTTACCGCAACCCTTTCATGACTACATTGAGCTCCATTTTTTGTGGGAGAGGCACTCCTGATTGTAGCTTTCAATATTGTTTAGTGCAAGCACGAAACGATTCGTGTGAAAATAAATCTGAGGTTAGCAAAGAAGAGGGCCAGGAGGATGATGACCTCGAGCTTCTCAATGAAGGAGAAGTGACGTTTTAATATAAGTTTGATTAAAAGTTAGCTCGGACTAAGTGCTTATTTTATGATCCTGAGGTGGTCAGTTTTCAAAATTTTATCCTTAATCAGAGTGTTGCTCATCAATACGCCGAACAGTTGAGTCTTCAGATACCAATACACATCAATTCCTCGTGGGGACGCCCTCTTGAATGGGTTCCATACACGTTTTTATCGAAATATAACCCTTTGGGGAGTATTGGATGGGTTATATTGTTAGGTTAGTTATGCTCGATTTCCCTAGATCATGGAGAGTAAAACTTCTGGTATAGTCCCATTAGGTGACCTTGGCCAATACTGAGCCTTTGGGACTTCCTTCGTGCCCAAATTACTTCCTTTGATTTTCAAATACCATTCCTACTTAAACTTTAATATGGTCATCTTTTTCCCGACTAGTTGTGACCGTGCGCGTTGATCTCGTGTTGCAACACCCTCCTGCGTAGGTTTCACGTTCCAATCTGCCTAAGGAGGCCTTACGTATTCCAAATAATAATTTTCCTGGAAAACGCTAGTCTGGAGGTAAACAGTGGCGATTGTAAGTTAAATTTTGATGTGCTTCAAGGGTTTCTATACATTTTCCCAGATTACCATGGATTCTGAAGAGGGTAGGGTAATCAGTGGCAATTGTAAAAGTGAAAACAGCAATATTTTTCATGCATTTTAGAGCAGTTTCTTGGGTGAACAATTGAAATCAAGTTGAACATTGAAGATAGTAGAAGTATTAATAATGAACTCTTTAATCGATTTTAGAGTAGTTTCCCTGGAGAACAATGGAGTCTGAAGGTGGAGAACAATGGCGATAGCAATATCGACATCGACGTCACCTGGAGCGAGGAGTATTTCTTAGGAAAATCTGATGAGGTGAGTCAACTGTACTGTTACCTTGGCGTGACATGCCTTAAACTTTTTCCTCCGCACAAGTTATTATAGCTAAAATGATGAAAAACCAATCGTTGCTACATTTACAGAGTTTTTAAAAATTCAAGCAATGTATAATCCACAGAGAGCGTCTTATCTCGTACTTCTAACGCGAAACTTCAGTATCTAGTTGACTACGGTATCCCATTTCCGAGTCTTCGTTAATGTGGCAATGGGTGTTTATATTCATTGGGAGAAATTAAGTAAAGAAGAATGAGTACAATGAATGTGACAGATGTTTACATTGACCCAGAGGACTTGTTCGGGTCTATGGCAAGATTAATTTAGTTGTCCCATCCTATGTTCTGAATAGTTAGGCCCTGTGTATCCACCCTCCCACAAAAAAATGAACATTTTTGTAGTACACAAGTGTATCTAGCTCGGTGTGTATTTTTGGGTGCTTTTAGTATGAAACTATCTAGACATATTTATCGCAATATTATCACGGTTTCAGCTTGAAATAAAGATTGTGTTGTCTATATATTTGCATTTTGAGCACTGCATCTTGATGCACTTAGTATTTCCAGTGTTTCATCTGGTAGAAAATTCCTGTATTTTTACATAACTTTATTTTCTGCCCTATTAACTCAGCATTTTACATGTACGGTGTTTTGGCATCCCAAACTCTTTCTGGTGTTGGTTATCCTAACGAATTATAGATTTTCAAAAAATTCATTTCATGGCAGGATATAAATGCAGAGTAAACGTTCTGCTTGACTTAAGTATTTTGTCCGTGTATATTCTCATTACTGTCGATATTATCACTATTTGAGCTGGACGCAGCTATTATATATGCAATACCTGCACAAATGACGCTTTTCACACGTATGTTCTCCACTACACCAGCTAGCCGTAGATGTTTGGATGTCGGACGGACGGGGTCCTATCGCTGGCATGTTCGGTAACCAGGAGGTTGTTGTGTACGCAGAGGTAAGTTCTCTACACTACTAACTTGCTATAGTCTGCGGAATGTCTAGTTTTCACCGTGTGGGCTCGTCTAGACTTGATGTGGTGTTGCATTGAACATCGTTCGCAGACCTCTTGTTCCATTTAGTTATGTTAACTTCACACACCTCTGTTCTCCTTAGTTTTGTTCACACACCTCTGTTCCATTTACTTATGTTCACAGACCTCTGTTCCAAGTAGTTTCGTTCACCGACCTCTGCCCCGTTTAGTTTCGTTCACCGACCTCGGTTCCTTTTACTATCCCTCACAAACCTCGGTTACACTGAATTTCATATGCAGTCCGGACTTTGTGAATCACGCCCTACGAGGTCCCGACATCTTTACGGGTGTAAGCGTGGGTGGAAAACCTAATTTCAGAACCGACGCCCGTGCTGCTTAGACTGTCTAACTCCATTGAATGTTAGCCACTGCCGTATCGAATGCCAATTTACTCTTACGTTGAGCAAATTCTACGCTTCAATTCCGAACAACATTCTTTCAGCTTTCTTTTTTTGGCTCTCGGTTATTGTTTGCCCGACCTCTCCGACTTGTTTTATGAAGTAATAACATCTGTGCAGTGATCTAGCAATTCTCCTGCGGACATTAAAACCAGTCTCCTATTTTTTTTTTTGTTGTTGTTGTTGTTGTTGAAAAGGCTTCGCTCTTTATATAGAGCTTCAGAAGTCAAATAATTTTTAACCATGAGTGATGGTAAAATATGTATACATATAGTAGTAATAACTTACTACTAAGTTCGTGTCTGTAAGAAGAAAAATAAGAAAAAAAAAACTGGTATCTACCCACCAAAACTCAGCCACAGCTGTTAAGACGTGGCGTGCTTTCAAGAGGAGAGGGGCGGCACAGTACAAACAGACAAAAATTCCATGTATTTTCTCATATAGCTGCAATACATAGTCACAAATTAAGAGCGCAGTAAACGGAGGTATTCTTTCTTATAAGTAACATTCTTAAATCTAACACATGGGACAAGAGATATAATTGTCTTTTGGATTGACACCAGTGAGCGGTAACTTTAATTCCGTTAGAAAGTTGATGAGTAGCACGATTTTGGACACCCAATTTTGTTCAACAGATGTATACTATACATGATAGAAACAGAGAAACGTTAAAACGAAGAAATAGTGTTACGGTTTTAATGAGCATGAACGTTGAGGGCGTGTTGGGAATACATATGAAAAAGGGGATTTATTTTAACAATATTAATTAATAAATCAATGATAATTAACGAGGAACTTACGAGATACAAAAAGAATGAGACACGAATGAGCTGACAATTGAGCTTCTGTCTCCTTATTAGCTCATGTGATAATGGTGTAGAGTCTGACAGCTCCATTAATATTTTATCATTTGAAACACACTCCTATCCTACTTAGTTCAGTTAATTTGTGATTATTTTGGACACCAAATAATAGTAACACACATGAAATACAAAATCCCAACGCCGCTCCAACACGCTCACTACCGAACATTAGGAGGACAGCCAACCTCCGACAATTGAATAAATGATCTTAAATTTAACACACACGTTGCAATTAATTAACGGTGTCTCACCTGGAAGATGGCAGCGACGAGCCTAAATTGCAGGGAAATTAAAGGCATGTTCAAATCTACCTAGTATTAAAAAACCATTGAACATTTACGCGGAAACCTAAACCACAATGGAAACTGTATAAATCGGACTCAGACAAAAGTCGAGCACTCCATGAAAATTCTATTGACTTTATCATCTGTATACGTACACAATAAACAATTTATCAGTAAAAAAACCTTAGAACATCTGAATGCGGCTTCAGTTCATAATCTTCATAAGTTGTGACTGCAGTACTCCTAAAAACGAACGAAATTGGAAGATATTTATTTATTTATTCAACATTTCTCTCTCCACAGGCGGGAGATGTTCTTGGATTATTCTATTACAGCTTACATTAAAAATTGTGTGTACATTCATTTCTTAGTAATATTACTGCTGTGTATTCACAACCTAATCTACATGGCTCAGTGTCATCACATACCAAACGAGTTAACTGGACTGGCTCCGCAATAGAGCTACCTAACAATCACGCTCACGCTCGCGCGAGAAGCAAAGTAAAATATAATTGTTTCTACTAATATTAACATTACTGCTTGTTCACTTAAAGTAAGGTAAATGGAAAATGCAGTAGCTAATTGCTTCCCGAGGAAAGATCTACATGGCTTAATACTATTTCACCTGATTGCTTAAATACTATTACATACGATTACATCCAATAGGTATGGCGGTACTTACAGCATGACCTACAGTACAAACATGTAACTTGAAATTATGTATTTATATCTCATAATGTGACAGCTTTCATCAAGTGGATTATTATTTCCCCCAAAGGGCGATCCGCCCAGTGATACTAATCGGCCAGGAGGCGCAATTGGGAATATCCTATCTCGACATCGGCTCTACTCCGCCATAGACACGTAGTAGAAGTTGGCCCAGTGCACCGCCATTGGCAGGAGAAGGGTGCAAAGAATAGAGATAGACACTCGAGTGGACGGCCCCTTTCATGGCCTACCACACGAGAGAGACCAGAGGTGCCCAGCGTACGAGATCAGTTATCTCGATCAATGGTTCACCTCACGGAACAGAAAGGGCGATGAATATGTAGAGAACCTACGTAACTGAACAAATATGCACACAGCTTGAATGTGTAGCTAGATGCCAAGGTGCAGAGAGTGCAGCAATTCTAGTTGGCGTCTATGCACGCCTGAATGTGTAGCTAGATGCCAAGGTGCAGAGAGTGCAGCAATTCTAGTTGGCGTCTATGCACGATGAGTGGACTTGTGGTTAGCACACTGGTGGTGATTCAGTATACTTGTGGTGATTCAGTATACTTGTGGTGAAAGAGAGCCCGCTCTCCTGGAAGGAAGAAGGCAGCACTCGCTAGAACGTTGAATTTTCTTTGTTTTATACCTTTGCAGCTATGCCAATTATATCATCAGCCCTATGTTTATGTTTCCAGCCCGATCGTTGGCGACATACAGAGCGGTCTTTGTTTTCGCCGCGAAACATTGTAACTGAGTCCCACACCTCTAAGGTGTTCTACCCTCGACGATACACAACGAACTTGCCTCTATCAGTGTGATAATACATGTTATTTTCCGTTTACGTTTCCTAGGTGAAAATCTAGTGACGAAAGTTGTTCATATTGTTGCCCATGCATCATCGAAACAACAGAGTAAAAAAAGAGAACAAACTCTGCTCTAATATGTAGCACTATACATAATCGACATTCAATCATAGTTTAATTAGCTTCGTAACTTAATTCATAACAATAGACGTAGGCTATTACAGTTTGAAATATTGAAATAGGGTGCGCGTTTTATAAGGTGTAACATTTGTTATCCTATATATGAAGAAACTAAATTTATGAAAGCAATACATATGTTACAGTTAGAAATACGCTGCATTTACGAATTTAATTCAAGATACTAGGTTAATGTAGGGCACCCATTACCATAAAAACAAAGCTATGCTGACTGAGCTAAGTAGTAAAACTGAATCTGTTTTTTTTTTTCACTTGCTTTGTTCATACGCGACGATCACGCATACGTGGGCGTCCCGTTTTAAAGGCCCCACATTCTACACATGCCGCCAGCTCAAACTCAGTGCGCAAACCCCAACTCATGCCAATTTGTGTAGTGTGTAGGGACGCTCTTGCACCAACTAAAGCCAAATTTCTAGGCATGAGTTGGAGCTATTGAGATTCGCCTGATATTTGTGGGCGGAGCTTCGAGATTGAACAGCACAAGTAGGTTTAATATCTCTATTCAACCTCCCTGGTGCTGCCGACTGATGGTTTTTGCTGCGGAACTGAAAGATTGGGCTTGCGCAGTCTGTGGGGAAGCAAGTGTGCATAAGTCGCAGCTCAAACCGTGCATGTGCTTTAGTTGGAGTTGGCAGCATGCGTAGTGAATGGGCCTCTTTACATCTACAAAGTGTGCTGAGTAATTCTAACGATCATACTCGCCCTGTGTTATTTTCTTTGCTAGTGTATGTAATTCTAACGATCATAGCTATCTTCCTTGAGTTATTTAGTCGTAACTGTCATTTAAATTATCATTCTTGCCCTGAGCTATTCTATTCAAATTAGCTATTTTATGGTGACCGTCTACC
>LQNS02276883.1:15690212-15702084 GCA_001587735.2 Parhyale hawaiensis | reverse complement strand
ACACCCAAGCAAATGCTATAAACAATGTAAGGAAACTAATTAGATAGATGTCTTGGAGCCCTGCAATAAGGCTTTGTACATGGAAAAAAATTGCAAGGAGTGGTGAACAATCAATTTTTTTCCTGTTAAAAAAAACTTCATCTCGGCAAAAAAAAAAAAAAAAACAGATGCAATGAAAAGTGAAATGGAGCATACCACCATCTATGATAACCTTCCACTTTGAGATATTATAGACTTTGTAAAAAATTGTGGAATTTCAGTGCTCAAAAAACTATTTTTCTTTTTTGTTAAAAAATATGTTTAATTTCAGTGATCAAAATTTTTTTGTGTCATGTTTTTTGTGTGGTGACATAGTACAACCTTTCCTACTAATTAGTATCATATCCCTTTTGGGCAGAAGCGGGTGGAGTTAGCTCTCACAGGCAGGAGTCCTGTGTGTGTGCCACAGCGGATGCTCAAGACACTCGACACCGCCGATCAAGCTCAAGTGACAGCTGTCAATCATCTTGTCAAACGTGTCAATCATCCTGTCAATCATTAATCGAGGGAGAGCAGAAGCAACTCCATGAAATTAAAGTTTTATCAATATGTAGTCCACAAACCATGTTATATACAAAATAAACGTATACATACCTTGCAATTTACATACCTACATACCACATCTTATATAGCTTCCTAACAGTTTTTCATTTTAGTAACGTTTTTACCCATTTTTTACTATTATTATTGCCCTGCAATTTTCCACCCCAACAATGTAGTGAAATCACCCCGTTTTACAGTGAGGAGTCCATCGCGCGGTTTTCCGTTAATAACTTCAATACAAAAAAACGTACGTCTCCACAAATTGACATGAACGTACCTTGAAACATCTTATACAAGTGTGAAAAGTTTAAACTTCCTAGCCCCAGCCGTTTTTTAGTAATTTTAAAGTATGCGGAAAATGCGATGAATCACCCCGGTCGACGCTATATTGCGTCAGTATGCACGGCGCATAAGGTACCTATCAGTTGCCTTTGTGTGTCACGTATAGTAGCTATAGTGCGTCAGCATGCACGGCGCATAAAGTACCTGCTGCTTGTGCGTGTCACGTATAGCTAGTATATTGCGTCAGTATGCACGACGCATTAGGTATCAACTGCCTATACGTATCACGTAGCCTATTGTATATTGCGTCAGTACAGTATGCATGGCACATAAGGTATCAGCTGCCTGTACGTATCACGTAGCTATAGTATATTGCATCAGTACGGTATGCACGGCACATAAGGTAGCTACTAGCTATTACTCATAGAATAATGTACTTACTCTCGAAAGAAAGTTCAATTCATGCTCTTCCTTTTGATGTATAGCTATCAATTACCAGTTATCGTCATTTTCATGGGAACTATGAGGCGCGGAAATTTTTTTCTTGCAAAAAGTGATCGGAGACTAATGCTTCTACCCTACAGTACTGTATGTACTGTAATTTATGATAGGTAGCTACTGCACTCCGGAATCACTTTTAAACAATGTTATTTTGAGCCATACATATGTCAGCTTCCGGATGCATCTCTATACAACGGAATGCTCCGGTGTACAGCGATAAAAGTCCTTTATATAGGGATCTCTTTTTAAACCGGAATTCTCCTTAGTATAACGGAGGAAAAATTTCTGAGGCTCCCCCAAGGTGTCCGTTATATAGAGAGTTTACTGTATTATATACCAAAGCTAGGTACTGATTTAATGATTGCTGAGCATTAACCTTTCAATTTATGATGATACCTCTCTTTCACTATTTGTGCAGTTGCGCATAGCTATCTTGTTAGCTGACCATTGTTGCCATAAATACTGTAAAACAAAGTTTAATTGCACACTGGTAGATGATGAGCAAAATTGCCTGCAGTCATGGCAATAGTTAAAAGAGAGATGGGACATACGGTACCGTAATTGCTGCAGATTTCTGGGAATGGGCCTATTGGTTTGTCCATGGCTGCCTATATATTCCAATAGTTATAATTTAATCTTAAAATTGCTACTTAGTGCCTTGTTTTACATTCCAGAGAAAGTAAAAGCTAATCACTCTGTGGAGAGACCATTTGTGCATTCATTGAGGGTTTAAAACTTTTATTTTATGTAGGCCTATATAGGTATCTAGAAAGTGATGCAACAGCAGCCTGTAGACTGACCAAGGTTTTGTCCAATATCCAGTCAGCTTAGTCAGCCCTGGCCCAGTCATTTTAGTGACTGTGTGACTTTGACCCATGGTAAAATTTCAGTTTAAGTCGGTCCTAAGAAGATGGTAATAGAAGCTCTTGCCATTTTGCTGCCACTGGCCCTGCAGTATGTAGCTAACTACATAGGTATATCATTTTTCCTGACCTTGGCACCAGCCTGTACTGAATTTCAGTCCAGGTTGGTCCATACCAGGAAGCAAAGTGTGTAACGGGGGACTCAGTGGAACTTGAATAAAACTTAGCCGTGACCGTGTGTAGCCAAATGGCGTCACTTTGACGATTCGAAGTGTTTGAGTATGTGACCTCAGGCCTCTGTAGGTTGGGTTCTTAATCCTTATCAACAAATATAAGTAGTGTTACCGTATATATTCTGAATGCAAGAGAAACTACAGTAACAGGTATTGCTTGAACTTTCTGTACCTGCTTGACAACATTTTTTGTGTTTTGTGTCTGGATGCAGCTCAAGTAGGTAGCTGGCCAGTCAGGAGTGTGAGATTGAACTAAGTTAGAAAAATACTCTGATATGTTTAAATATGTTCTGTGAAGAGCACTTTGAACTGATTATAGAGTGTAAATAAGGCTTCAGTTGAAAAAAAAAAATCATGTGGCCATACCTGCCCAAATTTTGCTGGTAGTATTGTAAAAGTTTCCACCAGGCTCCACTGCAATTTTCCACACATAATTTATGACTCAAATTGTAGCTATACATTGTTTCACTTTATTTATGCACTTGAGAGATAAAATTCACAATTTACGCCATTTTTTCTGTCAAAAATAGTTAAAATACTATGATAATATGTTGCTCAACATAGATTTGTCAATTTGACGCCATTGATGATGTCAGTTTTTGATGCTACTTTCTCATTAGTCCTCACGTTATGCTCTTTGCTTCCTAATCCATACAATGTTCAGCCATAGTAGGACTGGATGGGCATAATTTTGCCCAACTTCATTTTACTTTACAATACTGTGGTAGATGGAAAAGACTTACCACGTAGGTACCATAACTTATCAGTATCTTTGGTTTGTGCATGGGGGTGCATCATCAGATGTAAACATGGCACATATACCATAGCTACCTAATGAATGAAACAGGTATAAAGCTGTGTTTGTGGGTGCTCCCAGTGGTGCATTGCCAAGGGTGCTGACTCACATTCCTCATCGATATGGCGAAGGCTCAAGTCGACACAAGAGATGCTCTTTGTGCTTGGGAATGTATAGCATCAGCAATTCTTTTACTTAAATTACTGCGGGCTCTGTCGTTAATCGTTAGGGTAGGGGGCGCAGTTGTCCATTGAGCTTTCCATAGCTACTCACTCTCCCGCCATAATCCGGACAGACTGAAATCAACTGGAGGTATGTGCTCCTCTAGACCCAAGTGGGCATTTACCTGCATCACAACCCAGTGACTGACTTTCAAAGTTGGGGTCGGCAGTCAAAGTGACTTGACATTTAGCCTCGACCTGGGTGATTGAACGCACTTCGTACGTCGGGGTAAATAATCGCAGTACACTTTTCACCTCAAAAATTAAAAAATAGAAGAAAACTGAATACACCATCGGAAAGCCTATCTTTTTCTCTATAAAATGGTGTATTCATTCATTTAAGTTTGCTCGATTTTAATACGTTTATTTACCAACGAAAAAGTCATAGGTTTCCACCCTGAAAAACTTATTTCAGAGTTTTGCAAAAGTCCCGCAACTTTGGTGCTGGAGACCAAAGTTTCCGGTGAAATTTGTTCAAATTTTGGCAGAAACGTAGTTAAAAGACCCATAATGTGTTGAAAGCATTTTGCTGTAATCCCTCTGGTTCGTTAGTTATAATGAATTTAGTGACTGTGATGATTCACCCGATGTAAAAAATCGTCTGGGGTGAAAAATCGCACTTGCAAAATTACATTTTATAAGTCTTTCATGGCTCAGAATGTATCAATATTGCTTGTCAAACCATTTAGCATCATTTCTAATGCAGTATCTAACAGTTTATTTTTATTACAGATAGACTATGTTATTAACAATTTTTTGCTATTATTATTATTCCACTGCGATTTTTCACCCCAAAAGTGTAGTGAAATCACACCCGTTTTATAGTGAGAAGTCCATCGCGCGGTTTTCCGTTAATAACTTCAAAACAAAAAAAAAAAAACGTACATTTCCACAAATTGACATGAACGTACCTTAAAACATCATATATAAGTGTGAAAAATTTCAACTTCCCATCCCCAGTCGTTTTTTAGTAATTTTAAAGTATGCAGAAAATGCGATGAATCACCCCGTTCGACGCTAAAAGCTGAAACAACTGTAACTACCGTGTTGCCTTTGATAATGCAAGTGTATTTTTTTACTTATTTTTTAAGATAAGTGTCTAACATTTAAAATATTGATAGTAAGTTAGTGCACAGGTATGTTGTAACTATAAAAACAATTAGAGAAAAAAAATAAACTCAACGTTTCCCTCGTTTTGACAATATTTGCTTATCACACTGGGTTCTGCTGCTACGCCAGATTATGCAACATCACCCTGCAGTCAACGTGGGCAAAGAAAGCAGTCTAACCAGTGAAGAAAAGATCAGAGTGACCTTGTTATTGGCTTCTGGTTAGACAGACAACACTTTGAGTTTCCAAGGAATTAGACTACAGCGTGATCACTGAACAATTACGGCTTATGCAATTGAAGGTAAGGTCAACTAGAAAACTCAGGATAGAGCCTCTACAAGGAAATTGACTGCTGTGAATATGCGAGATTTGAATGTTTCTATGAATAGAAAACAATTTTCTACAAGTAAGGCGATATTTGAAGATGCTGGAGCCCCAATACCTACTAAGCAGAAAGACAATATGTGAGGTTCCGTAAAACGGGGTGACTTTGGACAAAATGAAAGGTTTTTCAGTGCCACTTCATTATTTGTGCTGGAGTAGAAGTTAGTAGTTGTATTTGTAGGCCTATGGGGTGCCTATACATAAGCAATGAAAAAAAAAATCCACACCTGAAAATTTTAGAGATATTAGTGGCTGAAAAGTGTCCAAAGCCACCCAAGGGTCCGGGTGGCCTCAGACAGGGGTGCTTTGATTTCGGACACTCATCCCAATGCCGTAGGTTATGGGTTCCCTGGCCTCTCTCAGGCTCTCTGTGCTTCCCTGTGCCACTCATGGACATGGCAGGGTGGCTTCTGACTAAAATTTGGTCTTTTAAAAAAAGTCTGCAAAACTCTAGCAAAAATAGCTGGGTTGAGAGCAGGCTAAGGACAATAATGGAATGGAAAAACACTGCTCATTTTCACTAAACTTAAAGAGACCATATTGAACTACAAAATGAAGGGAACTAATGATACATGGCGGTAACTTAGAGCTACAGTGAGTTCAACATCTTGTTCTACTTCTCCCTGGTGAATTTTCCTCCACCAAAGCACATTTGCCTTCATTGGAGCAAATTTGTCTCCACTGCGGCAGATCATCTCACACCACGAGGTATCCTGCTTTTTCTATGTTTTTAATTCAGAGATTTGAACGGGGCAGTCAGTGCAGCGCCATCCTTGTTGGAAACAGCATTCATATGAGAAACAGCTGGCTATCAAAAATGACATAGTTGAATTTGCTCCTGCCTCGGGTGGTCTTACGCCACGAGGCATTATAGTTGACATCTATTGGGCCAAATTCTTGCAGGAGTGCCTTGGATGGCACTGAAATCAGAGAAATTGGCTGTGGAGTCTAAAATAAATGATACTAATTAGTACAGAAGGGTGTCCAAAGTCACCCCACAAAAAACAAGACACAAAGATAATTTTTTTGAGCACNNNNATTGATGGTTTACCACTCCTTACTTATGATTTTTTTTCATGTACAAAGCCTTATTGCAGGACCCCAAGACATCTATCTAAGATTGCACAGGTATTAATCTTTCATTCACAAGTAATAGTTTCTTCACACCATTTATAGCAGTTGCTTGGATGTTTATTGTCCAATCTTTTCCTTAAACTGTCCGAAGTCACCCCGCGTCTGAAGTCACCCAATTTTCCTTTCTGCAGAAGCTAGGAAAAGTGAAAAAGGCAATTAAGCGACCATTTCTAACATAAACTCATAAAGAAAATTGGGTCAAATTTGCTGAAGAGAACATAAAAACTGATTTCTCCAATATCATATTTACTGATGGATGCAGAGCCACTCAACTCTTGATGGTCCAGATGGATGGGTGTCTGGATGGGTCCTCCAAGACCAACCTCAACAGGCTTAAGCATCAAGAAGGTGGTGGAGGTGTAATGTTTTGGACAGAGATAGTAGGTGACACCCTTACTGGTCCATTTGAAGTGGCAGAAGGAGTTGAACTGAATGCAAAAAGGTACTGCCACTTTCTTGAAGCCAACTTGATTCCATAGCTTGACGAGTTGACTATCACACGCAGATCCAAATTGGTATTTGAGCACAATAACGCTCCCTCACACCGAACACAGTACCTACACTACTAACTGGCTTACGGATGGACGATTTTTATCAAAAAGGATTATGACCTTGCCAGCAAATAGCCTCGATTTTAAATCAATTAAGAACCTCTGGCCTATGATCAAAAGGAAGGTCTATGAAGGTGGATGGCAGTTTTTGAGCAAGTAAGCCTGTGGAATGCAGTAAAAACAGCTGCAGATTCTATTTCACCATCTGAAATAGCAAACCTGACAAAGTCTGTTAATAATCGCAATATAAAAATTATGAAAATTGGATGTTGCCATTTTCAAATTTAACATATGTTTACAACTACTAAACACTTCAGTGTTTATTGCAGGGTTGCCTGGTGTAAACCAAATAAAAGCCATGGTTTAAAACAACTAAAAAAAAACAAGTTTTTTTTTGTTTATTTGGTTTTTATTCAATTTGTTTGGTTTTTATTCATAAATATTGCAAAATAAACAGTTTTACTTCTAGAAAATATTAGATTTTGTATAGCTACACAACTGAAAGGATGAGTTAATGTGTTTCTATTTAATAATCAGTTTGACTGTTAGGACAGTTAGGGTCAACTTTTGTTTATTAAACACCTATAACATGTTGCATTTTGTGTTATTTCATTTCAGAGATGCATTGCTTATTATATTCTGTTATGCTAGCAGTGACTGAAAATTAGCAGTAGTAGGTATGGTAGTTTCAGTTGCTATTAGATAGCTAGTGAGCTCATGATATGGATGTAGGCATATAGTTATCTCATTCTCCTTAGTTCCATACTCTGCTCTGACCAAAAAACCATGGCTATTGGTTTTAACCAAAAAACCATGGCTTTTGCTTTAAGCCAAAAAAAAACATAGTTTTTGCCAACCCTGGTTTATTAAATTGTTTTGGTTATCATTTCTTGGTTTTGGATGTTTTATAAAAATATTCCTGTCCACTTGTAGGGTAACATGTCTAGTACCCATACACCATGCTGGTAGCCATCCACTTGACACTAGAAACTTCCTGTGTGAAAACTAGCCGTACATAGGCTTAAACTGCGAGCTACTACTTAGCCTACAGTTTAAGCCTATATACGGCTTTCTAGCAGGTGTTTGCACGCAGGAAGTTTTTAATGCCAAGTGGATGGATACTAGACACGTTGCCCTATTAATTTTCTCTTTCTGACTTTTTTATTAACTTGTTGCATAATCTGAGGTAACAGTAAAAAACTCTCAAATAAGCAATTGTATGATGAACTTAGCAAATAGCTAAATACTTATTTCACAGGTGCTGTCTATATTTGCAACCTAGCCATACATTAAGTTAATATTGATATTTCAAAGTTAAACACTTATCTTGAAAAATAAAGCAAAAAAATTGTACTTGCATAATCAAATGTTACATTACATACTGTAGCTACCTGCAATTACACACATTAGATATTAGCTAGCTACTTATTTAGGCCTAAGTGTTTTAGAGAAAGATATCTGCCCTCAAGTGATGAGTGCCTCTTCCGCAATTTTGCTCCTTTTCATTATAAAAGATCATTCAAATAAATGTTTCCCCACTGTGTTCCTTCTAGCTAGCTACTGCTGCAGGAGAAACTTAGTGTCTGTGGTAGCTACTAGCTAATGCAGATATATTAATTTGCTACTTTTGGATATTGTGCTAACTTTACTGTGTTTTATGTTGCCTATGTAGCTACCTACTATCGTTTGTGACTCCCCATTTCCATATTTTGTATTTGACACTAAACTTTACACAGAAAAGGTGAGAGTAGCGTATATGTAGCTACAATGATTGTTTGAACACATTTCCCCATTACTGAACTCCCTTCAATGCAGTGCTCCTGAACTGGTTACAGTTTTACATCTCCGTACAATGTACCGTACCTTTGCTTTGTTTTATACCTACTACAAATTTTTATTAGGTGAAGTAGGCTATCCTCATGAAAAAAAAAGCATGGCTCACATGGTGTGGCTGTGAGGCTGCTGCTGCTATTATCGAGATGCTGTTTTTCAGTACCCGTAAAGGAGTAGCTATCTTGTTTTCAATATAGCTCATTGCCTGAGGTGACCACTGCTTCTTGTTTGTTATTAGAGGTGGCCAAGACTGGCAGGCATATTTATGATTTTCATTGAAGCTTTTCACTTGGACAACCACTGTCCTTAGGAATGTTTCACTTTCCAGTGAACTAGTCACTTAATATCAAAATTGCTGTTAGGAGTGTTTTACTTTCCATTGATATTTTTCATTGGAGGTACCGAGCCACTGCTGACAGATATGTTTTGTTTCAGTGAAGCTTGTGATCCGTGGTGACCGCAATGTTGGCAAGACGTGCCTCTTCCAGAGACTTCAAGGTCGCCCTTTCCACGATGAATACACGCCAACAGAAGAGATACAAGTGGCTCCTATTCATTGGAACTATAAAGCCACTGATGATATTGTCAAAGTTGAAGTGTGGGATGTTGTTGACAAAGCAAAAAAGAGAAAAAAGGTAGCTATGCTAGTGTGGGTAGACTAGATGTCTGTCTGAGGTACCTAGATGTCAGGTATATACCTAGGCTACTGAAAATTAGTGATGCTGTTTAACATTTGGTTCTATTCTGGTGTTCTTGACTGGTATTGGTGGTTGTGTGGTTGTTTGTAGGACTAGAGAAAAAAAAAAACAAATACTTCTCTCATCTGTATAGTATCGTACCCAACATGTTAAGGGCGCAGCACTCTTAGGTAATTTGTCTTAAGGCTAGGCCTAACACTGAGAGAAAATTGACGGTTGGCCTGCAGATTTACATAAATGGATAGGCAGGTTTAGCTCCAATTTGATGATAGGTCTGGCTCCAGCGTTTAAGTCTAGCGGGTTTCTTACTCAGACTCTTTTACTTTACAATAGGTATGGTATTGATACATAATCATACATTTTCTCCAACTCCAACTCCTGGGTCCAGTCAGATATCAATTCAGACTCCTCAGTTGAAAAATGTCTTACTCAGACTTTGCAACCCTTGTATTACAGTAGCTATACTGTGTCCTTAGAGGCAATGAAACTGATAAAAAGTGAGGAAACTGCTCTTAAGATTTTATTTGAGCGTTTAATTTTTCAATAAAATGCAAACACCATGTGTTAAGTACGCAAGTAATGAAGATGCCCTCATAAGAAAACGTTTACGGTAGTTTCATGTTTTCCGAATATTTGAGAATGAACAACAATTTGTTTAGATTGGTACATAATAAGTCATCTGGATAATCTGTATGCTCACAGTTGGTTGTTTGCACCTTGGGTGCCAAGCAAACACTCAGATTCAAATCAAGTGATCTTAGCTCAGCTGTAGGTCTGATTTTTGCCCATAGCTACGTATCTAGATAAAAAGAAAAAGATAGTTTTTATATTTTCTTTCTAAGTTTCTTTATATTTGTTGTCTTTATATTTGTAGGTGGATGGTCTGAAGCTTAGCAACACCGACACAAATGCTGAAAATGAGGATGAAGGAGTTGCTTTGGATGCTGAGTTTTTGGACGTATACAAAGGCGCCAATGGCATTATTCTCATTTTTGATATTACAAAGGCCTGGTGAGTGCATGCTTTGTCGTAGGTGCATTTTTTGTTCACGGGGTCTAATTTAGACCCGAGGGTAAAGGTTTGTCCATACAACAGTCGGATGCATGTCTTCTGTCCAATCATCGTCCTACTGCATTGCTTGCTGCCTGCAATTGGCTATAAACTTACTCCGTTGATATCTTTCCGGTTGATATTTTCTTACTGTTAAATATCTTTTCTGTTGATATTTTCTTGAGGTACCGTATCTATTAGCTAAGTCCGAGTAGGTAGCCCTATGGCTATACATGGACCTATTACTGTATTGGTGGTAGAGTTTTTAAAAGAAGTTAATAGCTTCTACTAGTTATTGCCTGTTCGTTTTAACCCTCTCCGAAGTCTGCTAGAGACGATACCATGTCTTTGATCCTGTGTATTCACTTCTAAGGTTCGCATGTGCCTGTGTGTGTGTGCGCGTGCGTTCATGCAGACCCAAACGTTTGTTTGCTTTCAACAGTGATAAAATGTTAGCCATAATACTATTATGCTTCGCAATTAGCAACTGTCACCAGAAACGTTTCTGGTGTCTCTTCTGATTACAAGTGGATAGTGCAGAAAGCCATATAGCTTTTTTTGTTGTTTAAATGCATCGCACTAGGCTACATATGAATGATATAAAGTAAAAATACAGGACAAAAGCCAATCGTTTGCCGCGGATATAACTCATGCTCGCTTGTGAAGGGTTTGTAAAATTACAAAGACTAGAGTAGTGTCGAGCTTTATGAATTCTAATTCATTTCTAAAGTTTCCACGATTTTCTAGTGACACTTTTGGTAAGCCAACTGCATGGGGATGGCTGGTCGGCTACCATCGTTTTAACCTCCTGGCGGACACAGAGTTGTGTTCCCAAGCATATAGCCATCATACATTCAGAAACTAAGTTGGTGTAAGTCATGGATCCGTTTGACGGGATACTGCTTAGAGTCGCTGCTCCACCAAACTTGTTACAGGTACTCTCCTCAGGGAGCATAAGATGGACTATAGGGTTAGATCAGTTAGGTTCGTTCTTCCTATGCTATGGGGAGCAGCGCCCCCGTAGGGATTATGTACAGTAGGTTACCTTATCCATTAGCTAGGCCTTTTGGACGTTTGTCTTTCGTGCTCACTTTGCTTCCTTCTGATTTATGCCCCTACTAATCTTACTTTTTTCTGTTCTTCCTCTTCTTTCCGCATTTATCCTCTGCGGGAACACCCTCATACATGGGTTACAAGTGTGTTTTGGCATACTAGCTATATGTCCTTTCTTTTCCTTTCCTAGAACAGCTTAGTGCCGTAAGGTTGGGCTATTCCGTCACCCCTGGGGTTATTTCGGAATTTGCAAAGTTGTCAGTTTTTTAGTCATTGCAGCAAAAGTTTCAACAGCAGAAAAACGGTACAAGGTCTATTTCAAAGGTGAGAAAATTGTCTTCAATTTGAGACAAAAAACAAGCCCTTCAGACAAATGTTTAAGAGTCAGTTGGACGTCAAAGTTGAGTATATAAAAAACCTAGTTTTAGATAATTTCAAAAAAGTCTTCAGGCGAACATTTATTTTTGTCCATGTGCAAAAAACTGGGTATTTTCGTTTGTAGCTTGCCCGTGTGCGTCTAATTTCGCCATCCCCAATGAAACAGCATCTCGTAAGAATAGCTCAGAGCTGCTTACTTTAGG
>LQNS02276883.1:15653900-15680908 GCA_001587735.2 Parhyale hawaiensis | reverse complement strand
TGTGCCAAGTGCAGACTTGATAGCACCAAATCTTTACGCCGAACAAACTTCACTAGTCCTGGGAATTCTCGATAGTACTTGTGGCCATCCAGTGTAAACCTCAACGAGGAAGTACTTAGAATCCCGGTGACAGTTTCATTCCCATTGAATGATTGAAATCAATTAGACTATTTTAAAGGTCACTGGTAAAGTTGTTGAACGCGTAGCACCGCCCAGCTGTTGATGATCGTCTGGGGTCGCTGATCGTTATTCTATGCTGTTTTCATTATTATTATTAAATCACACCAGACTGGCGACGTGGGAACGGAGAAACTCCATGAGGTTGACAACCCCCCACGCAACCAGCCCAGCGAATGAAGAAAAAAAAGAAAGAGAAGATCTGAGGTCACAGAATAACTCTGCGTTCAGATCGTTTAAAGCAGCCAATACCCGCACCGGCGAAGACAGACATTATTGTTTCGCATTGCTTGCTAAAATATTTCACCTCAAAGCCAGAATAATAATTCTGGAAACAACTCCGCTGTGTGATAGTAAAATTGAATTTGTGAGGGAGGTGTTCAAAGGTCCTGGTCTTGATATCTTTGCAATTTTTGCTTTCAAGCCGTCTGGACCCAGAAATAACGGTTTTTGTCTTCCGATCTTCGTGTTCGTCGTTGATGCAGTGATTGATCTCGTTGACATAGCTTTACTTCTATTGATAATATAGTATATTCTCTTCTTCCTGCTCTTTCCCAGTTTACTGTGCCTATGTTTTTTTGATGAAATGTGAAAACACCCTCTGTCCACATCCTACACATCCCTTTCTTTTCTTCTCGAAAAAGGGCACCCATTTGGTTCGACTTGATTCCACTGATATTCTTTTGTTACGCGATTGTAGTGCCAGAAGATCTGTACTGAACTGTAACACAGTCATTGAACTGGATTACCTCTCATGCGTGTTTCTTTTTAGTGGACTGTAGTTGCCTGTCCTTCTAGTGATTAGCGGAAGTCATCTCCTATGTTACTTCTTGATATTGTGTACGCAATCTTATATGTACAGAACCAGTGATGGATTGGATGTAATTTTTTGGACATCCGCGGATGCGGATCTTTAGGCGTTCTGACATCCGCGGATGCGAATGTTGCCATTTCGACATATACTGATCCAGATGCGGATGTTCCGTGGATGTAGATGCGAATATTCGCTCCGCCACAAACACACATTTTAATCCAAATGAGAATTTGTCGTTTTCAGCATCATGGATGAGTTTAGTCAGATGTGTATTGTTGTTGTTAGTTGCCATCGTTAGGGTCCACCAATTTCAGCTTGGGGAGGAGACTCCGGAGGGTGCCTGGGAAGAGGGGGGAGAAAGTTGAAAAGAGAAGAAGAAGCAAAGAAACGCGCAGCCCCAAGCGGGTCCAACCAGAGACTGCTCACCAAAAGATCAGTTGGGTGACAAGAACACAAGAAAAGGTGACAAACAGACTGTTCGTCCAGTCCGCACAGTTGACAGGAGGGATCAGCTATCCGTCCCACTCGGAACTTATAATCTGCTAAGACCGAGCAGTGGCTAGAGCATAACTGAGAGAGGGTAGTTCGGAAAGATCTGGGGAGTAGAGATTCCTCCGCACAGAGAGGTGGGCATTGATAGCCTAAAACCCTGCTAGGAGGACATGCAGTTGCAACAGCAGAGGTGTGTAATGTACTCAGGGCATTGCGGTACTTTTCAGGCGGGAGAATTTCATCTGTAAGAAGGGAGCGATGTCTGTTTCAAACTTTGATTGGAGATTGTGCTGAATACGGCGAGGGCCTGAGGGGGCCGTGATAGTGCCGTGGGCAGGATGATGTACCCGTGATGCGCTGAGGAGATGCCTTCTGTTTTGACAGCAACCCCAGACTGTCGCCAGCTGGTAGGGTCGAGGTCTCTTGGTGGAGATGATGCGCCGAAGCCATGCGGTGGTATCCGGTGACTATGTGCAGGGCTGCATTCTTTGCCGCCTGCAGCTTGCTCACGGCGGTTCTTGAGACCTTAGGGAACCAAACCGGGGCAGCGTAAAGCATGGCCCTCCTGATGATGGCTCGATAGGTCAGTAGTAAAGTCTCTTTCTGTTGTCCCCACCTTGCGCCGGCCAGCGCGGCGAGAATCCGCAGGCGGAAGCAGCATCTGTCGCAAACATAATTCGCGTCAGCAGCAAAAGTAAGGTGTGGGTTAAACACCTGTGATACAGTGATAAACGTGCACATCCGCGTCTCTTTTGCTGCGGATGTAGATCTTTACCGGATTTTACAGTTCTGAGATCCGCGAATGATACCATCTTAGCATCCGCGGATGCGGATGTCTAAAAGGTGCAGATGTTCCGCGGTTGCGGATGCAAGTATTCGCCCCATCACGAATCAGAACTACTGCGCTTACCAATCGTAGGCTCATAACAACGCTGGGGCTCAATATTATTGTTGCCCGCAGTTGCAAATTGTTTGCCTAGAATTTTCCACCCAATTCACCACAGAGCTTCCTATGCCACAGCTATACTGCAGAAAAATTTCAATTCATTCTTGGTGTTAACATCATCCATGTGTTACAGACCAGAGGGCTCTGGTGACGTGGTGGTCTGCGAGTCATCCATGCGCAACGGCTTTGGGCTGAAGCTCGTGCACAGGTTCTTAAATTTACCCTTCCTGGCTCTGCAGCGGCAGACGTTGCTGGGGCTGCTGCACACCAACTCATCCGACACTCAGGCTACCATGCAGGAGCTGGAGGCATGCCAGGAGACTGAGGAGGCTGACTATGACAGGTGTGGTGCTGTCGGGACCGCTAATAAAAATAATAGGAAATGGTCTGGTAGTGTATACATTGCTGTGGCATTGTGGAGACCAGTGTGGTAAAGGTAAAGTCAACTTTGACTGCACCCTCCACTGGGGAATCCACACGCACTGGTTCGTGCGGCAGATATATGTAGACCAACTGGCCCCAGAGGAGTCCGTGCGGCTGCAGCCGACGACTGATCGCTAAGAACTATGGCGCCGAAACAAAAGGTTCAACGACCAGCCACCCCCACTACCCTAAGGTAGGTATCCCACGGTAGCTAGCTATGCGCGCAAGCAAATATGCTGACTCAGCACGTCGAGTGCCTCGACAAAGACCGCCTGTCGTGGGAATCGTTCCCGGCACCTCCAGCACAACTGCAAAACGCAACGTCCGCCGCTACTTTGGCAATGCGAGAATCGCTATGGTAACATAATCTAGGGCTTTTTGGTAGGTACCTACTGTAAGGAATCTGGAAGTGTAAGGATTGCTGTGGTACGGTACCTGCTTTAGGAAATCATCTGACGATGTGTGGTATTGTAGACTAGTTCAAAATTATTTGCGGACTTGCCACGAGGCGTGCAAATAGCGTCGTTGATTGTTTCCAATAGTTAGCTCTGCAGCAAACTTTGTACTTCGTCCTTAGTTTCCCTTTCCCTGCCACAATATCTTTGCCCATCACAAGGGTCCCGTGTGCCTTCTTTGCAGTGGATGTAGCATCTTGCCGCAGTTCCTGCTGAAAAGGTTAGTTTTGTAAAGTTAGGTAGGTTCTCTGTATTTCCTTTTTTCTTCCGTGAGGTGAGCTGCCGAATGGTTGGTGGTAAGCGACCCATCCCATGGGACTCCTATCTGCTCAAGTGTGGAGGGCCACGGAAGAGGGACCCCCTGCACGCGTGTTCGCTTTCTTCTGTCTTCTTGGTTCTCTTTTCGTTTTTCGTCTCCTTCTCTGCGCCGCACGGCTGAGCAGTTTCGTTCGACCGAGCCGTGTGGAGTAGGAGATGCTCGCGCCTAATTTCCTGCCAGACATGGTGCACCTGGCCAAGATTGTTCTAATAGAACTCCTTTGAGTTCGACTCAACTTCTAAACTATGTATATCATACAAAATTGGATCGCTGTTATATACCGGCAGTCTTCGTATCTAATACGGCGGGAAAACCCACAATGTATTAATAATGAAGTAAATTCGTAAAAGACTGATAAAGATACGAATCTGGTAGCTGACTCTATGTCTTGATGAAACTCTAAGGACCTTTTAATTGGAAAGTTTAACCTACTGGATTGACTTCATTTTTGCAAAGTATTGGATACAACAGTGATTTTTTTTTTTAGAAGTTTGTATCTACCTATAGGAGTGACCCCCCCTTTTTTTGTCAAATTTCTACTCGAGAAAGTAGCATTTTTTTCTTTTTTTAACCAGTTCGTATGTACCTACGAGAAAAAATTTGTACCTGCTGTGAAAAATAGGGACTTCCAACCAGAGTGCATACGGTGTCTGCTATTACTAGAACGCTTCAGTGTTCGGCTGCTAGTTCAGCTTTCGATATGATCTATATTTATTGTTTATTTGAGCTATTAAACCAGTCACACTCACTGCTCCAATTCGAGGACGTTACAAATAGTGCTATTCTAATAATTTGTGTTTAAGCCCGTACCCAAGTGATTATGTATGGATACTTGAATAATGCTATTCTTAGGTAAATATTTCAACAGCACCGCTAAGAGTTAACGCTTTGTGTTGTTCTGTCGCTGCTGTGGAACGTTTTAAATAATGTTATCCCTTCGAGAAGGGCTGGATTAGATCATGGAGTTTAGGGTCAATTCAAGAAATAAAGGGTTGCTTAATTAGGTGAACCACTTCCTTCAACAAGTTGGTTTTGTGTGGTGAGGCACTGCGCTACAAAGTAAAGGTAGTACTCTGGAACTCCTGAAACGTAGGCAGAAGTATGGTCTCTGGGTCAAGATGAAACATTTCACAGCAATCGCAATTCCCCTGCATTCATATGACATTTTCTTTAGGTAACACCTATCATTGCAAATTGGGAGTCGTACGATACGTACTTCCGTACCGTACCCCCTGACCTACATATGTCAATCAAGTTTTATTGCACTATTCTTCTCCTAGACGCTGAGTATAGCGTCAGATCTTGCCGCAGTTCCATACTGATTGCATTGTGTACTTTGTACGTTTCTGGATTTTTCTCTGTTGTGTGCGGTCTCCACTGCAGTAGTTAGCTGCCTCTCTTTCCTTAGAGAACTTTCCTGTTCAGGACTTTTCTCCGTTTCGGAAAGTTTCCGTCTGAGTTAGGTACTGTGCTGTGAATGATTCAGTGAATTTTCTGTTAGTAGTACGTGTGGGTTTTTCAGTAGGGGCGCCACTGACTTTACCTTTATAACAGTGCATATCCACAAGTGCTTGTGCCATTACAGGTTTATGGAGTGCCTCAGTCAGAGACGCCGTGCCAATTTAGAGCCCACTACCCCTGCTGCCGCAGCTCGGGCCGCGCCCCCTGCAATGCCCCACCCTCATGCGCCTCCTGCTTCCGTTGCTGCTCCTGCCAAAGGTTCTGCATCCCCTGTAGCTGCTCCTTCTCCTACCGCCCCTCCTGCTGTTTCTTGTAAGTGGCTGTGTGTTGCCCTAGACATATCTCTTGTCATGTGTTGCCCTAGACATATCTCTGTCCTGTGTTGTCGTGATATGCGTGCCACACTCGAGGCCATGATGTCTCGTTTATTATAGCTACTTGTGTTCGGCAATGATAAAAGTAGCTATGACTTTACATCAGCCAGGAGTTGTTATTTTGCTATTAAGGATGCCTTGCTCCTGCATGTTGTGCATTTTCTTAATGCCGGGACCGTATTACACTGCCAAATGAACACAGACTTCCACTTATTCACGCTTTTCGCTGGTAAAATTGAGATGATGATGATGATGATGACGTCACAGCGGTTTCAAGGAAGATTTAAGGTGCGCGTAGAAGTTATGCGTCTTTGTTTCCCTTTGTTTTCGGCTCAGTACGCCATCGCTGAACATGGTGGGAAGACTTGCAGCTTGCTCGGCGTCCAAATGAACATTTAAAGTCATTTGCAAAGATACGATACCTAGAACGACGTGGTAGCTAATCATCCCCTGCTCAGGGTGAGTGCGCTATTGTTTCGTTTCACCAGCTTTACAGTATCAGCAGAGGTGAGTGTGGTCAACTGCAATTCAGGTAGAGCTTCCTGTTCTCTTTTTTTGTGCATTGAAAATCTTGTTGGAAAAGGAATGTCTCGGAGGTTGCAAAGAAATTATGTACCGTAGCTACGTCAATTTCTTGAGTTGGTAAGACATTTTCACAGATGACGTATTCCATGTGCCGCAGCCATATCCGTGATACTAGTCACCGTCAAAACTTCAAAGTTCATGAACAGTTTTCGTATATCAGACAAAAGCGCAGTGGAATATTGAATAAAATTGTAATTATACGCAATTGTATATAGCTAATCTTGGGTGATTGAATTAGGCCTTCAGCAATTACAAGAGGGTGTAAAGTCTGTGTGTATCTGTAGGATGCATGGTCATGTTGACATCGCGGGCAATGAGCTCGCTGATAAGGAGTCGAGGCAGTTGGCCCTGTCGGATCTGCCCACGGCAAACCGTGCTGCAGTCCCCTGCTGAGACTATACCTAACCCACTAATCAAACAAAACCTGCACTAGCTATGGCAATCCCAGTGGCTGGCGCAGACAAATAATAAATTCGAACAATTAAAGAAACCGTCCGAAAGTGGCACTCGTCAAATAGCGACGACCGCCGAATGGACGTCGTACTGTGCCGCCTACGTAATGGGCACACGAGACTTACTCACGACTATCTGTGGATGAGGCGTCCGCAACCCTATTGTGACGACTGCGTTGTACCCCTCACTGTCTTGCATTTGATGGCCGAGTGTCCCACCTTCTCCGACGAGCAGAGGGACTGCTATCCGGACTTGCATGGTTGGGATGCTGACTCCATCCTCAGAGGAATGCTTCCTGAGGAATCTCGCGGCCAATTCAATAGAAATGCCCTGAAAAATTTTGTTATCAGATGTGACCTCTATCACAAACTGTGATGAATCATCCATTACGATAAAGGCTGTCGTCAACTACGGCCACATATAGATATGTAAAACAATGATTATAAAGTACTCTTTACATCTATTTTATAATTTAAAATGAGACAAATCCTGCGCCCTAGTGTCGCATGAGCCTATGGTTAAACACAGGTATAGTTCGGCAGTGTGCCACTGAAGCGCTAGTAAAATTTCTACTATTACATAGGCCTACCTACAAGTTTTTGCCCATTGTATGTTTTAGACCAGCGCCTCCCGAGAGAACCCGTAGGTTACCTTAGCCATAGACTGAAGCTGGGCTTTCGGGACTTCTTTCGTGCCCCCTCTGCGTCTTTCCATTTTCATATTCCTACTGATAATGTTTTGTCCTCTTCTTTCCCGACTTGCTGTTCCCATGCGCATCGACTCGGGCATGGGTTCCACACTTCTTTTTACTTTTTTTTTTTTGTCCCTGCATTTTGCCTCTCTTTATATCACAGCGTACACTGTGGGTAGGGACGCTTAAACTAGGAATAGCTATAGTAATAATAATTACATACAAAGATAGAAACAGACACACGATGTATATTATTAAGTATATATGTAATCAGTATTCATTCTGTTTTGACTGGTTCTACTCTATCTAATGGACTACTCTAGTGATCAGTAGCAACGTAAAATAACGGATATGGCTAACGCTGCGACCGCAACGTTCAGCAGAGATATAAGTAGAGAGGACTGTCAAAAATGTCTTTTGGTGGCTCTGATAGTTCTGTTCTTACCTATGCCCTCCCAAAGGTGCCCCATAATAATACCGTTCGTTAAACACCATGTTTACGGTTATCCTCTTCTTCCGTAAAGTCTTGTAAACATTTCCCGCCAGTGGTACCATACAATACCAACAAATGAAGGGCTCCCTGGCTATCTTCCTTTCTTGTAGTAACTAATATCATATCGACATTTATTTTCTGTGGTACCACGTACCATAACGCAACACGTTCGCTCGTTAGCTACCTTCCTTTCCTCAAAACTCGTGTAGCTATGCTGATCCTCTTAGTGGTAGCTACCATATTATAATACCGTCAAATAAAGTTCTCACGGGCTATCATACTCTCTTGTGTTGCACAAGCCTGTTCACACATACTCCTAGTGGTAGGTACCATATTGCAAGAGGATGTTGATGTTGTTCAATGAATAAATATATTTTTTTTAATTTTGTTTATATAGCTATGTTTAGTTTTGTCGAGAATTGCAACTGTGTTGAATCTGTCAATGGTAAAAAGGTTGGGTTTTCTTAAACATATACTCCAACTAGGAAAGCTACATGCACTGCTTTGTGCTGCGTATGAATACCTTATTGGGCTCGTCCCAGAGACGTGCATAGCTGCTGCAGATTGCTTGAGCTGTGGGGCAATAGACGAAAGGCTCATGTGTGATAGCTGCACCCCCTCCCACCGACCGTAAGACTATATCCATTCTGCTGACCATCAGTGATGGAAATCCTGATGTTGCATTGCCGAACCAGCATTTTTGCTGCCGTCCCTGGCTGGCTTGGGAATAGAAATGCAACTTTGTGGCAACGCGCGAGGCAGCACCTCTTACCACCGGGGGGAGGGGGGGAGGTATGCTAAGTTCATTGTAGTGCCTGGGCAGTTAGAGATGTATATTATATGAAGTGGCTGCTCCCCCAGGAGGTCTCACTGATCGTTCGCAACTGCAGTCAGGCTGAAGGAAGTATTTTCCTCACGTGCTCGCTAATGTTTTTCGTTGTAATTGTGGCGTTTTGTGTTGATATTCGTTGCCTCTTCTTTAGCAATTTGCTGTTTTAAGTCTCTCCCTCGTCTACCAATGGGTTTTTTGCTTTAATAGACAAAACGTCCCGTTTTTTGGTCACAGTGGACCCTGTGGGTACGGTACTGTTACCTAACTTACTATATAATGACAACGTAGCAAACCGAGTTGTAGAGTTAGCGTAGAAAATTTTTCCTGGCTGGAGTCGGAGTGGGTGCAGATAGACCTATTTTGTTAAGAAACAGTGTTTGAGTTCGCCGGAGTCGGACATTTTTGGGGGAGAGGGGGAGAGAAGGTCTGAAGAGTCAGAAATAGAGTTGCAAGCTGGCTGGACTTAGCAGTCTGAGTGATTTGGTTCATCCAGCTCTACAAGCCTGGTACATAATAAACTGTACTGTCTCCCCACGGTGCCTTTTCTTCATGTATCGCTACAAGTAATAGATATATGTTGTATGGCATTTGGTGGTGTAACTTTATGCCCATTTTCTTTTTTTCTTCAGCAGCTGCTGCTGCTGCTGTTCCTTCTTCCAAGCCTGCTGTCACTAGCACTGTGGTCCCTAAGCCCAAGACCACCCCCCGCAACTCCCCTGCGCACTCCAACCACAGCGTTCCTGCTAAACTGACACAGTCACCAGCCAGAGGTGGTACCTATTGTTCTATTGTTATTTATGCTGCGCAAGCTAAGTAAAAGTCTTAAGCATTTTCTCTAATTCCAGGGCCGCCGAACTACCTATGTAGCTACTCTTGCAATTATTACGAATGTGTCTTGTTGAAATATGAGTTAATTGTTAGGAATGTTACGACCAGCTTCTGGCCACATTTTTGTGTTACTCTGGGAGTCCGTTTGTCTGTGTTTGCTGTTATGTTTTTCAGAACATGGCCCTCGGGGGGGGGGGGGCATAGGATGGGCCATAGGGTTAGGTTCGCCCATCTTATGTTATGGTGAGCAGTGTCCCCAAGAAGTTTGTGTAGGTTGCCTTAGCCATTAGCTAGGCCTTCGGGACGTCTGTCTTTCGTGCCCACTTTGCTCCCTTCCTGATTTCGTACTTCTATTTATCTAACTTTCATCTGTTTTTCCTCTTCTTTCCCGACTTGCTGTTCCCATGCGCGTTGGTCCACTTTCGTGCATGGGTTGCACATTTCTGTATTTCTGTCGACGTTTATACTACATGTCTTTTGCTTTTCCTATCTTGAATCACCTTAGTTATGTCTAGGAAGGCTTGAGCATTTAATATAATGATAGTAGCCAGAACATAACTCAGAAAGGTATTGACGGAGCTTCATGAAATTTCAGGAATTGTTTGGAAATAATAAAAGGCACAAATAACCAAATATTGTTAATGATCTAATGATCAGTTTGTCCAATTGTGTGTATGACTACCGGTAGCTATAGGTTTCTCTTCGTGTTTGTCATAACATAACTCAAAAAGTCAAGGACGGATCTCTTAGAAAATTACAGGAAATGTTATCGATGTCAGGAGGCCTAAATACCCAGATTTTGGTGATGATGAAAAAAAATTCTTGTATTAGGACAAATGTAAATTTTTCGTTAACATTGTCATGTTTGGCGGAGGTATGCGTTCGCGGAGTGCTTTTCTACTATCAATTATGATTACTGGTGTGTTGTGCAATAGGATAAGTGATACGTAAAGTAAGGAAAGGCCGAAAGTTGTGTACCTCCTGCATTTTGTTACTGTTGTGCACGTACTGCAATGGTTGCAAGTGGCCGCAAGCGCCCGGCTCCCATCAAACACCTGCGGTAAAGAGCCAATGAAGCGCTAGCTAACATTTCCACTGCTACCTCAATACTGCTGTTTATTGATGAGTTTGTGAATGTCTAACCAATGTTTCCACTGCTGCCTCAGGAGTGCTCTCTGTTGATGAGTTTGTGATTGGCTAAACCAATGTTTCCACTGCTGCCTCAGGAGTGCTCTCTGTTGATGAGTTTGTGAATGGCTAACCAATGTTTCCACTGCTGCCTCAGGAGTGCTCTCTGTTGATGAGTTTGTGAATGGCTAACCAATGTTCCGCTGCTGCCTCAGGAGTGCTCTCTGTTGATGAGTTTGTGATTGGCTAAACCAATGTTTCCACTGCTGCCTCAGGAGTGCTCTCTGTTGATGAGTTTGTGAATGGCTAACCAATGTTCCACTGCTGCCTCAGGAGTGCTCTCTGTTGATGAGTTTGTGAATGGCTAACCAATGTTCCGCTGCTGCCTCAGGAGTGCTCTCTGTTGATGAGTTTGTGAATGGCTAACCAATGTTCCACTGCTGCCTCAGGAGTGCTCTCTGTTGATGAATTTGTGGCTGATGATGGCGGTTTGGACCCCACGTTCCTCACTGATGATGGTAGCCCTGCAGTGTCGGCTGCTATTGATGGTGACGGTGAGAGGTGAGTGGTCCTCATATGCCCCTTGTGCTCCCAGAAAGTTCTGCCTCCCGTAGAATCTCTTGTGCCACTGCAACCTCAAACCGAAGTGCAACTGAATGGCTATTATTTGTGGTCTTCGTGTCTCTGCAACCACTTATTGCAATCCAGATAACGACTCGATTTGTAATCTCTGTTTCTGCTACTAAGAATTTAAGTTCAGATGTGTGACACGATTTGTAATCTCTGTCTCGTCGACAACGAATCGTTGTCCAAACGAATGACGTGGTCACTGATGACTTCCCTGCTTCTTTTATAACTATTGAGGAATTGTCCCACGTGGTTTACGGAAGGGACCGAAAACATTGAAATTGAATCCACCTTTTTTAATTTTCCAACTGGGTCTTTTGCGAGTGGCAGCAATAAAGATTTGGTTGGTTCTTCATGTTGTGTGTTCATATGGTTGTACGAGACAGCACATGATATTTTTAGAACAGATTAATAGAGGGATCTATTGCAATGAGTCAGTCATTTACAGACCATCATGAAGAATTGGTCTTTTATCAAAATTATCAACTGGAGCTATTCCTGTAGAAAGTGATGTTTGTTGACAATGGTGGACATCGCTTACCTTAGCCATTAGCTAGTCCTTCGGAACGTTTGTCTTTCGTGCCCACTTTGCTTCCTTCCATTTTCATACTCTTACTTGCTCATTCTTTACTCTGATCTTCCTCTTCTTTCCCAACTTACTGTTCCCATGCCCGTTGATTCGTTGTGGTAACACCTTCGTACATGGGTTCCCCATTTCTTTCGGCGTACTATTTGTCCCTTGCTTCTCCCTTTGTTAGATCGCCATAGTTGTGGAAACGGAGGCCTAAACTATTCAATATAACAATACTAATAATGGTGAACATCGCGGAGTATCGCTGTTGGATCTCTCACAAACTGGACTCACCACAGACGTTAAGCTCCGAGTATACTGCTAATTATATTGTCTTTACTTATTGTCTTTACTTAAGACAGTAAATTGCTGAACCGATATCCAATTTAATCTTATTTCATATCTTACGTAATATTGAAATACACTACCACTACGTAATCTTGCTTTGCATCCAATCTAATGTTATATCGGAACTGCAGCTCCGATGATGTTGAAGAGGACAACCCAATGGTCGCTGGCTTTGCCGAAGACGTCGATGACAGCGACATGCTGGGCGTCGTTGCAGACACCAGCTGCCTCGACTACGGTGAAGCCCAAGACAGGCCTCGCAAATCGCGTCACCATTCTAACAAACCCGAGCATCACAAAGCGCGTACCAAAAGTACTACCGATGACCGAAGCAGTTCCGACAGTGTCTCCAATCACTTCCGTAGCAGTATCAATGATCATGACTTGGATGCTGCGCCCAAGTCCAGTGAAAGACCCTTAGCTAATAGAAGTTCCACCTCCAGTATCCATTCCAACACAAACTTGTCTGTTCGATCGGACGCAAAATCCTCTTCGATAAGTGCGAGTTACGAAATTGTCTCCAGCGGCAAGGAAGAAGATCGGTCCAGTGCCCGGTCGGACAGAAGATCTCAAGAAAAAAACGCTACAACTTTAGAATCTCAATTTAATAGATGCAGTGTGGATAGCGATAGTGATGGAGACCAAGGACATATCGTCATTGCTGGCTATTCTTCAGACGTTGAAATCGATCCCGTCATTTCTCCAGTCCCCAATATTACAACGTCTGGTGTAGCAGCTGTACCGAAACTTAATCTCACTGGAGTTGCGTCATTAAAATCTGCCGAGTCCGACGACATTGTTGCTGTGGACACTGCGGAGACTGTCTCGTCACCTCTCGACTCCGGCACCGTCAGCACCATCGACTCATGGCTTGCTTCCACCGAGCCCCACTCAGAAGGTGAGGATCATAGAGCTCTTGCAGTTGATAGAACACCTGGTTTTGCTATTTTGCATCTGTGAAGAAAAAAGGTGATAGTCATAGAACCCGTACGTTTAGCCCAAAGCTACGCTGATTGGTTGTAGGCGTATAAAGAATAGGGGTGAAGTATGTGGAGCACGTACAACTTGCCCAATGGTTCGCTGTTTTGCTTTTAAGTTGACGAAGAATGAAGGTGAGGCTCCTTGATCATTTGTACTAAGCTGCAAGCTGCACTGGTTACTACCCGCGAACAAATTGAGAGAGGTGAAAATGTTTTCGTTGAAGATTTAAGTATATATATATTTGTATATCTCATAGTTTCTCGTCCCGTCAACACCTGGTATTATCCAGACAGGGCAACACAAGTACCTTGCGTGCTTGCGTTGCTTCTGTTGTTTGTGGCTTAGTGGTAAGAGTGGCGGCGTGGTAATCTCTAGGTCCCCGGATCGAATCCTCACTCGATTATTTCTATTTATTCTATTTAAACACAAGGCGGACGGAGAGCCCCCTGCCTGGATAATACCAGGTGTTGACGGGACGAGAAACTGTGAGCTCTTTCAATTTATTGATTATTCGGGATAGACGGATGAGCTCCCTCATACACGTACGGCTCTGCCTTAATATCCTTGCACTGATGCAGCGGGCAACACAAGTACCTTTCGTGCTTGCGTTGCTTTTAGCTGCTTGTGGCTTAGTAGTTAGAGTGGACTGGATTCTATGTATTTAAAAACTATTTATTGTATTTAAACACAAGGGCGGACGGAGAGCCCCCTGTCTGGATAATACCGGGTGTTGACGGGACGAGAAACAGATATTTGTATATACATATTTGTCTGTCCACCCAATAAGTGTGATCGAAGGAGTTGAGCAATGTTCATAATTTTTGCAGGGAGTCTGGTGGGTTGCCCTCGATGTGACCCATACCAGAAAACTGGGAATAGCTGGCCATAAAGAATGATAGCGATGAAATTTGTTCTCCACCCAAAAACAGGTAGAAGGAGCTGAGCTATCTTAGTGATTTTTTTGCAGTGAGTCTGGTGGGCTGTCCTCGATGTAACTCATGCCAGAAATCTAGGATTAGCTGGCCGTAAAAAATGACGGCGATGAAATTTGCCCCCACCGCGGATGATGGTCTTACGCCACCGAGGCGTTCTAGTTTGGTTTTAAATTTGTAAGGAATAAGGGTGATGCTCACTGATCACTTGTATTTTGCCCCAAGCTGCCCTGTTAAGGTATTAAGCCTGTAGAGAATGACACGGTCAAGAGGCCCAATCCCGAATGTTCAGTGTGAAACTGTAGGGAATTTTGCTATATCAAAATTCTCTTCAGGGACTCAATATGGGATCTCCATATAATGCAATCAGGAGGCGAAGCAAGAATAGATTTTTACTTTTGTATTTAAGCTTTGATAAAAACCGCAAATATAAGGCCAGGATGAAAATACTGGCAAAATTAGGAAATCCTGTAAAGCGAACGCAGTTCTTGCTTTGTGAAATTTGAAATCTAAGCACTGAAGTCGTCTGAAGGGCATGTTATCATTGTCATGGATGCTCAAGTTGCATTAACTGAGTAAAAATCAGTGAAGAAAAAGGATAAGATATCCTTGAGAGCAGGGTCATACATAGCCCCAGTTCATTTACTACCGATAGTTTTGTCAGCTGTAAACGAACACCTCTGGCCAATTTCAGCTAATCAGCGACCGCCTGACTGACGTCAATTTCAGCCAATGAGCGACCGCCTGACTGACGTCAATTTCAGCCAATGAGCGACCGCCGTGTCACTATTCTGAGTAAACAAATGAGGCCGCGAGCGACGGCTCCTTGTACTATACCAGAAAGACTTTCCTGCCAATTGGTAATCATTTATTATTTAATTATCTTAAATTGGAACTACACATACACTTGATTACATAAATGAAGGAAAATAATGGACCACAGATATGATGTTTTATTGTTTTGCATCTTGATTTCCAGCGCCAATAAAAGAACTGAGGAAATCGTCCGAAAATGTTTACCTAAGTAAAAGCGAATGCTTTGCGTGAGTTAGAATGATTCGTATGGGTTTAAAGAGACAAAATCGGACGATTTTCATTCACGAAGAAAACTGCATTACAACAGGTTGTAAAGTAGAATGTTATACATACATGGAAAGCACAATAAACGGCAATTGAACAATTTTACCAGTGTTTACATAATAAACAATCGCGACACACACTTCTTACTCCTACATATACGGCACCATTGTGGAAATTACCTAAGATGCCTCGGTTGTGGGATTACCCAGGATGCCCCGCTGCAAAAGGAGTGACGCTATTGGCTGATACACTTTTGTGTGACGTCACAGTTCTGCAAGTGCAGGCTCTACTGTGTGACATAACTACTATAGTAAGGGAACTGTGGCCACTACTATTATAATGTAGTAGATAGTTCAAAATGTGACAGTGCACTACATACATAAGGACTTGCTGTATACAATTGTGGTTTATTTGAGTCTCACACAATCGCAGTGTACGAAAGGTGAAGTTTAGTTTGTGCTGCTTGTGACAGATTTTTTTATGCTAAGAGCCTAATTCATATATTGTGACCCCAGATTTGAAAACGTCGGATAAGACCAGCCCCGACACAGTAAAAAAGAAGAAGAAAAAGTCGACCAAGGACCATGAGGTAAATAGCTGCCTGGTGATTAACTTACTTGCTGCTTCGGTCGTTCCTGTTAACCTATGTTGCTCAGGCTGTGCTGTTTCACGGCAAAGATACTCTCTTTTATTATATTCCTGCTGGACAGAAATCCTTTGTGGTGAAGTTTACGTGACCTAAATGTGATAAGGTTAATTCTAGTTTACCCTGGCTGTGTTACTTTCCCATAAAGAATATTTTCTCCTGTTATGTTCCTATAATAGGAGAAAAAGCCCTTCCTTATAGGGAGGTAGCGGAACTTTCTTTGATTAAAGTTAACCCTTTACCGGGCGAGTGACCATGTATGGTAACTTTCATATACTATACCTATGTACGAACACGTGTTTCACTCACTCGGTAAAGGGTTAAGGGATCCCAGTCGCTTCACTAAAGCGACCTCATAAATGAGCTAAGCTGTAGTTTGAAGTTTCGGAGATCTTTCCTTTGTGATTATTTTGTGTTTCCTTCTTCTGATGGTAAACAGTTTCTGTTGCTCCTCTTTTTTCCGTACTCTTGCCGTTAGCGGTGTTGCCCTGCGCATTATCTTCCCCTTTTCCTTGCTTTGCTCAGGCTTGCTATATGTCCCTTGTCTATTCCTTCCTTGAAATACCGTGTTGTGTGTAGGGAGGCGTGCGCTACGTGTCATTTCGTCCAGGGATTTGCAGCTAAGAGTCGGACATTGCTGGTGTTCTGAGAGTCGGAGTCAGACTTTGCCCGTCTGATTACGCGACCCCAGTCTTATCTTAGCTCCAGAAGGATCTCACCTACTGGCAACGATGATTTCGTTCATGTAACTGCTTTTTCTTACGCTTTCCTCTTTTTTGCGGTTTTTTAAGGCCTCGTTTTGTTAAACATACGACACGTCCTTCCTTTCTTTTTTAGTTTTCAGTTGGAAAGCGGTCACTCTCTTGCTTTTTGAGTTTTTTAACCAATAAAAAACTCATTGCATTGCTTGATTTGTAGCTTACTAAAATTTAGGCAAGAAAAAATGACGATAAGCGCAGAATGATGTAATTTATTTTATACAAAAGTACAATACCGGTACTGCAATTCATTTTATACAAAAGCAGAAGGCTACAATTCATTTTATAAAAGAGTAAACTCCTGCAATTTACTTTTCAAAAGAGTAGAATGCTGCAATTTCTTTTATAACTCGCCATACATTTATTTGGTTCGTATTGACAATTTCGGCATCTTTGTTTGAGGTTTCGACCTCAGGGGTATGTTCTGGAGGACCCATTCCCTGCCACAATATATTTGGGCCTCACGAACCCAAGGGTCCCAAGTGCCTTCTCCGCAGGCGATGTTGCAGCTGGCCACAGTTCCTGCTGAGATGGTTAGTTTGTAAGGTTAGATAGGTTCTGTCTATTTTCCCTTCCGTTCCGCGAGGTGGGCTGTTGATCGAGGTGGCCGACCTTTTCTGGCAGGACTCCTACCTTCGCCCCTGGGGAGGGCCACAGAAGGGGCCAGCCGCACGGGCGTTGTTTGCTTCTGTCTTCTTCTCTTTCGTTTTTCGTCTTTTGCCCGGTGCCGCTCGGCTGAGCGAATTCGTTCAGCCGAGCCGTGTTGGGTTGGAGATGCACTTGCTTTATAAATTTGAGACACAGAATTCACTTATGTGAGTTCCCCATCACTCACGACATTCCGGCAGAAATGCTGGGGTAAAATATTTGACCTTTCGCACGTGGGGTAAAATATTTGACCTTTCGCACGTGGGGTAAAATATTTGACCTTTCGCACGATGCCGCTTAGAATCGCTGCGCTAGCAAACCCTCTTACTAGCCTTGAACCTTGTATGGGGTTTCACTGGTTATGGTGTACATTTCTTAAGCGAGGGTATTTTTGTTTAAATGAACTAAATTTCATTCCCAAAGCTCACGTCCAGTTTGCGCTGTTCGTCCGTCATCTGTTCCGCAGAGTCGCTCTCCAGGGAAAGCTGAGAAACCCCAAATGGTTCCACTGGTTTCAGTTAGGCCTTTGGCAAGTATTTCATTGTTGCCTCCTTTGCTTGCTTCCAGCCATTTGGTATTTTTTGGTGGGCCCTTTTCCTGTCGGAATACATATGTGTATGAGTCACCCAAGGGCTGTCCCGTGTGCCTTGTCACATGGGATGTTGCAGCTGGCGCAAGTTCCTGCTGAGCAAGTTTGTTAGGTTAGGTTCTCGTAAACTTCTCCTCCTTCTCTTCTGCTAGATGGGCCGCCATCGAATGGTGGTAAGCGACCCATGCCATGGGATTCAACCTGCTCCTGTGTGGGCGCCACGGAAGGGACCCCCCCCCCCGCTTTGGTGTTTTCTTTTTTCTGCCATCTCGTTTTTGCGTCTCTACCCTGTGCCGCAAGACTGAATGCATTTGTTCATCTGCGTTTGGTCGGGTTACAGACTCACAGATGGTTGGCGCCTTATTTGAGATCAGATGTGGCGCACCTGACAAAATTTGCGACACAGAACTCACTTATGTGAGTTCGCAGGCACTCCAGACTTCGGACCCTCCGGCAGAAATGCCGAGAACAAATATTTGACCGTCGGCCCGATGCGGCTTAGAATGTCTGCGATAGCAACGCTTATGTCTATTCTAATTTTGCTTCCTTCCATGTTTATAGCCCTGGTAATAATTCTCTAAGTTCAAACTCAGGTATAATTTTGCATTATCTAGCGCACATCATGCTTCATTCCACAGAACGAAGATGGTGCAATGAAGAAATCCAAAAAGAAGAGCAAGGACAAGGAGAAACACAAAGATGTCGAGAAAAAGAAGAAAAAGAAAAAGAAGGAGAGCAAGGAGGATAACAACAGCGACGAGGAGGATAATGAGTTAGAGGATTTTCTTTCTAGACGAGATATTGATGAAGCTTACGAGGCTTTGTGAAGTCCCGTGTTTTGCCATTAACGTCTGAACAATTTTTTCTGTAGCGTTCGTGTCAGATGTGTTCTGATATTTTTTTACATTTATGTATTTTTTAACGTCAGTGTCACACGATTTCAAGTTTTGTTATTTATTTATTTATTCATTCAACTTTTTTTGCCAATGATGTATCAATGTGTCATTTTTTTGTTAGTGCCTGACTCGATTTGATGTTTTATAAGTTTATTCAATTTATAGCACGGTGTGTTTTATCACCACGCATCTAAATGTTTTGATTGTACCAAACCAAAAATGTCTACAATTTCCGCTATCCGACGCGCGGAAGCACCAGATATCCTGTAGGAAGTCCGCTCTTTAGGAAGAAAACAGGAAGTTTAACCAGTTAATACCTTATCCCTTTACACGATGAGCAAACACGGAGAAATGCAGTTATTATTATTATTAAAACTTCACGCTCGGACCGCCACGGACAGGTAGTACAACCCTAATGCAGCATTTTGCAACACCGGAAAGCCCAAAACGCTGCTAAAGAAACTCCCAACAAGAAGCCCCTAACAGCTGACTTGAACGCCGGCTGGCCAACACGACCGAAAGCCGATGCCGGCAATTAATTCCAAATCCCAACAGACCAGGGCAGGAAACACCGACTGAGCTGACGAGTTCGGCATCTAACTGTCACTCTCTAAAGTGAAGGAGTGCGCGTCAACCGCAGCACGTGTAATCATAAGTATGTTGAGTAATCAAAGTTTCCCTATACAACATTTAGATATCTTGTCGTAGTGTTAGTATGCCGATAGATCGAAGTTTTAGCGGTTTCTTGAACTAAGAGAAGCACAAATACGGTTTTCGAGTAGGTTTCTCCGATCTTGGGCCCTCTTTAGTATCCTGTCCCGGGCACTCACAGAAACATTTCGATATCCACGTCTCGTATATGTCTCCTAAAAGGTTGAAGTTTCAGCACTTTCCAGCACAGAAAAATGCCGTTAGAAATTCAGGTCTCGAGTGAGTATAGCGAGGCAGTAAAATTTCAGTTCCTATACTGTACGTTATGAAACTTTAGACGAGGGACATAATTCCTGTATGACTTTACCGGTGACGTTTTAGCAGCTGCATCGGTCAAATGAAAGTCCGCATTTCTTGTGGAGTAATGAACGCTTTAGCGTTTTTTTATTTGTAGTTTGCCTACTCTTAATCCATTCATGCTCAGTATTACGAAAGGTAAATGAATTACTTTACATTTTGTGATGTGGTGCAGAGAGTGAGTACCATTATTGCTATTATACCTTCAACTGCTCTTGCTGAAAGCATTGCGAAGTTGTGAGTATAAAGTGGTACTGGGTGCACCCAACTTGAGGACTAGAGCACTCTGAGAGAGCATACCCCCGCCAAGCAAGTCAACTGTTACGCAAAATTAAGATTGGTTGTGAGACCATGATTTTCTTTGTATCAACACCAAAATCTTACCATTTGTGCCCTTTAACAGTGTTAACAGCTGCAGTAATTTTTTTGTGGATCCGTTCATAACTTATTGAGTTATGTTGTTAACAAATATTATGACAAACATGAGTCAAACATACTAGCGAACTTACCGATCTGCACTACAATTTAATCATTCATGTCTTTTGACATTACTAACAACTCCTATAAATTTCGTGAAGATCCATTAATTATTTTTGAGTTATTGTGCTAACAAGCATAAAATCAAAAACAGTGACAAACGAACGAACAAACGGATCTCAACAAAAATTTGGTCATTTACACTTCGTAACATGCCTAACAACTCGTGTGAATTTTATGAAAATCCATCGGTAACTTTTTGAGTTGTGGCACTGAGAAAAATGAGGCAGACAAACAAAGTAACGGATGGACGGATCTTCACCAACAGTTAATCATCTGTTCCTCCTAACATACCTAACAATCCCTGTAAATTTCATCAAAATCCGTTCTCAACTTTTTGAGTTATCTTGATGACAGACAGAGAGACAAACAAACGAGACGAAAACATAACCTCCTTGGCGGAGGTAATATGGTCTCCGCTGTTTGGCTTCCGTGTGTCCAGTGTTGCCACGTTGGGAGGTTTTACCATATCCATTCGTATTTGGTTTGTATAAGCCCAGTATTGTCTTACGTTCGGTCTAAATAGGCAAATATTTGTGATGTCTTATTTAATTTTTTCTTTTACCTGATATTATTTCTCTTTGTTCAGAAATTATGCGGAGAGCGGTCTTACCAGACCCAGAGTATACTCTAGAGAAGATTTATGGTATTCTCTATATTTTTATGAAACCATCTTTCGTTGCTTGAGTGCAATTTTTATTCTTTATTATTTATAATATTTTCATGGAACAAATGCTTGGTGTTTGTATATCGTGAATAAAACTTGGTGCTTATAGACAATTGATATTAACTAGGAGGCGTTTTATGTGATTCTCATCATCTAACAAATTGGTAGCTGTTTGACCAGAACTTAAAATACTGAATTATTTGACCTGAACCTAAGAGTTGAGTCTCCAAATATTCGAATGACTGCATTGCTTGGACATGAGAATTTATCCCTTTAGCAGGCAAGTATCACTTTGTTGTCACTTTCGTAATGTTATTCCATCCTGAACGTTGTTAGACTGTCCGGTGAAGAGTTAGGTAGTGTGTTTGAGCGTTACGGTAAAATGCCTATTTAACACTTATCCTCTTTAAAGCAGGGGTATATATATAGGATGGGCCCTCTTCTTTCCCGGCTTGCTGTTCCCATGCCCGTTGATCCTGTGTGGCAACACCTTCGTGCATGGGCTCCTCGTTTCTTTCGACATGCTAGGTGTCCCTTATTTTTCCTTTGTTAGATCACCTTAGCTGTGGAAACGGAGGCTGTAGTTAAACTATTCAGTAATCCAATCTTCTGGCGGGCCCTTCCCCTGCCTGTTCAGAGTGCCTTTTCCGTAGGGGAAATTGCAGCTGGCCGCACTTCCTACAGAGAAGGTTAATTGTTGAGTAGATAGGTTCTGTACTTTATCTTCTGTTTTGCGAGTTTGGCCATCTAATGGTAAGCGACCCATCCCGTGTATCACGTACTTGCTCTCATTTGGAGGCCACAGATGAGACTTTTCGCGAGAGAGTTTCTTTCTTCTGTCTTCTCCTCTTTTTTCCGTTTTCGTCTCTTGAAGATGCTTTGCGGCTTTTTCTGTCGGTAGAAGCGTGCTGACCACTTCTGTACTACTAGAACTCGCAGGACTTCAATTTGATTTCTGAACGTTAGGGTGCCTTCTTTTGCTGAGATTTATACCAATATTTTTTATATCTTAGATCATTGATCGCCTTTACATCGTAAACAGCTGGAAAATATCAATGTAACAATAATACTTTACTTTTCTTGTTTTTGTATGACGTCTATAGTGCATGTTTCGTGTTAGCTATGAGGCCGTAATCCTAAGCTGATTATTCGGCTAAATTTAATAGGAGGAAGAACCTTCTTTCTGAAATAACACGACTTGAGTAAGATGGTGGTAGACTCCTCATTCAAAGCTGGTTAGGAAAAGATCGAAGCTCTGCTTACGGTTTGGACTGTCGGAGTATGTGAAATTTGGTCCGAAAAAGTGTCGGAATTTAACCCTTGCTGATCTCAGGAGTCGGAGTCAGACTTGAGCCGTCGTACTTTGCAATTCTGGCATTGCTATGGCCACTTGCTTTTTTTTAAATAGTATAAAGATGTGCAAGTCGTTGCCATGTTTGCGACAGCGTTATCGATGTGTAGTTTGGTGGATGTACAACTTTTGTCGTCCGTGAGCGTCGGGCTTCAGAATTCCACTACGTATCCCAGGGTCACACTCTCCAATCGCACGGTCGTATGATGAGCGCACGCTCAGCTGGCACGTCGCTAGGGCTACCGACTTTTATTGTTTATAGGGGTCTTCAGGGGTATATTCTGGCGGGCCGTTTCCCTGCCACAATATGTTTGGGCATCACGCACCTAAGGGTCCCGAGTGCCTTCTCCGCAGGGGATGTAGCATCTGGCCGCAGTTCCTGCTGACGAGGTTAGTTTTGTAAAGTTAGGTAGGCTTTTTACTTTTTCCCTTTCTGTTCCGTGGGGTGGGCTGTCGATCGAGATAGCCGACCTACTACGATGGACATCTCTAGTCTCTCTCGTGTGGAAGGCCACAAAAGGAGCCGTCCACTCGAGTGTCTTTCTCTATTCTTTGCGCCTTTTTCCCGCCAGGAGTAGCGCACTGAGCCAAATTGAGTTCTTCTGGCAGGAATGCAGAGATAGAATATTCCTACTGATGACGTAATAATGAAAATTATATTCACTTTTGAATCGCCTGAGTTGCGGCTACGGTGATAAAACTGAAATGTAACTAACTACTGAAGAACTTTGCCACTTCTGAAACTTTTTACCTTCATCACATTTATTGAAAATGCTTATCTTCTTTTTGATACTTCGTTCATTCCTACTCTTTTTAGAATTCACTGCTGTAGAAGCCATTTTACAAACTAATGCAAAGATGATACTGCCACTGTGAAGTTACCGACTTGGCTTGCGCGTTAGCAGTGATGCCGGAACCGAAAAGTTGCGTTATGGTACCGCCTAAAGGGATTCAGCGTCGCGTAAGTGGAATACCGCGAAAAATTTTTTTACCGCATTAATGGGTGATCGCATTAGCAGATGCCCCATTATTGGAGGATCGCCAGTACCCTCTTGCGTAGATTCCATTCATCTATGGGTACTGTAAGTCCCTTTTTTCTAACTCTAGGATATCGCCTTTGTTGTGGGAACGGAGGCCTAAACAACTCGAGATAATAAAATTGTACCTACGTCCCTTCATTTCCTAGTCTTGAAACACCGTCTTAGTATCTAGGGAGATTTAAGCTACGTTTCAGGTAATTAACTGCATGATACTGCGTAGCCCCAGCTGAGCGTGTGTGAAGCACTCTTTGAAAACCAACTACGTACAAAAACTCTGTATAATTTATAGTAGCGTAGCGTCTAGTAATGTTATTGGACTTGAGATGATAAGCTGCAGGTATGTGGGCGACTAGACCGTGTTTGAACATAAATATGCTATAAATGCTATTTGTTACGTTGTCATCTAGCCACTGAAGCGATATAGCTTATTCATCGATTTTGAAATTTGTTCGTTATGGAGCTCCACGTCCATGCCGATCCTCCTTCTTGACGTCCCTCTCGCCCATCCTATTTTAAGGGGAGCAGTGACCTAAGGAGGTTCCTATAGGTTACATTAGCCATTAGCTAGACCTTCGGAAAGTGTCTTTCTTGCTCGCTTTGCTTCCTTCCGATTTCATGCTCCTACTGATCTTACTTTCACCTGTTTTTTCTCTTCTTTCTCGACTTGCTGTACCCTTGTGCGTTGATTCTGTGTGGGAACATCTTCGTGCATGGGTTCCACGTCTGTCTTGGCATACTGTAGTCTAAATGTCTCTTCCTATTCTTCTCTTAGAACAGATTAGTACTGATTTAGGGAGGCTTAAGCTATCGATATACCATACCTGGCGACGGTTTCGCCCGGGCAGCCTCAACAAACTAGCAGTAGTGGGTCGGTAGGTAGCTACTTTATTTGCAGCGATGTATTAATATACCGCATATTCTTCACCCTTCACTGCGAAATCGATCTAATCATACGTACCACAAATAGTGTGATATTTATACGGGAGAAAATGGGTGGACGTGATCTTGAAATTTCGTACTAAGTGCGATTTACTGTGGCGTCGCACGTGGCTTTGTTTTGGCCACGTAAGACTATTTTTAATACTCTTCCCCTTGCCTACCTTCCTTATTTCGATATTTTTACTGCTTGGGATTTACATATATATCTGGTGCTTGTAAGGGAGGCTTAAACTAACCTCTATAATAAAAATAACAATAATTGTATATTTTTGCTCCTCTGTATCTTTTCTATTCATTTGCAGTCATTGTTCATGGGTTCCTATTTGACTCAACATGCTGCTTGTTCCTTCCTTCTTTCCTTCCTTCTTCCTCTCTTTGGATCGCGGCGAACACTGTGGGCAGCGAGGCTTAGAAAAGTAATAATGTACGTACATTCGACTGTTGAACTGGTTTCTTGAATGTACCGAACTGCATTTTTAAAATTCAGTTCCGCTCGCAGTCATCGACAAATCGCTTCTAGTTTCTATAAGTATATATACATTGGTGCAATAGATGAGTTGAACGGTGTAGAAATGTTCTAAGTAGATCAGAGTAGTTAGTTTGTGTGTACATACATAGTTGTTTTATATGCTTGAAACTTGCTGTGCATATCCTAATGTCTCGTATATATACGCTGCCAAGCTTTGTTATTAACCATTTCCAGATCTTCCTAAGTTATCAAACGTTTTATACAAAAGTTGTTATAAATGTTGTACTTTCTTCTTATTATGCTTCGACTTTCATTTCCATATCCTTGGTGTTAATGTTCAGCCCGCTGCGCATGAGAGTCGGCACGGCGAAACGTTTCAGGGCTTTGGATCGAAAGTTTCCAAGACCGTGGCTACGGCTTAACGTGCTTCAATAAGGTTTTTATGTTACATAGTTATACCTCGTTGCGACGAATTTAAAGTCACTCAAAAATGTAATTAGAAACTGGAATTCGCACATGTAGTGGAAAAACTGCATGGGGTACTGAAATTGTTGACAATTATTGACGAAACCCTCGGCGATGCACCCGGAAATGTTGCGAGAAAATTTTTCCCAGTTTCCAGCTATCTTTCGCCATCCGAAACGGAATGTTCCGTACCGTTGCTATTGCAGATAACGAATCCACGTTGTCAATTCCGTTCATAACTAAAAAATCCTTCTCCCCCAGGAGGATCTTCTGGTGGACCCTATCCGTGTCTGCATATCAAAGGTGCTCACGAACTAAGGGCTATCCCGGGGGCTTTCTGCATCGGTTGTTGTATCTGGCCGCAACTCCTGCTCATAGGATTAGGTAGGTCCTCACAAGTCTCAACCTTCCCTTCTGTTCGTTGAGGTGGGCCGCCCTTGGCTGTAAACGACTCATCCCATGGGACTCTTACCTGCTCTCGTGTGGGGCCCACAGAAGGGGCCTACCACACAAATGTTTTTCAGACTTTTTTTTTTTAATCGTCTCCTCGAGATGCTTTGTGTCTTCTTTCCCTGTCGGTAATAGCGCACTGGTCACTCTTGAAAGCACTACAGTCTATAACTCACCTGAGTGCGCATTCAATTTGGGACCTTGCGGCAGGGCTGCCGAAAAAAAATTACATACTGAGAATCCGGTGCGAAAAAGAGTATTGACATCCAAAGCGCTAGTTAATGTTTTTTTCTACTACCCATGCAATGAAATACATTGGTGCGTTCGATGCCCTTGCAACGTCAGGTCCTTACGGGCGCCCTCGGCCCGCTGCTTGAGATGCCTTCACTAAAGGTTTTGACAGGCATTGCTTGTATGCTCCTCACACACGACCTTGACTCCACCCCATACCGACTGATGCCTAGACATTGTTGCTTTCGCTTTGGTACAGCGGGATGTTGTAAGGAAACCATCCAACCTAGATCGTTGTACGAAAGAATACATAAATATCCGTGCGTAACGAACTTGCAACGTACAGAGTTAACTAATTTTTGAAATTAGGAAAAAATTCTGATTTTCTAGAACTCTAATGTCCACAGACGGTGCTGTAATTCCCTGATAACCTCAGTGTACTCAAGTGCCGTCAGCAAATTCTATAGTAACAAATTTTTATGTCGGACTTACTGTGAAGGATCAAACTGCCTGTTCTTTTAATAAACAATGATAATACAGGAGATTTTCATGTACTATCATTATAAATATCATTGTAATGACTGTGGTACCTATCTGGTTTCTATTCTGTAGACTAAACGGAAAACAGGATTCCGATAATTTACGTACTAGCGATTTAGTATATGTATTTTATACCTTTTCTGGATTAGAGAATAGAATAGACATCGAGTAGGAAAATGAATGGTATGAAATTTTACATAAATAGAAAGAAAGATCGCCCAGAAGCCTACCTCACTGATAACTGGCGCAATGAATGATCGATTAAGAAAGGATCTCGAACATGGTATCTTCATCAAAGAACAGAACGTAGACGAAAACATCCCTCTGAATTCAGCAACTTTTTGCTTCTATTGATTAGAGAAAAAAATACGAATAAGCTTGTTAAAAAAAACTCGTAAGTCGGAAGCATCAAGTCGATGATGGACAGCTTTTCTTTTTCCCCGTCGAGGATCTCTTTCGACGAAGCTCTCATCAGAGTGCCATTCATACATACCTGAAAAGCTGTCTAAAATACTATGAATATGATGGTGAAAATCCTTATTTGTTTCAAACTGATTCATATTTGAGGGATGTTGGCAATTGAACAAAAGCAGGTCTCTGCTATGAAACTTTGAACTGCCTCCAGGAAGCAGCGAGCAAATTTGCATTATTATTATTATTATTAAATCACACCAGACTGGCGACGCAGGAACGGAGAAACTCCATGAGGTTAACAAACCCCCACGCAACCAGCCCAGCGGGTGGAGAAAACAAAAGAATAGAAA
>LQNS02276883.1:15635805-15650240 GCA_001587735.2 Parhyale hawaiensis | reverse complement strand
AATGGGAACTTCAAAGTCCAATATCTCGGAAAGTATGCATTTGCGGCAAAAACGTCATTCGTGGAAAACGTCTTAAAATGGGTCTTTCTACCTATATAAGACTTCAAAATATTGAAAATGCGCGATGGTCCTAAAAACGAATTTTATCCATTTTTGCCAAAAGAAAATGATAAACTACTACGTATAATTATGAGAATTCAGTTTTCCCTCAAAATTTTTCCAAGTGACCACAGACAACACTAATTTCTGTCAATATCCGCTTTAGCTACAACGAAGATTTTCATGGTTTTGTTGACCTATGTAGGTAACATGAGGCAATTTAAGACGTTTTTCAGGAATGTTTCCATCGCAAATCTGTGTTTTCGAGATATTTGACTTTGAAGTTCCCATTATTTTTGTATGGGAAAAAATACCTGGCGACCCCATTGGAAGCTAACCTAACCTTACCTACCATAACCGGCATTATTTTACTTTAACTCACAAATATACATATTTTTTCTTGCTTTTAGTATGTTAATTGGGTCAATTTAGGACAATTTACTGGAATCACAATAGGCTATGTTAGGGCAGCACGCACCCAAGGGTCCCGAGTGCTTTCTCCGCAGAGGACGTAGCATCTGGCCGCAGTCCCTGCTGACGAGGTTAGTTTTGTAAAGTTAGGTAGGTTCTCTACTTTCCTCTTTTTGTCCCGTGAGGTGGGCTGTCGATCGAGATTGCCGACCTGGTGCGCGGGACATCTCTAGTCTCTCTCGTGTGGAAGGACACAAAAGGGGCCGACCACTTGAGTGTCTCCTACTATACTTTGCGCCTTGTTCCCCTGCCCGTAGTAGCCCGTAGTAGCGCACGTGACCATCACGCCTACCCAATATGCGGTATTCGAATACTGCACAAGTAGTTTCTGTGATGAAACGCTTGAGTTGCGGCTACGGAGGTTAAACATACTATATCTAGAGCTTAGAGCNCCGTAGTAGCCCGTAGTAGCGCACGTGACCATCACGCCTACCCAATATGCGGTATTCGAATACTGCACAAGTAGTTTCTGTGATGAAACGCTTGAGTTGCGGCTACGGAGGTTAAACATACTATATCTAGAGCTTAGAGCCAAAAGTGGCTATGTCCATTTTTGGTGAAATCTGGTTCCATTCACAAAGTGGGTGCCCGTGAGGCATATTTTTGGTGTCACGAGTGATTGTGACATATCTCTTCTTAATGAAGAGATATGGCATAGACACCCGTGACACTACAGATATGCCTCACGGACACCCTTTTGGTAAGAGGAACCAGATTTCACCAAAAATGGACATAGCCACTTCTGGCTCTAAGCCCTCGATATAATAATAATTTACAGGAATAGCGTTTTCGTCGCAAATGCTTAGTTTTCGAGATAAATGACTTTGAAGTTCCCATTGTTTTTCTATGGGAGAAAATACCGGGCGACCCCATACAAGCGAAATTAGGGTTAGGTATGATCAGGTGAGGTTAGGCAAGGTTAGATGCTTTGTAATATTAAAATGGGGCTTAGAGAACTTTGATATATATACCTACTGAGTTTTGCGTACTGAGTGTGACGTACCTAAAGTGAGTTTCAAAAGGGCATGCAGAATACTGGGTTTCATTATCAGGCATTTTGAGTAAATATTTAAGGAGATGATACTTCCTTTGTATAAAACACTAGTGCACCCGCATTTAAGAATTTACTGTTCAATTCTGGTCGCCACACAACTGCAAAGATATCGACAAAATGGAGAGAATCCAACGCAAAACAATGAAGTGACTAAGATTGTTTATGATTGGCTAGCAACATGTTTACACGCCAAAAAATCCTTTCAACGTTGAAGAATATTCCTAGAACTAGAAAAAACAACAAAATATCCAAAGAACTTGGTTTTTGGTTTAAATAAACATAGTTTTTGCCAACCCTAATTGACACACTTCGTGTCCCTTCTATTTCCCTTTATTGCAACACCGTGTTATGCTACGGATGCTTTACTCCTTCAGTACGAAAACTCGGCTCTTACAAAAGCTTATTTTTAAAAGCCCATAGAAAACGCTTCATAAAGTCACTCAAGTTAACCCATCATGCAGTTTAATTCAGAACGTAAATAAAATACTGGCAGTAATTGTAGAAGTGCTGCTAGGTATGCTATCCAAATTTCCTGGGAAAAACAGTGCGCTGGTTTTCATGATGAAAATTTATTGCTACTGGCATCTAAATATGCTGCTTGAACGGAAGGGGTTAAACCAAGACGTACATATATACCTAACTAGCCGTTTGTAATACACGCTAATTATTTCCCAATATACTAATACTGTACATGCAAACTATTTTTCCTATATACCCACCAACTCTCATATATACTGCCAGTAACATTTCTTATGTGAACTAATAAAATACAATGACTATTCCAACAATTTCAGTGCAAAATCCCCTACACTATACTTATGCTTTATTAACCTACTACTCTCGTGCCTGAAGTTAAGTTTTATATTTAAAAGGAAAAAAACAGTACGCAACGATATTAATACTGTTCTGTATATCACGTCCCTATTCACAAACCACTAAATCATAATACTGTACTATACTATCACCTTATCTCCCAAAAACAAACTACTAGCCATTTCCTGTATATATCCGGCCTAATAAACAATCTATACTTGCAGCAAATATATAATACCATCATCTGATTTCTGAATAAACAACTCAATTTTAATAATCGGCAACTGTTCCATTCTTCAACGTTGCAATATTCAACTAGCACATCTTTTGAAATGCGTTACCATTACCTTGCTAAACTCTTTGTTTTAGTTTACCATTAGCTACCGTATTTCTCAATAAGCAAACAGCTAAACTCTACTCCCCGATGGCCTACTTTTACCTCCGTGAATTACGCTCTTTCGCCGCAGATTTTCGTTCGCTTCGTAGACTTTGTTATTCGGGAGTTTTTCAGGCAGTGACGGGCAGCGGGTGCCTTTGGCTTGAGGAGGAACAGGTGCCAAGAATTGAACTGAGTGCCACTCTTACGTGCCAGTGTACCCTGAGGTCTGTTATAGTGTGCCATGAGACATGGCGGCTTGCCGTCAGGGTGCCATTTTCGTGCGCTATGGGTGCCACTATAGGTGCTCCGTAGAATTGAAATGGGCATTCGGAATCTGTTATTTTTTCGGTGATAAACTGACCAATTGTGATTCATGCTTGTTGAGTATTTGATGTTGAACGTGCCTCCAAATATTGTGTGCTTTTCTTAGATGGGTTCTCCGTAGCCCTTCATTCGAAACCAGCATCCGGTAGCGTTCATTTTTTTTTTCAAGTTTTCGCAAGCTGATTATGTCGCACACTTGTTGACATTTCATGTCGACCTTCCATTCTACATTCAGTGCATTTTTTAATATTGAAATGGGGCTTAGAGAACTTTGATATAGCTACCTACTGAGTTTTGCCTACTGAGTGTGACGTACCTAGAGTGATATCAAGTTGTGTAAATAATAACTTTGACTATCTACTATTGAAAATGGGCATCCTTCTCTTAATTCGCTCTTCTTTGTAATTGAAATGCACCGTTGAGATTTTTTTGTCGTTTTTCTGTACTCCTATAGAGAACATTTCATGTGGAACCTGTCTTTGTGTGTCTGGTGTTTCTTTCTTGCATATAGAAGTTCCTTAGTAACGAAACGGGACTCTGACTCTTTGGTGACGTGGGTGCGGCGGTAAACTTGAAATGTGGTAATAATCGGTATCTTTGGCATTTTAAGTTTTTCACACTTGAAGAGACGTGACCGTAGATAACTTCATTTAATTACATATTAATACTTCCTTCAACAACCTCCCGTTGAATAATGAACATCAGTTTCTTCCATTATTAAACCATATATCGACTCAAAGTACATATAACGGGGTTCCGAAAGCTTTGTTTTCCCCCGTGTTTTGCTTTCAAAGATTTCAATAACTTTAATATTTGTGTTCTGATTTATTTATTTTATTTTTTTTTTGATTGCTTACTTGCTACACAAGTGCGACGTAAGTGGGAAGGAATTCATATAGGATGTTACTTCTCAATGTTATATTGGAAACCTTTTTGCTACATAATGCTCCTTGACGTATGGTAACGTTAACTTTCTCCTCGTTCAGTTGGCCCTACAAACATATTGGCGTACCTACGCAAAAATCACATCATAGAATAGTATGGGTGTGCATATGTGCAAATCACAACACGGAATAATTAGTATGGCTATACTTTGGTAGCCATAAACAATGTGCCAGTGATTCTTGTTGATGTTGGCTATAGCTGGTTCATATAGAGATATGGGGCAGAATCTGTGAACAATGTATACTCTTCTTTTCTGTGCGGTCTTCTGTTCACCTGAAAGTGGGGCACAGATGATTTTACGTTAGGAAGTGATTTTTAACTTTTCTTACCGTTTACAATAAAATAAATTGCTGTTTACGAATAAAACACCAATGTAGGTCCTTCATCTGTAGAAAAGGGTATAGTCGTTTGGTACCTAATTTTTTTCAGATAAGTATAGTCGTCCGAATCCCTTCATAAACTTATGATTATATGATTTCAATAACGAAATGGCAATGGTAATGGAACTTGAGAGCATCATAAAATGCTCTAAGCTTATAGCATTTCGTGAAAATAGTAATTAAAAGTGAAGCGCTTTTGCAGAAATTACTGTTGTAGAAAAGGTTAAAATATGACCGCAAGGGACCGACTTGTTGTAACATTAAGCTCGGTGCCGCTCCTCTCACTAAACTTTCGTAAAACTAAGAAATGACAGGGTATACGGGATGCTCTTAGGGGCATATTGTGGCGGGCCCTTTCCCTGCCACAATATGTTTGGGCATGACGCACCCAAGGGTCCCGAGTGCCTTCTCCGCAGGGGATGTTGCATCTGGCGGCAGTTCCTGCTGACGAGGTTAGTTTTGTAAAGTTAGGTAGGTTATCTATTTTTCCCTTTCTGTTCCTCGAGGTAGGCTGTTGATCGAAACCCCCGACCTAGTTTGTGGGACTTTTCTACTCTCTCTCGTGTGGAATGCCTCGAATGGGGTCATCCACCCGAGTGTCTTTCTCTATTCTTTGCGCCTTTTTCCCGCCAGTAGTAGCGTACTGAGCCAATCGAGATTTTCCGGCAGGAATGCCGAGATAAAATATTCCTACTGAGCTATCTAGAGAGACCGAGTCTGCACTGTACGGATCATTCATCGAGTGGATACGGTGGTAAAACTATGACTATAATAATAATACGGGATGGGCCATAAAATATTAGGATCACTCAACCGGCCTACGGGGACCAGAGCACGTAAAGGGGTCCACATAGGTCACTTTAGCGATAGCTAAGCCTTATGGACGTCCTTGTATCCTTTCATCATCATACTCCTATGCTAATGCTGCCTTGTTCTACTCTTCTTCTTCCTTCTCATCTTTCTCTTCCTGTGTGCTTTGATACTATGCAGGAACACCCTCTTGCATGGGTTTCACCTCTCTGTCGACATGCCCATTGTCGCTTCATATTCTGCTCCTTGAACATCGTAGTTAAGCCTGACGAGGCTTAAAAAGCATAGGTACCTATATATTGATTCAAAACTAAGAAAAGAGCTTTAAGTATGTTTTTTTTTTTTCTCTATTTCTCAACAACAGTTCATACAGTAAGGTGGCTGTGCAGTATCATACAAAAGTAAATTCTAAGTACCAATATAGGACGATGGTTAAAGCGAAACATTCATCATGCTTCTTTCTATTTTTGTCAATATGTATCAGGGACTCCACTGTAATGGAGTGTTTCCCCTCGTGCAGGAGACCTCCATGGATTGATTACCTTGACATTACCTAGTTAAAGTTCGGAACATCCTTCTTTACTCGCTTTGCCTTCCTAGTGTTCCACCATCAGCGACCGTTTCATTCTGCTCGTTATTATCGTGTCTCGGAAAGAGCTAGTGCTCTTTTGCAGGATGATTTCCTTGCTTTGGCTTCCCCATTCTTCATAGTGAAAACTAAGTTCAAGGTAGGCCTATAGGTATGTGAGCTTGTTACTGTACTAGTGATGAAGTCCTTACCTAATAATAATACTTATTATTATAATTGGTAATACAAACTGTAACCCACCAGACAAACTCCACATCCCTCTTTTCGCTTTCCTGCCTTAGGGATCACTACGAAAGATGTGGACACAGAAGCTTAATTGAAGAGCATTCACAATAATAAAAAGTAATAAAATCGCGATTGCCCATATAAACACATGGCCCGCGGTGCAGCTGCTGCATGCATTTCTCATGTTATCGTAACTTTACGTAGCACAAACTCATTTAATTTTACAGCTCACTATCAGCGACACTTAATCTATCTCACTTCTGCAGTCGCGCTGAAAGAATGCCCAAGCGATCTGAGGTAAACATTCTCCTCCCCTTCTGTTTATTTAGACTGGCGCTCGTACTGCGGTTATTGGGGAGTTTCGAGATGGGGTTGTTGCTTCTGTTTATTCCGAAAGCCATATTACACCGGCGAACATTGCTTGGCCAACAACAAACTTTTTCCGGCAAGAACATTTTGTGGGCTCTGCTGCAAACGTTTACCACATCCTCTTTGAGGTTTGCTTAGCCGATCACTATGTGAACTTTGATCCCTAAACGAGGAGCCAACAATTTAGCGGTTACGTTTCAGGCCTTCTAATTCTAATTAATCTGTTTTTTTTATTTAGTGGAGGGGACTAAAAAAAAATATTTACCACCCGATTTGGGTAAAACTTGGCTCATATATGTAATATAAAAAAAAGTTTTCATTCGTACACTTTTTATTTTTTGCATAGAATATGAGTTAGTGAGGAAAAATATACAAGAAATAGGGTTAGGGGAAAATGCATCTCCTCCTAGGGTGTTTGAGCTAGAGAGCTGGTTTATGGCCCAAAAGTAGTGAAAATTGTTGCCCTATAAAGGAATCTATAGGAAGTTTTGATATTCAATATAGTTTTTGAAATTTAAAAAAAGTGAAAAAAATAATAAGTTATGACAAAGTGCGATCCAAGTAATTTACTAATTCAAAAATCGAAATCACCAATAGATTCCTTGATGGAGAGCTGAAAGACGCTTCTTTTGGTACCAAAATTATCTCTGTAGCTCAAAAACTGTACGAGGAGATGCATTTTGAAGTCGAAAAATAAACTATTCAGGGGAAGGGGAGGTCTCAGATTCCCGTTTCTTTGAATAACTCATTTCCTTTGGGAAAAAAGTACATGAGTCTAACCCACATTCTTGTCCGATTTTACGTAGCTATATGTACCAAGTTTCATTCAAATCGGAACAAAAATAACCCTTTTTTTTAAAGTTTTTTCACATATCACCATGAAAATACCCTCCAACAGGTTCAAATTTGGTTTCCTTATTTATGCTCCGATTTGGATGAAACTTGGGACAGGTATGTGGAATCGAAAAAAATGTGGGTTATACTCTTGTACTTTTTTATATTTTTCGCAATAGAAAATGAGTTATTCATAGAAAACTGTTTTTGGCGGGAAGAACAGTTTTTTTTCAATAACTCATTTTCTATGGCGAAAATGGGAAAAAGTACTCAAGTTCAACCCCCATTTATTTTTTTATGTTACATCTTTTTGCCAAGTTTCAAACGATCGGATGAAATCAATAATGAAAAAGTTTTTGGATTAAAAATTTAGGTGTTACAAAAATAGCCTCACCCACCCCCCGAGCCCCTATTTCACCCACTTATGGTTACACTGGCGGCCTAAAATTTTGTCTGCCCTTCCGTCTGATATATAGCTACCAACACCTTGAAGTAGCAACTATGTCCTCTGAAAGATAAAGGAAAGAGCTCGAGCGTAGTGGAGTAGTATACAAAATAAATTGTACGGATTGTAAATTTGTAATTAATCATACATTGGTGAGACCGGCAGAAATACAATTTGTCGTGTAAAAGAACATAAAAGCAATGTGCAAAATTCATAGCCTAATTCACTGATTTTTCAACATGTTCAAGAAACAGGACACGATGTCAACTTTGACGAAATTTCCATTTTTGCAAAAAATGATAACGCCTAACAACGCAGATTCCTAGAATCATGTTTCACGCTATCTCATCCAAATTCCTATAATAGATCAATTGCTCTCCCTCCTGAATATAAACCACTAGTACTTTCCCTCTGCTGAGTCTCATCACGATTTATTTAATTTTCTTTCCAAACAGTATGGTATCCTATTTACGGACTTTGTATGTATCTCTCGTTGTTTGAATTTTGGCCGTACCCTGAAGACGAGTGTCGCTTAGACGCTCGAAAGCTCGGTCAATGAACACCTTGTTCAGCAGAAGTTTTAATATTACTCCTCTAAACAATGGAACCTGAACGTCCTGTATTCCAGTCAATATAGCTACTGTTCTGTGGAAAGAAACTAATTTTGAAAATTTCAAGATTTGTTGGGAGTACGTACTATTCTATATATTTACACTGCGTGGAGCACTCCAGCACCGAATGGCCAGGCGGAGTACGGCGAGGGATCCCAAATTGACTGTCATCACTGACTGTTTCTCCTGCTCTTCACACAACCAGTTTTTCAAAATTCTAGAATTATGGCCAAAGAAAACCTCGTTAGGTATATCCACTGTATGCGAGATTATTAATTATGTTTATTTAGTTATAATGAAACAATTACTCTGCTCTTGTTGACCGGTGGCAGCGAATATTTTTTCCGTACTTCCTGGCACCTCTGTGGTTACGGGAACTTTTCTCCAGGTTTTACCAGAGATCCTTTTGATTACCTGAACATTAGCTAGGCATTCGGGACATCTTGCTTGGTGCCCACGTTGCTTTCTTCCACCTACATGCTCCTACTGATGATGCTATCTTCTATTCTTCCCCTTCTTTTCCAAATTTTTGTTCCCATGCGCGTTGACTCGTGCATGGGTTCTAAGTTTCTCTGGACATTTTTCTGTCTCTTTTTTTTCCTCAATTTTGAACACGATGCACTCTGTGGGTACGTAGGGAGGCTGAAATCAGGAGTAAAAAAATTTTGAGCGCTGTTTGGCGATTTGTTTGCCAGTGGAAAGGCAAGATCACGCCACAATTTTTTGGTCTTCATACCCACCACTCTATGTTCGAATGTGAAGGTGGGCACGTTCAGACAACGAAAGATTGTTCAGCTTTCTGAGCTTAATTCACTTCAAGATGAAGATATCGCCCAAAGTTTACCTACTAACGAAAATTTCGATGAGTTCCACATGCCGGGATTTCTTCCTGATCAGCCCTAAAATTTAATCATCTGTTTGTCATGATAGCTACTTCGTGCAATTCCTGTATTTTTCATAGAAAAAAAAAACTTGTAGGACTTTTTGAGTTGAAGACAACAGACAGAATATCAGCATAATAAACTTCAACAAAAACAACCTCACTGACACGTTAAGTGGTAAATAGAAAAAATATCGGGCATGAGAGGGACGCTTGTTCACATCTGTTAAGCAAATTTCCGGAGGTTTCAAGGATTGAATTAACATATAATAACGCAGTGTCGTTAAACTTAACGTAGCAAGATTGCACACGGCTTCCTGAATAAAAAAAAAAATGAAATTCTTAGCTTAGAAGCCCAGATATTAGATGAAGCCTTAAGCGGAGTTCACACGCTCTTCATATCAAAACAAGCGTTCGCTCATTCACTAATCCGAATGGGTTAATGTGTCCTCGAAATAGCAGAAAAGTGCACTGTTTTCTGAATATTTCACTTCAGATTTGAAGAAATATCCGCAACTTGCCTAGTGACACTTCTAAACGAACTGAGTTGACAGTAAACATTTTAATAACGGTTAGTGGCGTACACAAAGTTATGTTGACAACGATGCTACAAAACTGTCGGACGAGCGATTGAGTGAACTCGTTGACGTACATGACGTGTGTACTCGGCTTTACACGCTTTTTAACGTAGCTATATCAGTTTGAATGCTCTGCGAAAACTCGCAGATCTGTGTGCGTTAAATTTAACATGACTAAAATTGCATTTGGGCGTTTTCCTTCCTATACTTGTTCTCTTTCAGTTCGGACAACTTGTTTCATTTTCAAACTTTGTGATAATTGTGTGCACAAAAGTTTTACTACGACTCAGATCTTGGGTAATGTGGATTTCGGGGCATTCTTCCTTCTAGAGAGTAGTAATAAAATTTATTCACCCTCTGGACATTAGATACTAAGCCCTCAAGGGTATTTTGGCGGCTCTTCGTTATCAGAATATACATGGGCCTCACGCACCCAAGGGCTGTCCCGAGTGCCTTTTCTGCAGAATATATTGCAGCTAGCTAAAGCTCCTACTGATGAGGTTAGTTTGTATTATTAGATAGGTTCTCTATACTTTCCCCTTTGCTCCTCGAGGTGGGCTGCCGGATAGTGGTTAGTGACTCATCCCATGGAGAGGGCCACGGAAGGGACTCGCCGCACGAGCGTTTCTTTCTTCTGTCTCCTTCTTTTTTCGTCTTTTGTTTCTCGAGATGTTTCGCACTTGGTTTCCCCGCCAGTAGTAGTGCTCTGAGCCAACTTATACTATGCTCCTCGGACAAAACAAAATAAATGACAAAAAAAATTAGTCACCTGTAATTAATAAGGTGTAGGACCTCCACGAGCACGTATAATAGCAGCAGTTCTGGAAAGCATAGAATCTAAAAGATTTCTCTTGTACACTTGATCCATTTTGAACCACTTGTGCATCAATCGATTCCTTAATTCAGCCTAAGTACACGGAGGATGTTCCCGGCGCCCAACTTATTGTTCAAGATGGTCCCTTAAATTTTCGATGGGGTTTATGGCTGGAGACCTAGCTGGCCATTCTAGTCGAATTTCATAGCCAGAATGGTTTTCATGCCAATGCTTGACCAACATAACCCAATGTGAATGGCAGCTATCATCCTGGAAGACTAGCAACGTAGCAGTTCAATCCTCATGCTGATAATGTGCAAATGGCACACTTGGTCATTTAATATATCAAGGTAACCTTCCTGAATCACTTTGATGGTTCTCTCGACCAAAGAGCTCACTTCCGAGTAATAAAAACAACCTTTTATTACCCTATTAGTAACAGGTGACTAATTTTTTGTCTGGGGAGCTAATGTGGCAGAAGAGTGCCAATGTCGAATTAGGCCTCCTGGCCGACTAGCATCACTGTACAGATCAGAAAGCAAAGAATGCAACGGGAGGAGTCAATAGCGCCAAAATAAAACTTAGCTGTGACCGCACGTACCAAATTTACATCACATCGACGAGTCAAGGTATTTGAGTGTGGGACCTCAGGCCTTCGCATAGCCTATTGCTTTCTTGAACATATCACCGTATTTTTCGATTTATTTCATTTTACCTCCCGCTCATATGACTGGCCGCCTACTTGAGCTGCAAAATACTGTAAAATGTTGTCAAATACAGAGAGTTCGAGCAATAGGCTAACTGTTACTGTGGTTTCTTCCCCGTATAGAATTGGCTATAATAGTGCTAATATTTGTTGGTAAGAATAAAAAATAAATATATTCTGTGAAGAGCACTGTGAACTGAATATGAAGTGTAAATAAGGCTTCAGTTAAGAAAAAGAAGTTAAATCATGTCGCCAAAAGGGACCAAATTCGGCGTTAGTGCTGTGAATGTTTCCACCAGCATGCACTGCAATTTTCTATAGATAATTGCTAAATTACTATATATTCTCTTAATTTATGTATACGCCAGAGATGAATTTCATAATTTAAGACGATTTTTCTGGTTAAATTTATTAATATACTCATAGGCTGCTCAGCCAAAGATTCGTCGATAATGACGTCACTTTTTGATGCTAATTTCTCGTGAGTCCTCCCGTTACGCTCTTTTCTTCCTGGTACCGATCATCTTGTGGCGGGTACGGCGTCAAACTGCAAACAGCGCATTTTTTTAAAAAATTCATCCACAAAAACATAAAATTTGACGCCCTGAAAAATTTGATTTTTCAGAATAAAAAAAAAAAAAGTGTAAGTCACTAAAAACAAAGACAGTTTTGGAATCCTTGAAAGATTCACTACAAAATTAAGGAGGGATTTTTTCTATTTCCTTTTAGTTTTTTTTTTTTTATTAAATGAAATATCAAGAAAATGTACATATTTTATAAATTCTTCGGTAACCCAGCTAAAGCCTCATGTCAATAGAAAACGAAAAGGAAATTGAAAAAAACTCTCCTTTGCGTTGTTAGGAATGTTTCAAGGATTCCAAAACTGTCATTGTTTTTAGTGTAGCATAAAAACTCATCGACTTACATTCTTTTTAAAATTGATAAGAAAAAAAAAAGAAAAAAATGAAAATCTCATTTTCTTAAAAAGTAAGGCCTAAACTGAAAAAGTTACACGAACAAAATGTTTTTATTTTTTAATTTTACATCTTATGTGCAAATTTTAGAAAAATCGGTTGACAAATGAAAAAAAAATTGGAAAAGGCCCCCTTAAGTTAGCCAAGTCTCCGTCAATTACATCATATTCGCTTTTCATGGAGGATAGAAAGGCTTGAACGAGGGAGAAATTTCTTCGTATGCTACGGATGTTAATTACAACAATAGAAATGCAGTGGACTTATCTGATGCACGGTAGGTGAAGAGAATTCTATAAGTGATTTTTTTTACAAGGAAAACATTTAATATCGTAATTATACCCATCTGCAATGTTGAATCTTGTTTCCTCCATCAATTGATTTTCCTCCTCTTTGCAAGCTATGTGGTGGTGACCGAAGAAAGAAATTTGTGAATAGCTTCTTCCGAATACATTGGATGCTCACGCTGTGAGTCATTCTTCTTCACATAAATTATAACGTTGAAAGTATAGGCTGATTTGATATCACTTGATCTGCGTAGCGTCTCACTTTGTAGAATAATGCAGTACGTTGCTGGGTCAAATATTCGCGAGCGTAGAAGTCTGCTGGTTTCCGCTCTTTAATGGCTCAGAGAAGTTTATTTCAGGCCACTTTCGAAGAAAACTTTATCTTCGGGTGTTGCAAGTCCTTTCCTACGATCGCAACTTCAACAATGTCGGTAGCGGCAACGACACCGGAATCCACTTCTTCGATTTTCCCCACCAGAATTTTCAAGGCTTCTCTTTGCGCTCGCGGTTCCCTGACCTTTGCTGCCTTAACCACTCCTTCAACTTTTTTCCCTTGCAATTTCAAGATCGCAGCAAGGGTATCCTGCTCCAGTTGATCTAGGCGGTCATTTACATCACTAATGGTTGGCACATGAGTGAAGACTCTCTGCCTTCCATCCACTCCAGGCTCCCGCGCATCATTTCTCTGGAGGGGGACGTCTCCCGTAGCTCCCGAGACAGTACCAGTATCACGTAGAACTTTGGCAAAAGACAGTGACCTCTTGGTGAGAGATTCCATTTCTTGTCAGAGTGCATAGTTGTCTGTTTTTAATTTTTCCATCGAGCTAAGTAAGTCGAGGTTGGTCGTATACATCTGTTCCATGCACTTGACCACATGGTGAACAAAATCAGTCGGAGGTTCAGGATGTAAATTAATGGCGGACTTCTTCTTCTCCGGCGGACGACCTGCCTTCGTTTTTTACTGGTCCATAGCTCTTGAGGAAGCTGATCATGCTCTTCACACTCTCCATGTCTTTCTTGAGCGAATCACTACCTGAGACAATCTCAATTTTAGAATCGGGAGTCACCACCACTAGACGTTTCGTTGTCTGCCACGTCACTCACTGCTAGGCTGTCCGATGTCATTTGTCTTCTCACAGTACGTTTACAGCAGGAGACAGGAACAGCTGCACTTTCAGTAGCCACAATGCACTGAACCGCACTACACTGGTAGCTGTAGTAATTACGTTACCCTGTTCGGGAGACGGCGTGTAATGTGCGATATCTATACTTTGGCTGTCGCACCAATCAGCTTCTGAAACCCGTCTCTCGCCAGTAAAACTTGGTAAAGGGAACAGTGATAAAACAGCAGTAACAAAAGATCGTTCATACTAGTGTGTATTTGTTTTAAGGGGATCGTTTAGGCGAAAATGGTCAAAATTATCAATTTTCTGTTTTTTGCTCAAAAAGTGTCTTCAGGTATGGGGGCATTACGTCCTTAATTTTTAGGGGGCTAGCGGCACTAGAACCCCCCCAAAATGGGGGGGGGGAAATGGGTCCACGGGGGGTCCAAATTTGCCTTTTTTTTGCTGCAAATTCATTAGTATACCGAAGGCTATTGCATACCAAATTTCTAGGGGGCTAGCGGCAGTATAAATGAAACATGCCAAGGGTATTTCCTTTGGAAATACTGCATTTTATAACAAAAAAAAAAACATAAAATTGCCTCTATTGAAAAATCTACATTTTCAGACTAAAAAAGAATAGAACTGCCTCAGTTTCTGTGCTAGAATAAAAACAAAGACAGTTTTGGAATCCTTGAAAGATTTCCTACAACAATTACGTTCCATAATTTTTTCTTTCTTTTTCGTT
>LQNS02276883.1:15608491-15626208 GCA_001587735.2 Parhyale hawaiensis | reverse complement strand
TGACTTAAGGTTGTTCTTCGAGCTTTATGCTTGAGTTTTTGACCGTTGTGTCGCAAGCGATCATTGGGATCTCTTTCAAAGAGTCCCGTTATAGGCACGTCGTTGAAGCCATTCAAGTACTTGAATGTTTCTATTAGTTGCCCCCTAAGTCGTCTTTGCTCGAGAGAGATCAGACCCGTTTAGTAGTTGAGTGTGCGACAGCTTAGTGTGGTCCCGGCGTTGCAAGGCTAGCGAATCAGCTGTATTTAGCATTGAGTTCAGATACTATATTGGCCATTTCCATGATGAGAGATTCCTATTCTGTGCTCTCCAGACGTCAGGTTTGCGTAAATTAACTTTTTTTTAAGTAATTTAAAAACGAGAATTGTCCCTTCGGGTGATAGGATGAGCAATAGGGTTAAGTTTGTTGGGGTTGTCCATTCTATATAGGTACTATGGGAAGCAGCGCTTCTGTAGGGGCCCTCTAGGTTTTCTTAGTTTTTGCCAGGCTTTCGGGACGTCTCTCCTTCGTGCTCACTCTGTTTCCTCCAATTTGCACACTCCTACTGATGCTGCTTTGGTCCATTCTTCATTTTCTGTCCCAACTTACTGTTCCCATGCGCGTCGATCCTGTCAGGAACACCTTCGTGCGTGGGTCCGCGTTTCTAAAGAGATGCTGTATGTCCCTCGTATCTTCCTTTGTTAGATTGCCTTTGTAGCGAATACGGTGGCTTAAACTACCCAATATTCAGTTCCGGCGAGTATGCTTTGTTTCAACTTAATGAAATTGTTGAATTATTTCCTCCGCCAAGGAGGTTCTGCTTTTGTCGAGTTTGTCCGTTTCTTTGTTGCCACCAAGATAACTAAAAAAATTATGGACGGATATTTACGAAATTTTCAGGGATTTGTTAGGTATGTTTAAGAAAAACAAATGATTAACTTCTGGTGAAGAACCGTGCAACCGTTTGTTGGTCTGTCTGCCTTTTTTTTCTAGGTAGTATAACTCCAAACTGTTCTGGGCCGAATTTTATTAAATTTGATAGAATTTTTGGAGTTACTACTAGGTGCAAATAACCAAATTTTTGTGTTGATCTGTTTGTTTGCTTATCAAAATGTTTCTCTGTGACATGACTTAAAAAGTTATGAATGGATCTTAATGAAATTTGTAGGAAATGTTAAACACGTTAAATGACACAAAATGACCATATTTTGGGAATGATCGTTTCGTTCCCTTGCGTGTTTCACTACTATTTATCAAAAGTATAAATCCAAAAGTTATCAATGGACCTTCATGAAATTCTTAGGAATTGTTGGAAGTATTAAAAGGCACCAGTAACCAAATTTTGGTGATGATCGGTTTGTCCGTTTGTATATTGGACAAATGTTTGCCAGAACATTACTCAAATAGTTACTGCCAGATTTTTTAAGCTTAAACAAAATTACAAAAGCTGTTATTTCAGTCTAGATTAAAAAAGAAGCACAAAGGACCAAGTTTTAGTGATGATGAAGAAATCTTAATTCCAGGAGAAATTTGAATTTTTTGTTTATATTGCCTTGCTTGGAGGAGGTATGCGCTCGTAGAGTGCTCTACTATCATTATCATTATTAAAACTTCACGCTCGGGCCACCACGGACAGGTAGTACAACCCAAATGAAGCATTTTGCTACACCGAGAAGCACAAAACGCTGCTAAAGAAAATCCAACAAAAAGGGTTTAACAGCTGACTTGAACGCTTGAAGGCCAGCACTGCCTAATGTCAATGTCGGCAATAAATTTCAAACGCTAACAGACCAGGGCACGAAGCACCGACTGAACTGACGCGTTCGGCGTTTAACACTCTCCAAAGTGAAAGTGCGCATCAACCGTAGCACGTGTAATCTTCCTAAAGACTTTGAAGGCAAGGACAGAAGAATACAATCAATGTCTTTCATTGTTGTAAATCTTATCAAACATACAGAGTCTTGCAACCTCTCTCCTATGGGACAGATTCACCAGATCATTTTCGGCGCACAGCCTGCTGGCTGAACTAACAAGTCGGTCCAGCAGGCGCAAGTGGCTGTCAGCCGCTGAATCCCAGACAGGTGAGCTATGCTCCAACACAGGCAGTAAATACGCATAAAAGCATATGCGGACAACCTCACTGTCACCAAACCCAGAATTCACCTTACAGTTAATGCAACCGATGCGCTGAGCATGGGATTAGGTGGAAAAGAAAGAAACAGTAACAGTAAATCAGCGTAAAAGCAAGTATAATAACTAGAACCCTGATTTATTACGCTTAAAACATTGTAGTTACATCTCTTAAAAAATTGCTCTTATTGCACCTAAAAATTGCTCTCATTACACCTAAAATTTGCTGTTATTGCACCTAAAAATTGCACTTATTGCACCTAAGCAATAGGAGTGGAAGAAATGGAAAACAAGGTAAAGGCAAATACAGCAAAGAATTGAAAGGACAAAAAAAAGTGATAGCAAACGGGAATAACATGTCAGTGGATCAACGGACACCTATGTCAGTTCCAAATACCAATCGTCAATTCGTCCCAATGGTGAGAATGATTCTTGCGAATATCCCGCTTTACCCGTTCCCATGATGTATCCCCCGAACGAAAAAGGTTATAAAAATTTAATAGTCAGATTTTGAAATTCAAATATTTTTACCCCAACTTATACATGGTACCAATAGTCGCGTTTGAATTCTTGTGACAAGTGGCAGTGATAATAAGTGCCATGAGTTCACACGTCCCTCATCGTAACGCGTTCAATCACGAAAATGAACACGAGCTGTACGTAAACTTTTTTGTCTCGGTCCACACGTAGAAGTGTCCTTTATTCATATGAATAATGCCATGCATTCAGTCATGCTATCGTTTCTTCACATTTTCGTTTATATTAAATTTTCACGTCGATTTGAAGTCACATTCGTATCCCATAATCTAATAGACTGATTTTGATGGGAACAGCGGATTTTAAAAATATTTACAGCCTAATTATAAATCGACAGAAGAGAACTCAGCACAGAGCAATTAGTTAGAGTTCCAAATCATAGATGGCGTCCTTGTTCTTACAACATTTTCAAGTTTTCTAGTTTTCTTCACTTAAAAGGGATTACTATACAGTAGTGATTCTGATCATTAAAGTGAAGATAAAAAACCTTTTTGTCGACTTGTCCATGATCTGTGAACGCTGCAGAGGATAAATTCAGCATTCATAAGTCCTGTTTATTGAACTTGAATGACGCAGTGTGTTAAAAAAAAGGACATGCTTCATTCTTCAGCTTACCGCCTTTGCTGCAGCTGCTTCTCTCCAGTCACGGACATCGTCCATCAGTTTGAGTGAATGTGAACACGACTCAATATAATGCATTTATAGCTCTCATTGCAGTTATTGCACTTAATGCAGTTATTGCATTTATTGCACTTACGCCGGAAAGTACAATAAATCCGGGCTCTAGTAGTAACATTATTAGTGTTCGCATTTTATTCATACCTATTGGGTTACTGTCATCACGCCCTGGTGTTTATCATGCACAACTGTAACTACAAGAGTACTTTATGACCTGTGTTTATCATGCCGGGGCCACACTAGCATTTACGCTGACAACTTGATGCAATTATGCGAGACTCGGACGACATTTATGCAGCGGTATCTATGCTACCGATTTTAAATAATAATATATACTGAAATGCGCAGCGAACTGCTCATCCTAGCAACCAGTTGGGCGTAAAAATGCATATGTGGCCCCTGCATAAGACATGCACAGGTACACGAGTTGCATGCGCGCACATGCTGCACGGGTGTTTTTTGTCTTGTTATAAAATCGACTTATGACGCTTTGCTGTGTATCTTTTAAAACTGTGATTGATGAGTTATTCATCTGGTATATATGCAGAGGCGCGCCTGTTGGCTTCAGGCGCACATGTTGTTTACATAGCACGTGTTGGGCACAGGCACGTGTTGGGCACAGGCACGTGTTGGGCACAGGCACGTGTTGGGCACAGGCACGTGTTGGCTACAGGCACGTGTTGGCTACAGGCACGTGTTGGCTACAGGCACGTTTTGGTTACAGGCACGTTTTGGTTGCAGGCACGTTTTGGTTGCAGGCACGTTTTGGTTGCAGGCACGTTTTGGTTACAGGCACGTGTTGGTTACAGGCGCACGTGTTGGTTACAGGCGCACGTGTTGGTTACAGGCGCACGTGTTGGTTACAGGCGCACGTGTTGGTTACAGGCACGTTTTGGTTACAGGCACGTGTTGGTTACAGGCACGTTTTGGTTACAGGCACGTTTTGGTTGCAGGCACGTTTTGGTTGCAGGCACGTTTGGTTACAGGCACGTTTTGGTTACAGGCACGTGTTGGTTACAGGCGCACGTGTTGGTTACAGGCGCACGTGTTGGTTACAGGCGCACGTGTTAGTTACAGGCGCACGTGTTGGTTACAGGCCCACGTGTTGGTTACAGGCCCACATGTTGGTTACAGGCCCACGTGTTGCTTACAGGCCCACGTGTTGGTTGCAGGCCCACGTGTTGGTTACAGGCGCACGTGTTGGTTACAGGCCCACGAGTTGGTTACAGGCGCACGTGTTGGTTACAGGCGCACGTGTTGGTTACAGGCCCACGTGTTGGTTGCAGGCCCACGTGTTGGTTGCAGGCCCACGTGTTGGTTACAGGCCCAAGTGTTGGTTACAGGCCCACGTGTTGGTTACAGGCCCACATGTTGGTTACAGGCCCACATGTTGGTTACAGGCCCACGTGTTGGTTACAGGCCCACGTGTTGGTTACAGGCGCACGTGTTGGTTACAGGCGCACGTGTTGGTTGCAGGCGCACGTGTTGGTTACAGGCGCACGTGTTGGTTACAGGCGCACGTGTTGGTTACAGGCCCACATGTTGGTTACAGGACCACATGTTGGTTACAGGCCCACATGTTGGTTACAGGCCCACATGTTGGTTACAGGCCCACATGTTGGTTACAGGCCCACATGTTGGTTACAGGCCCACGTGTTGGTTACAGGCCCACGTGTTGGTTACAGGCCCACGTGTTGGTTGCAGGCCCACGTGTTGGTTACAGGCCCACGTGTTGGTTACAGGCCCACGTGTTGGTTACAGGCGCACGTGTTGGTAACAGGCGCACGTGTTGGTTACAGGCCCACATGTTGGTTATAGGCCCACATGTTGGTTACAGGCCCGCGTGTTGGTTACAGGCCCGCGTGTTGGCTACAGGCGCACGTGTTGGTTACAGGCGCACGTTTTGGTTACAGGCGCACGGGTTGGTTACAGGCCCACTTGTTGGTTACAGGCCCACTTGTTGGTTACAGGCCCACTTGTTGGTTACAGGCCCACTTGTTGGTCACAGGCCCACTTGTTGGTTGCAGGCCCACTTGTTGGTTGCAGGCCCACTTGTTGGTCGCAGGCAGACTTGTTGGTTACAGGCCCACATGTTGGTTACAGGCCCACGTTTTGGTTACAGGCGCACGTGTTGGTTACAGGCGCACGTGTTGGTTACAGGCGCACGTGTTGGTTACAGGCGCACGTGTTGGTTACAGGCGCACGTGTTGGTTACAGGCCCACTTGTTGGTCACAGGCCCACTTGTTGGTTACAGGCGCATATGTTGGTTACAGGTCCACATGCTGGTTACAGGCGCACATGTTGGTTGTAGGCACACATGTTGGTTGCAGGCTTACATGTTGGTTGCAGGCCCACATGTTGGTTACAGGAGCACATGTTGGTTACAGGCGCACATGTTAATTACGCTCACGTAATGCACAGGTGTAATGTGACCACGCGCACACACAAACACACACAGGCACGCACGCCCAAGCTTTTGGCACGCTCTTTGCTGTCCCTAGTCGAGCTGCTTCCTTTATTCATCAGAGGTCGGCGGCATGAGTGTGACTCATGCCGCGTTATCTTTGAATTTTGTACTCTCTGTCCATTGTTATAAATAACGAGCGACACATTACTGGACAAATAGAACTCAGTATATAGTTAACCAACTTCACTCATTCATTTAACGAAACATATATCAAAGGTTAACCAGAGAACAATTCTTCTGCTTGGAGGGTTCACATGTTGGGTTTTTGCCTTAGATGCATACGTCACACTTTGGAATACGTTGCTGTGTGAGGTGATGAGCGTAATGTTGCCTGGATTTCATTTGAAGATCCACATGTTGTATGATTACTCAGCAGAAGAGTGCCTAGCTACTTGAAATTCAATTCATTACCTCCGCACGTCACGAGTTCACTTTGAATTTTAAATGACGCGGTGCTCCTGTGATGTTACGTGCTCAGCAAACTGACTGGACAGATAAAATTTTACCCTATGATTTGTTTTACACAGTTTTTGGTAGCAGCGACACAACGAAAATTTTGGATATCGAAAAGTATGAACTAACTGGCAAAAACTATTCAGTAAACCAGACTTTTCTTTCTGTATACCAATGGTACTCAGGGAGAACTCTATAATAATTTTAATGTAATGTAGTTAATGTAATCAAACAACTCGTCCAGCAACATTTTCCATATTTAGGATTACTAGATTAAATTACATGTGACATCCTTCTTACGGAAAACTGTCCTTCCTGACACTCTCAACTCAGTGGGCTTTAGTGTCCTAATGCCGGTGTACTAACAGTTCGCAAGTTTTCTAACATATCTTTTCCTGTGTTCGTTTGTGTGTGCCGAGACCCACCTGCTGTGCTGATATTCTAGCTGTACCGTTATCAACTGATGATCAAATGCAGAGTTCAAGTCAGCCGTGAATTCTTCAGGGGCTTTTCTTAGCATCCCTCCGTGCGTCTTCGGGCAATTTAATGCTCCGTTTGTGTTTTATCACCCGTCCCTTGACGCCTCTGGGTGTAGATTGATCCGCCAACTAACCCAGGCTGTGATATCTCTGTGCAAAGGCTGCCACTTCCCTAGGAACAGAAGAGGTCTATAATAATGGAAGTAACACACGGAAAGCGAAAACCCGCTAAGAAATGCACTGCTAACTGCCAGGAAGACAGAGAGACGAGCAGACAACGAGACGGACGGATCATCACCAAAATTTAATCGCCTACTCCTCGTGAAATTCTAAATAGTTCCTGTAAATCTTATTATGATACGTCCACAACTTTTTAAGTTGTTGCTTACAAACAGACAAACAAACAAACAAATGCAGAAAAACTTATCATTGGCGGTGGTAATAATATAATAATAATAATAATAATAATAATAATTAAAGCACCCTGAAAGCGCATACCTCCGCCGAGCGAGACAACGGTAACAAAAAAAATTCAAATTGGCTCTGAAACCATAATTTTCTTTGTATAAACTCCAAAATTTGATCATTTATGCCTTTTGATAGTAATAACAGCTTGTGCAATTTTCTTGGAGATCCGTTCACAACTTTTGAGTTATAATGCTAACAAACGTTATGACAAACATGAGTCAAACTTACAAACGAACCAACCGATCTGCACCAAAATTCAATCATTTGTCTTTTAGCATTGTTAACCATCCCTATAAATTTCATAAAGATCCATTCGTTATTTTTTTAGTTATTGTGCTAACAAGCGTGAAATTAAATACAATGACAAACGAACGAACAAACGGATCATCACCAAAATTTGGCCATCTACTCATTGCAATATACCTAACAACTCATGTTAATTTCATAAAAATCCATCCACAACTTTGAGTTATGGCATTGAGAAAAATGAGGCAGACAGACAAAGAAACAAACAAACGGATGGACATATCTTCAACAAAAGTTAATCATCTGTTCCTTCTAACATACCTAACAATCCCTGTAAATTTCGTCCAAATCGGTTCATAACTTTTTGAGTTATCTTGGTAACAGACAGACAAATAGACAAACACGACGAAAACATAACCTCCTTGGCGGAGGTAATTATCTCGCCTATAGTGGATGGTATCCACTGTATGCGAAAGGAGAATCTTCAAATATTGATCCACAGGATATATCGATGAAAAATACTCCTTTTGTCTTAATTCTAGAATTTTATGACCTGGAAGTGTGAACTGAACAAATCTGTTCCTAGAGCCGGTTTGATATTCCCTCGTAGTCCTCCCTCGGAGGCACAGCCGCCAAACTCGCCAATCGCTGTGTACATTTGCGACAATTCTGTGTACGCGCATCGCTGTGCGTGCGGGAGGCGTTCAAGTTCGTGTGCTGTCCTGCTCGATGTATCGCAAATTAGATTAGATTAGGTAAGGTTAGGTTACGTTACGTTAGGTAAGGTAATGTTAGGTTACGTTAGGGAAGATGATGTTAGCTTAGGTTAGGTAGTGCTTATTGTGGTGCTTCTCGTGGTTTTGACGCGGTAAGAAAGCTTACTTGAACACACGAACAGTGATGAACGTACACAGAATAGCGAGTTTGGCGCCAGTGCCCCCCCCCCCCAGAGCCTTCGATGCCAGAATGGTCGGCGAAGCCTTCTGATGGTGCCGCAGGGAGTTGCCCCTGCGGTCGCGGTCCCGCTGTTTGCCGCTTTGGACCCTTCGCCCACAGAGTGCTACAAAGATCCCTTGCCGAATGATAAGAAGGCCTGGATAAGATGGATTTAGAAATATTATAATAATAATAATGCATTTGATGGTATTTACTGACAGGAGGACTTTTTTATTTTTTGGTGACATTCGTCTGAGGTTAATAAGAGGAGGGTAATGCACGTAATTAGACTTCGGTTTGGTAGGTGGGTGGATGCGCCCCTTCCGGTTTAGGACTGCTTACGCACTTCCGACGTGGCCGTTGGGGGGGGGGGGGAGGCGGCGCGGAAATGGAAGTAGGCGCGGAGCTCGAGAAACCGGGAGTTGGTGGAGCTAAGCCCCAGACCGGAAGCCCTTTAGCGTGCATTACCCTCTACTTTAGTGGATAAACAATTGCCGCTAGTAAATACCGGTATATTCTATAACATATTACTAAGCTTAAAAGAACAAATAGTCATATTGCAGGCTAAGGATTAGCAGCTTGGAAATTGTGCATTGTTGCCGCTTGCAAAATATGTAATTGTAAAAATCATTAGGTACAGTTCTTTCTGGAGAGCATAATGAATAAATACAAAGAGTTGCTCTCAATTTTGCTGAGGACTGCTATATCAAGTAACATTACTGATTACACTACTGTATTCAAAGTATTTTTTTTTTTAGTTATGGAGGCATCGGGGAGAGTGTGCTGACATCTTAGTCTTTAGTTACTCCAACAGAATAGTTGACCGCTCCAAAAGCTAGTATATAAAACGGCTTCTAGGGTAGCTAAGAATTTTGTAGGAGTTTGTTCATCAACCTATGTTATGGGGACCGCGCCCCCAAGGGACTAAATTGATCAGAGATAGAAAGCAATGTCCAATCCCTTATCAACAAGTGAAGTGCACTGTCATATATGCTTGTCATACGCACACAACACTTTTATATTCAAGTTCAGCATGTCATGTACGTAAAATGCATTGCTACCGATATTTTTGTTCATATAAGACGGGATGTTGGGAAGGTTATAAAAGATAATGAAGGAAACGGTCAGACCAGTATGCGCCAGAACGAATCATACACCGAAGCCAAGATCTTACTTCAGAGACGCAAACTCTTTTTTGATAGATCCGGCGGAAGGCATTATCCTATAGTCCGTTACTCAAACTACCGTTGTAAGCTTAGGCTCGCCGGCCTAACAAACCTACAGGTAACTTATTGGAGGGTTGTAAGAGAGTTCCAACGTCTCATCTTTGGGCCTCAGGCACTCAAGGATCCTGGAAATGTTGCAGCTTGCTGCAGTTTCCGCTGACGAGGTTAGTTTGTAAAGTTAGGTAGGCACTCAGTACTTGTCCTTCAGTTACGGGAGGTGGGCCGCTGATGGAGGTGGCCGACCTATTCCCGTAAGACTTTTACGTTGTTGTTTTTCGTTTCCTTCCCCTGTGCGGCGTAGCTGAGCGAAAGCGTTCAGACGTGCCCGGGGTTGGAGATGCACAACTTGCGCCTCTTTCTTGACAGTGACCGCATAACATCCGAGACCTACCGGTAGATTAGCCGAGACAAAAATCATTGATAATTTGAAACGAGACGTATTTCTCGCCCTAGTGGCGCACGAACCTACGTTAAACCACAGGAATAGTTCTGCGCGATATAAACATTGTGTCCCTGATGCGATAGTAAAATTTTGTACTACTTGTAATTGTACTCTTGTAACGCATAGTTTCTTGTGCTTGAAATTAATGCGCTACACACATTACAGGTAACTCCCAGATCCATTGCTAGTCAGCTCCTCGCGCCAGGGGACACCATCATCATGCTGGAGGGCGAAGATGCCAAGGTTCTGTGTCACTTCGACGCTTGCGACCTGGTGAAGCACTCAGGCAAGAAGCTGTCGCTCACCGTGAGGAAAGCCGCGTCTACGCAGTGAGTTCCGTGCAAAGAAATAGATTTATTTGATACATAGAAGCCTAAATAAGTTATCTTTCAGAGATACATCAGCGACATTGTTGTTCCCTGTATACACTTTTACTCTTGTATCATCTTGATAATATATTTTTTACAATGGATTTCTGATATTACGACTATATAGTGCGCTCCAGAGGAGGACTCTATTAGCACTGGTAGGATATTGTGACGCGTTCGGGCCCAGTTCATTTTTTTGCCCATTTTCGCACTCCTACTACATGTCTACATCGACTGCGTTCAGTTCTTCTTCCTCTTCTTTTGCACTCTGTTCCTCTGACCGGAGATCTTTAATTCATATAGCTACAGTTGGTTTACCATTTTTCTGGAACTGTCCTTTGATTTGCGTGCAATGATGAGGAGAGTTCAACCGCTCAATGTGCAACCATACTTGCTCTCTTGATTTGATTTTTGAAAACAAGTGGGCTTTCGTTTTATTGCAAATCTAGTAGTGAAGATCGCTAAAATTTTTTAATTGTTTAAGCTACACTTGGAGAGATCATCTGTGAACACTTTCCAATTTCAGCTAGCTAAACAGAAGAATTCTGTCCAGTTGGATATATAATGGTAAAAAATTGTTCAATAAACTGGATCAAATTACATATAAGCTAATCTATCTTCAGGTATCTGCACGAGGAGAACAGAGCGCACCAGGAGAAGTTAGAGCAGATCATTGTAGAAGAACAGAAGCAACAAGACCTGGAACGTAAATACAAAAGAGCCATGTCCACACCTCCCAGGGACGGTCCGGCATCCAATCGCTCGACCCCTCAAAGGATGATTTCGTCACCTGCAAGCACGCTTACGTCATCAAGAACGTTACAGTCTCCGCACTATGGAATAGGATCTCCTCCGCAGTCCATAGATCTTCATGGTAGAACCATGTCTCCTCCACAACCGGTTCATACTCAAGCTGATGTGGCATCACCACCACTGTCCTTTAACAATCCTCCTGTAGCCAAGATTCCCCAAAATGTGTACTCTCCAGCGCGGATAATATCGCCTCTGGCGTCAGGGGTCGCGACTCAAAATGCGCCACCTAGGCATGGTCACGTTGATGAGAGGCTATCAAACACTGGATCACAATTCACTTGGATTTCTCAAAACCCGCTATCCCCGACAGTGAAAAACGTTGCTTCGCCACCCATGAGAGCGACGCCTCCCTTTGTGACATCTCCCAGCAGCATGACATCTGGGATATGTTCCCCACCCAATATCATGTCTCCTCCGTTAATGGCTTCTCATCACAGTGCCATGTCTCCACCGTTACATCGACCTCAGCCAATAACGCAGTCATCTTCTGCGGCTACTAATAATAGGTTTTACACACCGCCTCTGCCTCAGACATTCTCACCTGGTATTGAAGATTCAAACACTTCTGCCTATTCAACGCCTGGTCAAGTTTTCTCTCCGAACCAGTTTTGCTCTACCCAGGGAGATGCAGGCATGCCAGTCCCTGAAGCCGATGCCAGCCTTCAAAGCGTATCGGAGAAATTAAATCACTTCCAGAACGAATCCGAAATTAATAAAACCACCCACCAGGACCAGCAGAGTGCGAATTACGAGACCCAGCAGTTCAGCGCTAACCCCCAACGAAGACAGCTACAGTTAATGATTCAGGAAAAGCTCAGGCTAGAAGAGAAAATGATGATAGCCAAGCGTAAAGAAAGTCACAAAGCAGAGAGACTGGCTAAGGCTACATCGGTCGTGAAGAAAACGACTTCTACCTCTGGCACAGCTGTCGCTTCTGCTGTGCAGGCTATGAAAGCAGATGCTACGTTCGAAAAAGTAAGTTTAGACAAGCAAAGTTCACGATCCGTTATCTCTAACACCCTTCAGTTGGTTCAGCAGAGAGATGGACGGCAAGTCCAGACCACGAACGAGGAAGGCAACATATATCAAACACCGACTCAACCAACTGTTGAGCCCCATTCCAGACCTGTTGAAGAGGGAGTTGCTACTGTGCCGGTAAAAGACCCGAAGGTAGGTAAGGCGGAAAGTGGAAATCAAAATTTGAAAGCCCCTCCAAAAACTATTAGCCCGCAAGAAGAAGCGACGCGTATGTTGGAGAAACTGAAGAAAACTGCAAGGGATAAAATTGCTGAATTCCAGAAAAATTTTGCCCTCTCTCGGTGCGATGATGAGACAAACCAGCTGAGGGAAGCTAATAGAATTAGGGATGAGCAGATACGAAAAATGCAAGAACACAACCTGAGTGAAAAACGGAAGCAAGGAGCAGCGAAAAGCGCCTATGGCCCAGAAGATGCTGATGAAAAAAAGGCGGCGGACTTGCGAAAAGTTAAAACCGACATCAAGCCCATGCAACCCGAGCTCATGGATCCCATTACCCCGACATCTTCCATTATACCCGAACTACAGTCCTACGCTTCGGTAAGTGAAGATCACACCGATACCCTGCAATCCACCAAGTCTAAGTCGGAGAAGAAGAAATTGGTAAAAGAAGTAGCGGAAAAGACGAAGCAGAAAGAAGTAATGGATAAAACAAAGCAGAAAGAACAAAAGAGAAAAGATGATCTAAAAAAATTGCAAGAAATGTTCAGGAAGGATCAGCTGTTCATACAACAAGAAATGAAGAAAAAAGAAGAAAAGGCTTTACAGGAAAAGCAAAGACTCGAGGAAGAAGCTGAAAAGCAGAAAGAACAATTTGAACGTCTAAGGCAATTTCAAGAGAAGAAGATTTTAGCACAATTGATTTATGACGAAGAACAAAAATTGCTCGCTGAAAAGAAAGAAGTTCAGGCGAAAATGGAAAAGGAAGAAGCCGCTAAGAGAGAAGAAGCTAGACAGGCTGAAGTAAGAGAGAAAATCGCCAGAGAAAAGGAAAATCACCGCAAAGCGCAAGAATTGAAAGAAAAGCAACAAGCAGGTGGCCAAATTCCAGAAACGTCTGCGGTAACCACTGAGGTCAAGAAGAAAAAAGTTTCCAATAAAAAATCAATAAAAGAGTCGTACGAAAATCTTAAACTGAAAGCATACGAGCAGAAGCGGGTTGAGATGCAAAGAGCAGTTCAAGAGCAGCACGCCAAGTCCGCTAGACAGTTGAATGAAACTCTTAAGAGACAGAGCTACACAAACCTGGAAGATCCGCATATATATGAAGACGTGAACCCTGAAAGGCCATCTGAGGAAAAACTGGACACTCTAAAGCAAGAAGAAGTGAGACAAATGCAAGAAGAAGCCAAGCAGTATGAAGATTACCGACGACATCTGGAAACGAAAAGAAACGCTCAAACTGAGGATTCTGATGACTATGCTTCAGAGTGGGACGAAAGTAGCGAGGCTTCCAACGTGGCTCAGCGTAAACCTCGCCGAACTGACGAAGTATCCGACTCCGAGGAGCACTTCGATGAACTCAAAGCCACCAGTGAAGAAGAGCTTTTGGAGGCTCAAGAAAAGTCGATTCGTAATCTGGAGCGTCAGATACGGAAGCAGAAAGAGAAAGACAAAAGACGAAATTCTGATTCAAAGCTTGCTGATCCCCAGAGACGGACAGGTTCTAGATCTCGACCACATCATAGAGATCCCTCTCATAATCAAGCACCGCAGAGGTCCCAGAGTGAACGTCGGGCTCACTCAAGCACTGGAGACCTCAGTAAAAGCAGCTCCAGGACCCTTCCGGTGACAAAATTTAGCCCAGATCCAATGGAGTTTGGGTTTAAACCCATCGAAAATCCTATTCTATCCAAGTCAATGAGCAACTTGGAGAAAGGAGGGTCAGCGGAATCGGGAGCTGCCGTTGCTGGAGCCCAGGCTGGGGCCATTGCAACGGGTCTTGTTCGACCTCTTCCGGAACCTGCGATCTCGACGGTGGTGTCAACTGGAGACTCGCTTGCGAAAGCCCATCCCATGTCCGCCAGCTTGGGGGATCTCCAGCAGGTGAGTGAATAATTTATATCATATCAAGTGTGACTTGTCGGTTGGGGACCCAACCTATGTCAGCGAGTCTAGGGGACTGCAGCAGGTGGGTGTAAAGTTGAAACAAGTTTTGGCCTAATGAGTGGGGACCCAATCAGTGTCGGCATGCTCAGAGATGTCCAGCTGATGGTACGATGAATGCATGATGTATGTACTTTGAGGCTTGTTGATGAGTGTTCCACCCCATGACTGCCAGCTCAGGGCATCTCCAGCAGGGTAGTCAAGTTGATAAATCTTCTGATCTGTCAATGAGGTATCCTACATGATGAGCACAACACGTACATGATACGATGTATGATATTCTTTTTTTCTTTGCTGCTAAGTCCGTCGTATTTTGCTCTTTGACTGATGCCCCTCCTGGGGCATAGGATGGGCCATAGGGTTAGGTTAGTTAAGTTCGCCCATCCTATGCTATGGGGAGTAGTGCCCCAGGGGGTTGTGTAGGTTACCGTAGCCATTAGTTAGGCCTTCGGGACGTCTGTCTTTCGTGCCCACTTTGGTTCCATCGACTTTCATACTCCTACTGATCTTACTGTTGTCTGTTCTTCCTCTTCTTTCTCGACTTGCTGTTCCCATGGGCGTTGATCCTGTGAGGGAACACCTTCGTGCATGGGTTCCCCATTTTTCTATCGACATACTATGTCCCTTCCTTTTCCTCTTAGAAGAGCTTGTTACTTATTTAGGAAGGTTTAAATCTTCTTATAATACCTAATACCTTTGCCTGATATCACCCGCCCATGGTCCACGTACTCACGGTATCTCTTCTTATGTAACGAGTGCTTTCATTTTTTTTACACAGATTATATGGTATGATGTATGTGTGTGAAAACGCTACGATGATTGGTAATAGTCATCTGAGACATGTATGCAAGCAATATTTATTTTTTTCAGGTGTCCAGCAAACCTCCTCTGCCGTCAAACGCAAACAAGTCGCGCATGCGCCACGCGACGAGTGATGAACTCCTTAGCAGATCTTCGCCTGCCACCAGGTTGGTTCTTCCCCTGAAGGCTTGTTCACACGACAGTCTCTTGCCTCTCAGTCATATCCGAATGTTTCGTCCTGTCGTTGCAAACAAACTGTGTGTACGCTACTAGATTTGTAAAATTGTTAGCCTTCCAGAGCCAGTTGACGTAGCTAGTATCGCTTGTAGAGTTTCGAATGTCTCTTCAAGTACTGTATAGAGTAAGTAGAACTAAAAAGTTGTGTGCTTCGCTGCATGTTGTTTCAACACGCGGCAACGCATTGAAACGCAATGAAATGTGAATGTCGGGAAAACTCTAAAATTCGAACCGACTTAACCCGAATATTTGGCCGCCCCAGAAGCTGATTTAGGGGTTTGGAATAAAAGGCGGCCCAGAATTATGTAGGGTACTCCAAACTCATTTTGGACACCCCAGAAGCTAATTTACAGTCTCAACTCAAGGAGGGGCCCAGAAATTTGTTAGGGTGACTGTCAGTTGAGTCACCACGAGAACTTCCGGTCTTCAAGGAATGACGAATCACCGGAGAATCTGACAAGGACATATGATTGGGTTAGCTAGGTTCACCCATCCTACGTTATGGGGAGCAGCGACCCCATGGGGACTCTGGAGCTTACCTTAGTAGGTAACTAGGCCTTTGGGACGTCTATCTTTCGTGCAGACTTTGCTTCCATCTGATTTAATATCCTATTACTCCTGCTTTTTTCTGTTCTTCCTCTTCTTTCCCGAGTTGCTGTTCTCATGCGGTTTGACCCTCTGTGGGAACACCTTCGTTCATGGGTTCCCCGTTTCTATCGATATACTTTATGTCCCTTTCATGCGTTGTTGTGGAAAGGGAGATTTAAACTACTCAAAATAATCTACACATATATCAATTCGCTAGTACCTACGTGTACCTACCTTTTGTGTTACGCTCTTGTTTAGCAACAGATAGATGAAAATTAGTAATATAATTCGGTTGTATCCATGATACGGTCTCTGAAGCTGAGCTCGGCTGCATGAACTTCTACGCAAAATTTAATGGTGATGCGGGAAATACAATTGGACTATGTGTCACATATACACTAGAGGGCCCAGCCGTCAAAAATGACGGCAGTAAATTTGTGATTAAGCTGTTTATTATTACGGTTCCCAGTATAGGTTTTGCTGTACAATAATTTAAGTTTCATATCTGCAGGCGTGATCTTGCAGTACTGAAATGCAAGGTGTACAGCCATGAGTTTCGCTAGAACATAACATCCCCCCTGCAAGATAAGGCACAAATATCTGTTTAGAATTGCTCAAAATTTGAGCAGCATCAAGAAACTATAGTTCAGTCAAAAGCATTCACCGAAAATGCTCAGGGCTCGCAGAAACCTGGATACCAACCGGTAGGTAGTTTAACCTGAAGCATCAAAAATTGGTTGCAATGAAAATTCCGTATAAAAAGTAGTCTGCTCAACGTGAAATTTCAACTACTTTGATGAGATTTAGCTAAAGAAATCATATGCGCAATGGATTATACACGAAAGGAACGAAGACTCCATCCAACCAAGATGGAGCCTCTCAAACTGCTGCAAATAAATTTAGCCTAAAAATATGCGATACAACTTATGCCTGACATAATCAAAAACTCTATCAAAGATGCCGCCTTACATCTTCCACACTCAGAAGAAGATTCTTCATCGTCATATCAAACATTACTGAGCTAGTGATAATAAGTCCTTTTCCTCTCTTAGAAAAGCTTAGTACTTATTTAAGGAGGCTTAAACTATCTATCTTATAATTCTACTTGAGGCTCCATCCGAATGGGTCCGTAACTGTACCCACTTTACTTCACTCCGTTTTTTTTTTTTACATTTACTAATAGCCTTCTTGCGTATGATTCACTTCTTTCTCGTGAGAGTTCCAATGAGCGGTATGATTAGATCGCTGTTGTGGTGTGCTCCTAGCGAATACGGGAAAAAATCCGAAGGTAACAGAATTATTAATCCAATGAGGAGTTGCTAATAGTCTTTTGTGCTCAACGCATGTATTGACTACGAAAGGGTGTGTCATTTCATTTCCTTTTTAGTCCCACCGATGCAGTATTATAGGAAGGGCAGTGAGTGCCGCACTGTAAAAAGTAATCTAATCAACTTTGCGACTTGATTTACTTCGTTCCATGATTATTCGCAACTCAAGCCGAGCAGAAACTGTAACTTAGCTGAACTATGTATCATAATAATAATAATTAACTATGAGCAGAAATTAAGAACGACAACGATTATAATAAACTCTACTTAACTTCTCATACCCTGTAATGTAATGTAGCTTAAGGGTTAAATGATAACGGCCGGCCATTAGTACACGTCAGGGATTAGCGTGCTGCACGTCTCGGGGTCAGGGATTAGCGTGCTGCACGTCTCGG
>LQNS02276883.1:15596135-15608464 GCA_001587735.2 Parhyale hawaiensis | reverse complement strand
TATAATAAACTCTACTTAACTTCTCATACCCTGTAATGTAATGTAGCTTAAGGGTTAAATGATAACGGCCGGCCATTAGTACACGTCAGGGATTAGCGTGCTGCACGTCTCGGGGTCAGGGATTAGCGTGCTGCACGTCTCGGCGTCAGGGATTAGCGTGCTGCACGTCTCGGGGTCAGGGATTAGCGTGCTGCACGTCTCGGGGTCAGGGATTAGCGTGCTGCACGTCTCGGGGTCAGGGATTAGCGTGCTGCACGTCTCGGGGTCTAAGATTCAGTTCATAGCCAGGGAGGTGTGTTGCTGTGCAACGTTTGAGTTTCTGACATTCATAGTCCCCTACGAGGGATGTTCCCAGTTGCTGTCGACATGCTATATGTTCCTGATTTCTTTCTGTGTTAGATCACCTTAGTTGGCGAGACGGAGGCTTGAAAAAAGATTCATATAAGATTCTGAAACTATTATTTCTTTTTTTATCAGAACAAAGATCTGGTCTTTTGTGACGTAATTGGCGGTAATAGCAACTTCTGCTATTTTTTTTTTCTTCAAGCTCCATCCGTAACTCTTTGATTTATGTTCTGAAAAACATCAGTCAAACACACAAACAAACATACTGATCATCACCAAATTTAAATCATTTATGTCTTTTACCATTATCTAACAACTCCTGTAAGTTCCATGACGATCCGTTCATAACTTTTTGAGTTATTTTTCTAACAAACTTAAAATCAAACACAGAGCCAAACGAACGAACAGAACATCGCAAAAATTTGGTCACTTACTCTTCGTAATATGTGTATCTAACAATTTATGTAAATTTATTAAAATTCCTCCACAACTTCTAAGCTTTGATGCTAAGAAAATGAGATAGACAAATAAATTAACGGTTCAACGGATAACGGATCTTCATCAAAAGAGAATGATATGTTACTCTTATATAATATACCTAACAATCCCTGTAAATTTCGTTGTAGGTCCATCCATTACTTTCTGAGTTATTTCTTTCGGTGACAGACGAACAGACAGAAACTTAACCTACTTGCTGAGGTAATAATCAGTTGCACAACTGTATTTAATGATAGACTTGATCACGTACCCGAAGATTAAAATTAATTACTATGTTTCTTACATAGCAGCAGAACATACGACGATGGCCGGAGGTTCTCATACGCCCCGGGCGACGACCTTCAATCCCTCAATCTCGAGCCTCTTCAGCGCCTGCAGGAGGGATATGGCGGCGCTGCAGACGATGACGAGGAAGAGATGGACCTGCAGACTATGGAGTACTATAACAGACTCTTGTCGGAGTACTATGCCGCTTACTATGAAGCTTACTACCAGAGCTACTATCGGTGAGTACACCATTCATATACATGCAGTGTTTCCTTATTTTTATCATAGTATCAAAACTCGTCAGCATTGGTGCAAGCGCAACACGTCGATTACGATGTCAGTTTGACGTGCAAAGTTTCTGGAATTTACCTTTTAGGCCGTGGCTCATAAAAGATCGAATCCCAGACATCATCTCCGCTTTGGGAATGAGCATCTTGGTTCGTCAGTTGCCTCCTACATAGTATATTGCACTGCTATAATGCGCGATGTAAGCTTTGAAAAGAATATAAAAAATTAATGATTCTCATGTCTACTATCCAAAACTGATGCCTTGTTGATTTGTCTTTGTATTGTTACGAAAAAAAATTGGAAACTGATGAATTTTTAAGAGTAGCGGATTTTCCTATAAAGTTCAGGGTATTTAAATGACTTTATTGTAACGACTTTCCTTAATAATAAGAAAATTTGGCGTTTTTATTACTTTCAGGCACAGATTATGCATTAAAAATTTGTGGGCATTAGTTTGTAACGTTGTTGCTTCTATGCAAATTAATTACGTCATCAAACACTTGCACATAAATTCATCCTAAATTTTACTAGCTGATCATTTTTTCTAAAATATTCTGTAGACTAAAGTTAGTGGAACCAAAATTCGTTCAGTGCTGCCGTTTGTGTTCAACACCAAAATCAATATTGATTACATTCAGTTTTTATCTGGGTCTACTCTGTGTCCTATTTCTACCTACATACAATAAAGTGACTTAAGGTTGCATTCTTTAAAAGAAGTAAATGCAGTGCTTTACAGGCGACAACAACACGGTGTGTGGGTCTGCGTTTTGCATCCCGGGAGGTATCGTTTGTCCGGGACTGAAGACTCAGTAGGCATTACATTGTTATGATACGAGCTATGAGTTTCCGCAAAGTTTTGACATGATACTATAATACAAGCTCTGAGTTTGAAGCGGTGGCCTTACGTTTTTCCATGACACGGGATATGAATTTCTGCGAATATTCGATTGCATATTTTTTTTGTCTTTGCCGAAAAATGGATTTTTTCTGTAGTTGACTTTTATTTCTACACCAAGCACCCTCTCTGTGTACACAAATCCATCGTTTTACAATGAAACCAAGAACGCACCGTTTCTATAGAGAATTTTCGAAGAGAAATATACGAGATGTCTTGCGGGTAACTCGATAGTCTCGTATATGAAGCTCGGGGTCTAAAATTTTCACGGATCTTTGCCGGGACGCTGTGTTTATACTAAGGTAAACACACAAGGCGGTTAATGAATATAGAAGCTTGGTCTGCTCAGTGCAGTGACTTCTACTGTGGTTCCTTCTTGGTTGACATCGAGGACACCTCCTCTGTAGCCATGCAAATTCAAACAAAGTAGAAATTTACAAACTACACAAATCTCAATTTGTATAACTGCACCCTTTGAAGTTACAACTGCACAGTGGGAGTACAACTGCACAGTGGGAGTACAACTGCACAGTGGGAGTACAACTGCACAGTGGGAGTACAACTGCACAGTGGGAGAACAACTGCACGTAAGAATAAGCCATGCAGTGACGAAAATATATAACACTCGCGTACTGCAGGGAGGTGAACGTCGATCGTCACGGCCAGGGAGAGGCTCGTGCTGCAGCGCAAACAAGGGACGGCCTTTTCCGCTCTCACAGATGCTGCATTTTGCCGGAAATGACATCGTCCGCATGACATAATATTGATACGGTCGCTCTTCTTAGTGTCGAGGCCAGTAGATCTTCTTTGGTCCCTCAAGGACTGATATGTCAAGGTTTTTTTTCTCTACATGTAGCGCCACGCACGCCTGTCATTATATACGCATATTGGTCATTGGTCATAATGTGTTTCCCTTCCGAAGTTATCTACGGTACTTATCGATAAGGTGCAACTAAAACTCATTTGTTTCTAAGACGATGTAGAATTTTTCATAACTTATTGCTAGCCTGTATTTCGTTCTTGAGATAGAGTTCGGTTGGTGTATGTATATATTATGTGGCTTGCCCAAGTTTGAGGCATAACATGTATACCTACAAGTTAGTTTTAGTGCCTATTTTAGCTGAATCAAACCTATATATACATATCATTGGCTATCCTAACCTATCCTCAACTAACATAACCTATTCTAACGTAACCAATCCTTGAAAACTTGAGGCATACACAGTGTAGTAGCTCTATTTCCACAAACAGTCAGAATATCATGCAGAGACATTCTACCATTTGCTTAACATATCATCACTCATAATTTCCTTGTCCCTATAGTTATGGACGGCATAATATTACCGCTAGATGTTCACGCGAAATTGTTGCCAGGCCCCAAATTCTATCGATCCCTAGTTGTTATCAGTGCGGCTGCTATCGCTAGCATTGTTATCTGCGGATTGCCGCACTTCTGCTGCTGCTGCTCTCCAGCATGACATCATCACAGGTTTTGTACCTGCTCTTACGCACCTCGTGGCTGCTTCGCGGGACTCCGCGTCCAATTCGTGAACATACTTCCGTAAATTCTTTTCTCACACTCATCGGATCTTTGCTTAAAAGTGTTTCATATTCAGCACGGTTTTTCATTCCTACAGTGACTGAACAGAAGTAATTACTTGCGCAACCAAATTTTCACCATATGTATGCTTGGTAACTTGAAAAATTTATCGAGGAAAAATTTGCGAGACCGGAGCTTATTTTGTTCAAGACGCGTTTCGTAAGTTTCCGAATAGTCCCACCCCGTGCAAAAGGATATTTTGTTATAGAGAGTTGATGAAAATTTAATTTGGTACATAATTACGAGTCAATTTACGACTATGCGGTCACTACAAGCCGTTGGAGTACAAAACAGGTACGGTACTGAAAACCTCCTCGGCTCCGTCTAGGAGGTTGTTTTCGCCGCGGCGTGTTTGTCTGCCTCTTAACAACTAAAAAAAAAAAAACTGTCAGTCTGTAAGTGTCTATTAGCAAATTAACTCAAGTTAACGATGGATCTCCACGAAAGTTGTGATAACTGCTAGGTATGCCATTAGGCATAGATGATTGAATTTTTGGCGATGGTCTGGAAGACTTCCTGGAAGTTGCACGAACCGTTTTGGAACTTCCGGTAGCATTGCGTTGCTTGGTGGAGGTTTGGGTTCTCGGAGTGCTGCTTCATTTATTCATGTTTTAGAAGCCTTGTATCTCGAGGCTTCAACCTGTCGTATATTTGTCACCGACGGCAACTTGGCTACCTATTGCTAGGTACTAGTGAAAGTAACTCAGTAACACAGATACCCATGGGAAGTACTTAAGTTGAACGACGAGTGAGCTGAACTTCGACTCATAAGTTGAGCTTGCGTTGGTCAAACGTGCTCTTGGCATAAGAAGGTCGTCGAATATGCGAATAGGAAATGCAAGTTTCTCATGCCCCTGACAACATGATCGGAAATGTCAAAGTTCTTCTATTCAAGTCTCGTATCATTGGTAAGGAAATCGTTACTTTGTTAATAAATGGCAGGCAGGAAATTCAAGTTCCTTATAGAAAACAATGAGGTCGGAAATACCGCCAGTAATTGACGGATATTCCAGGCCTCCAGACAAAGGGTCCGCCTGTCGTGGTATCGTAACCAAGGTCTACCGTGCATAATTTTCTCCTTTTCTTTGGAGGCTTCAATATATTCCGTATGTTAAGCTTGTGTATTAATTTTTATCAGAAATACATCAGAATATGGGCATGTTGACGATACACTTGTAAGCTCGAAGGCTTACTGTGCATAATTTTTCTGTATTCTTACGAGTTTTCAACACATTCCCTATGGTAAATTCATGCATTAATTTTTTTATCTATTGTAGATTCGAATATGGGCATGTTGCAGGTGCATTCGTAGAGCAGAAGGCGTAACTGTGCATAATTCTCCTGTATCAAGAGGCGATTATTATTTCTACAGCAATAACACAACAGTACCATAGAAGTACAACCATTAATAATATCGCTAACGCGTAACGCTAGCAGCAATAAAGCATTACGCGTAATCCTACCTCTACCTGCATTCGCTTGGGGATCTCTAGAGCCTGACTTACTGGTCTCAGGTATCCTATAAGCCGCTCCTTCAACGGCTGCAACGGCCTTGATCCTACAGTAACCGACGATGCGCCGGATGCTAGCCTACAACCCTTGCAGAATTTCTTGTTGCCCCAAGAATTTATTTGTGACTTTGGCTTTAGGGCGGCCCATGCAGAATTTAGCGAGGGTATAGTGGCGTACAATGGCCTAGCGATATTGTGGGCCCTTTCCTATATGGTATGTCCTTCAGTCTCAAATAGAAGGCCTGGTACTAAAGAATATTTTCAGAATGGAAGGTATTTCCTTATGTAAGTGTAGGTGTAATGCAAATTGAATTATTTTATTAGAATGTAAGTAGACGAAGGTTTTAGAAGGTTGCTTTCTTCCATTTTCGTACTACTAATCAATCCTTGTTAGTTTTCCTATTTTTCCCTAATTTTCCTGCCGCCACGGTAGCTGCGTGCTTTCGTTCTCAGCTCTGACACCTTGTATCGCTCGTTCGATGCCCCGTGAGGCACACGAGCTCTTTGCAGATCTTGGTGTGCTGACTCGGCAGTTGTGTGAGCATGCACGGCGCCGTGGCGGAACTGCCTTCCTCAGAGATGAGGGGGGTGGGGGGTCTCGGGTCATTTGTTCCTTCCGTCAAATTGGCGCCATAGTTCGTGACCCGAGGGCGACTGCGACTACACTTGCTCATCTGGGGCCAGCGGGCCTATACCCGCAGCACAAACCAGTGCATGTGGGTTTCCCAGGTGAGGGTGTGGTCTAAGTTGACTTTACCTTTACCCTTACCTTTCAAGTGCGTCGAACTAGTGTGGGAAGACCCTCGTGCATGGGTTCTGTGTTTCTATCGACGTACGAAACTTCCCGTTTCCTCTTTTGGAACACCTCTGCTGCGGAGGCTTAAACCTATATAAATATAAGTAATATAAAATCCATTAACTTGTCGTTTTTCTCAATTTAAAACCTTTAACCTTTTACCCACGTGCAAAACAAATATTTAAATAGATAACAAGGCCCATTTTTAATTCATCTTCTGTCTTTCAACATTCGAACTGGGATTGATTTGAGTAAAAATATTTTTTTCAAAAATATATCACTTACACCGGGAGTGCTTGAACGCTCTCATTAATACGTACTATGTAACTTTGGAGGAATTTTATTCTCGTGGAGAACACTTTTTTTTATTTTGCTTCGAGCATCTCGTATGCGAATTTGGATGCGACCTTAATTGTATGATCGCGAACATTGCATAAGAATTTCGATGAAAATTGTATTTCCGTGTCTTGTATACGCGAATTTCGGTGGTGAAATTGTTCCTAGTTTATGAACGAACTTCCTCAAAAATTATTGTTCTCTCGCCTGTATCTTGTCCAGGAATTTCAACAAAAAATAATTTTTACTAATTTTTAAACGAATTGCGTCATGAATTGAATTTTGCGCGTTTTGTATACTAAAGTCGACGACACGGTACTGTTTTCGCATATCCTGTATACTGGATGGCTTTACCGAGGATAGCTTCACATTATCCTGATTCTTTTGTATTCGAATAACGAGGAGGATTGCGTACTATGTAAGTATTGCAAACATGTTTTTCTAAGATTTTCCATGTATATTTTGCGATCGGACATGTTTGTTTTTTTATAGCATATACTGACTGACACGTGCACATGACACATTGTAAGTTGCACAGTCGTGTTCCCTCGTGTCTCATAAATAGAGTTTTACTCATTTTTCTGCATATTTTATGGGCTCGTACGTGATTGGCTGCGGTGGCTGCCGTGCATTATGTTGCAGAATTACTGGCGCGTCGCTTGTGTTCCCACGTAGTTTACCTGCATTCCGATTCGTAAATTACCCGTAAAGCTGTGCGTCAGAGGAGGAGCAGCTACGCTTGTAAATCCCCTTTCCGTTACCGCACATTTCGTTATTTACAGGCACGCGATGGCACTGTTCTCACGCACGGCGCCGCATGGCAATGTATGCCGTGGTTGTTCCTCATCGGGCAATAACGAGCATTTACCTGTTGTTGAAATATTAGGCACTCAGGATTGATGTTTTGAAGGATGATTTAAAATATCTTCATAAAACAGTTATTCCCTTCTCTTCTAAGTCTGGCCCTTCATGGAGGGAGAAAAAGCTTCATGTATTGTTGCATCTCCTACAAAAGTAATAGCTCATCGAATGAGAAAGAATAAAACTTTCACTAGATATGTGAACAAATTTAAGTCTCCAGCTTTAGTTAGTCAAATTTTTCGTACCCCCTAAAAAGTCATCGAGAACCCACAACAGAATCTGATGAGAGGACCATCCTCCCCCCCCTCGGTTGGGAACCGCTGTTCTATACGAAATAAAACTTAGAATCTCAAATTTTATTCTAGATCATTCTTCCTTTACCGGTAGTGTGAACGGCATTAAATCATTTCGGAAAATTTTGAAAACTTCCTACTGATTTCTCCCACATATCGAACCCTCAGCAGCCTTATAGGATGGGCCATGGACCAAACGGTATAAGGATATATAGTCCATCTTACGTTATGAAGACTTGTGCCAGGGCCCTTTAATGTACAGACGTGGGTCGATTTGCACGGCACGAAGATGGTCCCATCAGTACCGCGCGTCCCTGAGCAAGTTCTGATCAGATGTAGCCTGATATTTTTGTGCATACTCTACATACTGTATCGCTGGATTATTACTTTTGGATGGTTGTTGTTTCGAAGACGGATGAATAAAGTAATCAATATAATAGTGATAATAATAATCCCCCTTTACTACTAACAGAATTTTTACTGTGCTTTTCTTCTTTTTTATTTCATACTGCCACTCGCAGCGACCGTCCTTCCGCAGGTTGACCACTATTTCTTAGCACGCTACGTGTACCTTCTTTTACCTTATTGCGAATACTTGTTAGTGTCTAGGGAAGGTTAAAGCGGGTACTATAACAGCTTAGTCCAGTCTGTCCACTCTAATTTACCGAAAAGTGCAATAATTTGGAAGTTGTCATGACTATCAACGTGAATGTCATAGCATCCGGTCCGACTGACGTCGGCTGATTCGGGTCTCGAACCGCGAGACGCTCGGCGACGTCTATCCCAAGTGTCTGACTGAGATGACCGCCGTGCGCCGATGCAACAACAGCAGTGAGTGAGCACTGTGAGCGACTTTTTTCAACTTTGAGCAGAGTCGTGCTGCGGCCGCCGTGAGTGGAGGTGTGCGCGTGCGATGCGCTCGAGGTTTCTCTGTGGTGCGTTGTTCTTGAATTAATGTGCGTCGTAAATATCAGTGTGCCGTTAGTTGATACTTTCATGCTTTAAAACTCGGTGTTTATGCTGTGTATTGGTGTAATGAGAATGATAAAAGCCGGTGGAATCGTGCAAAAATGTAATTTTGAAATATTTTTGACTACTTTCAGTTTTGAAACTCTTGAATACTATGAAATCACTTTTGAAGTTATCTCTCAACCAAGAGAAGGCTTCAGGTCTCAGCACTGTTACCGGTAAAGTGTGCCGCCTGGTAGTAATAATATTATTACTCTCAGGTATATGTGGCATACCTTAGATTCGGGTGTTATATATCTGGCTGACTTTCAGGCACTTCCGTACCGTACCAATCTAACCTAATGCACGCCAGGCTATAGACCACATACGGAGAAGCCAGTTTCTCTCTACCCGTAAAGCATTGAAACCTGTTGATTAGAGGGCACAAAAATTGTACTGTAGCTACCTTCATTTGCGCAGAAAAGTAGGTACTGTCATATATTAGTGTTACGTTGAAATTTACTGGCAAAAATCAAATGTCTCCTATAGGAATAGTATTATTATTCAAAAACTCGACACTCAGCGGTATAGGGTTAACGACTATGTTTTTTAAAGTGTATGGAAGTGGGGGCTGGGCGCCTTCCTGTCCTAGGAGGAGTCGGACCTTCTGGATACCGATCCTTAACTGCACCAGTGTAACTCCGGGTCGTTCCGGGCCCGGTAATCCTATTTTTTTCCAATGTCGATACGGGCGGCATTAGGGAAATTCGGATAAGTAAGCGCTTAAAAATTATAGATAGGGTATTGAACTTTTTTAAATCGGCGCATATGTAATCGGCGCATATGTGAGTCCTTATATAGACTACATCATAGTATTGTGTCCTGGGCGTGGTGAGTCAGGTATGCCATTGTTATGAAGATGAGTAACAATTCTGCATGAGTCATACTACTTGCTTAGATACTTACGCAACCTTCGTCAACGCTGTGTAGCGAGGCCTACGCAAGGAATTAAGAAGCTACAGCAATCTCCAGTGTTTGCATTTGACTGCGTATAACATCGAGATAAGCACACTGCTTGTGCTTCGTGACCTGGGTGTCGCAGAAAACGACTCCCAGCTCTGAAGAAAAGGAGTTTGTCGAAAATTGTTTCATTCCTTTATATTTGTTTATGCAATGCTTAATTAATGGTAATTCCTTTAGCTGACTGTATCTTCTACTCAACATAGTCTACACATCATGAGCTCAGATACAATGCAGCTCTGCTGTAGGAAGGAAGTGAAATACAGAATCCATGCTACCATCAACGGTACTTGGGACGTTCTAATTGTTAGGCTTCAGAATTATCGATGCAGCGGCTTCTATATCGCTGAGCAAATGAATTTCTCCTGCGCATGATACTGTTAGGCAGACGAAGTGATCAAGCAATGCTAGCAAAGCAGCTGGCAAGTTAACTAGCCAGCAAACAGGAAACAAGTACGCAAGTAACCAACATAATAACCAAAATAGCAAGTAAGCACGAAAGCAATCAAGCAAGCTGTCAACCAACCCATGAACTGTACTGTAGAATATAAATATATGGTAGGATTATTAATAACTTATTATTGTACTGTGTAACTTCAACGCTGATGCATCGCATGCGACAGTAGCGCTGGGTGCTATGAAGTTATAAATCTGGCATCTAGATGCATCTGGATGCTATCTGATAAGAGATCGGTGCTTTATTATTATATGCTCTGATTTCCATTGACAGTTGCCTGGCCGCTTATGCTTCTGTTGCAACAAAGCACGAACTTACCAAAAATATACATTGCATCGTTTGGTAACTAAATAAATTTTCGACGAACAGTCCTTTTCCACTTCTTTCTCGACTTGCTGTTCCCATGCGCGGTGTTCTGCCGTTCAAGGGTTCAAACATTTGTTTTTATTATTGCATGGCCCTGTCTTTTCTTTCTTTATGTCAATACCGCTACAGTGGCTAAGTTATCTAAAGCGAACAAGTTTAATAATGATACTAAGTAAAGATTACGCTGAGAACTATAATAATAGTAGTAATAGTAGTATAATAGTAGTAAAAGCATATACAGTAAAACTAAGATCGATGTTGCAAACCGTTTACACAATGCACACCTCCCAGGCCGAGATCCACCTAGAGCCACTTCAGGGAATGACAAATAAACCCTTCCAACACCACCACTGTCGAGGAAGTGGGAGGGTTTGACCGATATTACGAGATATTCCATTAAACCTCCTCGGAACTTAAGGAATAGGCCAGCAACAATAAGATGTCAACAGGGCTGTCGGTGAGATTTCTCAGAAAAACCGAGGATCTTGGGGGGGGGGGGGGGGGGGACTTGNGGGGGGGGGGGAGGAGACTTGGTAGACTTGGTGTGGAAGGACAGTTAGCATAAGGTAACTTGTCTAGTACCCGTCCACTATGCTAGTAGCCGTCCACTTGGCACTAAGAAACATCCTGTGTGAAAACTAGCAGTGCTAGAAAGCCGTACATAGGCTTAAACTGTAGGTTAAGTAGTGCCGCACCATCCCTGAAAATTACGGGCGAAAAAATGGAACAGTAAAAAATAGCGGTGGTTTTCACATTTTTTTCATGTTTATAGTGAAAAACTGTGAAAACCACCATCAGATTTTTTTTTGTTGTTTTAGTGTTTTCGCCCGTAATTTTCAGGGGTGGTGCAGCACTACTTAGCCTACAGATTAAGCCTCCTCTGTACAGCTTTCTAGCACTACCAGTTTTCAAAAAGGAAGCTTTTTAGTGCCAAGGGACGGCTACTAGCATGGTGGACGGGTACTAGACATGTTACCCTACACCCACAGACTCGCAGCAAACAAGACATCCTTGCGGGATACTCTGCGGCTTGTAAATATACCGAGGATTATTTAGTACCTACCTATAGACAGATCAGAACTGTATCAGTGATACAAAGTATATGTACGTATAGCTATACTGGCTGTGCTCGGGACATAACTCAAATAACTATTGACGGATCATTGAGATATCTACAAGAATTGGTAGGAATGTTGCGAGGAATATAGATTATTAAATTTTGGTGATAATTCGTCCATCCGCTTGTTTGCTTCTTTATCTGCTGTCTTTTAGTAATGGAGCCCAAATAATTATGGACGGATCTTCATGAAATTAAAAGGAACTGGTTTGGAACATCACGAGAAACAGATGATTCATTTTTGTGACGTCCGTAAGTCCGTTTGTCTTTTTGTCTCTCTGTCATTCTCTGTCTTTAAGCATTGCATTGCCTGGAGGAGGTCTGCGCTCTTGGAGTGCAGCTCTCGTTAGAACTTAATCCTCTATCATATATTGACAAAAAAATTCTCTTATATTGCTTATGTGACGAAATTTTATTTCGAATATTGAAGAACTTGATTGGTAGCTATGTGGTTTATCTGATTCTCATGTGTAGGTATTTGTACGTATAAGTTCGGTTAAGCACCAATTCTAGCTGGACCGAACCTCTCCCAACCTCTGGCCTAGCCCTCAGGGGCATATTGTGGCGGGCCCTTTCCCTGCCATAATATGTTTGGGCATCACGCACCCAAGGGTCCCGAGTGCCTTCTCCGCAGGGGAAGTAGCATCTGGCCGCAGTTCCTGCTGACGAGGTTAGTTTTGTAAAGTTAGGTAGGTTCTCTATTTCCTTTTCTGTTCCGCGAGGTGGGCTGT
>LQNS02276883.1:15557769-15581948 GCA_001587735.2 Parhyale hawaiensis | reverse complement strand
TTCATATACAAATTGTTAGAGTATGTTCAGTATAATTTCCCGTGGGGGGGGCATTTTGTTATGAATGCCTACCCCAAAATTCCCGAGGGGGGGGCAAATGCCATGAATGCCCCCCCCTGGATCCGCCAGTGCTAACGTGTTATTTGATTTCGCTGGTAAGTGCGGTTCGTAGTGACTCGGGCTACAAACTGTCTACTATGTATAGCTGATGGTTGTTTATTGTTCCCGATATACTCTCCAATTGCTAATTTTCGATTCCTTTTTACTGTCACATTGACACTAGTTTCTAAAAATACATTCACTTACACTAAGCCCTTTAGTTCGCATAACATTTTCATCTTATTTTGTTGTTGCATGGAGCACAACTAAAAATGTCGGGTTATTATTATTGTTAAGTTGTCAGTTTAATGATGTATCGTAGCACTTTTCAGGTTTCCAGTTTATTTCTTATTGTATGAAACACAAATAGTCAATTCGTGTTCATGCTTTTATGACCCACAGAAGTAAAACTTGACTTTTGTGTAGTTCGCATTGCCTTAGTGAACGTAGTGCTCAGAGTTTATTTATTTCGTAGAAGTGATATGCATTTAACATTTTAATTGTTTATTAAAGTAAGTTAACTTTTGCAAATGCAGCTGTGCTGCCTCATTCCAAATTAAATTCATAACGTTCTCATTTGCACTGTGATTATCAAATTTCAAATAGAACGCGTCCATAAAACTAAGTACACCTGAAAATTTACAAGTTTTTCAAATGAACGCGTCGTTTTTCCTGGCAGTTATTTAAACAGTCTAACTCAAAAATCTAAAGAAATAAGTGTGCAGTGTTATCTATATTACCTCCCTGCTATAATAGTGTGTGTCTTTCTGTGAGAGTAAAAGCTTGTTGCATTGTTGATACTAACATATGTATTCAGCTGGTGTTGAAATTCAAATTTACCTATTCTAAAGCTACCATACCCTTGTGTGGCTCCTGTGAATGTGAAAACCTCTTCACGTATAGATACTTACACTTACGACAGTTGTTTAAAGTTCCCTGGTCATCATGTCGAATTCAAGTAACTCGTCTAAAAGCAGCGACGCGACCTCTGGTGGTCCAAGATTTACGACTACAGCTGTTATCAACTGTGTTGCCTACCCTGCTGATCCTCCCAGTCATAATAAACAAACTGTCGGTAAAAGCTCCTCTGTTCAAAATGGCTGCGCAAAAAACTTCACGGGGGTTTCTAACGGCCATGACAGTGCAGCTGAAGCAAACAAATATGTGTTTGCGAATGGGCAGACTTTCCCTTCCAAGATTCAAGTCGGTGAAAGCGTTGCCAGGAATATACCTGATGCCCCTCCGGCTCCTCCCCCGCCTGGAAAGTCCTTTGCCATGAGAAGCGAGAGTCTGGCAGCCTCATCGGTCACTCGACCTTCTTTCGCAAACGGAAAATACGCCCCGACCACGAACAGTCTGCCAAGAGGATACACCCCGACCACTAACAGCCTGCCAAGGGGATACACTCCCAATGGCTTAAACTCGGTGACCAGTTCGCAAAAAGCAGCTCCTTCTGCGGCCACTGGCCGAACCAATCCATCTTTGCAGCCGGTCAAACCACTGCAGCGACCAGACGGCGCTAACTCTGCTGGTAAACCAAAAGTGGACCCAAGCGATCCGCAGGTTCGTAAACTTGTCTACAACATGTACCGGGGCCTGCTCGACAATAAGCACTCCCACTCCAGCACCATCATCGATAACAAGCCTTCACTGCAGGTCGACATGGACGAGGGCGTTAAGAACAGAGTGCTGAGCATGATGTAAGTAGCTAATATAGGCAATGTTAGTCGTTGAATGTACTAACCCGAGATAACATGTCACTGTCTATTTCCTGAAGAAAGCTTGGATTTTCCGTAAGCTATCCCATAATCTTGCGCGTCCGGTGGCGAAGATTGCTGCTCTGTATTTTTTTAGATGATGGGGCAACAGAAAACGTTGTCGGGGTAGATGCATATGGTTTATATCTTGTTAGGTTTTCAATTACTCTAACTTATTGCTATGATGTATTTTGGGTCCAGTCGGAAACTGAACATTCAAAACATATTTAGTTAAGGTGTTCGTACTAAAGACTTCTATGCTGAATTCAGTCTGACCTGTAAAAAAAAAGGTTCGTTACCAATCCCACGAATTTTTAAGGGCACACTAAGCCGATAATTTAATCAAAATTTGAAGAATATTCGTTTTGCTAGACTTCCGCAATTTCTGAACTGTCAAAAATTCTACTGTTTGCAGAATTAACCACATTTCTTGAGGCATTTATTCTAGCTCTGGATTGAATTTGTCGTTGCGGGGTGTCCAGGCGAAGACGCCTCAAATTAAAGATCATTGTAAATACACGTAGTAACCTTGCTTGGATAGACGGCCGACACTCTTTGAAATTATTCCCAGAATCTATGTTCATTCTTAAATTTGGGGTTATTCCTAAGATCTGGGCTTATTCCCAAATCTGGGCTCTTTCTTAACTCTGAAATTATTCTCAAATCTGGGCCTATTCCCAAATCTTGGCTTATTCCCAAATCTTGGCTTATTCCCAAATCTTGGCTTATTCCCAAATCTTGGCTCATTCCCAAATCTGGGCTGATTCCACAATCCGGCATTATTCATAAAATCAGGGTTGTTATTATCAGCGTTGGAAGTTTTCTTGGGAGATTACGTTCTGGATTCAGACAAATCAAGAGCACAACATAGCTTGGACTAGAAACACCACCTAAGGGGCCAAGATATATGTAAACACCATATGATTTTTTTGAGCATAATCATGGCATGGTCATCAATAAATACTATGGGAACTAACCGTCTCTTCAAGCAGCAATATACTTGGCGAAACTTTATAGCGGATTGAGCCTAAGTAGTCCAAAATTCATCTAGGGATGCTCTACTGGACACAGCTGCAGAATCTTTTTAGTCTGCAGTGTGCGTGCCGTTGGTGTAAATAAAGTGGATTCGCTTACGAGTGTTGAAAGGTTCTGAGGAGTCAACTGGATAAGAAGGAAACGGCACCCAACTGATTTCGAAAACTATCCCGCCTCGTGGCGTAAGATCGACACCCGCGGTAAGGGGGGGGGGGGGAGAAGGGAGAAACTGAAAGTGCTGAGTCAGGAGTTACAAATTCGATGCCTGCCAGCTTACTCTAAGGCTTAAGCATTTTTGCATCTCAGTCAACCCACCGGACTGCCTGAAGAAGATTGTGATGATGGCTCAACTCCCTTCTCACTCTTTGTGGGTGTATAGACAAACAAACTTGCAACCGTATTCGAAAACCGTATCACCGCTCTTCGCTTCACTCACGTATGATAGAAAAGCTTCTCAGAATTACACTGACAACAAGCTAGAGACGAGTTTTCAGGTTTGTGGGCTGAGTTGAAAATGACCATCACATCCAGGAACATGTTGGTCACGCTGTACCCCTGTCTGCAACAGAACTTGATAGCCTCCCCTGCCCGAAATTGTCACTTATTATCAAACCTTAGAAACGATAGCCGTTTAAGAAGCTAATTGCAGTAGACCACCTGTTAACTCTATCGTTGATTTTAAACTTGCCCTGACGGCGCATCATATGTTGCCTGCATCTCATCCAAGGTGAAAGCTACCAGTGTTTGCAGATCTGTCGTACAATTACTTTATTTACACGCACTGTGTCCTCACAACTTGCACACGTTCGTTACGTTGAGGTTTTGCCTGCTAATACCCTTGTAATACCCTTGGGACCAAGCTGTTTGAACTATTGGCCAGATCATTGATGGATGTATAGTGACAAAAGCAGCCAGAGGACTTAGGACAGAACCACACTCTTATTTGAGTTCCACGTTTCTTTGACTTTGTACAGTAACGAGCACAAGGATCAGAACGTTGCTTATGAAGTAAGGAAGACATGCATAATTAAGGGCCGAAACATAGCATAAGCAGTTCAGCGAGAAGCTGGCAGGCAGGCAGTTTTTGAAAAGCACGGAATGCATTGGAGCGCGCACACCGTACAGCGGCAGCGGCCTGCTCAACTGCCGCTGCTCGGTGTGCGCGCTCCAGTGCATTCCGTGCTTCTCAAAAACTGTCAGCTGCCTGACTGCCTGCCAGCTTCTCGCTGAACTGCTTGTGGTATGTTTCGGCCCTAACTTTTTTCTAGAGCACAGGGAAAGCTCAAACTTTAAACATGTCTACTAGACTTCGTGTGGAATGAACAATGACAGCTCATTGTTCGAATTAATGTCTTATTAACAAATTATGATATAAATGTTAGATAACTTAGCTAAATTGGGTGGCCCGCATGGGTATGGTTTGGCGGGCCCTGTCTTTGCCAGAATTATATAAGCCTGACGAACATACCTAAGTGCCGTCCCGAATGCCTTCTTCGCGCAGAGGATCAACGATGATAATTGCGGTAACAATTCTGTGTCGAGAGTGTTGGCGGTCGTTAAGGAAATAAAGCAGAATAAAAAATTATAGATATGCCAAATAATGGGCATCTTTAAGTTTTATTGAAACTCGATCAGGAAAAGGATTGATTTCGAAAATAACACTCACTTGGTTAAAGTTGCTTCCTCACATATGCCTTACAATACATATGCAAAGCAATGAGCTGTTTGGGGACACATGGGACCACGGCACAAACTCTTCTTCCTTCTTTGAACCCCGTATAGTAGTGTCTAGAGAGGCTTAAACCTCCGCATATAATTTTAACCTGCCGCACTGCAGCGTTGCCACTAACAATGAGCAACACTCGGTAATTCCGTGACAGGTGCATTATGTTCAAGTCTCGCCTCTTGCCTTTCTAGTCCATCTATTATTTACCACAGCCGCGGTGGAGCTCTGTAATGTATTCCTGCTCATGCCGCAATCGGCACAGCCTGGCCGGGTGAAACCTGCCGTCTGCATGCAAGCTTGCCGTGTTGGGAGCAACCGAGAAACCGGAAAGCAAAGGGTCTGTGCACCTTTGCCACATTCGCAAGCCATAAATTGCAATGTACATTGACACTTTCCCCTCAATCGGATAGCATGTCTTGGTATTCTGTCTATTTCGTCGTATGCTATGATGTTTCCCTGGACTGGTCGATGATCCACACGCCTTCTTCATCTTTGTGGAATTCGTATGCCGTCAATTGCACTGAACACTGACGCTTTTTCTCGATCGAATGACATGATATAAATATCTTGGTCTTCTGTGACATCCTTTCTAGTACGTCTTATGTTCTGACCAGACTTTGGATTGTACGATGCTCCCATGCCCTCCTCTTTTTTGTCCCATTCACAAACCATCAATAGCAGCGTTGTAAGCAACATCACTTTCTCCGACAGCGAATAACATATCCCTGCCTCTTGGGTCGTTCTCCATTAATTAAAGCAGTGATGCCTCATTTTGACGTGTCAACACTAAATGTTTTCACCGGTGCCGCAGTCACAAACTGTCAGTTTTAATATACACATTTACAGTCACGCTTTCCTTTATATCTAATATGCCTTTGTTTTCTATCTCGTTTTCGTGATAAAATGAAGCTTTCTTTGATTGCACAAGCTTCTACATATCCTTTTCACTCCTCCTGTTTTCACCAGTCATCTCACGGCTTCGGTGCATTGGCGCTTTCCCCTGTAGTATCGAATCGCTTGTCTTCATCTTATTTCTAAGTCTCATTTCTATCGTGCAGTAATGTTCTATGTTATCTTGAGACAGAACATACGTCATCTTGACTGCATTCACAGACTATCTTTTGTGGCGATCAGTACATTGACACTTTCCCTTCTATTGATCAAACGTATGGCTTTGTCCATTGCTCCAGTTTCTTGTTCAACAACCTATCTACGTCGCATAAAGGGAGCTGTATGGCCGTATTTATTAAGGTATTATTCTTTATAGCGTTCGGTTGGTTTTGTACCTAAAATGCTGTATCATAAGGCGCTTCGTGTCTAAGGGATTCCTTAGATTCTATTGGCATCGACTAAATCCGGGACATCTTTATATCTGTCTCCCTGTGCATCATCATCATCATCAGCCTCCAGGAGGCGGCACCGCCCACTTCGGCAACCACCATCCAAGTGTTTGCTTACTCTTTGCCGCATCGTCAGCAGCGGCAGCGACGCGCGGTCGCCATTCCAGGAAAAAATTACCCTAGAAGAGCTGGAGTTTGTGCTGCAAAAGTGCAATGTTTATGTTGCCGGGCCACTGCGTGTGTGCTGCGGCATGTGCAAGCAAGCCTGTGCCACAACCCCCTTACCTGCTGGATGATACGAGGCCGTTTTGCCTGGCCTTAATTCTTACCTGGTTGGTGTGAAGCCCTACCCACTTAGGTACCTGCGCGATGCGAGACCTTCGAGACGACACTTACAAGGTTCATTAAGTGACATTGCCTGTCTTCCCCTAAAGTCTAAACAAATAAATTAACCTCAGTTCCTGGTGCCGATATATCCGTGACATCATCATAACATTCTGTCACGTTATACAATCACGCCATTTTGGTATAGGAATTCAGCATTCAGTAACGTTTGTGAAACCACATAAAGTCTCGTTGGCATCAGTGTTGCTACTAAAGTATTAGTTTTGACTTGTCATAATTCCAGTCTATCCAAGCCTTCCTTGTTTACATCGTTTTTCCCCTCATCTTTGTGGCTTAATTGTAGGGTTTTTCTAGGCACAGTGACGTCAGAAAAGGCTAATTGTGAGACGATTCTCGACTTATGGTCATGTCATGTGGTTGCTAAGTGGAACTAAAGAAGAACGATGCGTGCTTTCTTTGCATCGTGCTCCTCCTATCTTTAGCAGAATTTTCGGCTGCCATAGAGCCTATGCATCGTAAATCAGCTTCTGGGACGGCCGAAAATCCGTTAGGGGTGAATGGGGAGTAGTACTCCTATAGGGCGATCACATAGGTTAGTTACAATAGCTATGCCTTCATATATCACTTCTTGTTTGCTTCCTTCCACTTCCACAGCCGTGCTGAATTTTTTTTTCTGATCTCTCTCGCTCGTTTACCTGACTTGCTGTTTCTGAGCGCCGTAGTTCACTGTGTGCTAGCTGCCCGTTTTCTCTCAGCGGATTAAGCATCCTGTGTCATTTCCTTTCTTTGGCTAGCCCACGTATTTATGAATGCGTCTCCTAAAGACATCTTTTCAATATTTATGCGTCTATTTTGTAATGTTAATTATTATTGAAAACAATTTCGTATTCCTCATATCGGCATTGTTAAATATCCGAATTTAATCATGCTCTTCCATTCGCGGTGATCCTCTGTGCGAGGTCTCCTATATGTTTTCCTTGATGCACTACTAATTAATACCTTGTTTGTTCCTCTCGTTGTTCTCCATTCTACAAGGGGAAGCGTAAATAAATTTTGAATGTAACTAACTTTATTTGACCGCTATTAAGTTTAAAGTCTGATACAATGGCATCATTCATGGGCTTGTCAAAGTTAAGCTAATCTAAACTCGTCTCTCCGGGGTATATTCTGGTGGGCCCTATTCCTGTCAGAATAATTGGGCCTCACGAACCCAAGGAATGCCCCGAGTGCCTTCTCCACAGGGGATATTGTAGCTAGCCGCAGTTCCTCCTGACGAGGTTAGTTTGTAGGGTTAGGTAGGTTCTCTACAGTAGGTATATTTCTCTTGCTGCTCCGCGAGGTGAGCCACCGAATGGTGGTGAGAGACTCATCCATTACTTTGGGGCTCCTACCTGCTCCCGTGTGGAGGGCCACGAAAGGGACCCTCTGCCCGAGTGTCTCTTTTGTCTGTCTCCTACTCTTTTCGTCTTTCGTCTCTTGAGAAGTTTCGTGCCTGATTTCCCCGCCAGTAGTAGCGCACTGAGCCAACTTATACTTTAAGACAGAGGAGAGCCGATGTTGAGATAGGCTAGTCCTACTCGAGCCTCCTGGCCTACTATAGCATCACTGTACGGATCGCCCTGACAGATGCGGTGGTTAAACTAATCATCCACCTAATGAAAATAATGAAACTAAGCCACCCCACTTGAATTGACTGGTCCGAAACAGCAAATAAGAGCGTTTATGCACCACTCTGTGTCTCGAGTGTAGAAAGCAAGCCAAGTACGCTTGAGACTGCTATGAACTCCAGTTTACAACACAAGCTTGAACGTTCAGAAGTTTTAAAAGTAACCAATCCAATAAGGGTTGCGCCTCGAACCCGTCTTGGCACGGTAATACCGGCGTACTCATCCGAAGTTCCGAACAGGTCGAAATTTGGAATGCTTCGTTTTGCAACGCAATCGATGGCACCTTTAGTCATGGCTGGTGTACCCTCTCGCCAAAAAAACGAGTTTCCTCAGCTAATCGCCCGAATGTTTTGGTGAACTCTCGTAGACGCAGCTTGAGTTATTTTGTCAAAAAAATGTGTAAAAATGGTGTTCTTCGGTTTGTTCCGCAAGTGCAGTCAGTCAAGTTTCGGATAACTCATAAAATTTGGAGGGAACTATAACCTCTAATTCTTTACTACTGGGTGCCATTTGAACGCAGTTATCAACACTTTCGGAAATGACGGCGCTCGTTCTTTTGACTATAACTAATAAAAAAACTTGACCTCGCCGGCAGTTGAACCCCAGCGCGTAGTGCACGTGCCGGCTCCCCCACAAGACCTCCTCTGTACCTCCGTGACAGACGCTTTTGATGTCGTGGTGCTTCCTCGATCCCAACCTTCCTCCTCGGCTGTTACGTGCATTCGTCCCATAGCTACGTAGTTTGTGACATCTCTCTCTTCGTGTTTACTTTCAGTATTTTTCGTTTTTCGTACTGCTACTTTTGATAATCTCTTCTTCTCTGCTTGTTTCCCGCTCGCTATGCACTCCTTTCCTATCATACAAATTGTAGGTAAACCGCACTCAATATGCTCTTAAGCCTTCGGGACGTTTTTACTTTCGTGTCTACATCGCTTTTTTTCTTATTCCCACGTACGTTTCATAACGGTTTTTATTTGTTCATCCTTTTCTTTTTATTTCCTGTTTTCGTGCTCGGTTAGTCTAGGTTCATTGGATTCGTCGTTTTTGTTTCATACGCCTCATGTCCCCTTTTGTTTCTCGTTTTGATTCGCAGTGAACTCGGTAGAATGAGGAGCTTAGTCTAGGATTCTGGTAATATTAGGAAAACTTATTTTTCAAGAAGGGTTCTACCCCAAGTATTCCCTCTTGAAGACACTCGGTGCGGCGCGGAAAGTTTCATCCCTACTGTAGGTATAGATCGGTAGGTACCAGTCTCACGTGACTCCACATCCACATACCCAGTCGTCGACCATCAGAGTCAGTGATTGCTTTTTGGTCGGTGTGACCTTGTCACTGAGTGTTGGTCGTGAGTGCCTTACGGAGCTACCAAGCAGCCAAGTGCTCCTACCTGGCTGCAATCGAAGGCCAAACTTCTCCATTGTTCGATGATGATCACGACGCAATAAGTTGTACTGTTTGACGCGCGGCTTACTGCATAATGACGTGGCTCTTAAGTCATGCTGAGGCTTTCGGTTAATTAATTAAGCTATGTTACCATGTATTTGTGCTTTTCTCAAGAAATAAAGTTCGCGTATATCTAAGAGTATGCATTATATTTACTGTATACGTAACTTGCAACTGTGCGCCATGAAGGTTATTACGTGACAAAACTATATGCATAGCATAATTTCCGGCTATACCGATGTCTGTAAAGCGATGGTGGGAACCAGATTGTCGTTACAGGCGTAACTTACGTCAGTTGATTTGTGAAGTTATGGTGGGGCATAAAATTATGGACTAATGTGACGTGAAGGAGAGAACCTTCACATAAGTTTTGTATGTAACTTACCGCGTAGTTGAAGATAAGTCCTGGGAAAGAAAATATATTAAATTGAGAACACACCGAGAATCAGATGTACGAATCAAATGTTCTTTCGCAGAAAGGAATCGATAAAATTTAGAGTCACTCATCCAAGGCGAACTTACGATTTACAATGTTTCTAAAGAAAAAAGATGAGAAATAGAAAAATTAGTATTGTCTAATGGAAGAAACTCCCGACACGTCTACCATTTGTTTATTTAAAAGAAATAAACCGAGTTTACTACTTACCATATTTCATGAATTTATTGTATTTTTCTGAGAGCAGAAGAGACCGAATGAATTTACTGATTCGCAAAGGAATAAAGTGACGTTTCACAGCTCGTCATCTGTTTAAAATTCACCAGTTAGAGCATCTCTCATCATACCAAGAGTTAACATACGATGCGGACCTTGCAAGGGGCATAGGTCCATCCATAGGTGTTAGTTTAGTTCGCTCATCCTCTGTTATGGGGAGCACCCCCCCCCCCTCGAAAGGGATCCAGCATGTTACCAAAGCTTTAGCTAGTTCTTCGGGACATCTATACGCCGTACCAAATTTGCTTTCTTCCATTTTCGGACTCGTCCTGATGATGCTTAGTTCTGTTTTTTCTCTTCTTTCCCGACTTGCTGTTCCCATGCTCGTTGATCCTGTGTGGGAACACCCTAATGCATGAATTCCACGTTTCTGTCGACATACTGCATATCTCTTCCTTTTCTTTTTTGAAGCACCCTATAGTTGTGTCTAAGAAAACGTAAGCAACTTATAATAACATACGATGAGGGCCAAGAGCCGAATATTTTTATTTCGCAGTAGAGAAATTAATGAATATTCAGAACTCATCCTGCACCCATGGTAAATTAAACTCTCACAGTACTTCTTAAAACTGGCGTAAAGGATTAGACTGCAAAGCGTATCAAAATACCCAGCTAATTTCATGCTTCGCGGAAAAGAAATTTGACCATTCAAAGCTCAGTCTTCATCCACGGTAAGATGAACATTCGGAATCTTTCTTAAAATAGGCAGGAAGGATTAGCATGCAAAGTGCATTTAATGTTTCGCAGAAGAGAAAGGGTTAGAAGGCTCGGTTTGGCACCGAGCAGTGCCCGATATGGTGCCATGTCTGCCAGAAGAGTGCCCGTATTGTCGGTATCTGTTGGTCAGTGTGTCGGACCTTTGCCCGTATATGGTAGTGTTGTGGCCCACTGTCGTTCACACCGGGGTAAGCTGAAAAGTCCATGGACTGACTCAGACATTCAAAAACTCGTCTAGGCATCAAACTGTGAAGCTTCTTCATGACAAAGAAAACTCAAATACTGCTAAAAAAAGTTGCAGTATGATAGTTCAGTGACTTTTGGATTATTCAGCAAACTGCTTAAAATCCTTCACTTAATAATGTTTTACAGTTTTTCTTTTCCCATTTGCTGATGATAAAATTAATAATGTTTGTAAAATATATATAGCGTGACTAATCTTAATGAAGAGTAGAATAAAACAAATTTATAAATTAATCTCAATGAAATGCTATTTATTAAAATCTGATTAAAGTTGTCATCATTAATATTGAGTAATTAAATTAAGTTACAATTTTATTTAGTTACAAACAAATACAACTGATTATAATGAACTGAAATTATTTTTTATTCTATGGTAGCTATTGTCAAAATGGTCCTTTCACGTGGGAATATTGCTATTTTACTGTTCCTAAGTGCTATACCTATTGAGATTTTTTTCGCTATTACCCCATACCATCCGATTCCGCATTTTATACATCTGAAAAATGCTTGTTTTCGGGAGAGGATTTATCCGTTAACCCTTTACTGCTTACTGTCCGCGTTTGTGCACGTTTCAACTAGGCTATCGTAACTAAATTCTGGGCCGCCCTAGAAGCTAAAACTTGAAATAAGCTTCTGGGGCTGCCAGAAATTTTGGTACGGTAGTGATTTCATATGAAAAATACGGCGTATAGATTCAGGCGCTGATGGGTTAAATGCTTAAATTCCGGCACCCCGCTACGCAATCGCACGCACAACTTGTGTATTTTTAGAGGTATCGGATACAAACACTCTCAGTGTAGTCGGGAGGACGACGGAGCTGAACAGAGGCGTATAGGTTGTGCGTACGATTGCACTGTGTGGCCACGGCATAAAGAATGGTGAGAAATTTCTTACGCGAAGCGTATAAACAAATTAACATCCATGCTTCTTATTGAAAGAGATTGTTGATAGCAGGTTTGGTTGGTTTAAACCAAATAAAAAAATCATGGTTTAAACCATCCGAAAGAAATAAACATGTTTTTTTTTTGTTCATTTGGTTTTTATTCGATTCGTTTTGTTTCTATTCATAAATATTGCAAAATAAACAGTTTTACTTCTAGAAATGATTAAATTTCAGTTACACAAGTAAAAGGATGAGTTAATGTGTTTCTATTTAGGAATCCATTTGACTGTAAGGACAGTTAGGGTCAACTATTGCTTATGTTTATTAAAAACCTATAGCCTATTGAATTTTTTGTTATTTCATTTCAGAGATCCATTTCTAATTATATTCTGGTATGCCTGCAGCTACTGAAAATTAGAAGTAGTAGTAGTAGTTAATGTTCCTATTAGATAGCTAGTGAGCTCATGAGAAGGATGTATAGCCACATAGACATTTCATTTTCATTAGGTCGATACTCTGTTTTTAATTAGCTAGTAGCTAGCCATTTCTATCGAGTTTTCTTTTTATTTTGAAGTGTTTAAGTGTTTTTCGAAGGATTTTATAGTTATTTTACTTTCTTCAGTTCATTACTCTGTTGCTCTCAGGGGCATATTGTGGCGGGCCCTCTCTCTGCCACAATATATTTGGGCATCACGCACTCAAGGGTCCCGAGTGCCTTCTCCGAAGGTGATTTAGTATCTGGCCGCAATTCCTGCTGAGAAGGTTAGTTTTGTAGAGCTAGGTAGGTTATCTATATTTCCCCTTCTGTTCCGCGAGGTGGCCCGCCGAATGGTGGTAAGTGACCCATCCCATGGGACTCCTATCTGTTCCCGTGTGGGGGAGGCACGGAAGGGACCCCCCGCACGAGTGTTCGCTTCTTCTGTCTCCTTCTCTGCGCCGCACGACTGAGCGATTTCGTTCGACCGAGCCGTGTGGAGTTGGAGATACTCGCGCTTTACCTCCTGCCAGACATGGTGCACCTGGCCAAGATTGTTCTAATAGAACTCATTTGAGTTCGACTCAACTTCTAAACTATATCATACAAAATTGGATCGCTGTTATATAGTCTTTGTATCTAATACGGTGGGAAAACCCACAATATAATGATCATTATCTGTTTTTAATTAGCTAATAGCTAGCTAGTTCTGTCAAGTTGTATTTGTAATTTGAAGTTATTTCAAGTTTTTCAAAGGATTTTACATTGAAATAATGATGAATCATAGCTTCTCTGCAGTTTGGATAATAAATGTAGCCATAGCAAATACAGGTACTCTGCTTACTGGTTTTTCTTAACCCCTTTTCTTTATGTCATTCTTCTAAAATAGGAAGTTGAAATGAAGCGACTAAGATTGTTGATGATTGTCTAACTACGTGTTTACAAAGCAGAAAACCCTTTAAATGTTGGATAAAATCCCTAGAACTAGAAAAAAAAAAAATAAAAGAAAAACCAAAAAACCATGGGTTTATTCGGTTTTAGCCAAACAACCATGGTTTTTGTTAAAAAAAATGGTTTTTGCCAATTCTGGTTGATAGTGCTATTCTTAAGAAAAATTTAAGTAGTAATAGTGTTTATACGTAGGAGAAATTGACGTTGAAATAGTAATAATACTATTACTGGGAGAAGTAACTGTTTTATTACGCATTGCCGCATTAACTAACTCCAGATACTAATTTATATATTTATATATATATGGTTTTAGGTTGTACTTGAGATGGCTCAAAAATCTGCTATATAGGGTTAAGATATCTAACGTCTACGTGTTTAAACTAATATTAAGGTTACACGTATTCTGACAAAATGCGTTGTTCTGAAACCCGCGCACCATTTCTTGCCTAACCGAAACAAGTGCTGTTTGCGTGCCGCTCCAGCACACCAGAGCAGACCTGAGCCCTCCGAGCACAGCAATGCGCTTTGGATTTGGCACAACACTTTTCTCCTTATAACTTTTATAAAATCCGCTGTTCAGATTAATTTCGCTTTTTTTTTTTTCAAACATACTGAGTGAATCCGGTTTGGAGTGTCTTGTTAGGTTAATTGAGAAATAGGTTAGTATAGATTCGGTCCGGCCAGAACGGATGTCGAACTAATTTCTGGGTACATTTATTATACCCGAATATCACGTAAGCCACATACACTACATGCCGACGCCACAAAATTTTATGCAAAATGTTTAGATGATGTTTTTTCAAAAATTGTTTTTTAGGATACCCAATGTATCTTGTGTATGCACAGCTGCCTCGGACACACCTTCCGTGACACGCGTGACACTCGTCATTTATGAGTCATAAACTTGCCGCAAGTGCATGTGGTGAAGCCTTGACATGATTCCTCATAAGAGTCTCGTATGTCCTGTTTGCGTGTCGCTTCTAAATATTTTGCCTTGACTTGTGAAGCGAAACGCGGTAATCAAGACGACGCGTGTCAGCCTAGGCACTTTACATCACTTAAGTTTTGCTCTTGTTCTCTGATGGTGTGCTATGATAGTCATCTTATTCGGCCGTCTGTGTAATTTTGCTGGTGGTACCTTCTGTGTAATTTTGTTCAAGCTGCCTTCTGTGCAATTTTGTTCAAGCTGCCTTGTGTGTAATTTTTGCGATTGCTGCCTTCTGTGTAATTTTTGCTACTGCTGCCTTCTGTGTAATTTTTGCTACTGCTGCCTTCTGTGTAATTTCGATTGTTTTGTCTTTTGTGGTCTCGCTAGATTTTCTTTCTGGTATTTACAAGTTTGATAAAGTGATGCTGTTGATGTGAGATAGTTCAGTATGCTATAATATGTTTCTTATTTTAGGAGCACAATAGACAAGAAGCTCCCGTTTCATTTATGTACACAGTTCACCTCTCTTCTATAGCTGAACAGACAACTCAAATTTGTATGTGGGAACAGGGCTGGTTGAAGTACGTGCCGTGATTGATGGAAATTTTATCTCGGTAAACTTAAAGCTTCGGGAATTGTCACTACCATAAAAACGATAATACGAGCTACCACATACTTAAGGATGGGCACATTATCGACTCTACTTGCAGTAATGCCCTGTGCTCAATATATATACACACACGCACGGTTCATTAAGAGTGATTGGGAGTCATGTTCGTAGTTTTTCTTTCATAAGCCGTATATAGCGTGTACGGATCATTTTCTTGCTTAGGAGTAGACTAATGTATAAATGCATTGCACTACATCAGCGTAATATATAAATGCATTGCACTTACAGAACAGTCGTATATACAGTGTACATGCATTGCACTACAGAAGTGCACTGTATTTGTCATTTTGCACCGCATCGCGTGGAGTGCACTGAACCTCACTCGCCATAAATATAGACCTGCTGGCTGTCGCAGAAGCAACAATGTACCTCGCTCTATACTGCCATATATTATACTTGAGGCAATTCTTGCCATTTTTACCGAGGTTGCAGGCACTATTGGCCATTGATCGGGGGTTTACTCGATGGTTAACCATTGCTGGCATTGCTGTGGCCCCGAGAAATTGTATTGGATGTAGCTAAAGGCTAGGGTGATTTTGCATATTTCATTAATGCAGAAAGCCCGGTTGCTTTTGGGTAAGCTTTTTAAAAGGAGCAGTTTAGGTTTTTGAAAGTTATTTAGTTTTAAATTTTCATCGGATTGCGGTCACTCTGGTGACTCCCACATTAGGGCTGGACCACACGGCAATCAAATGCAAGTGTTCTCTCAGCTGATCGTCCGAATGTTTTGTTATGTCTTCGTTAAAACAACCGTGTGCCTGCCAAAATATTGAGCAAAATGTTAGCCGTCAGTGGACTTAGAAATGTATCACTAATAACTTCGGATGTTTTTTGTTATGCGAAATGCTTCAGAACTTCGAAAGCCGAGCACTTTTCCGTTTGAACGGACACGGCAACGAATTCGGCCGACGAGCAGAGAGAGGAAGAAAGATCAAGTTCAACTAACTATCGTGTGAACTGGGCTCAAGTCTATTGCGTTCAAATGAGAGACAGAGGAACACTAGGATGTTGGTTCACACTTGCACCCGAGCCTAAGGAAGAATTGTAAATTATGTAAGTCATCGAGGAAACTGACGGTATGGAATTATTATCATTAGTATTTGCTATGAACTGAATAGTGTCATATTGCAGTCATAAGTCGGCTGTCGTAGTAGGCAACACTCAACGTTATTGGTTCAATAATATAGCGTTTTTTTAGATGGTTATGCAGATGGTTTCAAATCCTCTAGTACAAATGGTCTTACTTGACAACGTTGCTTGAATGAAACACCGCGAGAGCAAAACCCTTATGGCAACACCGGTCTGCAGGAAGCATCGCAAGTGCGAAACTCACAAATGGCAACACTGTCCCGGCGCCTCTGCTGATCTAAAAGAGTCGGTTGTTCCCTTCTCTCCGACAAGATAAAATGTAAGCTGTGTGTTTGAAACTTCCTTCAGTGAGTCCAAACAGGACATGAGAGCCATGTTTGCTGGTCGTCGGCAGCAGGCAAACGTGTTTGAAAGCAAACTGTGGTTGACACAACCAGGCATTGAGAGAGTAACAGGGCTCAAAGCTCCCCATATAGCATGGCCTGTATGCTGTCGTGTATATAGATGGTGATGAACATGAATGTTTTTGCTTCCTCCCACGCGGATGATCGCCGATAACCCCATTTTGTAGCAATAAATCGTGAAAGCTTCAGTGCCGATTGAATACAAATTTTTCTTTCTTCTGGAGTTCTTGCTTCTCTTCGAGATCTCGACTTGCCACATGTCTCTTCTTGTTCCTCTTTTAAACAGACCATGAATGCAAGCAGTGGCTGGAGTTAATATTCATATAATAATGTTAATATACTGACAACTTATTTCCACAAGCGCTTGAGCCTCAGACTAAAGCTTAAAATATCCTTCCATAGACAATGCTTCCTATATTTCCCAGTCTAAATGAGTTCTACCAGTTCAATTTTTTGCTCAATAATTATAGCACGGATTTAGCTTTGATCTTACAGTGAGGGAGAAACATCGACATATTTTACTCACATTCACAAATTCTTAATTTTACCGCCGACTCGAACTTCTTGTCACAGACGTACGCGTATCCCTTCCTAGCCCATCAGCAACTAAAGGCCTGGGCCCCACCAACACAACCAGGAGTGCAATGCGATTTTTGCGGGAGACGGGATGCCTGTGATCTAGCGATAGTGTGTCGCGCGATGTGGGTTGCGTCGGTGGGGACAGTAGATTACTGAAACCGATGTTGCGTTTCTTCATGCAACAAATCTGTTGCGTCGTACGTCGCTTCAATGGGGCTCTGGCTACATGAACACCGACAAGAAGAGTAGCTACGTTTATGTATTGGATCTTCGTATATAGATACAATACCTGGCAATAATATATATATATATATATATATATATATATATCGAGCTCAATCATGGGTTATGTTATGCTGTTTTAGTTCTGTCGGCTAAATCGTCCACTGCCATGTTTTAGGTAGCTCTCTAAACAATAAATAAAATTACAAACTGTAAAACCAGTAAGAAGTAGTGCTTTAGCTCAGAACTATACGTAGAAATAGGGTGAGAGTGAGCTTGCATGGGGTACAGTCACTGACAAACTTGGGGAAAAAAAATCAGTGTTGTTTGATGCGGCTGCGGCAAAACCCTTCGTCGTGCTTTTTTTTTTTTTTTTGCAGCCCCCGGATATACTTTTGAAGCGAATTGAATTTTCCCACGACCGCCGTCGATTATATTACAACTATTTTTACTGGTGACTCTTGTATCTTCTTCATGAGCGATATTTAGAACACCAAGTTGAGTTAACGACAATTACAATAACGGATCACAATATTAATTCTTGATTTATTCCAAACTGAAGTTACTGCTCAACATGCTGCAAAGAAAAGAATATTTCTTCCCACTTACCCAAGCTCCTTCTTTCTTGCAGAAACGATTTTTTTTGCCACCTTTCGTCCATTTATATATATTTTTTTTTCACTCTCTCCCTTCCTTTTCTCAATCGATTTCCTTCTCTTCTGTCCTTTCGGCTTTTTGCAGTTTGCAAGTCGCCAAATAACTTTCTAAGCACAAACATTCCAGTGGTCGCTGATAAAAGACTCCTCGAGTCAGCAAACTTTTGCATTCACTTTTCCTTACCTACGAGAAATTGTTGAGCCGTTTTACAATGTTTTGCTGGTTGTCGCTCTAGTGTGTGGTCAACTCCTGAGTTTCAGACATGGTGTGTATCTATAAAGAAAGGTTAGATAGCTCTTCTAGCTCAACCGAACTGATCCTCATCTGTTCTTAACCAAAACAACTTATTCAACTAATATGTAACCAATTATTACCCTTACCGAATTTTATAACTTCACCAAATCGATATATTTATTTTTTCTTGGAATATCAGTCCTTGCTGCCTAACCTTATCTCATATTGTTTGACCCAATATACTAATAATTTTTTGTTTTTTCGTTTTTAATTTCACCAAACAACGAAACTTAGTTGGGGTTATGTAGCGTACTGCAAGTATTTCTAGCCTAACCTAACACTCTTAGGCAGTTCACATACTGCTACAAGGCCGTTTTCTGTTTTACCTGGGAAGTGGTGTTCCTTCACATCTTTCGTACAACAGAGATCGACGAACACTTGTGTCAATTGGAGCTGTTGTGGGCGTTACCGAAAGTGGCGCCTGGAGAAACGTAACGCAGGGAGAAGTTCTTACCTATACACAGACGAGATATTAAACTGGGTAAAACGCTTCAGTTGTTGTTGTTGATATTGTGTTGTAAAGCACATTAAAGTGAAGTGATGTCAAAGGTACGAAAAAGTTTTTATTAGAATACTGAAAGATGAAAAATAAGATTTAAGACATTAAAAAGAAAGACTTTAGTTTTTCCATGCGTAAAATCTAAAATGAAACTGAACGGACGTACGCTGGTATTTCTTTCTAATTTCGTTCTGTGTGTGATGGACGCCGATTCGTAGCATATGTTTTGAATCGTGTAAATATGCATGAGCAGTCAAGTTGGTGTTCGAACTGAGGACTTGCAGCTACAGCGCCGAAACTGCAGCACTAAGCCAACACGGCATAAAGCCAGTCCTTGCCTAACTTTTAGGGTGTGTTAACTTTAGTGGCATACAAGGTCGATTCTGTAATTAGAGGTCCCCAAATCGACTCCTGACCCGTATTTGAATTAAATACCAGGGTATAGATTAGCTCTCGTTTTGCATAATTCCAGATATTGATGAATTTAACTGTTAGAAAATTTGCGATCATAAGTTGGTAAAATTAGAAATCGAAGCGCTAGACCATCAGTGGGAAAAATGAGTAATTGTAGCGCTCCAGAAAGCTCGTTCTGAAAATTGCATTACACTTTGTACATAATATCCAGATGCAGTAAAGCGTAGAAGAAAAAGGTAGTGATATGGCAGTCATTGAACACCTGAACTGTGTAGCGTTTGTAGTTTCAACGTTGCATCACATTTTCACTACCATATTGCGTATAAAACGTCATACGATGTAAAAAATTAATCCACCGTTAACACTATATGGACGCTATACAGTTCAGGTGTTTAGTGACAGTTGTACCATTGTATTTTTCTTCACCATTTTACTGCATGCGGATATTTTGTATCATCCACCATTTCTTCTTGCGAGCGTAAGACTGGCGCCAAGGGCAAAAGAATGAAAGTGTCGGCGAATATTGGCAATTTCTCTCATGGTTTTGATACGCCGATATTGAGGCTAAAATGACCGGTAATATACTATTGGCAAAATATATACCTATATATACTGTGTCTGCCAGTGCATGTGTATCCCAAAATTATAGGCCAGTAACATTACAGACGTCTATTGGAGAAAGTATCCGATAATAATTGTTCTTTGCGTAAGATTTAGTACCTGATAGGCATGTGTTCTTTGCTTGCAATTTAGCTTCAGATATCGGCTATTTGCCTACAATATTCCGATACCTGCCTGTAACGAGCCTTGGCTTGTGTGTATAATGTAGCGACACCCACACACACTGTATACACAAGCGTCTCTGTGAAGCTGCAGTGACTCATTGCTTTGAAGTAGACTTTCTCTGGCGCGGAGATTCACTGCCTGGCGATAGTTCACTGCCGTGGGCGAAACTTCATGTATGCAGTGAGAGAGGAAAAGTTGTTATGCCTTTATGTACATAGTTACTGCACTGCATCCCTTGGGCAACATTTTGAGCGCGCAAGTACGGTGCTGCACGAATTTTTGTATGCAATTATGAAGTCAATTGTACTACTGTGAGTGATATTGTACGAGGAACATGAGATTTTATCCATCTATTAAGTTACTTCTCTGCTGCCGTGAGCGAAAATGTGTGAAGGATATGAGATTTTACGCATTTTCATGTTACTTTTTGTTCTGAGCAAAATTGTTGTTCACTATGTAAGTTAAAAAAAATGCAGCACCAAAGCCTTCATTAATATTTGAGAAAATATAGGAAACATTGTGCCTGGAATAGGTGAGAAATGAGAAATCTTTCTTATAGTAAATAAGATGAAAAAAGTATTCGAAATCCTTCTGATCAGGAAAAAGACGAGAAAAATTTTCAAAGCCACGTCCTAAAAGCTATAAGAAAATAATTCGAAATCCTCGCACATGATTGGGAGAAGCATTCTAAAATCCTCTTTCGAGAAGAGATGAGAAAATAATTCGAAATTTTTTCCCAATACAGTAAGTCAGTCAGTCTAAATTCTATATTCGATAAACTTCTTCTGGAAAATATAGGAAAGAATTCGAAATCCTCCGCCTAACACAGAAAATGATTTTAATTCCTCTTATCTAAAAACCAAGAAAATTATTCTGAATTCTCCGCCTAGAATAAAGATGAGAGAATAATTTGAAATCTTTGCCTAAAAAAAAAAAAGGCGACAAAGGGCAGCGCCTCGGCCAGGAGGTCGGCTCGCCTAACCTGCTGATGTCATCCGCCTGCTATGTGGCGAGTGTCTGGCTGGTGGGACACGGCCGCCATGTGGCTGACTGCCTGAATGGCTGCATGGTTTGTAGGGCAAATGGTCATGTGGCTGACTGATATCCTAGTATGTAGGGTAAATGGTCATGTGGCTGACTGACTTCCTAGTATGTAGGGTAAATGATCTTTTGATTGAATGACTACGCCGTCTGATGGGTAAATGGTCATGTGGGTGACTGACTTCCTAGTATGTAGGGTAAATGATCTTTTGATTGAATGACTACGCCGTCTGATGGGTAAATGGTCATGTGGCTGGCTGACTTCCTAGTATGTAGGGTAAATGATCTTTTGATTGAATGACTACGCCGTCTGATGGGTAAATGGTCATGTGGCTGGCTGACTTCCTAGTATGTAGGGTAAATGATCTTTTGGTTGAATGACGAGGTAGTCTGAGAGGTAAATGGTTTTGTGGCTGAATGGCTGTGTTATGACAGGCCTTTTTGTTTTCTGTCGGTGATCTCAACGACTTTCCAAATATATGTTTTATCCAAAAACTTGAAGGATTTGGTTCAAACGAAGCGTCTACTCGTGATTGTATTTCGCAATATTACACAAAGCAAATGGAATGAGACAGAAGACAAGTTCCCACCCGCGCTACCCAACAGCGCCGACTCGAAATTCTGGGTCGCGGGGGTGCAGCGGTGACCGCTGCGCCTTTTTTTCAAGACTACAAACATATTTCGGATAGCGTAGAAATTCAGGACAATTCTATCTCACCCTGATACGGGTCTGTCCAACACCCGTCTTTTCCACAGGACTCGTGAAAGGTTCCGGCCTTCGAGAGGTTAGCCCAACCTGCAAGGTTACTTAGTTTTCGCAGAATACGCCTTTCTTGAAACAACTGTTAGGGTCCTTTTGATTTGATACCCATGAGAAATTTGTGTAACTTTCAGTCTCATGCCGCATACTGCATACCAACCAGTCTGTCACGGTCACAAAGGCTAAGTTTGCTAACCTGAGGTACCTCACCCTGTCCTAGAATTGACAGTTGGGCCTAATTTGCACGTTTTAGGCTGTATATCTCGGAAACCCGGATTTTTTTTCGGGTCAGACGAATTAGCACTCTGCATAACTTCGGCTAGGTTAGGTGAGGGCAGGTCTAGTTTTTCTAACCACCCGTTTTTTCAATTACGGTACTGTCAATTTTTGGTTAGTGGTGAGTCTGGGTTAGGGATCCTCACCAATTCAGAAAACTCGAAGCTTTCTGCAAGCTCTAAATACCTGAAAATATCATCGTGAAAGTTGTCCCGAAAATAGGCCACTAAAGTCGAAAAGATATCGTGTTACTCACCGAGGCTTCTACTTGGCGAACGACGTATGAAAACATATTTATACAGGGCTAATGGTCATTTCCATTTCTTTCTTTTGTGTCGAATAATGACAGCATGGCTTATAGCGTAATGGATCATCTGGCTGAATGGCTGCGTGGTGTACAGAGGAAATGATTGTGTGATTGAATGGCTGAATCGGTATGGTGTTTCGCGCTATAATTGCTAAGTGGCTGAATTACTAAGCAACCATGTAACCAGTTAACCCATTAACTGTGAATGACGGAAATATCAGTCCATAATGATATAAAAGATACGCACGCCGCGATTAATGGGCTTAGTGGCTGGCTCTCGAGTCGAGTGACTAACAGTGACCCTGAGCAGGTAACTGTTGAAGCTCACTCTGCCTAGATTACATGTCCCTCTATGTCTCCTTATCCGTGAGTTTGTCGCCACCTTAGTCTGCCACCTAGTGCATCATTGTCTGCCAGTCTCTATTTGTGTTATTAAGCATCCGTCAGTTGGTCGACAGGACTTTACCTGTCGGTGTTATTGTCTCTTCTGCATCCCGTCTGCGTCGGTGGAGCGCTGTAAGGACCAAAGTCCTTCATAAACGATGCTTCAAGCGATGCTATTTCTACTAGAAAGCAACGCTTTCGTTAGCCCTTATGACTTGAAGCCTCAAAATGTTGGTCGGGTCGTTGTAATTCTACCATTTTGGACTCGCAGGCCTTCAGGTGCTATTTTTAGTTTTCTAAAGTAGCGCATGATTATTTTCCCCTCCCCCAAAACATCTTTACAGCCCCCCACCACCCCTCCCTTCCCCTGTAGCAAGTCTAAACGTTTTGATGTTCTTTTATAACTTCTTGTATTGCACTTAAATGATTGAATTATGACCTGTGAAATGCATTTTCAGTAGCACCACAGGGAGAAAATCTTTCGAAGCTGTGGTCTAAAATTGTTTACCTATACCTGTTTATCCTGCTGACGAGTATTTTTTTGCATCGTCTTAGGTTTATTTGTTCATCCATTTTGTGTATTTTTTATTCTTCCTCCATTCTTCTTATACCCTTTTATTTCTTAATTGGCACCTCTGCATCTCTCCGTTTTCCCAACTTTCTTTCGGCCTTTGAGCTTATTATTCCTCCCGCGTTCATTTGTTCAATGTGGTTTACGTAACATCGGGCCACATGTTATTTTCCAACCATTTCCTGCCTGTAATTGTTAGTGGATGTCGATCATCGGTTCCTTTGTACTGGAATTTTTTCAAGCATCAGCTCACAGTATGTCCCCGATCTGTACCGTAGCTACCTTTTTAGCTTCAAATTTTCAAATTAAAATAGATTAGATAGCCTAGGCGACAGTAGACGAAACAATATATATATATAGGCCCATTCCCAAAGAACACCGGAACGTACGCCCGCCCCTCTATGAGCTATTGCCATTATGTTAGTAGAATATGGAGAACTGGGGACAAGAGAGGAAAAAAAGAAGAGGGAAAAAATCTCGGCCAAAGAGACGGTCATGAATAGGCCTACACGCAAGCACGATCAATCGCCGCTGATATGCGGAGCTTGAAGATGTCAAACTGTGTAGCTGGAGCGGAAGAGAGAAGAAGACGGATTAAGGTAGCCTCGGATGCTTTGGCCGTTAAGAGTGTACGACTCCTGGAGGAGGAGTTCTTAGCTGTAGAGGATGTCTCTCCCAATGTACATCAACTTTAAATTAGAATGAAGCGGATTTATTGATTGTTTTATTTTAATTTGATACTAACAAGGCATAGCGTTAATAAAGTCTCCATTTTGTATTCTTACCTTTAACCGTGCTAACTGGTGTTAATTAGTTCGCTACACCCAGCCTTAGCCGACTGTTTTCTGTACGCTACCATTCATGCTCTCAATAGAAAAATCTAAAATTTCTTCTCTCGATTCTCT
>LQNS02276883.1:15536774-15553986 GCA_001587735.2 Parhyale hawaiensis | reverse complement strand
CCAAACGCTCCCATTAGTGCTCCAAACGCTCCGGTAACTGCTCCGAACGCTCCCATGAGTGCTCCTGATGTCCTTTTCTATCGCTACAATTGCACACTTATAGCGCTATAAACGCTCTTTCTAGCCGCTACTGCAGCTCTCTTTTTTAAGAGCTCCAGTGTCCTTGCTCTGCTCATTAATAATATCTAACAGAAATTTTTAATTTCCTTGTCAACGTCACATACAAACTGATTTTCAAATTCTTTAGTTATAATACTGAGCGTTGTAAAAAATATGCTGCTGTTTGTGATAAGATGTTTTAAATGTTATCATTTCATTTCTGCTGCTATATGTATTTCTTGATATTAGAGCTCTTTTCATTATAACATTATTACATTACCGTTTTAGACTTTTCTAACAGAGGGTAACACCCCCTAGTGACATGTGGGCTGTAATATAATGCAGTCAGTCCTACAATGCACGTACTGGAGCATTTTCTTCTGCAATGCATCTCATATTTCACAGAAAATTGCCTGCATTGCTGTTGGAGCACTAACCAAATTAAATGTGTACCAATTCCTATATTTCTCCCTGACACTGACAGGCTGACATATGTAACTTTTGACTAATCAGTGCATTGCGCGCGAATATATGTATTTTTTTGGGTGGGGCGGGAAGGGGTATATTATGATGGAGACTGAGAAGCTGTTTAAGCATCTTTAGCATCAAAACTATTTTATCAGCAGGTTTGGTGATTTATGTTATCATTTGCTTTGTTGTCGTCGTAATCGTTGCAAACAATGTCCTCCATTTGAAATTAGTGAGTTGTGTTGAAATTAGTTACGAAACATTTTGTAGAAGGGAAGCTTCCTTAACATATTTGTTATGGAATAAACAATTTAATAGCAATGGCGCACGTTCAGTTCGGTGTCGAAATTAAACATTCACGGACTAAAGATTTGCTGATTTTGCTGTTGCCACTTTTGAGTCTTGCTGCCCAATTTTAGAATCAACCCAATTACGTTGGGCCCTCTGAAAATCCCATTTTACAGAGCAATATAGAGCTTCTGGACGTCTCAAGAGTAACCGATTGGGGGTGAGTACCTGAAACTCAATTAACGGGTCGCAACTGCTCACCGGTTCATAAGTTCCGGACCGGTCAAGCGTCCTAGGCTTCGTTTTAGTGCCCGACCCAATGTGCCTTCTATATTACGAGCTTCATGCTTCCATTTCTTCGAGAAGTACTTCCCTCGTAGAATATCTGGCCGTCCTAGAAGCTGACTCACGATTCTAGGCTGTGGGCGGCTAAATATTCGGTGAGGGACTATGGATGTGACTTAACTCCATAAGGACTAACTAAAACTCGGTTTCTGGTAGGAATAGCAATGGGTGAAACGTCCTTGATTAAGGACACTGGCTCTTATATGGTTAAATCTAATCTGGATTAGGGAGCTGGAGACTGCCCGAGCCTGACAACATCCGCTGGATGTCGTGCTGGAAGATCGCTCGCGCTGTGGCCAAAAATACCAGCCACTGGAATTTCCTCCGTTGACCAGAGCATCAATTAACTTTCTCCTTCAGACGTCTCCTGTCTGCCCACAGTCTGGCATTTTCCCGCCAATTTCCACCCCCGCCTCTGCTGTTTCTCGTGTGCTTTCCTTGTATTTGTATGAACCTCTTCGTTGCGTGTGTATGTCAGTCATTCATGGCTCCTGTAGACCGCGTTAAATCGAGAGGCTTTGCTGGTAATGGTTGGATATTTACCCTGTGTTACAGAATATGGGATATAACCCAGGTACAGCAGGGTACCACCTCATTACACAGGACACAACCTCAGTACAGCAGGGTATAACCTCAGTGCAGCAGGGTATAACCTCAGTGCAGCTGGTTACAACTTCAGTGCAGCAGGGTACAACCTCAGTGCAGCTGGTTACAACTTCAGTGCAGCTGGTTACAACTTCAGTACAGCTGGTAGCCTGGTTACAACTTCAGTGCAGCTGGTTACAACTTCAGTGCAGCTGGTTACAACTTCAGTGCAGCTGGTTACAACTTCAGTGCAGCTGGTTACAACTTCAGTGCCGCTGGGTACAACCTCAGTGCAGCAGGGTATAGTCTCTCTTGTAGGGTACAACCTCAGTACAGCGGATAGACATATATATATATATATGTATGTACAAATATACATACTTAAATCTTCAACGAATTAAAACATTATCACCTCTCTCAATTCGTTCGCGGGTGATGAACAAAGACTACCTATCGGGTCATTCCACATGAACTTAACCAAAGTCTGAAAGTTTTCCATGGCGACCGACTCTGATTTGGATAAAAAAAAATTTGTGCTGGTACCTTAACATATATGATGAACATATGCGAAATATTTTGTCAAAGTTCCAAGGGGTTTTTGTGCTGTGGCTCTTCACAGTAGGGTGGTATACCCCATGAGTTGTGAACTTGAAAACTGGCATACTATGTAATTAGCACCCAGGCTTTCAGAATCTGCCATCAGAAAAGCCCCATCTTATCTAGATTTTGAGATATATGCCTCCAAATAAGCGGCTTTGTTATGTGCGGAAATGAAATTTTTCAATTTTGTGGTTGCAGTTGTCATGTTACTATAAATCATAAATCACAACTGTTTCTTGAAGACACATTCCTTCTATTTAGGCCCATGGCTATCTTTAGAAAGATTTTTGATAGTATTGAAATTATAAATTTGAAGTAAGGGAGCTTAAAAAATGGCTCAGACTGAAAACATACAATTTTAGACTAATTTTTAATAGCCAAAATCATAGTGTAGTCATTTACCCTGTACATCCATTTTTTCCTACATAGTTGTACACATATGCTTATCGTTTGGTCAAAAAATGAGTCTTTCTCACATTTTTTATATTAAAATAATTTTATGTAATGTAGGCGTTTTTTTTATCCCGGTGAGAGCTGGTGTGTTAGCTACTTTTTGTCAGAAATGCAGAAAATGTGAGGCATTTCTACTCTGAACACATAGATTCGATGGCGTCCACAAGTAACTAATTCAGTTTATCCAAAAATGTACATAAAATTGACTTAATAGCCCAAATGAAGGCAGCTTCTTCTGAACTGATTCAGTGTCATGGTCAGCCTGCTTAGAAAACCTTGCGCTCTGTCCTTGAAGCTCTGATGCAGACACAATTCATATGTATTGAAATGGAACCCAACAGGTGTTCTGATGAATAGAAGGAGGCCATGAGTAAAGTCCAGTCTTAGAATGTTCCATGAAGTTGACAGTATCACAGTTTTCATCTGACTCATCTCAGTGAACTCAAGGAAACACTGTCTGAGGATGAGGTAATTTTCATATTAGATTTAGCTGAGAACTATAGTTCTGTAGTGCAGGAAGAAGTACGAAATTTCCCCTGGACAAACATTCAAGCAACACTTCACGCTTTTGTAATCTATAGCAAATCACCAGGTAGCTACACTTCAGCACTCCCAATCTGTGAGCTATCAGATTGTCTTAAACCTGATACCATAACTGTCCATGCCTTCATTACCCCTGTGGTGGTATATATCAAACAAAAATTTTCATTCATCAGAAAACTCTCTTACTTCAGCATTCTAGCAGAGAGTCCGTATAAAAACTATAAAATTTTTTTCAACCTCAGCAATCATCACCATTACTATGGCCTTCATGCAGAATGGAATTTTTTTACAACATCGCATGGTAAGGGTCTGTGCGATGGCATTGGTGGAACGGTCAAACGCTTGGTTGGACGAGCATTCCTTTAGGCAACTATAGTTGGATACTGGTGTGATGCATATGTCCGGTGCTGTTGAAATACTCCAAGATCCAAATTTTTCTATGTGTCAGTGGGGGATGGCAACCAAAATGAGAAAGACGTTGACTTGCCAGCGAGATTCCAAAATGCACGCAATGTGATAGGTACCAGGTCCCACTATTGTTTCATCCCAATTTTAGCAGCCTCATTAAAAATGAAAAGGATCTCTGCTGATGATCATTTTGAAGTTGTAGGCGAGAGCAACAAGTTGTGACTGATGCGGAATTACAGCGGAAAGCATGTTGCGTGCATTTATGACAAGGATTGATTTGTGGGCTGCATTGTTGGCTAGTCATATGAAAACTGTGATGCTGTCAACTTCATGGAACATTCTAAGACTGGACTTTACTCATGGCCTCCTTCTATCCATCAGAACACCTGTTGGGTTCCATTTCAGAACATATGAATTGTGTCTGCACCAGAGCTTCAGGGGATGAACGCAAGGTTTCATAATCATGCTGACTATAACACTGATTAATTCAGAAGAAGCTGCCTTCATTTGGGCTATTAATTCAATTTTACGTACATTTTTTGATGAACTGACTTACTTAATTGTGGATGCCATCGAATCTAGATGTGTACAGAGAACAAATACCTCACATTTTCTGCATTTCTGACAAAAAAGTAGCAAACACGCAAGCTGTCATGGGGATAAAAAACGCCTTCATTTCTTAAAATTCTTTTAACATGAAAGAGGTGAGAAAACAATCTGATTTTTTGACCAAGCGATAAGCATATGCGTACAATTATGTTGGGGAAAAAATGAATGTGCTGGGTAAATGACTACTCTATGATTTTGGCTGTTGAAAATTAGTCTAAAATTGCATGTTTTCAGTCTCAGCCATTTTTTGAAGCTCCCCTAGGTACTCTAAATTTATGATTTCAATATTGTCCAAAAACTTACTACAGATAGTCATGTGCCTAGGTAGAAGGGATGTGGCCCCAATAAACAGTTGCACTTTATTGTTTTCTGTTTCGCACGCAACAAAACCACCAATTTGAAGGCATATATCTCAAAAACTAGAAATCATAGATGCTTTCTAACGGCAAATTCTGAAAGCCTGGGTGCTAATTACATAGTATGCCAGTTTTTAAGCTCACAACTGTTCTTAAACATCTCAATTCACGAGGGTCAATAATGGGGTATACCAACCTGCTGTGAAGAGCCACAGCACAAAAACCCTTTGTAATTTTGACAAAATATTTTGCACATGTTCATCATATATGTTAAGGCACCAGTATAAATTTTTTTTTAGCTAAATCCCAGTCGGTCGCCATGGGACCTCTAGTGAGTTCATATGGAATGACCCTATCGTGTACAGCGGGCTTAGCTGAAAAATTTTACGCAATCAGCCGATGTTTGTAGTAGAGACTCGAATAATATCGTCTGTTTGACCACGATTTTTCTATCGAAGTCTAGTCACTTCTCTAATGCCTGTCTTCCATCCTGCTCGGTCCCTGCACTCGTTACATTCGCTGCCCAGTGTAGGTACTTGGAATTTCTTGAGACGTCTGCTTTATTTTTAGCTGTCTCCGGGCTCTGGAATGCTTGTTCCAGTGCACAGGGCTGCCACGCCTTCCGCTCGCCGCCCTAGCTTTATTTGCAGGCTACTTTTTTCTCGCTTGAAATTCCTGCGCCTGTTTCTGCAAGGTACGTGCGAGCCCTCAGGCTTTCCGTGAGAATTACCTACCGCTGATTTTTCTTATATTGCTGATGATGTGGTATTTAAATTTTACTACACACTTGCGTGAGTGAATACAGTTCAGATTTTGTGTCGTAGATATTACGTTTGAACTTAGGTAGCGGTTATTAAACACTACACTAAAACGAAACTAAAGCGGTGCTGTATTGACGACAGTGTGTTACCCTATTCTGTGTGTCCTCATTTTCTGTTCGTGGTACGGGACGCCGCAGGGCCTGGCTGACGGCTGTCACGTGAGATATTACTTTGCTTCGTTTTATACACGTTTTTTTGATGATTCTAGTGAAAATAAAAATAAACTTCCCCAAAGCTCCTACAGTTTTTTGTAAATTTTACATCGAAAGCAATGTGCGTATATGTAAGTAGATGTCCGTTTACCCTTCGCCTGAATCATCAATAATTTTGGGGGCAATGCAGCGAAAAGACTCCCTATTTAATTTACAAAATTGCCTTCATTGTGTTTGGAAAGAGTCTTGCATCAATGCCACGTTTTTCTCTTGCCATGCTGCACGTCTCTACTTTCTTTCTCGCGTTGGATAACAGGGTAGATACCTATTGTGTTAAGGAGTCCTAAACAAGATATGTAACAATAACGAAGAATGCCGTAATAGCTAAGCTTTTTTTTAAGCAAAGCATCGGTATTTTTAAGCAGATTCATAGCGGAAGCCTACGTCCCTCAGCATAGCACAATCTCTACGACACGAGTCTGAGAGGCGCTGATCCCCGCGGCTCGGACACTCGTTTATATTTCTACACTGTCGCCCATACAGCACCGCCTTCGCCTGACTATACAGCAGTCAGTTCCCGAAATCAATTTAGGAGCGCTATATGTCTGTCTCTTTGTCTGTCCGTCACGCGTTCATATGAATGGTGTGACTGCACCAACAGGACCACTCTAGAAATTCTTCATGGATGCACTTGCAACCAAAGCTCCAAATTCACGCAATCTTCCAATATTCATCGCTCGTAAGTCGTGAAATTTTTTAATAGCTCCGAATTCACGCGCTTTATTACGGTCACATGGTGCAAATTGGAAACTTGCACTCTATACAATACTCACGTATTGGGTCTGGACGCAAGTATTTGCTAAAACTTTCGTCATTACCGAATAAAAATTGATCGTTTTTTGACTAACATTTTTTTTTTAATTTCCACACGCACTTTACTCAAGGAAAAAAATAAGGAAATCGTTACCGTGAAATCGATTACACAGTTTTTAGTTTATTATCGCACCTTTAGTACTATTTGTGTAAAAAGTCACTAAGCGATCAGACATGTCATTTAGTGAAGAACACCAGCTTGGGACGCCACCAGCTGGAATGCCGCTCTCGCACGAGTTCTTTTCTTTAGGATGCAATTTTGTTTGCTATCTTTACTATGCAATGTAAGTAACAACAGGCTTCCTTTTCCATGCAATTAGGTTCAAAAACACCAGCAGCTTGGGAAAACACCAACAGGAATGCTACACTCGCACGAGTCCTTTACTAGATTTCTTTACAATGCGATGGAACACGTTTTCTCTAGCACGCAATTTAGTTCTAAAACACCAGCTTGGGAAAGCATGCACCAGCAGAGAGGCTGGTCTCGCATGAGTCCCTTTCTTTTTCTTTAGCTGCGGCTGACCGACCCTGACCTTTACTGCCTCTTGGTGGGTACGTACGTGCTGCCTCTTCTCTGGCATACCTTTCTCTGCCGTCCCATCCCCACGCGCGCACACTTCCGTACCTCTGCTTGAGTTCACTCACAGCATCTTTCCCATGGAGAATCCATATATTGCTCACAATCGAGTGGCAGGGTCCACAATGACAGGCCTACGCTTAGCGTAGAAGTTGACGTTCAGCGTTCACCGTGAAAATCGGTAGCGTGAACGACGTGCAGGCTGAACGTACGTTCGTAAGTTGAACGTACGAGTTCATAGTGTGGCGCCAACATGATGAAATTAAGACTTTCAGGGAATCCCTCTTCTGCTAACGTATACGAGGTTCTGGGGTTTATTAACTAGAATTTCGGGTACAAAGCTATCCATTATACTAAGCACTAGTGCCCCCACACTCTAGTTGCTGTTTACTTCTGGCCGCTGCATCGGTGCAAAGCTAAATTTAAAAAAAAAAAAAAAAAAAGAAACAGAGTCAAGGGCCGAAGAACGAAACTGATACATAATCAGCTGCGTAGTAGCATTGCCTCCAGGAGCAATGACTCATCTTGAGCAAATACGACTCAGGGACTTTCTATACTTTATAGTTACATTCAACTATCATGAATGACTTCAACGACGTTCCTACAACGGGCTCTGCGACAGAGACGTTGGTGATCGCTTCCGAAACAACGGATAAAAACTTAAACATGAGATCGAAGAACTACTCAAAATCAATAATATTTCCCGTACTTCACAGCGAAATTTGGTATCGTTAGACCATCTTCAGAAGTCGCCGGAACACTGACACTGAACACGTTCAAATATCGTCTGGACAATCACTAGGAGCAGCACCCTCCAAGGCTCATCAGCACGTTAATCCTAACTTTTTTAGATGCTTCTTTGTTCCTTTATCTTCCATATTCTAACTCATTTAGCGTCTCAGAACTCCCACAAATATCTGCTGCAACTATTCATACTTGAACAGTCACCCCTCGACTGCCGTTTTCTCTGACGCACATTTTTTTAAGCATGACATAACTGCACTAGCTCTTAGAGGGCCGAAGCCTGGGTCTTGGCTCCTCTTTAGGAATGCGCCGGTTTGTCCGTTCATTGCCAGCTGTGTAATATAATTTAGCGTATCTTTAACACAAGTGCTTTGTGACGCACATATTGGGTCACATCTAATGCTAAGCCTGCGGTAACAAGAAGACAACCGTAACAAATGTGTTGGGATAATGCTGTGTTTACGATATTCTTGCGCCTGGAAGTTCAGTTCCGCTGCAAGCGCTATTGAATGAAATATCACCTAGATGAATGTGCAGGAAAAATGTAGGAAAAAAAGCTGAAGAAATTTGGCAGTACAGCCTTTTGCATTTTGTCAATGAAGGTCCATGAATGATATGACAGAAATTCATTTTTGGTCACTATTTTTGGAAGTACGGGAAGGAAGATGATAATGTTTTACCAAAAATTGATCCGGTTACGCTACCATCTTTTTTCATTAATCAAATGCATCCGTAGCGCTAACAACAAACGTTTATCATTTGAAAATTCTTTTGTCGCAATTTTTTACTTTCGAGTGTGCTAATGTTAACCCTGTACCTATCCGCCAGTGCCCATAAACAAATTCAAACAATGCAATTCCCATGAGCTCGGGTGTTCGATTCGCCGGTGATTTCTTGCGATACTCGGAGAGCCAAGTCAGCGTTTCTGACATTCACAGTCGAAGCAACCTAACCAAACTTGTGTATTTTGGAGGTCACAGTTACTGCGTGAACCTTCCGTCTTTGACGTCATAGCTCGGACCGTCTGTGATTGACAGCAGTTTGGCATTATTTACTCTGGGGCCTAAGGCCATTTATCTGCATGAGCAGCCACGGCGTGTGGATATAGGCAGCAGTTGCGATGATCAGGTAAGCTACGTTTACCATTACACCAACCTTACTTGTGGCTGCGCCAGTATACTTTAGCTACCTTCAATTTGAACCTGAGGAAATACTTTTGCTTCTCAATTAAAGAAGGGTTGGTTACTTACCTCCGCCAAAAAAGTAATTTTTTTGTGGGAGCTCGTCTGTTTGTCCGTGTTTCAGTTTGTCCGTGTCGGGCGGACTCTGTTGTCTCGAGTCAATAAGATAGCTGAAGAACTTGCGGACGGATCTTCAAGAAATTTACAGGAGCTGCTAGGAATGTTACGTGGAACAATTAATCACATTTTGGTTATCGGGAAGAAATGTTGGATTCAGATCTCTTTTTTTTTTCCACTGCGTTGTTTGACTGAGATATGAGCTCTTAGCGTTTTTTTTTTTTCACGAATGAAATTTTCTTTGGTTTAGCACTGTCAATAAGTTAAAGAAGTTCAGTTTTTTTTATTAATAACTATGTGCTGGTGCTGACTTGTTAGCGATGAACCGAGTGCCCTATTGAAGTTCTTGACTGCTCTGCAGCTAAAGCCGCAAATCGGCGGCTGGGGCGGCCACAGTTCTGTTAGGAGGAGAGCGTTAGGTAATTAAACTACTGACGTTTGGCATATTTGACTAGTGATGTCATCCTGACCAGACGGAGTTGATTTCGCCCACTGCCTCCGTGGGAGTGTTTCTTGGCAGTGAACTGTGGTGTGATGAGGGCTGGTGTGTGGTGAGGGACGGTGGTTGCGGTGTGATGAGAGCTGGTGTGTTGTGAGGGACGGTGTGTGCGGTGTGATGAGGGTCGGTGTGTGTGGTATAACGAGAGACGATGTGTGTTGTGATGAGGGACGGTGTGTGTTGTGATGAGGGACGGTGTGTGTTGTGATGAGGGACGGTGTGTGTTGTGATGAGGGACGGTGTGTGTTGTGATGAGAGACGGTGTGTGTTGTGATGAGGGACGGTGTGTGTTGTGATGAGGGACGGTGTGTGTTGTGATGAGGGACGGTGTGTGTTGTGATGAGGGACGGTGTGTATTGTGATGAGGGACGGTGTGTGTTGTGATGAGGGACGGTGTGTGTTGTGATGAGGGACGGTGTGTGTTGTGATGAGGGACGGTGTGTGTGGTATGACGAGAGACGGTGTGTGTTGTGATGAGGGACGGTGTGTGTTGTGATGAGGGACGGTGTGTGTTGTGATGAGGGACGGTGTGTGTTGTGATGAGGGACGGTGTGTGTTGTGATGAGGGTCGGTGTGTGTGGTATGACGATCGAGAGACGGTGTGTGTTGTGATGAGGGACGGTGTGTGTTGTGATGAGGGACGGTGTGTGTTGTGATGAGGGACGGTGTGTATTGTGATGAGGGACGGTGTGTGTGATGATGGCTGATGTGTGTGGTGTGATGAGAAACGGTGCGTCTGATGTGATGAGGTACGGTGTGTGTGATGTGATGAGGTACGGTGCGTGTGTGGTATGATAAGCACTGGTGCGTGTGGTGTGATGAGGACTGGTGTCTGTGGTGTAATGAGGGATGGTGTGATGAAGACCAGTGTAGTGAATGACAGTGTGTGCGCCAGCGTAGTGAGTTGCTGTCTTTAAGACCAGGCAGCCAATTGAACTTTGAAAGAAAAGTTACGGCGGCTGCGAAGGAAGGTCAGTTCGTGACAGTGTTCTTGCTGAGCATCCTCGCGGACACCCACGTCCTACAGCATTGCACGAAGTTAAAGAAGAACGCTTTCACATGCACTAAGACCTCGGCTCCAACCACACATAACCTCCTCTCTCCCCGGACCGTCATGTGCGGTCACGCACCACACTGTCACCGAGACAGCACCGCCTGTTCTTCGCTACTCAGGCGCGTAATTAAGTGGAGTAGCGCCTTTTTTGCCCGGTGTCTCTTTTTACCTCATCCTGTCTAGCACCGAATAACCGTGCAGATCATATTCGAGCTTGAGATGGTGGAGATGCACCAGATGCACCACCAGACACCGTCGCTGCACCACCAAATGCACCAACGCACCTGCTACCACAGTCAGGTGCCACCTCAGTGCCAAAATTCTAGACTGGCACGAGCGGGGCTGCCCTCGCTGCTACCCTCGTCAGTTGCCGCCGAGCTGTTGTGGTGTGCGGTGCGGCATGTGTCGGCGCTGTCGCTCCTGCTCTCTACCCTCGTGAAACTGAGATTGTTATCATATACTGGACCGCCTCAGAATGATTTTTGAACGCTGTTATTGTTTAATGTTGCGGCGAAAGTGGACCATTTGTTGTTAAAGTAAACTATTTGGCTTTGAAAACGTATTAAAAGGTTTATTTGTATAGTTATTACGAGCATTACGCGTTTTGTCCAAAAAGAATTCTCCTGTTATCGCAACACGATCTTTCTTAGATTTTGGTGTCCCACTTCCTTGCTGTGATGACTGTCTAGTGCTTCTAACTGTGCAGTACATTATAAAGGCTTTTCCAATTTAATCGAGCTAACTTGCTACACCTTCTAGTTAAATGCAGCCATGACTTCCGCTATTCATTATTGTATCAATCTTTCAATGCCATTGGACTTCTCTGCAGAATATGATTAGCCCATTTAGTTGACATATTCTCGTCTTCCAACGAAATTTTCACTGTACAACAAGATACATTTCACCTGACCTGTTCTTTGATAACCTCTGGGTACCTACTATATAAACTACACATTGTGATATCTTTTTTTGATGTATGTCGTTAAGAGTGAATGAAATACACTGTCGAATCGCTATGCAGCGGCTTCTTTGGGAAGCAAATAATATATAGTTATACGGTTTGTAAGATTATTCTAATGAAAGTTGCCGTTTCTTTAAATGCGGATTTCTTGTTGTTTTACTCGCTTTGTTCGTTCTATTATTGAGAGAGAAGAAAAATTTGAGTTAATTGGATTTCCTGTACACGTGACAGATATATAGATTGGCATATCTCCAACCATTGTTATTTTGGTCATTGGTGCTCATTTCTTTTTCCTATGCTACTAAATGCCCAGCTGTCGAAAAAGATTGCAACTTGTTTGTACTTGCACATTTGCATGATTCTTGCTTGGTACTGTTACGAAGATGTGAAGAATACTCTGCACCTGCCTGCTTAATCTTAAAATTACAAAAAAGCTGATGACGAGACCTTGGCGAATTTCCTATCATCAAAGCATTACCATTCTTCTTCGCTTGCTGCCAAAATATCTCACAAAAACACCCATGGCAGTCGTTTGAATTGGCCTGTGACGCAAGGTCCATGTCGCATACGATTTATCCTCATGCTTGTCAGAAACTGGACAGATGAGTACAGATGTCTAGCCGCTAACAAATATACAATCATCTTTAGTATTAGTCTTTCTTCTTTTCTTTGTGTCGTAGGTTTTCTTGACCTTGCTGCTTGTTTTCAATTTTCTCCTCCTTTGTTTTTTTCAGATCCTCATACTGCCTTACGTTCACGACTGACTTAAACTCAAACTGTCATTTTGATTTGATCTTCCAGTTCCATCTTTGTCCATAATGATCGTCAGCATCTGTAAAGCGCTTGTTGCCTTTGTGTGTCTCGTGTTCTGGAATTCATTCACTCGACATGTTTTGAACGTGTTGACCAATATTCTCTATAAAGCTGTGCTGAAATGAGTCTACGTATCATTTTTTTATTCCTGCTTCGTTTGACTTGCTTTTCCTTGTAGCTACATGTACTTTCGTGCCCCATTATCATTCTCGAACGGTTGCTGGTATATACTTCTTTTCATATCATCCAGTAACGAAGGTTATTCACGTTGTCGATATAATTATATGTTTCACATCTCCACGGTGACGCGTCTACACCTTCCGGCTCCATTTCATTTAAATCACCATTTGTCATCCATAGCTGGTCATCCATAACTGGTCATCCATAACTGGTCAGTATTACCACAACTACAATTACAACGCTGCTTTGTGAGTTAGTTGACTTGCACTACCAGTTATTTAAGCTGAGAACATCTTTCTGTTTCCATCAGGTGTCGTCTGATGGACTTCGCCTTTCTATTTTCGTATGCTCTCTACGCCTTTTGGGCATGCATCCTACTTCTGCTCTGTGTTATGGTTATTGCCATGTTTATGGACGCCTTTCAGGACTTTTGAATCTCCCTGGTAGATGCTAAATGTTAAAATTGCGCCTTGTTAGTTATTTATCAGAGTGCCACTCTCCTTGCGAGCAAGGTGTGCATTTGACGACGTACACTGGCTATTTGCATGTTTAACATTACTCTCTGTTACTTATCTCTATTGCTCTGCGATATGAATTCTAACGCAGATTAATACACTAGACTAGCTTTTCAACACTGCGCATGCCTCATTTAAACTATTCAAATTCCACTTTCTGAGTTTTTCAATATAGGAGTGCGGTCCTCTTTTCACGAACGACTTGAACACTAATAACATCGTACCCTGGACTTGTCCAGTTTTCATATCTTAAATTGCACTCTCATATATCTAAGTGCGGCGGTACTAGTGACTAGGTACGCATCTGTTTGGCTGACAGCTAGTTCACTGTCCATCGTTATAGTGACCTAATTCGACAAGGATTTATTTTTTATCTGAGGTTCTTGTACAGTTGTAGTAAAAGTTTCCCGTGGCTCCGGATACTATTTTGTTTCCAAAACAACTGTTGCCGAACTCACACCAGCTGATCACCTGACAATATCATTTAAAACTGTAGTATACTTGAAACCGTACTATTAAATAGAGTATTTCTTTGGAACTTTTACGAAATAATGATGAGACGTCGAAATAGTTGAAGAATAATCGATAAACAACGACTCTGTTATTATAAGGTAAGTTAAAAATATGAAATTTGCTTTTTTTATTCATGCATTCTCATCATGGTAAACTAGGCAATTTTTCTGTAAATAAGTGATTCTGTGGTGAAACTCGAGGAACTTCGACAAGAAGTTCTGCAAAAAATATTGACATCACAGATGTCACCAAAAACTTAATTCCAACAGAGCTGATACATATTTGTTATTAATTGTAAACCTAAGCTAGGTAGTACGTTTAGATTTTTTTGTTGTCCATGAGCTTCACTTATATTTTCTGACAAAGGCAACATCCTCTGCTCGATTCTGCCATGGAACGTTTGAAATCTTACATGTCTGTTTTTTTATGAAAATCAAAATCAGGCCGATAATGAATTTAATCTAAAATCTTTATCAGTTGATTAATTTAATTTTGAATGAAATCGAAACTTCCAAATTTAACTTATGTTAATTATCTATACACACTCGTTTTAATGTTCATCATTAAAATCTGCTTAGCAAAATGAAAATCCATTTCCTAGGTTTAGTATAGTGGACCCTGCCCAGGTGCCGAACCCGATCTGACTTTCATTATTGCAGCTTGCTTTCCAGCGGGAAAATCCATTACTTCTGCTTAGCACTGGACCCTGTTCCATGTGCTGGATCTAGTTAATCAAATCGTGAAAGGGTTTAACTCTTTCACCCTTTTCACCGCAAACAGTATCTACAGCCGCCAATATCAGTTTTATTTACCGAAATCATTCCACTTTTCTTTCTTTTTGGTGACGGCTTCTTCAGAAGTCAGTCTATTTTTGTCGTTAAATTACCGCCTGCAAGGAGGTTATGTCTTTGTTGGGTTTGTGTGTCTGTCTGTTATGCTGTTTGTCTTTCACGAAGATACTGAAAAACTATGAAAGGATTTTGACGAAACTTACATGGATTGTTAGGCATGCTAGGAGGAACAAATGATTAACTTTTGGTGAGGATCTGTCATCCGTTTGTTTGTCTGCCTATTTTTTATTAGTACCATTACTTAAAAAGTAATTGACGGATCTTCATGAAACTTACACGAGTTATTGGGTATATCACATAGAGTAAATGATCAAATTTTTTGTGATGATCTGTTTGTTCGTTCGTTTGTTATTCGCTGTGTTTAATTTTATGTTCGTTTGCGCAATAACTCAGAAAGTTATGGATGGATCTGTATGAAATTTATAGGAATTTTTAGTTATACTAAAAGACATAATTGAAAAAAATTTGGGGATGAGATCTGTTTTTCCGCTTGTGTGTTTGACTTATGTTTGTTAGAATGCTTGTTAGCTCATTATTCCAAAAGTTATGAACATATTTTCAAGAAAATTACAGAAGTTGTTAGTACTGTTGAAAGGCATAGATGATTAGATTTTGGTGTTAATACAAACAAAATAATGGTTTCAAAACAAATTTGAACTTTTCATTACTGCTACACTGCTTGGCGGAGGCATGCGCTCTCAGAGTGCTCTAGTTTTACTAGATATTTTTTTCAGGCTTTATGTAGCGAAGAGAAAGCGATGCTGTAGAGGCGACAGTGTGGGACTCGACTTGTGTGTGCGTGCTGCACGAGCAATGTCTGTACGGGGTGCAGTACCTATCAGACTATTTCCGTAAAGATTGCAATGTTGCGGGCTGTGGTTTTCCGCGATGGAATTTGAGTTAGTCTTCAGACCCGTCATTGTGGCCTGTCAGTTCATTTCCCCACCTCTGCTGACGGTTTTCGTTTTGTTTTTCTCCTTCTGTCTCCATTACAGTTCCCATACGCAGTGGTCTGAGGTACATAGGGTCCTCGTTTTGCTTGACATACTACATGTCCCTTGTTTTTCTTCGCTTTTTGGATCGCCACAGCTGTTAATATACGAATTTTTTAAATTTTGACTGCATCGCGCTCATACTGTCTCTATTTAGAATTAGGGCCTATGTTCTGCAAACGTGTGCTGGGCTTCGCAAGCGTCCTTTTACACATCACTTGAAATGTTTGGGATCAGCTTTCTGTCGTAAATGTTATTCTCCGTGACAGAAACCCAAAATTTATCATTCTTAGGCAATTATCACTAGCGCTACATAGTGGTAAGGTGCATCTGTGCCCCAATGGAAGCCAATAGAACTGTGACTCCTGCTCTCTTCCACGCGGGTCCACTACAAGCCCAACATCACCATGCGGCTAAAAGTCAGACGGATGACCGTCCACAATGTCATAGATAGGTAGAGGAAGACGACGACCTCAAGGATCGACCTCGTTTAGATTCACTACTTGTCGACAGTCGAGCAACCCACCTCCGTAATGCTTGGCCTCAACGATGGAGAGCAAATATTTCATAGCGTCTTGCTTCTATTGTGGCAAACATGGACCTTATCATTATTTCTTTTGCGAATAACAGTTTCCTGAAAAGAATACACTTTCAATTAGCATCTCAGAGCACAAGCTATACTTTTTAAAGTTGATTACACTCTTGTGAAATGCAGGTTTCACGTGTCTATCGACATACAGTACTATACGTCCCTTCCTTTTCCTCTCTTAGAAAAAACTTGGTACTTATTAAGTGAGGCTTGAACTATCTTATAGCTACTACAGTGTACTGCTACTGTAAAATGCAGTGTGACAGGACTTTTTTGCAAATTTCTGCATATGTTACATTATTGTTAAATTAATACTCCACTGCCAAATAATGATTAAAAAAAATCTACGAGGAACACGATACGTAAAAAATACTGAAAAGTTTCTGTAAAACTTACTGTTCCGTATTTTTACGGAACTTTTCTGTCATCGTGCGGTGGATCCGTAAATGTCTGAAGGATGGCTATCAATTGTTCGGATTCACTGTAATGATAAAAACCCCGCAATTGTGTGGGGCAAATGAGAGAAGTTAAGTGCCAGAAGAGTCCCTAGAAGTTTATGATTTTTTTTTCTGATAATGTGCATTGAAAGAAATAGTGAAAGTTGAAGTGCAGCCACCCCTCCCCTCTCCACCCACACACATCCACACGCACCCTCATCCTCGCAAGGCCACATGCCATCTGTCTACCCCCTTGTGAGATCGGGCAGCTGGCTTCGCTCTTCCGCTTTCCCGCCCCATAAAATGTTCTGTTTGTGTACTTTGTATAAAATGTTCGAACTGTTTAGGTACTGTTTGTAAAATGTTCGAACTGTTTGTGTACGGTAGGTAAAGTGGGAGAAAATTTGTGTAGTAATGTACTGTGGCTGAACATCAGTTGATAATGTGTTGTTACGGGGTATGGGAATGGGAGGTATTGAATAAAGGGATATTGATATAATAAAAGGATAAATCCATGAAGATTGTATGAAATAAAGTTCCTACTATAAATGATAATATTAATTGCGATTGATCCAGTTGATCATTCACG
>LQNS02276883.1:15503130-15530929 GCA_001587735.2 Parhyale hawaiensis | reverse complement strand
TTTTTTTTTGTGAATCTATGTTTTCATAACAGTGTGTGTTGATGTCGGTGTTGAGTATAGTGATGATAATGAATGCAATGGCTGTAATAATCCCAATCTTGATGACTGTAATTACTGTTATGAGAGTTTTCGTCGGATTTGTCTCTTTGTCTGTCGGTCACCAAAGTAACTAAAAAAGTTATGGACAGATTTTGACGAAATTTACAGAGATTATTAGGTATGTTAGGAGAAACAGGTGGTTAACTTTTGGTGGAGATCCGTCCATCGGTTTGTTTGCCTGCCTCATTTTTCTAAATGCCATAACTCAAAAAGTAAGGGACGGATTTTGATGAAATTTACATGAGTTGCTAGGTATATTACGAAGAGTAAATGACCAAATTATTTTAGTGATCGGTGAGTTCGTTCGTTAGTCACTGTTTCTAGTTTTATGCTTGTTAGCACAATAACTAAAAAAAATGTGTATAGATTTTTATGAAATTTTTAGGAGTTGTTGGTAATGTTAAAAGACGTAAATGATTAAATTTTGGTGCAGATTGGTTTGTTCGTTTGTATGTTTAACTCATGTTTGTCATAATGTTGTGAGTAGCATAACTTAAAAAGTTATAAGCGGATCTTCACGAAAATTGCATAAGCTGTTAATCTCATCAAAGGGCGCAAAGGATTAGAGTTTGGAGTTGATACAAAGAAAATTTTGGTTTTAAAGCCAAACTGAATTTTTCGTTACAGTTGCCTCACTTGGCGGAGGTATGCGCTCTCAGAGTGCTCTAGTTTATTGTTTGATGATTTCAGTTTCTACAGTGGTGTTAACGATTTTTGTTGTCACAGCAATGTTTAAAATTACTGCAGTAATTACAGGGGGGACTATAGGGTGACTTAGACGGACTTTATACGTCGTCCCTGTAGTTTCTAAAAAGGTATTAGTTACGAAAATACACCTTTTTTTCTAAACAGCTCGTGAATTTCAGTAATGTTTAAGAGTATAGCAGCCGATGTACAAAGAAGATGGCAGCAGATACCATTGGCTGTTGGTCCAAAAAACCCCTGCCTGGGACGATTTGTTGCAATTGTTAAGGACCTTGAAGAGTACGATATTCCAAAACAGCACCTGATCTAAAGCTTGATTTAACGAATGTTCAATAAATTCGGGACCACGATATGTCAAATGACACGTGATCTTCACGATTAAAATTTGCGAACTGCACCTTGACTTTCATAGGTGCGATTTGACAAATGCTGCGTAATTTCAGGGATTCGATTTACCGAGTGGCGCGCACACTTCAGTCTTACGTTTTACCCAAAAGTGACACGTGAATATCAGATCTGCGATTTTTCAATGCGGCTCATGGCTTCCAGGAAAATGATTCATCTCAACTACGCCTCGATATCGAGAGGCGATGTGTCGAAAGCGCTCCAAAATTGAAAAAGAGAAACTTCAACAGCACCCAGCTTTAAGTTACCAGATGGTTTAATATAATCCCACTTCCAGTGCTGCCCGATTCAGCTGTTTCAAAAGAACAGGAAGTGCAGGCAACAAGGAGGAATAATTTGCAAGATGCACTTCACTGCTCACAGGCACTTCCGTGTGCGACCTTGACGTTGTTACCAACAGCTGTGCGTCATCTGAGGCGTGCGTCTTGCGTCATACCTATCGTTGTGATGCGTCTTGCGTAATTTGTTTATATACTTCCTGAACTTCCTCCTATAGATTGAGAATTAAGGAATCGTTGGTATAGTTTCTGCCCCAACTGAGAACCAAAAAATTTTATCCATGATATAACCTTCTGGTGGTTGAAACTGAGAGTCGAAGAATCAGTATTTTGTCCCAACTAAGAAACGAAGAATTTATAATATTTTTGTCTCTGCAACGTCAATGAACTCGAGGCTCTTGTGTGCTCCAGTCGGGCTTATGGAATTAACCTCTCCTGCCTAGTGTTCTCGTTTCGTTTTTTTATTGCTGCCGCAAATCACTTAATGCTGCAAATCGTATTTGCTTTGTTTCTGATGCCATTCATAAGTTCCTTGATGGGTTAAAGCAGTTCATTGTGAACGCGATGGATATGGTGGTTTTAAGTCTAGGAGTATAGTTGTAGCCGGATGATGGTGCATGTGCTATATATGGTGGGCTTAGCGTGTGTTGGATTTTTTTTTTTTTTTGGGGGGGAGGGGGGTCGCAGCCATAGGACTACTCAGGCGGTAAATTTGGAAACTATCGGTATTTTAATAACAATAGCTCGTAATAATAATAATAACTGTAATTTTCGCAATCATAGTAACACGAGAGGATAATAAGCGACTACAACACTGCAATAGGTAGAAGCATTCATTGCGTATCCTTCCTCTCCGCATCGGTCCTGGAAGCGGCGTAAGGAATGCAAAATATTCATAACTCTCTGCCGTTTGGATCCAAGTCTGTTTTCTGAATGGATGACGGATCATTGACCTATTATGCATTATAAAACTATCATCGTTATTGCTAAAACTGTTATTAATGTTACAATTATTTTTTATTATTACTGAAGAATGGATGACGGATCATTGACCTATTATGCATTATAAAACTATCATCGTTATTGCTAAAACTGTTATTAATGTTACAATTATTTTTTATTATTACTGAAAAAACTATTATTAAATTGATAAAACTACACGTCTAAGCGTAAAAGGAAGGATAAACTCAGCTTGAACATTAAGCAATCGCAAGAAACCCGAAACTTTGAAGAAAAATCGCAAAAATCATCGCTGACTTGAACGCTTGCAGATCCATATGGATCCCGTGCTGCGCCCCTGCTCCTTTTTATTTGCTCTTTTAATTTTCAAAGCCAAAGTTGCATCGATTGACGTGAAAGGAATTATTGGCCACTAAACTTGAGGACTGATATCGTAGTTGCAGGGAGGTACTATTGGTGATACGAAATATATTAAGCAATAGTTATTATAATTGCTGTGTAAAAACTAGTTAGTTTTTCTTTCAATTTGTTTATTGTGTTTAGATTTTTAACTGCAAACATATCCAGGACGGACGCTTTTTAATGTTGACTGCCTGTCTATTGCATGTGTTTAGCAATTACTTGCACTTAAATTGAACCACGGTCTCTTGTTCTTTTCAGGAAACAGCAGGAAGAATTAAAGTCCGGCAAACCTCCAGCCATGAACGGTCCAGGTGAGTACAGTTTCCAATCGCTTACGCTTGGGTTAATTTGGCGGACGTTAACTAAGTTAATTAAGGGAACCCTTAATTGAGCACTGAAAATAAGCCTTCGAGCCACGTCTGGCCCCAGAGTTAAAAACGAAGTTGTAGCTTTGCCGCTGTGAATCGTGTTTCAGGTGTTAGGTTAGGTTCGCCCATCTTATGGGAGTAGCGCCCCCAGGGGGTTTGTGTAGGTTACCTTAGCCATTAGCTAGGCCTTCTGGACGGCTGTCTTTCGTGCCCACTTTGCTTCCTTCCCATCTTTTCCTCCTACTGCTCTTTCTTCAATCTGTTCTTACTCTTCTTTCCCGACTTGCTGTTCCCATGCGCGTTGATCCTGTGTGGGAACACCCTCGTGCATGGGTTCCCCGTATCTATCGTCACACTATGTGTCCCTTGCTTTTTCCTTTGTTAGATCGCCGTTGCTGTGGAGACGGAGACTTAAACTACTCAATATGATAATAATAATTCAGGTGTTAGAAGTAACGCGATTAAGTTGACCTGGCTGAAAATACCATTTTACAGAGCAAAATTGCGTTCCAAAAGTGTCGAGGGGTAACCGATTGAGGATCAATGCCTCAAACTCAATTCAGCGATCAAAGCCAGCGCACATATCTGATGTTTCGAACTAGTCAAGCCTCGCAGGCTTAATTTCAGCTCCCAATCGAACGCGCCTTGTGGACTGCCTTGAGTTTGGCAGTCCTCGTTAAGGCGGGTTCCCACGACCGTCATATGAACGTTTTCTCAAAGGCCAGCATCCGTATACGTTGCCGTGTCCATTTAAGCAGCAAAGAAGCGCGCAGTTTTTTTTTAATCCAATTTACTACATATTTTGAGAGATACCAGAACATTTACCGGTAACAGTTGCTAAGCTAGCTAACTAGAGGGCTAACAGTTTTCTTTTTTTGTGGGTACACGCTGTGTGTTAACAATCATAGTAATAAAAAAAAACTAAAACGCCTCGTGGCGTAAGATCACTCGCAGTGGGAAGAGGGGTGGGGGAGAGGAGAGGCTGACAATGTTGAACCAGCAATTTTGGCATTTTTCAGCTGTTCACATCTACATTAGGTCAATCCATATGGCTAACTATTGAGTCACGCTGCATATTCCAAACGATGCGTCGCATACCTTGTGGTAAGGAGGGGCGCGGGCCGTTCAATCTTCCACCATTGCGCCATAGTTCTTAATGACCCATGGTCGGCTGCAACTGCACTACGGTACTCCTCCGGGGCCAGCTCGCCTATATCTGCAGCATGAACCAGTGTTTGTGGGTTTCCCAGTGCAGGGTGCAGTCAAAGTTGACTCCACCGTTACCTTTGCCATTACAGAAACCTAACATAAATGAAAAATGCTGTTTCATGACAACATTCTAAAATTTCATGCGTCTATGGTGATATTTGTGCTTTGAATTGTAAAGTTCAATTCTGTAGGAGGTGCGCTGAAAAATTTTACTTGCTTCAAAGGTGCGCCACGAGCATGGCAATCTCTGAACTGCAGGACTTCTGCCTCTCTTAATAACGAGTTGTGAAACAACACGACCGTGGCTACATTAGTTATTTTCTTTCTATCCCTCGTGACGCATTTAATTGTATTTTACCTCGTTGACCATTGATTGATCAAGCGCCCCATTCCCTAGGAGGAGTAAAAGTTTAGTTCATTCTCAGCTGCAGTCCTGTAGTCGTCGAAAATTCTAACGTAAAATAATCTCCTTGACTTTCTTTCCCTTCTTTGCCGCGGATGCATCACTGAAATACCCCGCCGTCGCATCACGCACAGGCGTTGCCAGCTCAGCTCGACGCTCCCACGCGCTGCGCTTAATTCTTCGGTATATTTAACCTGCCACCGGAGTTATATTTGCCCTTCACTCTCACTAGCTGCATCCTTCGCCTTGATGCAAGTGTCGGAATATGGGACTAGAGTTGTAGCTCTAGAAACTGAAAAGAAAATTCCCCAATAAAATTTGGTGGCCGCGGCGCCTCCTAGCTGCTAAATTCCAGCTTTAGTTTCTGCGGTGACCCTGAGTTTTGATTGGGTATTAAAGTACTCTCCCTATTTAATTCGGCTAGATGCAAGTGTAGAAAAATAAGACTGGAGTTGTCAAGAAATCGGAAATATAATTTTAACTTAATCTCCCTAGATAAACCGCCCTGATGCAAGTAACGGAATATGGAGACAACTTGTAGCTCTAGAAATTGAAAATATAGTTTGGTCTTTCTCTCTCTCAGCATATTTCGCGTTGATGCAAGTGTCGAAAAAATGGAGAGTACGCTTGTAGCTCTAGAAATTGAAAAGCTAGTTATGACTTACTCTCTCTCTCTCTCTCTCTCTCTCTCTCTCTCTCTAGATATATAATTCACCTTCATGCCGATGTCGGAATAATGGAGATTTTATAGTCGTAGCTTTGACCTTTGTCGCTAATATGTAGTACTCCCTGTATTTATTTCTATCCTTCACTGTCGGAGTATGGTATCATACGCCTTGAAGCAAGTCTGGGAAACCGTAGACTGAAAAAAGCGTAGCTATTCACTTCAATTCCATGCCGTGCAGTCTTTGTCTTGATAGAAGTTCCGGAAATTGGAGATTAGACTATCAACTCTAGAAGTTGAAAATGTAATCATAGCCTTCTCTGGAAACAACATCCATTGTTTTGATGTCACCAGTCTCGGTGCATGGAGATTCCCATTGTAGCTGCACGCTACAGCGTTGTGTCCGATGTTGATCAAGGATGCCAGAGGGAAGTAAAAAATTACACTAGTAAAGGTGGCTTAACCCTATGTCTTTTCAAGGTGTTCGTTCGTTCATCCATTCGTCTGAATATAAAGTAGCGTCATTGTTACAACTGTGTGTGTGTGCCCCAAAATGCCAGTAAAATATTAGCCGTTAAATCAAGTGTCAAGTGTCACTTTAAATGTTGAGTGAAATAATACTTAAGAAAACAGTGTACTGGTTTTTCATAATGCGGTTTTCATGATTGCGGTTTTCATGACATTTTCATCAATACGATTATCATAATTACGGTTTTCATTATTAAGATTACATAATCAAGGTTTCATAAGTAGGGTTTCATAATAAGGGTTTCATAATAAGGGTTTCATAATTAAGGTTTCGTAATTAAGGTTTCGTAATTAAGGTTTCGCAATTAAGGTTTCGTAATTAAGGTTTCGTAATTAAGGTTTCGCAATTAAGGTTTCGCAATTAATGTTTCGCAATTAATGTTTCGCAATTAAGGTTTCGCAATTAAGGTTTCGCAATTAAGGTTTCGCAATTAAGGTTTCGCAATTAAGGTTTCGCAATTAAGGTTTCGTAATTAAGGTTTCGTAATTAAGGTTTCGCAATTAAGGTTTCGCAATTAATGTTTCGCAATTAAGGTTTCGCAATTAAGGTTTCGTAATTAAGGTTTCGCAATTAAGGTTTCGTAATTAAGGTTTCGTAATTAAGGTTTCGCAATTAAGGTTTCGCAATTAAGGTTTCGCAATTAAGGTTTCGCAATTAAGGTTTCGCAATTAAGGTTTCGCAATTAAGGTTTCGCAATTAAGGTTTCGCAATTAAGGTATCCATTATGTCCTTTTATCACCTGCGAACAAACTGAGAGAGGTGATAATGTTTTCGTTGAAGATTTAAGTATACATATTTGTCTGTCCACCCAGTAAGTGGTCGAAGTAGTTGAGCAATCTTCATAATTTTTTGTAGGGAATTTGGTGGGTTGACCAAGATGTGACCCATGCCAAAAAACTAGACCTAGCTAGCCATAAACAAATGACGGCGTTGAATTTTCTTCACCGCGGCGAATTTGTCTACAACGCGGCAGATCGTCTGGAGAATCTGGCGTTCTACTTTTTCCTATGTTATTATTGAAGAGCTAATCCATGAAAAGAATGCGGCTGTGCCCTAGCCTCATTCATCGAAAATGACTTCGTAGAATTTGCCTCTACCGCGGGTGATGGTCTTACGCCACCGAAGCGTTCTAGTTCTTCATTATGGCGCTTTAGGTTTGTTCATAGCGTCAGTGAGAAATGAGAACTCGATGTTTTGATACCATTGTTGTAGGGTTAGTGCAGATGTCGGATCCACATACAGTTTATATCAGCTGCGGCCACTGTTTAGTATAAGAGCCGTTTAGTTGACTCCATGCATGCGCGCGCTGCTTGCTCTTCTTGGCATACTACATATCTCTTCTCTTTCTCTTTAGATCTACGCAAACTATCCCCGGTTACCTTAATTTCTTTCATTTCCCTTAACTGTCGGTTACCTTTCTTTTCGTTAACTTGATTTCGTTCGTTTGTGCCATTTTGCTTTGCAATTTTCCCCCTTTCAATCTGCTACAAATAATACTTTTGTACTACTATTCCTCCCCTTGTTCTGCACACTATACCCCTCCTGCACTTCGACCTTGTTTAGAAGCACTCAACGGCACAGGTTCTACCTACTTGGCTTCGTCTCTTCCGACGTTCTAAGTGTAGCGCATAAAACAACGCGCTGTGTCGAGGAATGCTCACACTAACGTATTTTCTGTACTCTAATCTGTCGTAGCAAACCGTCTGGCGAGGAAATTTGCGCTGGGAGCATAATAAAGGAATCAATGAGGAAAATAATATTGGAATCTTTTACGACAGCTTTTACAGCTTCCGCTTTTTGCAAGCGGATTTTGAACTCATCCAAGAGCTGTGCTTTCGTTGTGTGGAATTTCTCCAGGTTCCAGCTAGCGTTTAACTATTTGCTAGCCGAGGCCAGTGGAAATTCCACAGAACAAAAGTATCATTCCAGCGCAGTTTCTTGCGTACGAAGTGTGAAAATATATACCTAGTCTGAGCAAATGTATGACCTGTGAAGAGCAGCGGCTTTGAAGACTCATGTTGTTCCCGAAACCGTATGAGAGATACCATATCTGCATGAAGCCAATTAATCCGGATATGTGTGCGTGACTACATTTTGTTAAAAATCGTAAACATACAGGGTGTCTTGGAATTCTATGGCTCCTTACGATGAAATAAGCATAGGCCTATTTCACTGTGTAGAGGCCAATCCGAATGTTTTCCATTTAAAAGTCACCAAGAGTTAAAATTTGAGGAGTGCGATTTACTGTACTGGCGAGTTACTGAAAGTTCAAAATCAGCATATGTTCATAAATACAGATATTAAATTAGGTCAGAGTTTCTTCCGGAGTCATTTGTTCGGGTGAGGTATACTCGGCGTACTGGTGCTCTTCATGAGTTTGCCTTGGAACAGTTACGATGCCGTACGGGCCAGTATTCTCGTTCGTTTTTTACATCGTGTGTGGATGTTTGGAATGGTCTTGATGGCTCTGTCTTTGCTGGTGCGGGTATTGGCAGCTTTAAACGTTCTGTACACAGAGCTATTCTGTGATCTCGGATTTTCTTTTTTTTCTCTTTTTTTCTTGCACACTGGGCTGGTTAAGTGGAAGTTTGTCAACATCATGGAGTTCCTTCGTTCCCACGTCGCCAGTCTAGTGTAATTTAATTGTAAATAACAGACAATAATAACAATGATAGCTACAGTAGATATTCTCAATTACACCCATGGGCTTCGATGCATGCGTGGATGCGCAGGCGGGGTGATAGCCAAACCCGTGCGAAGATACCAGGTGATTCACTAATTCTCACACTGCCTTCAATAATCTTGCTGATAAATTCTTCTTTGGACAGAACTGGTGTTTCGTAGACTAAGCTCTTTAGGTGTCCCCAAAAGTATCAAGAGGCGCCATGTCAGGGACCCTGGTGGGATATCTTTCTCTGCACATTCTGGCTGCTCCCCTAGAATTCCAGTTCGCCATACCGTTAATGAAGTTCACATCTGTGAGTTCACCATTCGATACTTGGTCCATTGTCGCCTGTTCGTAGATACGCTGCAGACCCACTGCTTACGGTAAACATGCGCCCGAAGTGCAGCCTTTTCTTTCTTGTGAAGTGAACTAGTCCACCAGTGCAGTATGTATTTCTTAAATGTTAACTCTTCCTAACTTTTAAACGAAACACTTCCGGACATATCTCTAGACTAAAGAGTGCATGAAATATGCATATTTCATTGTTAGGAACCGTAGCTTAGAACTTGTTCATTGAATATTGGGACAGCCTTTATACGTCCTTGCTACTTGGCTTCATTTTAAATCGGGCCGAATGGTCGGAACGCCCGCGGTATAGGTTGTGGCTACTTTATACTGGGTGATCTTACAGCCCGCGGAATATCCGCGGGGAAGCCTCGTTTTCAGCGCATCTGTGTGTGTGTGTGTATCTGTCCTTCCACACCTCGGTAGTGTTGCTGTTTCATTTGGTTTCGTTCGCAGACAACTGTTGTATCGAACTTTGTTCCTCTGACGATTAATTTGTGTTCTGTGTGCCACATCCAGTCCACTAAGGTGGAACTTGGTGGGTTTCGGCCTATGATGTCCCGCTGAACGTTAGTTTTATTTAGCTTAGCAAAGAATAGCTTACCAAGAGTCTGAATTTGACGTTTGGAACTTGTTCCAAGTAAAAAAAAAAAAAAAAATGGGCTACCTCAAAACTACGGTAAGATCATGTGCCTTATCTAGCTGCTCTATAAGTTCCCATGTACCGGGGCTCAGGCGGACCCTATACTAAGTTACAGGCACTGTGGAAATTTTAATATTGGACATACTGTAGTAAAAAAAATTGCAGTGGCTGGCTGAGTTTTTGAGTTATTTATTTTAGATAATATGAAAGTAATGAACGCACTGAAGCTGTACCCGCGGCCCCGTAATCAGATTAGCTGAGTTGCCTCTATGCTGATAGCGCCGACGAAAGTCGTTCGTGGCAACCGACTTAATATTGTGTACACCCAGATGATCGAATGGATGAATCTGTGGATATCTGAAATCGCAGAAAATAAATAACAAAAAAGAACTGAGCAGCTGTATCGGAAGTTGTGAGATACCTAGAAGAGCTGTATAATGATCTGCACGCGCATACATTGTTTAGGAGAGGAGCTGAGCAGCTGTATAAGAGTGCAGAGATACCAACAAGAGCAGCTGTAGGCTTGCCAAAAGCGCCGGCAGAGCTAAATTTAATTGCAGTGTGGCGGGCTGCAGCTGTGCTGCCGCTTGCACATTCTTGCCACCGTACGTAGTGGCCACCCTTCCTTCTCATACATTCTTGCCACCGTACGTAGTGGCCACCCTTCCTTCTCATACATTCTTGCCACCGTACGTAGTGGCCACCTTTCCATCTAATACATTCTTGCCACCGTACGTAGTGACCGTCCTTCCTTCTCATACATTCTTGCCACCGTACGTAGTGACCGCCCTTCCTTCTCATACATTCTTGCCACTGTACGTAGTGGCCACCCATCCATCTTAATGCATTCTTGCCACCGTACGTAGGGGCCGCCCTTCCTTCTCATACATTTCTGCTACCGTTGGTAGTGGCCACCCATCCATCTTAATGCGTTCTTGCCACCGTACGTAGTTGCCATCCTTCCTTCTCATACATTCTTGCCACTGTACGTAGTGGCTGCCCTTCCTTCTTATATATTCTTGTCACCGTACGTAGTGGCTACCTTTCCTTCTCATACATTCTTGCCACTGTACGTAGTGGCCACCCTTACCCTTCCTTCTCATACATTCTTTCTGGTCTTTCTTCTCTATTTCCCGAGTCTTGACCGTCTAGTCTCTCTGTACGCTGCGGTTCCTTCTTCTCATACATTGTTTCTCGTTTTTTTCTAATCTGCGATTATTGTCCCGCCGGTCATTCTTTTTAGGCTTTCTTTTTTTCCATTTTCAATGATTTCCTATTTTTTGTTTACTCCGTCCACCGCACCTATTGTTTCCCTGCAACAACGCTTCCTTCATGTACATTATTTACCGTTCCCTATATAGTCTTTTGTCGTTGATTTATATGTATTTTTTGCTTAGTTGTTCTCACATTAAAGTTTTCGTTTTTCACCACCGTCGCTGCTTCTGATTGCGAAGTATTTCCTCCGTAATTTTGTATTACATTCGATTATTTGACTTGTGTCACCATTCATATTTTCACAATTTATTTCACGTTTTTTATGTTTTTCATAATTTTGTATCTTTTTCCACGTACCGTCCCTTCTTTCAGGACAAACTTTTTGCAGCTTGGTCGAGTAAAGCGAAAGCGAAGCTATATAGGCAACAGTGTGGAGTTCTACTTCTGTGTTCGCGGCTCGCGTGCAATGTCTGCTCGGGGGGAGAGGGCTCAGTGCCTGGTCGATTAATGTCGCTTGCAGTTGTGCTGTGCTACCGGCTATGGTTTCCCTCGAGATCTTTCATCTCGATTGACTATAATTTTTTAGCTTTTCGACTACTTTACTTACTATTCATATTTTCTCCACCGACCGTCCCTCGTTCCTACTTTCTCTTTTATCTCTAATTACCTTCGCCGTTGTTTCTCTGTTATTTTGTCTGTTATCTATATAACTCAAACGTATACAGGATTGACGGATCTTCGTAAAATTTACAAGAGCTGTCGGGAATGTCACGTTCCTGCTCCTCTCTAGTCCCCACATACTATTTCCTTTTTGTGACTGGTTCCATTTGTTCTGACATACTACGTACATGTCCCTTCCATATTCTTCTCCTGAAATACCGCGTCTCGTTGAGGGAGAGGAACACTTACGGTGTATTGGGTTCGCTTATTTCGAGGAAGGTAATCAAATCCGAGTTGCTTTAACTTGTTTGGAACGTCAAGTTTTAAAATCTGATTCACCACTTGGATGGAATTTCAAATGTTCTTAGTAGTTTGGTTACACCTTAAACTGTCGAAGCTTTTATTCTATGTATTAATATAAATTATTATTTGCAGTAGGGCTATCGATGTTCACTGTCACGTACGCTACTGCTTTCAGTATTGTTTTCTTGTGGTAGTTGAAACGGCGATGGTTAATCGAAAATAGTTTCTCAACAGAAGTTTTCTGTTTCAGCTGGTCCGCCTCCTCCTCCACCTCCGCCTCCCTTCGTTGTACCAGGAGCCACGCCCCCCGCTATGCCAGAGGTCATTTTTCTTATTCTTAGTTGTTTTTACTTTTAAGCTAACTAACCCTTTTGTCACTGATGGAATTTCTATATGCATAGATGCCAGTATCCATATTAAACTTTTAACCTTAGGGCCGAAACATACCAAAAGCAGTTCAGCGAGAAGCAGGCAGGCTGGCAGTTTATGAGAAGTGTGGAATGCATTGGAGCGCGCACACCGAACAGCGGCTGTTGAGCAGGCCGCTGCCGCTGTTCGGTGTGCGCGCTCCAGTGCATTCCGTGTTTCTCAAAAACTGCCTGGCTGCCAGCTTCTCGCTGAACTGCTTTTGGTATGCTTCGACCCTAATTCACACCAGGCTGTGTCACTTACCTAGAAGGATTCTATGTCCCACTCTATTCCTACGAAGAAAACAGTCGTGGCGCTACTGTACTAGCAAGATGGCTCAGCCTGGTACGGATAATATTAAAACCAGCGTTCAATTGCGCATTACATTGCAGTAATGCTTCAAGAAAATATGTGTATTTTTCAATTTATTCTTCGTCCAGCCTGCACCAGCAGCCCCCCGAGCAGGGGCCCGGCCAGCAGCAGCCCCCCAGATTCCTCAAGTGGCACCCCCTGCCGCCCTCGCTGGGGCTATGATGAAAGATAAGAAACCTTTCACCTACACTCCGGGTGGACTCGACCTATCCGAAATTAGGTAAGAGCTAACCCTTTTATTCCAGGATATTACTACTAACACTTTTATTCCAGTCTATCGCAGCTAAGGTTTATTTTCGTTCAGATTTCTGATATTAGTTTACAGTTTTGGCTATTACATTGAACTTTGGTATCTTGTAATAAGTTTCCGATATGGAGAAAGAACTAACAGGTCATCATTTTCTACATTGGGACTTTTTTATTTCCATTGCAGCTGTCCGAAACTAGGTAAAAAATACGCTTATTACAGGTTATTGTAATCGGAATTTTTATTGAATTGGCTTTTCGGAACTGGAATACCGGGAAATATCTATTTTAAGTAATAATAAACCGTCAAGTTTCCGTAGAACTCGTCAAATTATTTAGGTGGCTTGGCATACGAGTATTTTAAATTTTTCTACCGACTCGAAAATCCGACTGATCTATGCCTTGACTAACATCAGGTTGAGTTTCATTTTGTTTCAAAATTGAAATTGTCATGTATTATACCAGAGCAATTCACACACTGTGTATTTAGTTGAAAATATGTGTAGTTTCTAGACGTGCACAAATGGCTCTGAGAACGGCAAGAAAAAAGTGACCGAATCAGCGTGGTTATAAGATTTTTTTTTGCATTTTTTTTATGGATGGCGACTGTACTGCATATCGTAGTTGTTCAGTTACTTTTTAGTACTGTTGTCAACCCATTGGTTTCAATTAATAGTAACAATTGTATCGTAACTTAGGACGGATCTTTCCCTTTTCTACTTCTAGAACCAGCGTTTTTTCGGTGCCTACCTACTTATTAAAATTACAACTAAAATTTATAATAAAATTAATCCACAACTGCGTATTAAATATTTGCTGGTCCATAGCTAATCCATTGTTTTGTCAGAATGACTATAGTTTGATTAAAACATAAGCACTGTACTCTCCGTCGATGAATGATATTCTACAAAGTTAGCATAGAGCATCCATCTCATACGTTGCAGGGAGTCTTGCACTAAGGGAGACTTTACAGGTAATTTTCGCGTTGGTTAAGCTTTTTTCGATCTCAACTTGTCTTTTTTTCGCATTCACATTGCCCGTCTTTATTACGTTTTTCATTGCTCTTTTAACTTAGTATTTGTATGCACTATGATCGTGTATGCGTATTCTGTTGTTCTTGACCCACTGCATATCTCTTCATTTTCCTCTTTTGTAATATCGCACGGTTACTAGGAAAAAATAACCTGATATATAATGCAATATGATCATATATCAGAGGTAAGGCTGAAATGTATTGATCGATGTCAGGTCTCCAAGAATGGCGAGAAGGCTGAGTAGAAATGCAGCAATGGAGGGCGTTAGGCCGTCTCCATTGGCGCAGCCAAGTTCCCCAGTGCCGGGGACACCGTCCCCAGCCACCTCCTCGGGCATTGCTGTCCAGGTGCTGCCCATGCCTGGGCAGGCAATGGCTAAAGCTGCTCCGGCACCACCAAAACCCAAGGAACCTCCTCCCCCAAAGAAAAACGTTTGCGGACCGCCTCCTCCACCTCCTCCCTTTTCTATTGGTCTTGGCGACATCAGCAATGACCAGGGCTCAGGCCATGCATCGAAGCTTCCAGTGTCTCCAGCCTCGTCTGTGATGCAGCCTTCCATTCAGAGCGAAGCTGCCCTAACTACTCCAAGTTCTCCTCCATTTTCATCGCCATCCTCAGATCCAAGGTCTCCATCACCGTCTTTGGTATCCACAGCCACAAGCGATTCGGGAGGCTCTGGTAATATTCCGGCACCACCCCCAATGCCTCCTACCGTTGCGCGGCAGATCTCATTAGTCAAAAGCGAGGAACAGCGGCTAAGCAATGGAGCTCAGGCTGTAAGTGGTTTAAACGTAACTAATAGCAATGTGTCTCCAACATCTGTGGCTGAATCCGAAAGTAGCAGAAGTGCTCAGTCGTCCAGTATGGCTGTCGAAGATGCTTCTACCAGTAACCGAGAAGATTCCGTTACCCCGTCTATTGCTTCCAATGTTGAAAAAGCATCGATGGATAATCAGTACAGTAGCAATGAATCACTGTTGAAGCAGATATCTGCTCTGGAACAAATAACGGCGAAACATCATAGTAAATCGGAGTCCTCTAAACCCGTCGCAGCCCTGAGTGTTCAGGAAGAATCTGACATACGCGTTCAGCCGATTCTAAGACTTAGTACAAAACCCAAAGGACAGGAAAACGAAGAAAAACTTAGAAAAGAAGCCGAAGAGACACGCAGAATCGAAGAACAAAGACAGAGAGAAGCGGAGGAAAAGGCAAGAAAGTTGAGAGGGAAACAAGAGCAAGAGAGACTAGAGGAAGAGCGTCGAATCAAAGAAGAAGAAAGACGTTTCAAAGAGGAGGAACGTCGCATACAAGAGGAAGAAGAAGAAGAAAGACGTTTGCAGGAAGAGCGTCGAATGAAAGAAGAGAAGGAGCGCCAAGAGAAGTTAGAGTTGGAACGCAAACGGAAGTTAGAGGAAGAGCAGCAGCGCAAGAAGCAATTAGAAGAAGAGCAGCAGCGCCAAAGGAAATTAGAAGAAGAGCAGCAGCGCCAGAGGAAATTAGAAGAAGAGCAGCAGCGCCAGAGGAAATTAGAAGAAGAGCAGCAGCGCCAGAGGAAATTAGAAGAAGAGCAGCAACGCCAGCGCAAATTAGAAGAAGAGCAACAGAAGCAAATAGCTCTTGAAAAACAAAGAATGGAAGAAGAAGCCCGAAAACGGCAGGAGGTGGAGCGCCAAAGACTCGAACAAGAAAAAGAACTTGCAGTACAGCAGCAAAGGGAACTGGATAGACAGAGAGCGGAGGAAGAAGAATGGCAACGACTCAGAGAACTGGAAGCCAAGCAGCAACAGGAGCTCGAAGCGCAAAGTGATGAAGCGTCCTCTGGAAGCTTAGGACAATATCAAGGGTTTGGTTACCAGCAGCAGGAAAACCAAAATGTGCAGTCTCCTCCTGCTACGATGAATCAAAACCGTTGGGCTCGACAAGGCTCTGTTCCCGTACAAACGAGAGGACCTGCCTCCTCGTCAAATTCTGCGAGTCATCGCTACTCCACGGTTGAAACGGAGAGTAGTGTGCAGAACAAGGAGGCGATTGACGGCACTGTCAGTCCAACTACTGGTCTTATTAAGGCCCCTTTACCGTGGATGTCCGCTGTCCCAAGACGAGAAACGTCTGCTCCTCCAGAGTTTATCAACCACGCACAAACCACACACTCAAGACTCCAGCAACAGCATCTGCAGCGCTCCCTACGCCAACAGTCCCAAGATCAGTCACGGTTTCCTTCTGCCCCGTCCCCAATCTTCAAAGAAGCTGTGGTTTCTACTCCGCCCACAGTGTATCAGCACCCTGGAGCTCCTACTGCTTGGTCCAGAGATTCGGGAAGTAGTACCTTACCAAGACAAACCAAGCAGCCCGTTGAGAAAACCGTCTCGGCACCTGCTGCAAGACCTTGGGTGGCCAAGCATCAAGAATATCAGCAACAGAAACAGAATCAATCAAATCTACACTCAACTGATGTTAACAGAGCTAGGTACCAACAACCGCAGCTTGTTGGTCCAGGTGGTCAACCTCGACAGCAGCCTAGTGGTTCACCTAGATGGCCTGAAGTCCAAGCTCAAAACTACTTGCGGCAGTCTTCGTCAGAAGCATCAGCACCCAAAAGTAGTTCAACCAGCGGTCCAAGAGTACGGATAGTTCCCATCATGATCGAGCAAGACAGTTCATCAGAGACAGAACAGATATACGGAGGTGATAGTAGTAGCAGTCCATCTACTCATCCTTTCTCCGGTCCCGGTACTCCGAATGCTCCTTACACTTCCGGAGGACCTTACGCCGGCTCCACTTCACCATTCACATCAACTACTCAAGTACCGGTGTCCAATTATCCGGTAAGTCAAAAAAGTCACTCACCGCAACAAGCTCCGTTCAAAGTTATACGACAGACGTCTCAGCCGCCTCCAGTGAGTCAGCCTCACGCTGGTGCTGGTCGACAAGTTTACTACAACAACCCAGTTGGACTGTACTCTGATGGAAACGCTGTTGAAGCTCTACAGCAAATGCAGCAGAGCCTGGCTCAGCTGAATTCTGGGCTTCAAACGTAAGTTTGGCTTACGGCCTGACGAAAGCCATCACTAAAACCGAATTTAGAGTTGAGAACCAAAGGCGATTCTTTTCTGATTGGAATGGCGCTTGGCTTAGTTACTGAACGCCAGGGTTTTGTTAAAGAGTTGTTCTTCTTGTGCTTTATGCAAAATTTTTATCTTGATTTGCAAAAAAGTGTTCCCACTGAATCGTAAGGAGTAATTTGAATGCCAGATAAAATTTGCGTAAGGTTCTATGTACTCATTTTCATATTGCTGGTAAACATCTAAAAATGGTAAAAGGACGATGCTTTTGAATTTAACTATCGTGCGTATATACAGTACGGCCTGAGGCACGATTAATTTAGGTAAGAAATTGAAAACTTTGGTTTTCTTGGAGACTTCATTCTCAAGATGATACCGACGATCTATGGGTATTCTGACCAGAAAAGAATCATTTACGATTACGCACTACCATTTTTGAGCGAAAGAGAATGACTTAACGTGAGCATGTTAGTAGATACTAAATATACAACCTAACTTCATAGCTTAGGTATTTCTGTGTGGATTTTGGACCGTGAGTTAGCATAATTTATTCTCAATTGAAATAGAAAATATAGGCATAACTATATTCTCAAAGAATTTTGCAAAATTATTGCTTCCATACGCATAGCAGTTGGCAGCTCTGCAAATTTTAGTTTATGTATGTGTTGCATATTGTGTACTTCTTACTTTGTGCTTCTCTCTTGAAGCGTTTAGTTTTTGCTTGGACTCTTTCACTGCCGTGTTTGATTTTGTAAAGGAAATGCAAAGAAATACGAGTAGGCTATGTTACTCTGGACGTCGTATTCGAAATGCTAAAGTCGCTCAATAATATTGTGTAAACCAAAGCAAACCTGCGAAAAATTTGAACGATTTCGCTTTGGATATCGGAATGTTAAAGTTGATCATTATGATTATATTGAATAAAACAAACATGCTAAAAAAAACTGTTAGGATATCGTGTTAGACATCGTAATCGCAATGCTTGATTTTTTTTTTTACTAACTAATACCAGAACTTCCACTGTGCACAGTCATTCAACTTGCACGTCGTCCCGATCGATACACAGTGAAACTGTGTATCTCAGATAACCAAGGAAAGTACATGGGGTGCATGATGTACCAGGCTACCAGCTGAACATTCGCTCATACGTTGAGCGTGCGACTGGATAGTGTGGGCCCGGCATAGGGCGGATTATCATATCGTTCTTGTAAAACTATTGCCCGGCCACGTGGATCTTGAGGTCCCCTGGCAAATATAGTGATGTTCTTTAAAAGTTGATTTTTAGCCCTGAGAGTAAAGGGTTAATTTGGCAAAGAATTTCCCCTCGGTAAGCTTGGGCTACTGGCCATACAGGCTCAACAATAAAAGTGTAGATGCCTTGGCCTCAACCAGGAAACTCGCATGCACTGGATCGTGCTGCAGAAAAATACCCTCTCCACCCTAAATGTAGTACGAATATTGCCCCTTTTCTGTGAAGTAAATAAAAGTCGTCGCATTACTGTAGCTAATAATACGGGTTCCCTTGCGTGTGGTGTACACTATGCTCCTAATTATCTCTCTTGATGTTTTTCCTCATCTTTCCCGGATTACTTTTCTCATGCATGGGTTCCTCGTTTTGCTCTACATATACTACATATTCCTTCATTCTTATTCTCTTTGGATCTCGGCGAACGCTGTGGGCAGGTAGGCTTAGACCAGAATAAAAGATAACTGTGCAACGTGGGGTATCTAATGTGGTACATATTTTAAAGTATTACTGTCCTGGCTTGTTACAATATTGCTGTGTGACAATTTAGAGCTAACAAGCATATACTGTATACGGTACTGTTAATATCACGTCCTTCTATCCTGGAGAAAGTGAACTGCGTCATCAAAAAGTTTTACGACGACAAGAGTCACCAACATGGCCACAGTCATTGTTGAAAACGAAGGTTTCGCATTGCTAAAACTCATCAGTGAGTTTTAATTGAAACTAGAGCACACTGAGAGCGTAAACCTCCGTTGAGCAAGGCGACGTTAACGAAAAGTTGAAATTGGTACTTAAATTAGGATATCTTCTTTCCCATCACTAAAAATTTGGTCATTTGTGTCTTTCAACATGTTTAACAAATCGTACAGATTTCATGAAGATCCGTTTGTAATTTTTTGAACCATGTTACGATAAACATACAGACTAAACATAGAAACGAACGGACGAACAGATCAACACAAAAAATTTGGTTGTTTGCTCCTAGTAGTACACCAACAACTCCTGTAAATTTCATTAAGGTCGATCCATAAAATTAATTTTTAGTTATGCTACAAAAAAGGAGGCAGACAAACAAACAAACGTTTGAATGGATTTTCACCAAACGTTAACTATCTGTTTCTTCTAACATACCTAATAATCCCTGTAAATTTCGTAAAGATCTGTCCATAACTTTTTGAGTTATCTTGGTGACAAACAGACAGACAATGCAAGAAGCAAACTTGACAAAAACATATCCTCCTTAGCGGAGGTAATAATGATTGTGGTCAGTTTGTACTTTGTGTCATTCTGAGTTAACTAAATTATTGGTGGATCAACTTAATTTCCATAATATTTCTCTAATATTTCGAATATTGAAGTTTGGTTAAGTACCTGTGCGGCAGTGAAAGGGTCAGTCCGTTTAGTGAAAATTAATAAAACGCATTTTGTTTGGTTTGTGTTGCAGTGCCTTCCCGAAATTTATCCGAGAAAAAATCAGCAACTCGCTACCCACTCGGAGTGTAAATAGGTACAGCTACTGCCTCCCTTATTTTTATGGGTGTGCTTGTCTTTCTTGAGCTTGATCCTCTTAGAACCTTCATTAGTTTTTATTTCCCGTTTGAGTATTATTTGCCAGCATGGTTAGCTCTCTTCACCATCTTGATCGGGATTACATGTGCTGTATCAACTCTTCTCTTGTGAATAAAAATTGAAACTCACAATAGCAATATATTCACTCTTTCCATGTGGTTACCTGTAATTTAATCAATTCTTATTTCAGTTACAGTATTTCTTAAATGAGCTAATGTTAATTTTACTCGTACATTATAGAGCACCTGGGACGTAGTTACCTGTAACTTAGTTAGTTTTCTCGTGTTTTACTCACCTACGTGGATTTTGGCTTAAATGTAGTTCCCCTGAATTTACCAAATTATTGCACTATCTTGAATCGTTTACTTGTAAGGCACACGAGCAAGTGCTTAAAGTAAACTACAACATGTTTTCGTTCAAGTAATGTTCTTTAATTGTTTTGCTTTATCCATCCTCTATATGTATTATAAAACACAGTTGTTTGTCGCTTGCTTTCTTCTATGTTGGTCCGTCTTTCCGTCACGCAGTTAAGAAATTAATAGGAGAAAATTCATGTACTGAAAAACAAATTGAGACACCGTACAGTTTCAGCGCTTGGAGTGACGGTGACAAATGTAGCTTCTGAAATATATGGTCTGAAGTGGAAATACTGCATTTTCTGAGTCCCTCTTCACTTTCGAAACTAGCTTAGTCCTTTTTGATATGACGATGATAGTTCTTCTTCTGAGCGGGGTAGATGAAAAGCGGTATCTCTGATGGAGTTTTTGATCCTGTCGGGCATAGCCTAAGATATGTCGTATATTTTTTTTCCTGAATTTCTTCTTAGGCCAGCTGTTCGAGGAGCTCAGGCTTGGCTGGAGTTTTCGTTTCTTTTGTACATAATCACTTCCGCTTATGCTTTCTTTAGCTGAATCTCTTCATTGCAGTTGAAACTTCATGCTGAGCAGACGCATTTTATATTGAATTAATTTACATTGCAGCCAAGTTTAGACGCTTGAGGTTCACCTCTCGCTTGGTATCCAGGTGACCGTAAGCCCTGACTATTTTAATTCTTTTGACTGAACTATATTTTCTTGGTGCTGCTCAACGTTTTGCCAATTCCAAGCTGATATTCGGGTCTTATCTTGCAGGGTGGATACATTGCTGTCTCAAAGCTTATGGCTGTAAAAATTGCGTTTCATCAATGGAAGATAAAGCCTGCAGGAAAGAGACAACATTTAACAGCAAAACCTATATTTAAAATTGGAAAAATTACCGCCGTCATTTTTGTCGGCTGGGCCCTCTAGTTTAAAAATAATACCAGCTTATAGCAAATTCTAGGAACCACGGTCCATTGCTGAAAGCAATATTATGGCCTACAGTATACCGTACTTTACTTTATTTAAGAACGATAGCTTAAGGCTCTTGCTTTAGTTAAAAGAAATTGTTTATTTGGAGCACTCGAGTGGCGTTCGTAATTAGATGAACTTGTATTATTGTTTCCTAGTTCATTAATTTTTTACGATGCTTTGCTAATATTTAAGTAGGTTAGAAAGCTGTTTCCTTCCAATTAAGGGCTTTGTACTTGGCTAAAAGAAGAGTGTGTGTGTGTGTGTTCGTTAACACCACTTTTTTATAAAGTGTATATGTCTGGTAATATGTAAAATTAACATTCACTGGCAAATGAATCTGCCTTTAATTGACAAATAAAAACTATGTGTTTGTGCCGCCATTTTTGTAAATTCTCCTTTTGCTGACGTGCTGAAAAACACGTGTGTTTGTGAAAAAATTGCAAAATTGTTTCGACATATATCAAAACTCCTTGATGAAAAAAATGTGTACGTGTTTGTTGTTGTATTTTAGTAACCTAGAGGTCGTGTTGGGAAATCGTGAACTGATTTCCTTTTTCATTTGTGAAAATATTGTTTATACTAGAGTGTGTTCAGGATGCATGAAAAATATTGTTATTGAGCATTTTTTATTTGTGTGTTTTTTTTTTTTTGATTTACAGTAACTTGAGCATTATGCAACGCGTTTCGTATTTCAGTATTTTCCCTAATAGTGTAGCGAACCGTGTTACTTTGCACCCTAAGAAGTAACCTATTATTGATTAGATAAGTCACTAACTTCGCTTAGTATTTCTGCAGGAACATAACTGTAGTATTTCATAATAAAGTAGAGAGCACTCTGAGAGCGCATACCTCCGCCAAGCAAGGCAACGGGAATTAAAAATTCAAATTGGTTCTGAAACTATAATTTTCTTTCTATCAACACCAAAATCTAATCATTCGTGCAGTTCGATAATATTAACAAGTTCTGTAATTTTCTTGAAGATCCGTTCATAACTGTTTGAGTTATGTTGCTAGCAAACATTATAACAAACAGTAGTCAAATGCACAAACGAACCAACCGATCATCACTAAAATTAAATCATTTATATCTTTTAGCATCACTGACAAGTCCTGTAAATTTCATAAAGATCCATCCATAACTTTTTGAGTTATTGTGCTAACAATTCTAGAATCAAAGACCGCGACAAACAAACGAACGAACTAACAGATCTTCACAAAAATTTGATCATTTACTCTTCTTAATATACCTAACAACTCGCGTAAATTTCATGAAAATTCATCCATACAATTTTGAGTTATGGCACTAAGAAAAAAGGCAGAAAAACAAACAGCTTAACGGACTTTCACCGAAAGGTAATCTGTTACTCTTAACTTGCCTAACAATCCCTGTAAATTTCGTAAAGATCCGTGTATAACTTTTTGAATAATCTTGGTGACAGACAGATGGGCAGAAGGACAAAGACGACAAAAATATTGCCTCCTTGGCGGAGTTAATTAGCTTTCACATTTGCACTTGTTATTGCGCTGGGCAGTATAGAATTGCAGTTTTATGTTCCTTCGATATCAACATCTACATGAATTTCAGTTTTATAGTATTTCCATTTTAAAATTTAGATTACTTTGATTATAGACCACACCATACACGTTAGACAACACCATACGTGTATGGTGTGGTCTGTACTTTGTGTTATTGTTTTGCTATTTAAAAGTCCAGATAAATTCCAGCTTTACATTCTTTCCATTTCAGAATTTAGATAAATTTCTTTAATTAGGTTTAATCAAAGTGAGTTGCGTTCCTTGTCTGTCATTGGTACCTTCATTAATGAAATAGTGTATGAAATTATTAACTTTTTCAATGCCATCTTTAGAGTCCTAGAATATGTGAAATTCGCAGGTCTCTCTTAGTTAACGAATCTTCGTTCATATTTCTACAGTTTCGGTGCATTGAGGAAGCTAAATTTGCTACAGGGTTTATTTTTCACATATGTCTAAACTGCAGCTTAAGCTCGTATGTTTCCTGAGACAGTTTTTCCAGTTCTAATCTTTTCAGCGTGTATCTACATTTTGTTTTTCAAACCTGCATCTCTTTTTTTTTCAGCAGATTGTTCGTTTTCAATAACTGTTTTCATCACTTCTGTTTTTGGGTAAAGCATTTCCAGGTTTTATCCAGCTTCCGCTTTTCCAGAAAATGTATTTTCTTCAGTGTGCATTGATACTTGAGTTTTTTTTTCTTCCCTCATCATGTGCAAAAACAGTTTGGCTGCACCTGCGTTTACTTATAGTTTGCTTGCATTTAATTTACTTGAATAAAGCTAGATTTGTAGAGTATACATTTTAATATTCAAGTGCTTCCAGCTTGTCGGGGCTTCAGTTGCATCACATATATGGTATATACTTATCGAGTAAAGCAAATAATATTTACATCTATTCAGACTCTCTACACTAGTTGGGCAGAAAGTAATTAGCTAGATCCGTTAATATTCTGGTGCCACATAGCTACACCAGTTAACAGGTTTATCTTTACATACATATTTTCGGGTGGTTTCGTTAATGTACTGATATCACGTACACCAATTAACGTTCCATCCTCACAAATGTACTAGTGGGGTAGTATCTTCTTTTTATATTATTGTCTATAGCTGCCTTGTAAATATACAAATACGTTACTACCTTTACTTTTAGGTGCGGAAAGATTACGTCTCAAGTATTCTAACCGTATGAACCGTTCGATACTTTTATCGTAAAACTAGGAAATATTTCACTGACTGCACTCGATATTAATTTTGTAGTAAATAGATATGAGAATATTATGAAAAATTGACAAAAAATGTTATCTAGTATTAAATAGCCGATGTAACTATTGAAAAATATGAATAAGAAGCCAAGAAGCTGGAAAACTATAAGAACAATCGAAATTTACCTATGTTTTTCATGTAAAGCAAATTTCTAATATTATGCATGTTCACCCACAGCCCTGGTCCTGCGGCCCCTGTCCAGGACAACGCTCCCATCCAGTCGAAGTCTTTCCGAGTGCTGCAGCAGGTCGTCGATAACGAGGCTTCAGGTGAGCGTCTTCGTATGTCGTGTGTACAATGGCAGGTGCAATAGTGTTAATGTGAATTATACGGACTCTGCGTAACAAAATCCTTCACCATGTCTTTATCTCAATACTATTACATTTGAATTTGGCAATCTAGTTATTTTTGTTTCGAATTCATACAAATTTTATACTTTTTAAGGGAGCTTTTCCATAATGTGTGTTACTTACTTGATAATTAAAGTATGGAATGGTATCGATGCGGCGAGATCTCTTTATTTTACTACCACTAACTTCAGCTGTTGTTGTAATTTCGTTGGAATTTATTTTCACCACGCAGAATGTAGCTTTATATACGTTCTGATTTTGTTAATGCTAAAGTTCGAGAGTAAATTAGATATTTTTTATGAATTGACGAGAATTTTTGCTCAGCAGAAGTTTCTAGGGACCTTGCGAACATGGGTACGTTTTCTCTATAGATTGATTCTACCAACTTTTATGGAATTTTAAGTTACTTAACCCAAAAATTCATAAAATAAATTTTTGTTTCTTTCGATTTCTTGCAAGAATGGCACTATTTATATTGTCCAGAAATATGGGCAGCTTGCATTACTGGGCTAATTATTAAAATTGAAAATATGCTCGTAATTTTGGTGTGAGGTTCTCGCTTTAAAATTTGATTTCTAAAAAGTCATTGCTGAATCGTGGTACAATGGTTAGTGAAAATCCATTGAAAGTAATTCCGGACCACGGGATGAAATTGGAAGATACGCAAATCAGAATTCAGATATTATACACCTAAATTTCAACTAATATTCTCTCTAAATTTTTATCACATTGACAAAAATATAGCCTACATAGATTCAGATATTAATATAATATCTAATATAATATAATACACGTAAATTTCAACTAATTTTCTATCCAAATTTTTATCACATTGACAAAAATATAGCCTACATAGATTCAGATATTAATATAATATCTAATATAATATAATACACGTAAATTTCAACTAATTTTCTATCTAAATTTTTATCACATTGACAAGAATATAGCCTACGTAGATTTCGTTGCCTCATCCTTTATAAACTAGTTGTCGATCCAAAATCCTACTGTAAATAATGATGAAGTTAGGGGTACATTCAAATTTTATACATTGGTTCTGATTGCCTTTTGCATAGCAGTTCCTGCGGATGAGATGAGAAAATTTGTGGGAGTATTTTGCCTAAAATGAGCAACGAATTTCTCGTTGGCTTTCAATCTAAATTCCTGCAAGATCAGATGTCATAATTTGATCTTCATGTCCTCCTATCGATTTCTGAATTGTAGTTAACTTTTCAATACAAATTCCTGCAGGCTCAGATGTCATAATTGGATCTTCATGTCCTATCGATTTCTGAATTGTAGTTAACTTTTCAATACAAATTCCTGCAGGCTCAGATGTCATAATTTGATCTTCATGTCCTCCTGTCAATTTCTGAATTGTAGTTAACTTTTCAATACAAATTCCTGCAGGCTCAGATGTCATAATTTGATCTTCATGACCTATCGATTTCTGAATTGTAGTTAAATTTTCAATACAAATTCCTGCAGGCTCAGACGGAAAAGTAGCATTCAGAGCACGCGACTCCTATCGATTCCTATATCGCAATTAACTTCCCAAACAAATTCCTGCAGGATCAGATGATGAAATTAGGGGCTACATGAACCAAGATGCCCCCATCGATTATCAAACAGCGCAGTCCAAAACCTTTACCGGAGGACCAAAAGGCCAGGGTCGTAGACCTCAAAATTTTGTCCAGTCTCCATTGGCCAAGCAACCTCAGTCGTACTATGATCATTACCTTGGCAATGAACGAGGTAGATCAGGACTTGTGAGATGCCGTAAAAGTTCTTTGTTTTTCTTCTTTTTTGATCTCCTTGTTTTTAGTTTGGCGTGGACCAGGTAGATCAGGTGGGTCAGGAAACTCGAATCATGTCTTGAGTTAACCCTTTCCCGTGCAGTTGATCGTTTGTATAAGGTTACTTCTAGAATGCTCCTGGGAAACGTTTTTAAGCCACTCACGTAAAGGGTTAATGGCACGTAAATGAATATTTGCGGGCACTATTACATTGACGTAAGAGCTAAATTTTGATACTTTTGATTTAATTCCCTAACTTAGACTCACAGCGGGGAATTATAATAAAATTATGCCCTATATTCTCATTCTTGGGTACTCTCTGCCCGCAGGTTAAAACGGTTTTCGAATTGTAATTGGATCGATATCAGTCTGTAAGTACAAGTCAGTGGCAGAAATATAGCTGTAACAACGATATCTGTACACGAGACGTGCCGTTAACTTAGGACAAGATATGAGTTTCCAGGCCAAATGAACTTGAGAGTCCTCGTAAGTTCGTTGTTTTTCCCTTTTTTGACCTGCTGTTTCTTTTTTTTTTTTTGGCATAAATGAGCTAAATCTGGATTTGATCAACACCATAAGTCCAGTATGTTCCCCTTTTTTACCTGCTGCTTTTTGTTTGGCGTAAATGAGGTAGATCTGGACTTGAGAGACACTATCAGTCCTTTGCTTTTCCTCTTTTTGACCTGCTTTTTTAGTTTAGTCTGAACAAGGCAGAGCTTGGTCTTGAAAAGTTCCTTAAATCCTTTGTTTTCCCTCTTTTCGGCTTACTGTATTTTGTTTGGTGTAAACGAGGCAGATTTGGTTATAGGAAACACCTTGAAATTTGCAGAGTTGTGTGCGTTAGTGAAAGAAACTAGCGCGTTAGCGCTAGACCTGAGAAATACAAGTGGCGCTACCGCTAGCGCTACACATTTCAAAAATAGCGGCGCTAGTTTTGGCGTTTAATTGGCCTACCATGAACATTTGATTCAAGCACAACACCGTCGTTAAATATTCTATGGATCTCAGCGATATCTCCAGCAGCAACTGCAATTCGGGCGACAAGGTTTCTTTTCGACTTGACAGGTGTGTTATAAATAAAACTTTTCATGTGACCCTACAAGAAAAAAAAATCTAGCGGAGACAGATCAGGTGATATAGGTGACCAGGGTGCAGCACCATTATGACCAATCCATCAATTTGGAAATTAAAGGTCGAGAAAACGTCTCACATTCAAAGCATAATGTGCCGGTGCTCCATCGTGTTGAAACCAAAGTCTTCTACGAATACCAGTGGTATTCGTAGAATACCCAATAAATCCGGAAGGACTTCTTCAAGAAAGCCTGTAAACATTACCAGTGAGACGCTCTGGCAAAATGTATGGGCCAATGATTTGATTGTGAGCGATAGCTGCCCGAACATTGACAGTGTAGCGATGCTGGTGGCGATGTTGATGGATGACATTAGGGTTGTTCTGCTGCCAACGTGAAAATTATGAACACTAAAAAGTCCATCACGGGTGAAGGTAGCTTCATCCTAAACTTCACAACACATGCTTTGCAAACCGGGGATCCTCTAATTCTTGATTCAAAAACCAATGCGCGAATCATTCACAAGGAGCATATTCTCAGTGGCTCGCTCCGACAGAACACCTTCTGTCGGTTGCACCAGACCCGCGACAGCGCCCAACTCTGGGGCGTCTAAATGGTAGTTTAGAACCGTTCTGAGGCGTTACCCTCCTTATAGACAGCTTTT
>LQNS02276883.1:15456670-15488199 GCA_001587735.2 Parhyale hawaiensis | reverse complement strand
ATGTTGCCCAAAAAGTTTGTTAAACTTTCAGTGGCTACACAGATGCATTATTCTATAGTGTATTACTACTTTACCAAATACTTGTAATATAAAATGTGTCTGTGTGTAATAAACCTATCAATCAACAGTTGACAGCTGGTTGCCTAATAAAGTAGTAAATCTTCCACGCAATATAATTAACTAATTTAGTTCTAATTTTATTTTCATCTATATTCACTGTTTGGTAAAAGTATAGTTTCAATGAAAGTCCATAATATAAATTTTAGTGTCAAACTAGACTTGGATACAAAACTGCGAGAAGAAGAAATGAACCTTATAAGTAAGAAAATTACGTTATAGCAAGGTAGAAAGGAGATAAAAATATAGGTACGTTACCTGGAAATTCCGTATCATTTTCAATATCTAGCCAGTCAACACTACCGCGCAACGTAAATTCACCCAGTGGCAGCTCGTGCCCTGCGTTTGTTAGGGCCCGTCGTATATTTTTTTAAGCCATCAGGTGGAAAAACTATTTTCTATGCTCAATTCAGGTCTTCTCACATTCAACACTTGAAATCAGCATAGAAAATAGTTTTCCACCTATTGCCTTAAAAAAAAAAAAAATACGACGGGCGCCATCAAACCCAGGCCTCAGCCGCCACTAAATTTGCCATATTTTACGCTACGTTTAGAGCTGGGTATTAATTTTTTATTTAGTTACTGGGCGCATAAGTACATACTGTACGCATATATTAATGATAGAAATATCCCATATTCGGCATACAATGTCACTTATCATCCTCACAGGAAGTCCAAAATTTTAAGAGTTATCAATTTTTTAGACAGATCATAAAACATCTTTTTCGTGAAGGAGATAGTTCTCCATTAAATATTAAAATTTCTTGCTCAGCAGGTGATTGTATTTATTATTCTTTACGGTGCTCTTAGTTTTTTAAAATCCAAATTGCCATATTTTGGCTCATTTATTTTTTACTCTGCATGTATGAAAAGTAATGCAGCTTCTGTTACGGTTTTTGCCCAATTATGTTTCTTTTTATTGAAGGGGGAGGAAGAAAGGTTGTTTTCCGTATAAGATCTAAGATCTTACTTGAACTGTTAGGATGATAATTAAAATGAAAAATTAAAGTGCCTATTTTGACATGTATCGTTCGCCCAAAAATTTTCCCTGAATTTAATAAAAGGGTAAAACTAGATTTCTTATACATCTTGTCAGATAGGAATTGGTACAGTTTTTGAAAAAAGGGCAAAATTTCAGCCAGCAGGGCCTTATTAGAACTAAATATTTATGGAAGTCGTTTCACACTACTACACTTGTCTTTAATCGCGTAATTAACTTGTCCATATTTTGCATGCTGTGTTCCCGCGACAGACGCCGAAGTGTCCCGACCCAGCGCATCTTCGCCCCATCCCGCCTCTTCCAATTATTCTTCACCTTCCCTCTCTCGTCCTTCCTCATCTTCCAGTTCTGGCCGACCGTCTAATTTTACTAACGGCTTTTCTAACTACTCGCAGCCCCTCACAGAATCTGTGTATAAAACCGTAGCTCCGCAAGTTGTCGTAGCCAATGGCACGAAAGTCCGTAATGTCAATTCTGCTTTGGCCAATCAAAGAGACGCATCTCCTTCTCGCTGGCACGTTAATACATCTAATGTTACCGTTGAAACACCTCGTGGGTCCAGTCCTGTAGTCGATGACCAGTCCAGGCTGTTAAAATTCATTGGTGAAGAAGCGGCTCAGAGCGCCAATGAGGCAGGGACTCCAAACATGGAACCGAAGAAACTCTACGGTGGAGCCAAAATTCCTTCTCGGGTGTTCAAGCAGCTGCAAACAGAATTTTCAGACTCATCTGATGCTTCTAAATCGAAAAGTCCCACACCTTGCGACAGCGAAATTGGTTCCGACAAGCCGCAGCTATCTGTTGGGTTACTGAAACTTCTTCAGAGCGATCAGTGCAAGCTTCAGAATGAAAGAAGTTGCAGCGATGGTGATGGTTCCTGCGTCTCGAGCACGTATGGGGAAATGGATGAGTATTACAATAATGGAATGGCGAATACCGCAGCACGAAAGGAATCCGTTTTAAAGGAGCTTACAACCAAGTTTGATCCGTTCACTGAGCGACGGAAACCTCGGGCTGCCCCCGGGAAGGTGTTTAGATACCTGCAGCAGCAGTACGATAGTCCGGAGGACGGAATAGGCCCGAGATCTTCTTCGAGTTCTCGCACCGGAAGTCTGACGAGGGACAGTCCCAGTTACCAAGCCACTTCTAATTTTACCCAACCGATCCAGGACTCCAGGCTTTCTTCCAGTTCTCGCACCATGAGCCTGACGAGGGACAATCCTAGTTATCAAGCCGCCTCCAATTTTGCCCAACCGATTCAAGACTCGAGGCTTTCCTCCAGTTCTCGCACCATGAGCTTGACGAGGGACAATCCCAGTTACCATGCTGCCTCCAACTTCAACAACCAACCGAAGCAATCGCGATTCAATTCTCCCTCTTTCACCATGTTGCAGAATCAGTATAAGAGTGATAATTCTTCTAGTCCCAGTACAAAATTTTCGACAACCAAGCGTGTGTCTCTCGAAAAACCAACCTTGTCGACTCAGACCAATCCCCACGATCTTACCAGCTTACGTATCACAGAAGATGGGGATCCCGTCCAGTCAAAATCCTACGTCGGGCAGCGAATTCCGGGGAAAACGTTTAGAATGTTGCAAGAAAATTACGCCAACCATCCCAGCGTCTTGCAGGCGAGGAAATAAATAAAGATATACAATAACCTAGTTTGATACTTAATATTATACTGTAAGATTATCTTTAGTTTGAAGCGCACTGTTCAATTCTACAATGAGTGCTTTTTGATACGCGTTTCTTCACGTTACGCATCCCGCGAGGCAATTAATACTTTCGATTTTTCATTTCAGCTCTCAACATAGTTCTGCAATACGAATCGAAAAAAAACATACTAATGTTTGTGAACTCTGTTTGAAACTTTGATATATCATATATTACGTGGCAGCTATCTTTCGTGAAGATCCGGCTATAGGTATAAAATTTTCCAACTTTGCCAGCTCACACAAGTTAGAACTTGAAAACAATGTTGAATACGGATAAAAAAAATGAACGTTGATACGAACAAGTTTAAGAAAGATATATTGTGATTCACTGCAACCATATTGATCCTCATATATGGGCAGCTTGTTTATACATTTAGCTATTTTGTGCAGCTACGTTTAATATATAAGCTTATTTCGATAGCATTAATTCCATTTATGTTTTTGCTTTTGTTAATCATTCCTCGGGCTTATTTGTAGCATTAAGTTAGTTCTGCGTGTTGTATAATCGCATATAATTTTTCAGTTTGATGATGTCTGAGAGCTTCATTTAATGATTCATAATTCAGAAGCAAGCACTTCTTTTGTTTCACTGTATGTGTTGCTTCTATGCGAAAGACGATGAAAAATTTCCTTCTGCGGAGAGGTGTAATGACTTATTTTGCGATAAAACTTATTGAAATATACTAATGTTACTCATGAGGCATAATGAAACATTTCGTTCTACTCGCGAGGCACGATGAAACACGTATTTCCCTTGCAAGCTATGAAAAAAACAACAAACACTAAAAAAAATTAATTGAGATCAGCTTCTGTTTCACCAATCATACCAAACGTGTCGGATATGCAAATTTCTGTGCGGTTATTGTCGGGCAAATTACCTACTGATATTACTTAATACGGGGAGAAAAGACTTATGGGGCAATTTGAACTACATTGATGAAGCTGGCGCTGTTTTTGGAAACATTGTCAACCAGACATACTTATAATATTTATTTTATCTTCTGTACATGTTTTATTTACTTGATACTTGATTGTCTTGACGATCAGGACATCTTTTCTTCGTGCTCACTTTGCTACCTTCCAGTTTCATACTCCTGCAGACAATGCTTTCCTCTGTTCTGCCTTTTCTTTCCCGACTTACTGTAATCATATGTTTCCTATAATAATACTGTATCCATGTACGTTGATCACTTTGGGAATACCTTCGGGCATCAGTTCCACATTTATCTTTGCATACCATACGTCTCTTCCTTGTCGTTTGATGGAACAGCCGATTTGTGGTGGATAGTGGAGGCTTGACCTAATAAATATGATAATTTATATGTTTTTTTAGGGAAAGATATTTTATTATTGTTAGCTTTCGTGTGCGCTGTGTTATATTTTGCTTCTGATTCTCTAGCCTCTTCCGGATTACTGCCCTTTATTTTGTGTGCATTTAAGTGTTTCGTGTTAACTTCATTAGTTACGTATTCCTTCAGTACACGCTGTCTCTATTATGTTGAATTATGTCGCTTCCGTTTGTTTTTATGCGCGATTTTTTCATGTTTTTTATTTGCAGTCATTTTTTTGCTATTGTTTATCCTGATATGGCGGTGCCGTAAAGCCACTAAAAAATTGCAGCTTTTCTTCGATTTTTCAATTTCCGCTTTTCATTTTAGTTGTCGCAGTCATTCTGTTTTGTGCGTACAGTCTTCCGGGTTCTATATTTTACTGTCATGTATATGTTCCTGTTTAATCCTTGGCGACATTACACTATAGTTGCAATCAACTTTTACGTGCTTATTCGTTCTCTTTTTCTCTTGCTGCTTGTTTTTCATATTCCACCCTGTTTTCTCCTGTTGTTTCCCCGTTTTCTCCTGTTGCTTCCCGTTTTCTCCCCTGTTAGCTTCTATTCGATTTTTTTACGCTACTTTCCTGGCTTTTGTTTCGTCTCCCTGCAACGTCCTGCGTCGCTGTGGTATGGCCCCCGAGTGTGCAGCTTCTTGTTTGGGTGAGTGTCATCCTTCTAGCATTAACGCTTTTGCTTTACCGTTAATATTACAATGGACTGGAGAGTTAACAGGCTTACTAAGGCCGACTGCAGACGATAGTCTGATGCCCTATGTTATTATTTCCCCGCGTTCGAGGACTTCATACTGTCCTTGCAAACACGACTGTGTCTACGAAAAGTTTAGCTAAAATGTTTACCGTAGTATTTTCTGATTTGGTCATTGTCACTTGTGCAATGTCTTGTGTCTTTTCAAAATTATAGCGAATGTCGTCTCAGAAAGTAATACCTACTCTTTTATGTTGTTTACTCAGACACAGCAACTCATTCGAACGCGGTGAAGCGAAAACCCAGGACAAAAGACTGCCACGGGCCTTAGGGAAATAACCTTACGTCTGGTGTTCTCACTTAGGCGTCTGTCTTCCTCAGATAGAATCATTCTCATTTATTGTCTTCATCTAAAGGCTGCCGTTAGAAAACATTCAACATCAGTTTACTCCTATAGGATTCGATAGAAGAAAGAACATGGGTGGCAAAATAGCACAGCTTGAGTAAGATGAAACCTCACATCTTTTGCCCCAAAGAAAAATGGATTTTCGTAGCCGTAGCACTATTTGCCACGTGACCAAAGTGATCCCAAGGGCGTTGAAAATTCATATGATCAATCCTTCAGCCCGGTGAAATATCTTGGGAACGTTATTGTAAAACTGGTTCAAATATATCTACTTACTTGAAAAAGAAGTTTTGAAATTGGAGACTCGTTGACACGTGACCAAATGACCCCATGGGTTTTCACTGGGGCCGATTATCTAGATTTTAAGCCAATAAAATATTTTATGAACAATGTCATCAAATCGAATCAGATATATAAAATTCGTTGTAGGAATCAGTATGAAACTTGTCTCATATTGATTCCTGGTAAACTTCAGAAAACTTGCAGCCAACACACCTTTAAGTCCCTGATCTGGATTGGGAGTGACGGGAATGTGGAACGCAGAGGCAGACACCATATGTACTAGGTAGTAATGACTCATGAATGGTGTTTTCCACCAGTCTAAATGACCACAGCTCAGACGAACATTGATACGCGAAAAGTAGGTAAAATTGGAGATTGTGCTGCTTTCGAAAGCAGCTCTCCTGACAACCTACCGTATAAGCAAGAAGACCAGGTGGCCATAGTAAGAAATCCTCGAACATAAAGCACTAATAATTGGAATAAAACGTTGTACAGATAGTGCTTTCGCAAACTACTTTATTACTGCGCAGTGCACCTCAGATTATGCAGAAAACGAAAATTTAAAAACACAGCCTGCCAGATTTTTAAACCGGATTACCAAATCTGGCACAGTAGTACCACGTTCGGCGAGACTATTCACAAGTATTTATTTTTTTGGAAATTCAGCCTTTAAACTTTGCAGTCCACTCTCGCCTTGATGTAGCTTTTCTAAGTGTGACTATTGTAATGTTCACGGACCAATGTAGGTAACACACTGACCTACGGATACATTAAGACATGTGTGCTGAAAACAGTGTTGTCCCCAAAACCAGCACAGGTTGCCGTTTTAAGAAAAAAAAAAATGGTTTGTAACATGACCAAGCACCATAAAGGCAGATACTTCCCCTAGGTGCACGAGAACGCGTGCTGGGCTTAGGACAAGGCATTTTTCAGTTGACTCTTTGTGTGAAGTGTATCCTCGACGAAAAAACATAACCCTGATATGTTAGTACCAATTAGATTACGAATTCTACTCAAAAAAAGCAGAAGATATATTTGCGGTTACGACGAGGTACAACATGTAATGACCATAAGCTTTTGAGACATACGTACTGTATTTCCTTCCGAGCCTACTATGCTTTTTCCCTTTATTTGTTAATAAATGATAAGGATTGTTCTCCTTTATCTCTCGTCCAGGTTCGTTTTTTTTTTAATAGACGCGGAACTCTGCGCATGGATTCATTTTGTTTACACACATTGGTATATTTTACACGCGCCTTCGCCGAGAAAAGTATTGTCCAACAAAGAGCAGCACGCATCAACGTGCGTCGACATGAAATACACGCTGTACGTACTTGTGCAGCGCGAAAATCGAAGTTTTTGCGTTGCATGAACACGGCAAGGCAGTGGTTTTGTTCTAACGTGCAGTTGTTGTACCCCTTTCGCGAAGTTGTAAACATAAAATGTGCAGTTGTAAATCGAGATTTGCGTAGTATGTAAATTTGCACTTTGTTTAAATATGCACGGCTACGGTGTCATAGATATAACCTAGGAAGAAACCGCTGATAGCTGATCAAAATGTATTTTCATTTTCGTTAACCTTGCTATATATCTTTTCAATTCGGACTACATATCAGAGTTTGTGCAGTTGTAAATTTTCCTCGGAACTAAAACTGCAACAAGGCAGTTTGATTATATGTTGGCGCACGGAAATCCATCCTAGTTTTGTGACAACACTTTTCTTCACGATGTCCCTTTGCAACATAGAGGTGTTTGAAAACCGATGCTGCTTATACGAGTAGCCTAACTCAGCATCCCTAATAAATTCTTTTCATCAGCTAGCGCAACAGTGGTCGCTCATAACTTGTTCAGAAGTCCTCGTTAGATATCGCCTTGTTTTCCGCAGTTTTTTTTTGTATAGGTTCAAAATTTTTCAATTCGAAGTATCTTTCAATGTGTACTCTTTATTTAATATTACATATGTCGAACACTTGGAAATAAAAATTCTGAATGTAAATAAAAAAAAATAAAAATTCATGAACAAATGAGTTTCCTATATTATATCAGCACTTTATTGGAAACGCTTCAGCTATTCAGAACAGTACAAGAAATGACGACAATGATTTGCCAATCTGTGTGAAAGCCACGATGCACAGCACCTTATCAGAGTAGCATCAATAAACCCCGCAACTGTGCAATAACGTAATCATACTGCTTTTAACATATATACTCAGTGGTCTATTTCTTCGCAGCTGGCCTTGGAGAGAGCGACCTTTAAACTGCAGGACTCTTCTCTTCGCACCATCGGTTTCACTCAGCTTCTGGAAACTGGAGCCTCGTCTTCCTTGGAGCAACGGTGTTCATTCACTGCGTATTAGTGCTTTCCTCGAAGGGCAATGTTTACTCGTGCGTATGATCATTCATGTACTCCTTTTGGGCGCGCAAAGCCTGTTCACATGAGTAACTTAAAAAAAGACTGGTAATTATTGGACAAACTAGGCGTTAACAATTCTTCCGTGCCATGCTATCCTAGTGATAACAAACAAGGTTGTTTTTCATGAACTCTGAAAGAAGCACATCCGGTACACACTTGACAGCGTATTGCTGACGGCCCAAACTCCTGTCGAATTCGTTTCAACCAGCAATTGCAGTTATACAGGCATGGCGCTTTTTTCTTTATATATTACCGAGCGGCTTCAGTGCTACATGCGTTAGACGAATTTATTTAGCCGTTTGGTCTCGAAGGAAGTTAGCTCTTAGAAGTCAGAGGGTTTTTGTGCGAGAGGTGGAAGACTTATTGTCCAAACTCCCTTTACTAGGAGTAGCTACTCCAAGTAACGGTGTCACCGATTGGGACAGTTCCATCGAGATAAGCTCATCTCATCAGCTTCAACTTCTCCGGAACTTCGGTCAAGAGGGATATTAGTACTCCAGCTTGCGCACTGTGTTGTAACAAGTAATACAGAAAAGGTATCCCACTGGCATTATGGCAAATATATACCTGATTTGGAAAGATTTAGTGGGATGGAAAATGACTGGTATGCCGAAAATTTTCACAATTTATTTCCAAAATATAATTTAACAATCCTCACGTACAGCGACTTATGACGTAAGATGTTTACAGCTTGGGATATAAAATTTAAAAATATATATATTTAGCTATTGTTAGAACGTTAAACTTCTAATCTCGCTGCTCATTTATTTTGCTCAATTCTTATTGAATTTTCATTTAGTTCTTGAAGCTTCTCGGCTTCTATAAATTTTATTCTTCTCTGGTTACGTTAATTGGAGAATGAAAAGCATTAAAAAGGCGAACAATCGAAACTATTCTGGCTAGCGTTATACCACCGACTACAGACGTTAACTCTCTAACAGTTCCTGTTCTACTCTTCCCGTTCTTTCCCAACTAACCATCCCCATACGGGGTGATCAACTGTGTATGGGGCCCCTCCTTTTGATACGTTTTAATGCTACATGTCCCTTGTTTTTCCAGTCGTTGTACAGGATGTAGAGGCGTAAACTTTTAACCCAAGGTAATAAACCTCTGCTATTCTGAAGTAGCTATTATAGTTGTATAAACTTGGCCACTTAGTAAAAAATTATTGACGCGCCGAATTATTGTATTTAAACACAGTTCGATTATACGATGATGCGTTGACTTAGGAGCTCACCAAATTACAGGAGTATTTCAAATTATAATGCGTTGCTAGGTCGTATTTTTCAAATATTTTGAGTGAGGAGTCAAAATCAAAGTAACCGGCAAACCGCTAGCCTTTTAATCATTATTATAAGTTGTTTTTTAAAACTGGTTTGAGAAACTGAGATACAGTACATGGGTCTTGTGGGAAGAAATTAAGCCCGCACGTCAAAGTTACAATCTATTTCTACGTTCCTTGGTTCAATTTCAGGTACCCTATCGGAGTCTTCCCACATGACAGGGTAGTCTATGATACTTTATTTTACCGGGCTGCGAAACCTCCCTGCAAAGGTTATTTTACCCGTAGGAATACGATAGGCGAATAACACAACCTGTTTGTGGTTACAGGGACTTGCCCGGTAAGGGATGAGCCTCGCAGTAACAATTACAGGATGGATGACAACGTTGGCAGTTTGACTCTCAAAGAAAGAAATATCTGCTAACTCGGCTTAATTTTCTTGCAGTTGTTAGAGCCTGTACACACGCTAGCTAAAAGAACGGGTTTCGTCTTCTCCGCGTCCGCATGCGGTGATGTGTCCACTTAGATAGTACATACTTGCAGAGAATTTTGAGCTATAGTTGCCTCAATGTTTGAAGAGATGCCCGAAATAGAACTAACGGCCCTTGCAGAGCAAACTGAACCGACGAGTAGCATTTTACACCTTTTTTTATAATTTCAAAGCTGTCGTTACAAGGGCTAAACAAAACGTTCAGAAAATTCGTTGAAGATACTTGTTCTTTTGCCTAGCGTGTGTCCCAGCCTTTACGCATGTACATAATTTATGCCAATGCTATGATTCTGTTAAGTTTGTATTTTATTTAGTAGGAGTATTTACTCTGTGTCAAACTAAAAAGGTATATAACTTTTTGACTTTTTACGCATGGTAGTGAAACTACCGCTTCTAGTTCGAAAAATAGGTGCGTGAATACCCCAAGCAGATTCAAGCTGCTAGAGCTGCACTGTAGAGCATACTTAACGTACCTGTATGCGTTACAGTCTAAATTTTTTTTTTTTGACAAGTCGTCCAACATTAGACACAAAGTTTGAGATAGCTCAACACTGAGTAAGCCTACGCTATATACTCGACCTTACAAACAATGATTTAAGGCACGGCAGCACTCGATCAAAAATTGTTCTCATCGAACAGTCCTTAACAATTATTTGTAACCTTCGTTAATAACTTAGTATCACAAAGCGCATTTCTTGAATATGGACACAAAATATTAAAAAATGAAAAGAAATCATAGTAAACAGTGCTGCACAATTCAACGAAGTCAACTCTTAGTAGTAGGTAAGAAGCAGGAGAATTAGTTTACCCTTCTAAATTTAGTAAAATCAACTACCTAATTCTGCTTTATATCATCCATAGGCTACAAGGAGACACTTCAGCATTTTGATATAAAGTACTGGTGTACTGCTTTTCATGTCGGGAATATGTACGGCGTCCCATTTGTACAGACCGGAGGAGAGCGAATTTCGGCGACTGAGCAACGGTAGCAAAAAATTCTAAAAGTGTTATATCGAAGACGAAATTAGTGTAAAGTTACTCTGCGCGTCGAAACAGCTTTCCAGTTGTTAGATTAAACAATATTACTCAGCCATATATAGTTAGCGCTTAATAAATAATAGTTATCACCACAGCACGTCTAGCACTAGCTACTAGTGTTGCGCTTCAAGTAATTTCGCTGCACAAAGGAAAAATGTATGTTTGTTATTATTATAACGATAAGGTGCCTAACGATAATCAACAATTCATGGCGCTTCCTATTACGCTAAATTATGTAAGGATTAAAAATACGAACATAATAATAAAGCGAGAAGTTTTCGACGATTGTATTTCACTTGCCTTAGCTTTTTATGCGCTAGAAACTTGATACTTGCATGGAGACGCTAAAATATCCCCGGGGCTTACTGGTTTGTTAGCAATATAACTCTGAATGTTACAGACTGATCTTTATAAAAGTTGAAAGAACATTTCACCATGTACAGATAATTAAATTTTATTCATGATCAGTCTGTCTGTATGCCATCTGCCTCTTAGCTTTGCGTTGCATGGCGACCATCGGCTCTCCAGGCGAGTAGCTCTGTTATTCTATTGGGGAAACTTTAGGCCACAGTCTCCACTACGGAAGTAATCCAACAGAGGAAGAAATAAGAGACATGCAGTAGGTCGACAGAAGCGTAGAGCCCATGTACGAAGGTGTTCCCACACAGGATCAACGTGCATAGGAAGAACAAGTCGGGAGAGAAGAGGAAGATGAGAATGCCAAGTGAAGAAAACTAAGAGCATGGAAGCGGGAGGAAGCAAAGGGGACACGAAATAAAGACGTCCCGAATGCCTAGCTAAGGCTTGGGAAACCACAGCCGCTTAAGGCTACGCAAATCGGGTACTACCAGGAAGCAAAGAGCGAAACGGGAAGACTCACGAGAAATTAGCATTAAAAAGTGACGTCATCCATGACATCACATCGACGAAATCATGACTGGGTAGCCTAAGGCCCGGGACAGACCGGAGCAACAAGCGACACAATGCGAAGTTTACGGGAGTCGTGTCGCAGCAATGCACGGGTGTCGCAATGCATCGCAGTTGCGGCGGTGGGGACAGCAGACTGCTGTACCCTCCGTTACATTTTGTGGTGCAACAAATTTGTCGCGTTGCACGTCGCTCGTCTCGCCGGTGTGGCGGCGGCCTAAGAGTATTTTAACTAATTTCGCCAGAAAAATTGTCGTAAATTGTGTATTTTATCCATTAAGCGTATAAATAAAAGAAGAGAATACCTACCAACGCAGCAACAAACAATAGTTTAGAGAAAATTGCAATGGAGGCTGGTGGAAACTTTCTACGCACTACCGTGAAATTTGAGCCAGGATGGTGGCCTTAATTTAACTTCTTCTTTGACGTGAAGCCCAATTTACACTTCTTATTCAGATCACAGTGCTCTATCACAGAACATATTTCAACATATCATTCTATTTTTTCTTTCGCTCCTGACTGACCAGCTACTACCAGCTGCTTGAGCTGTACCTAGACAAAATATTGTAAAATGTTGTCAAGTACAAAAGTTCGAGCAATAACTGTTACTGTGATTTCTCTCGCGTACAGGGTATAACGCTGGTTATAGCCTATTTGTTGGTAAGGATTAAGAACCCACCCCCTATACTTTGACTCGTCAATGTGACGTCATTCGGCTACGAGCGGATGGCTATAAGTTTTATTTGAGTCCCACTGAGTCCTCCCGTTACACTCTGCTTCCAGGGTAGCTACAACATAACTCTAGACCAGGAGTTAGGATCTGCTCATGTACTAGAATCAAAGTACTAGAGGATGGCTACTGACAGTACTACCTAAACTGTAAAAGAGAATGACAACTGATATCACTAAACTGCAATGTTAGTAGCGCTCTTCTTATGTAAGAAAAAATTATAAATATCCTGGTGTGAAGTTATGCAACGCCGCCACTTCAGTAGCCATTAGCAGCCACTGGTCTTCGGCAAACACAATCGTAAGGTTCATTTTGATAGAACAAGTCACTGAGTGCTCTATAGAATGACAAGGAAGGACTAACCTATAGCGGTTCCGGTACAGTATGGAGCCTATCCCAAGGTACGAGTTAGGTTAGTATAAGCATAGGATAGGTTCAGTTCAGTTACAATAGGTGCCTAAACTAACCACTAGCACCTCAGGTAGGTCATATATCTCCAATAAAGGCACCTCTGCCACTCTCCAATACAAGCTCAAGCTACCAGATGCTTAAAGGCAGAAATACTCAACAGGGACTAAAGGCAAAAGACTTACTCGTATGTACAAACACTCGCTGAATATGCCAATGAGGAGAGACTTGCATTTTCGTAGGTAGAAAGATCTGTGGGCTCTCAGGTACTAACCAGCAGTCAAATCCTCACTAATGATTATTGTCGAGGTCGCCTTGATTGGAATGGGCCCAGCAGCAACACAAGGATTGCGGATCTTGAATATCGCCCTCGTATGACGAAATATCACAGGTCGTCTTCAGCTGGAGTATCACGGGTGGGAGTATCTGTAATAAAGCTATACGATGGGACATCTTCTGCTTCGTCTACTCGGGGGAAGTTTTGAGGAGGCGGCACTGGCGGGTAAGAGGTGGCAAAATGCCCATTTGGTAGAAAATTGTGTGACTGACCTGATGGTAGAGATACATTCGCAGACTGCTGGCGTGGTTGAGAGGATCGTTGATCCAGTTCTTGAGACTGAGGTGAATTCTGTTCATGAGGAGCGACCTGATGCAGTTTAGGTGAAGATCGTTCCTGAAGTTGATGCATCTGTAGCATTAGTTGCTGTTGCAGGCTCTGCTGCCGCTGTTGCATCAACCGATGCTGACGCTGTCGGTCCTGCAACAGCTCATCAGCAGCGCTCAGTGGCACGTCTCTTCTCTTAGATTTACTCTTGGCCGAGCGATGCCGACGAGGCATACGCTTTTCGGTCACTGTGAGCTGAAAAGAAAGAATTAATTAGAAAACAGGCACCATAAATCCTTGTACTAAACGGCCTGTGTTGACAAATCGTAAGTAGGTATCCCTCGACTTCGATATCAATTTAATCCTCCCTGGAGAAAATTAGTGGTTAAAACAGGGTATGTCGCACATCAACAAAGTAAAAGCAGGAATCCACAATACATGGGTAACAGTCCAGATAGAAAAGAATAATAGAAAAATGACTAACCGAAGGAGACAAAAAGAGATTCAAGGTTAGTAAGAAAGTTTGCTAGCGCAGCGATTCTAATCCGCACAGCGCCGAGGTCAAATATTTTATCTCAGCATTTCTGCCGGAAGGTCGAGAGTGACTGCAAACTCACAGAAGAGGGTTCTGTGTCTCGAATTCATATAGCACGAGCATTTCCAGCCTTACACGGCTCGGCTGGCCCCATTTGTGGCCCTCCGCAAGGGCGAAGGTAGGAACCCCGCGGGAAACAGGTCGGCCCCCTCGATCGGCGGCCCACCTCGCGGAACAGAAGGGGAAATACAGTGAACCTACCAAACCTAACAAGCTAACCTTCTCTGCAGGAACTACGGCAAGCTGCAACATTCCCTGCGGAGAAGGCACTCGGGACCGTTGAGTGCAGGATGCCAGAGACAAAAAAGGAAGGAAACAAATTGGGCGCTGAATGATAAGTGTCCCAGAGACCATACAAACGCCGAGATAGATAACCTATAAGAGTCTTATGGTGGCGGTGCTACTCCATATACTATCCCAATGATCTATCCTAAAGCTCCTAAGCAGATCGTAGATACAAATTTGAGTGTCTACAATGAAATAAGAAACCAAGTTCATGCAGGTTAGCTTCTATGAATAAATTCATGCATATCACACCAGGCATGCTGTCACTTTAAAAAAAGACAGACTGCAAATAATTGGACAGAAGAGAGGATTCACAGATTGACTAACTCAGTAAATAAAAACAAATTAGTTTCAGTTACGTATGGTCCTCTTTTACCAACCTTCCTCAGCTCAGCAAGAAGAACAGCACGTTCTTCATCTATTTCCTGCAATATGGCGCCGCAGGAAGATGCAACATCCACGGACGACACAGATCTTATGCTCGAAAGTGCCTGTTCCACCTTTTCCGGAGTGGCGGACCTGTGGAGGCCGGGTTTTGTAGCTGGCGGCACAGCAGTTGAGAATGACCCAGATGACGTCACGACCGTTGAGAAAGGAGGCGTATTCTGATCGAATTTTTCGTCCGTAGTTGCTACAATGTTATTACTATCAGTAGATGTTCGGTGGTTGGTACCTTTAGTGGAGCAGAGGGGTTTCACATTTGGCGCTGTGGTGCGCGAGCGTGGCACCGCATGCAGACGACTATTTTTCCTCTGACCGGTTGTCACCGTGTCAGATACAACGTGGAAGTCAAGCTCGGTAGACGACGACCCAACCGTTGGAACTGGTTGCTCTTGTGAAGCTCCCATCGAACTAGGATCAATATAAAAATTAGGAGTGTTGGCATCAGCGTGTGATGCCTCAATAGCATCAGGCAATTGCACGGGGTTGCTTTTATTCGTTAGGTGAAAGTTCCGGACTTTTGTTCGGCGTTTTCTTCTAGTACTTGCCAAGGAATAAAATTCGTTTTCTTTATTAGAGCATTTCCGATCGAGCGGTTGCAGCATTTCTCGCGAACAATCTTCAACGGCAGTAGAATTTTCTTTTAAATTCCGTACTGCTGAGGGAAAGGCCCGGTCATCGGAGAAGACATCAGCAGATTTGCTGTTACGGACTTCGAACGAGCAATCGCTGCTTCCAAAGGGACGAATAGCATCGAAGAGCTTCTGGATAACGAGAGGAGCATCACTAGATACGCCCGAGTCAGCACCAGAAGGCATATTGGGTAGTGAAAGTGGTCCCGACGTCTCTTCAGTTGTCGTCCTGGGTGCTGTCCCGCGGGTTCTTTCTGACGTAACTTGGAGGTCCCCCATCTTTTCTGTTAATCTACCAAGTGCAAATTCCAAATTATTAACACTCGGTGAGGTTTCAGATTGTTTTCTGCAATCGACGTCATTACAGAAGTCACCTACTGATACGTTTTCTTCAGTAGTACGGCAACTGCGCAAGTTTATGAATTCATCTTCGTAATTAACTGCAGCGGACACCAAGCCCTCATGGGGGACGGAAAAATTTGCACCAACATCCACTGACACTGGGACAGCTTCTCGTTCGTTTTGCATGCTTTCGTTATTTTCAGTGAGCTTGGTAGATAACTTTAAAAACTTATCGCCGTTTTCAGCATCCTGATCAATTTCCAAGATTTTTTGGGGGATTTGGTATGGCGCTTCGTCGAGCCTCTGATGCAATTCAAAACCAGGCATCCCTCGAACTGTCTCGTTGCCGTCATTGTGACTGAAATCATAGCAGCAACTCGAGGATGGAGAGTCACTGCCGGTGTCAGATCCTTCCTCCATGTCCAAAAGTGTTTGTGTCCCACCGTGTAGTTTCAGAAAATTTTTCACATCATCTGCAAGGGGATTATCATCAGGATAATTTTCGCCACTACTTGTGTCAATGACAGGAGTGGTTTTTCCATAACCTTCTTTACCATTAACTGAAGAGTAATTAGTGCCAACATCAGCATCATTTACAGGAGCAGTTCTTACAGACTTTGCTCGATGACTAACGTCAGTAGAATTATCGCCAGGATTAGCATCAACTGCTGATACAATCCTCTCATCATTTGCAAGAGGGCTGCCATCGCCGTAATAAATGCGAGTATTTGTATCAATTACTGGGGTATTAACGTCAGGATAGTTGTGTCCAATACTTGACATCATGTGACTTACTTCGGAACAGAATATCATACTGGACACAGTGGTTCTACTAGTACACTCTGGCTCAAGCTCAGATTGTTTACTCCCACCATCAGTTTCTACATTACTGCTGTCAGTTCTAGAGCCCAAATTTCTTGGAAAAGCTTCAGAAACGGAAGAACTTATGCCTACGTTATCACAGACAGGAAGGGACTTTGGCATTTGGTTCATATTTTGAGAATCAACAATATTTATATTATGATTCTTGGTATTAAAAAGAACTGCATTCTGCGATGTCGTACAGCCAGACGCACTTTCATTTCTTCCAGAGCAAGAAACTTTAGTGAGTGGAACGTTAGAAACATCCGTATCTGGGTGGAAATGCTCTTTACGCTCCAAGTAAATATTATTCGACCTATTGCTAGCAGTGGGTTGCGTTCCAATATTTAAAGGCGTGCAAGATGGGTATCCGGCGTAGTTACACGTTGCGGTAAAGTCCGCATGGCGCACGGGGTCGTCAAACACTCGAATATGTGAACTCCCGTCCAAACAAATTTCCCTCTTTGAATCTGAGTGGCCATTATTCTTCATACTATCACAAGCATTGGAATCTGAAGAGCGGCAGTCAGGAACCAAAGCACCAGACCCACAAATCGGGGGGAAATTGTGAAGATGTGAACCAGATGGTAGGACCGAAATGCCTTCTGTTGCGTCGGGTGAACGCAAATTCTGAAACAAAAATAAAATTAGGCATCCAGTAGTACCTAGTCAGCGAGTTTCGTTTTCTACCACAATGTCTTACGATGATTTGAAAATGGTGTAGCTATTGGTAGAAAAACTCATACTGATACAAAGACATTAGCTCAGTAGATGACAAAAATTAGAATTAATTGAAATTGTTTACTGAATCGTGAAACCGCAGAAATTGGAAGCCGTGAACTTCAACATTCAATACTAAGGACACTAACCTTTCATTAAATCAATGTGATCTCCAACAGCGTGGTGAGCCTAATTCGTTTTCATAAATAGGTACAGGCCTCTATAACTTCACCAGGTGGATGAAATTCCATACTTGCCTTAGGGGACTGCTATAAGGTACGCGATTCGTGGTGGAACCACGAATCACAACTAGTAGCCACTGGTATTCAAGTTTTAGGAGGCCGTTCACACATGCTTTGGTAAAAGAGGCACACATTTCTTAAGATGGTCAGGAACAGTTTTCGATTTAAGAGAAGAAGCTGGTCTAAGAATATGACCATCTAAAGATCGTAGGGCGCCCTAGACAAAATTCAAAAAACTCAGATATCATATGCTACAGATCTTATTTTACTTAGCTCACTGAGAGACTAGACAATACTTGACTAAGCGGCACTACCGCTGATCTAGTCCAAAACGCCGCTCGATCGCAGCGGCTTGGCAGTCTTGTAAGATTTCCATATAAGTAACATAGATCTAGCGTCAGTCCCGCCTGCTCTCTCAGAATGTGCCTGTCTACTGCCAGCTAGTTAATCTCAATCAAGATATGCCCGACATAATAGAGCAAGAAAGGAAATGTGATCTAGGAGCTTGTGAATGTCAAGAGAAAATTCACCCATGCCTTGCCTCAGTGGGGCTTCAGTGATAGTGATAGGGGAGTGAATCACTGAGATATGTTGAATGCGGCCCCTGCATTGACGTGATTAAATATTTCTTGTATAAATCCTCAGCAAACTAGAAGGCCTCCCTCGTGACGTACGACTAGCACCTACGAGAGGCGGGAGATTATTGATGCAGAACTACAAAATGAAAAACCATGACCACCTTTCTGACTTCATTCGCGGGGGATAAAAAAAAAGAGAGGCAAAGAGTACCTGCAGTGCAGACGCTGCAGCAGCGCAGCAGTGAAGGTCTCGTAGGTTAGCTAGTCTCGAGCGCAGTGCCGCTGCTAGAGCTTCCGCTTCTTTCTGCATAGGTACACGGTCATTATTATGAATGCATATTTACACGGAAGTACCTACATTACGTAAAGTAGGTTGGTAATACCGGTATGTTTGTAGAAACTGAAGGCTGGACCAGAGGTCTGAAGAGGCCAGGTGACAATTGTGCCTGATTTCATAAACGGGTCATATTGTGAGTAGGAAACAATCCATGAAAACAATATGAGTAGAGAACGGAGATATAAAGATAAGTTTTTGATATATCCTTTACATAAAAACAAACTGTAAGTACCTATATACCTATGATTACGTTCAAAAAAATAAGTTACACGTGAAACGAAGGAACAGAAGTTGCTGCACTATTGATGAACGTATCGTGAGTCTACTGTCTATTATCCCTTAACTATATATAACGAAATATAGCGGCATCTGAAAATTAATTCCGCTACAGCTGGTTTAGCTTTTCATTTTGTTCCGTAAGATCTGACTATGGGCAAAGCTGAGTTCGGTTCCTTTCATCTTTGACTTAAAATGTTAACGAAATGCAGTGGTGCTCAGATGCCGTCGTCATTTGGAAACGATGCAGAATTACGATAAACTAGAATTGTAATTGCTCCAAATTGACAGTGAACGTTACTAAAGATACAGTTGTGATCTACAGACAAATAACTACCAGCCAATAGCTATCCCCTTTATCCTGTCTGATTATAAAGTATAAACATATCTTGCATTTATCAAACGATTGACTACATTTATTGTGAAAACATTTAAGTAAAATTTCCCTTTTTAGAATAGTGAATGCATATTTTGTTTAACTCCTCGTACATGGCCTTTCTTACCTTTTCTTTCTCAGCGACAACAAACATCTGTTCCGTATAAACGAGGCCGTTCAATAAAAACTGACATCGCTCTTTCTCATGTTGAAGAGCTGCTTTCAGCTCGGCAATTTCGCGCGATGAAGAAGCGGTTGAATCTTCATTGGTTCCGTCAAGCGTATAAAGAATAGGCTTGTCGGCAGGTGATAAATAGTGTGAAATCGGAATATCATCGGCCGAAGCAGAATCATTTTTAGAAACTGAAGTAGAATTTTCCTTAAGTTCTTCAAGTGTAGAAACTTTGGGTTTATTTATGGGTGAACGATACTCCGGAGGCGGAAGAATATCCCCTACTGAAGGAGAAACAGCTTTTGAAAATGAAGAAAGTTGCTTAGATGGCTGTGGACATAATCCTAAGGGACTGATGGGCTCTGAATCCGGCCAACAATCCACACGAAGAGGCAAAGATTGGGGGCCATTATCCTCAGGGAATGAAGACTGCTGGGGCCGTTCAACGATATGATCCACATGACATTGGGATTCCGGGTTTCCAGCAGCAACAGGACCAGCAAAATATGAAGCACGATTTTCAGACGGCGCAAGATGATCTAGAACCTGATTCACAGGTGACCCACGATCAATAGGCCCAGACACAGAAACGGCTGCGCCAGAAACCGGACGCACTGATAATTGCTGGTTTTCAACAGATGAAGAACTCTCACCAGTCAAAGAATTCAACGGCTTACGGTGGGAAACATCGTACGATTCCCCAGGCTCTTCAGTCTCCGGAAAATATCGGAGTCTGCTTGGAAGGGCTCCAGTTGCAGCTGCACCCAAAGGATCATAGCCAGGTGTATCTTCCCCTTCCCCTTGGACAGGACTCTCCGAAAGCGTGTACTCAAACTTAGCAACTTCACTTTGAAGACTTGGTCCACTGACTGTAGCCTGAGATTCTTCTTCTGCAAAACATTCACTAACGTCTGCAAGCGTGGACAGAATGTCCGGGGGGCTAACGAACGTTGCTAGTTTCGATGTAGATTGGGGCGTAAGTAGGGCAAAATTGGAAGCAGAGCAATAACTTTCAACTGTGTCAGCCTGCGAGTTTGGAAGTGACGAACGATCATTCGCATTCACGTTAGATTCAACAAGATCTAAAGAAGTTGGGGCTGTTAAGACATGTGAATTTGGGACTGGCGGTAAACAGTTAGCATCCACGTTAGATTCAATAAGATTTGAAGAAGATGGGGCTGTTGGAAGTTCAACAGGTGGATGCTGATCTCCGCTATCTGAGCGCCTGTCCGACAAGTTAACTTCAGGAATAACGTCAAGACGGTTCACATCAGTGTTGGGCAGCCGTAGACCTAGGGTTCTTGAATTTCCAAAATGTCCTTCAACTTCTTGGTTCTCAAGAGAAATCAACTGATCTTTGTACTTTGAAAAATTGCTTCTAACGTCGGCAGCCTGAGCTGATTGAATTTGTAAACTTTGCTGTCTATGCCCAAGTCCTCTCAATGGGGACGCGTGGCAGCTGTGCGCAGAAGAAATCTCGCTTAGGCTCAAAGACTCGTCCAGATTTTTGACCGCTGGGAAATCTGAGCTCGAACATTGATTTTTGGCCATAGGTGTACTCGATAATCGCTTCTGAACAGAGGGGGAACCATTCGCAGAAATTTCTGTCAAAACCTTCGAAGGTGTCCCAAAATTTTCGTCATTAGAATCTATTCGTTTGGGCTCGTTACCATTTATCTGACCATACGTTAGGGCTTCATACTGACGTTTCAGCAAAGCCATGTTGTGTTTTGCACTTTGGTTTGATGCATTAGGGACAATAGTGCGAAGATCTTCAACGCCAATGCCTGTTCTATCTCTAGGAAAGTTAGGCTTTTCATTCCTAATTTGTTCTCCCTCTAATGAAAATGCATTTCCAGAGGTCGCATGATTTCCTACAAGTGCGTACTTTTCAGGGTATAGCTTCCTCGTTTCGATATCAGAGCAACTGTTGCCGAGTCTTCTATCAAGAGAAAACAGCAGATCGTTCAGGAGGGTTTTGTCGGACATGAAACCACTGTGATCCAGAAGAGTTTTTCGAACTTTGGCAAGTTCTTGTTGAGATGAAATTTGTCTGTTCCCATCTTGCGATGCTAAAACAGAAGCCGCATTCGGAGTAGCATAGTTTATATGATTTAGTGGTGGTGCTTTCGGGCGAGTGTTATAGGATTCCAGAGACCTAGAGCCCGAAATCAAAGAATATTTCAAGGAGGTGGAATCGTGGTAGCTATACGTTCCAGGCATTACCGGCTTTGGTGGATTAAAATCCAGATGGAATTGGGGCCCATGGTACGGAGAATTGGACACATTCGTGAGTGAACTTCGTAAACCAGAGGGATGTTTTAACTGGTTTGAAAAAGACTGGCTTCGAGTATTTGAACCGTCGGTAGAAGCGCCAGAGTTTGCGTTTTCTAAAGAAGGAACTGAGCGAGATGATCCTTGGAAACTGCCGCCGAAATCAAGCATTCTGCGAACATTGTCTTTAACAGAAGACTTTAGATTGGCTTCACGATTGGGTCCCTTCAAAAGCTCTCCGGCAGAAAAGTTTTCAACAACTTCCATGGATATATGACGCCCCGATTTACGGCAGCTTCAGATCATCACAAGAAGGGTGCATTTGTAACATCGGCGGTGACAGTTACCGCTAAAAGTTAATATTAAAGGAAACGTTAGAGTTAGTGCCATCGGAAACTTGCAAAGAAAACGAAAAATACAAATTTCTCCGCTTTCACAGAAACTTTGCAGCCTTTTTGTCAGCTTTCGTGCTGCTTGGTGAAGCTAGGACAAAATTTTTTTTAATTGCCTGAAGAAAACGGGGAAAAGAACCTAATACATCTCTAATCTCAGAGACGCTACGCCTGGTTCAAAAATTTATACTCAAAGATGCACGTTCAAAAAACTATTTGTTTTTTTATCCACGACGGAATAGAGACGGCTACGAGTGAACGTTCAGTATAGCCATGGAAATTAGGCGACGAACGAACAAAAAACCTGAAAGAGACATAAGCTTGAGTAGACGATCAGCAGACACCGAAAACATTATTATTATTACTATTATAATCAGAAGTATAGGTCTCAGTTTCCACAACAATAGCGATATCACAGAGGAAGAAAGAAGGGACATATAGCAATACGATAGGCACGTGAAGCCCACACAATGCTGGATCAACGAGCATGGGAACAACAAGTCGGGAAAGAAGAGGAAGTACAAATGAAAGTTAAGATCAGCAGTAGTATGGAAACTGAAGGAAGCAACGTGGGCACGCAAAAGACATTCCGAAGGCAGAGCTAATGATTACCTCCGGAAAGGAGGTTGTGTTTTTGTCGGGTTCGTCTGTCACCAAGATAACTCAAAAAGTTATGGTAGGATTTTAACGAAATTCATAGGGATTGTTAAGTAGGTATGTTAGGAGGAACAGATGATTAACTTTTGGTGCAGAGCCGTTTGTTTGTCAGCCTTATTTTCCTTAATGCCATAATTTAAAAAGTTATGAATGGATCTTCATGAAATTCACAGGAGTTGTTAGTTATGTTAAAAGACATAAATGATTAAATTTTGGTGATGATCGGTCTGTCTCTTTGCGAGTTGGACTTATGTTTGTCAGAATGTTCGTTAGCAGCAGGACACAAAAAGTTATGAATGGATCTTTAAGAAAATTAATGAAACTGTTAATAGAGTGAAAATGCACAAATGATTAGACTTTGGTGTTGATACAAAGAAAATCATGGTTTCAGAACCAACTTGAATTTTTCGTTATAGTTGGCTTGCTTGGCTGAGGTATGAGTTCCCAGAGTGCTCCATTTTTTATTATTATAGTGGGCTGAGTTACGGGCGCGGCAAGCATCGCGCCGAAATCATATCAAGATATTCTCAGATTTTATACTTTGTCACTGGCTTAGCGGTGTGCCGAGAATAAGTTCTCCATAACAATCAGTAATCCCAAGTCGATTCGGGGTCAAGGCCCCATAAATTTCAAGGTTTAACTGAGTACAACAGGTAGCACAGATTATCATTATACAAGCAAGCTTAGGCCACTACTGTAGAAGGTTGATCCTAATGAGCTTACGAAAAAATACAACTATCACAACTAGCGCCACTGGAAAAAGCTAAGCTAGCCATTTGCACCCAAAACGGGTTCGAAAGTGAAGGACACAGGGGCTACAAACATACTACCGTAAGCTAACTCACAGTTTATCCTTTCTTTTATGTCGTGACATACCTACAGGTTACATTTCATATGATTCTAAGACACAGGTAAATTAATTTAACAAAGACAGGGTAATAAAACAATACGTTAATTAACAAAGGGCAGCAGACAACCCACAATTAGCAAAATTGTGAACCACAAAAAAAAAAAAAACTAAGAATTGACACCAATACGGGACCGAGGGAAGGCATGACGCTCCCTTAACGTGCTGGTGGTCACATGGCAGCAACACGTCCCCGTGCGGATCAAAAATAATTCGTACTGTTATTGATATTATTATTTATGATTTGTGCTATTACTATTTTCATTTTCATTATTGTTCTTATTATTATCATCAACATCATTATTTTTATTAATGCTGAAATCATGAACAACATTGTCAGGATTTTCATCGTTACGACTATAACCATTCGTATGATTACAATGGCTCGCGATGTTACTGAGCTCGTTATATTTGTTTTAGCATGCCATCATTATTCGCTAGATAGAAATATTTACTCTTTTTTATGATCAGACACGTTAATCCAGCCTCCTAGGCCATTCTTTACAATATTTTAAGATGTAGGGTTAACAACAAATAAAGCCAACGCAAAAGACCCGTAAACCGGTAAATAAGAAGAACAACAAATGGACAACGACCGTCAACAAGTGCAGAAAAAAAGGAAAAATGAAGCATATCTTGGACACAAGAAAAAAGCTGGTAAGAAAACAAACAATTATCAACAATGAATATATTTTTGGATAACATTACAGTTTCACATTACCTAATGCAGCGATACAAAAATAATCTCATTCACAATTCAATTCGGATATCAATTTGGTGAACAAATCTCACTATATTGTTGCCGACAAGCCTTTTGCACTTAGGATAAAAAATTAGAACCACATGAAGATCCGCCAAAAATTCTCTAATTCAGCATCGTGACTCTCTACAATATTTTTCAAGTGATTAGCAAGACCCCTCAAAGCAAACCCACAACTCATAAAAATTTTCAACTTGAGAGATCACACCCCACAAAATTTTTTCAAATGAAGATCGTGAACGTTAGGACCCCGAGACTGCTAGAGGGGTGGCGGTTCTTCACATGATCCAAAAAACTTTTTATTTAACTACAAATAACGTCAGCGTCACATGTGTTCCTAGCTCAAGCTTACCTGTACACAGCGGCCCTAAGACAGGAAGATTGCAGGGACACGCAGCAGTAGCAGAGCAGGTTAAAAATTATATATACAGTACTGTACATATATTCTTGGATTCTCAAACACAAGAAAAGTAGACAAGGGAAAAAATCTATTGATAGGAAAACGAACAACAGAGAAGCACAGCGAGGACGAGGCAAACATGTGGAAGGGGTAATAATATCACGGCAAGCTACGAGTCCATGGAGGGCACGCCTTCCCATAGCCATGGGAAGACAAACATAACCACCCACTACAGGTGAATGGTTATGTCTAAGCTTAAGCCGCGAGTTTCTACTCCCACGGTGCAAGTCAGGGTGTGGAGTCGGAAAGAGTCCGACTCCGACTCCTGGGCTTCGCCGGTTTCTGACACCAACACCTCAACCTTTAAATCTGCCAACTCCGAAACCCTGGTAAAAGTAATTGGATTTCTAGCACTTCGAGGATGAGGACTTCTAGAGCTTCGAAGATGACCTACTATTTTATGTTCACGCCGCACGTTCAACAAATATTCTCATCACAAGTTTTCCACCGGAAGGTCTAATGGTGGAAGTGAACTCACGCGATTCCTATCAGTCTCAAGTTAGCCATCGTTCTACTACTGGCAGGAAAAAGGCTTATAACACCTCAACGTGATAAAATGTAAAAAAAAAAATACTAGAGCAGAGGGTCCCGTCAATGGCCCTCTTCAGGAAACGACATGGAAGACATTCTGATTTCTAGAACGTAAGCTAATAGCACGAATTACAGCCAGAAGCAGCAACCCCTGCGGTAAGGCACTAGAGTTACATCCTTGAGTGCATAAGGTTCACAGATAATCTGACAGGGAGAAGGGCAGCCACAGTGTCATCATAAATGATCGAGGACACCTAATTCCTGCTCCCTATGCACGACTTACAACTTCCTTACTCAACCCTCCAAGGAATTTATTTCAGCCGTAGTAGTAGGCTAATAGATCGGTTGCCAGCGTAGCAGTACTAGTGGCACTCCGCTGGAGTCTGAGTATTTTCTATCGGCTTACGTGCCGGAAGGTTTCGAGCATGATGCGAACTTTTAAGATGAGTTCTATCGGTTTCAAAGTGGTTAGGAAGGATTTCAGTGCACTTAGTGTAAGGCCGGGTTACGTCAGAAGTATCCCATACACTTCTTTACGGCAACACTTCCTCTATTTCTGGGAAGACACAAACACCCTGGACCGCCTGGAGACGATGGCAATCAAGAAGAGACTAGGGCACAACAAGGGGACAGAGAGCGTTTCAAGCACGACAGCGTACCCATGCACCGGACATAACAAGAAATGTGTCAGTATTATCACAATGAGGGACGATGGAGGTATAGACAGACACATACGCATAAAATGCACATCGGATAAAGAAGCACGGAAGCATACAGAGAAAATGAAGCTACATTGGGGCAGCCCTAAATTACTTTATTAAATTGAATATTTTCGAAACATGCCAAAAGAAGATGTTCCATTTCGGATAAAAAGGATCGAAAACACAATTTAACAAACACATGGAGAAGCTCGTCACTAAAAAGTTATCTTTAAAAATCAACACATAAAAAATTCAAACAGGAACGGAAAAATATGTTTTGTCAACACAGAAAGAAAACATTCGTGCACACAAAGAAATTTATTCATGTACACAAAAAGAAACATTTTGTCAACTAAGAAACACAAATATTTGGGTGCATCAAATAAGTTTTTCGTCAACATAGACCTAAGTAACATGTCTAGTACCCGTCCACCATGCTAGTAGCCGTCCACTTGGCACTAAAAAAAGTTCCTGTGTGAAAACTAGCATTGCTAGAAGGCCATGCATAGGCGTAAACTGTAGGCTAAGTAGTGCTGCAAATCTCTGAAAATGACGGGCGAAAAAAATGAAACAATAAAAAATGGTGGTGGTTTTCGCATATTTTCACTGAACACATAAAAAATGGGAAAACCCCCACCATTTTTTTAATGTTTTATTTTTCCATCCTTCATTTTCACGGATGGTGCGGCACTACTTAGCCTACAGTTTAAGCCTATGTACGGCTTTCTAGCACTGCTAGTTTTCACCAGAAAGTTTTTTAGTGCCAGGTGGACGGCTACTAGCATGGTGGACGGGTAGGTACTAGACATGTTACCCTAACATGAAACTAGAAGACAAGCACGCATATACAAAAATTAAACGAAGTTCAGAGCAAATCGGAAAAAGTAACGTAGCTACAACTTAAAATAATTTAGGTAAAAAAGCACTAAATATCAACACGCGGGAGAAAAATACGTAGGTACCTATGTAAACACAGAAAACCTCAAGTCAATGTTATTATAGCCATAGCATCAGCTTACTACGTACATGAAAAGCCTGTCTGCTGCCTATAAGAAACAATTAAGTGGTACTGTGTTCAGAACATGCATATATGTGAAGTTCATGCATGTAAAAGGCACTAATGTTGAGGATATACACAAGTGTCAAGGGCATGTGTGCCAAGTAGAACAGCTTTTAAATGGCATTTGTGAATGATTTGTGCAACATGCAAAATGAGGAACCTAAAGAATAAGGGACAGTAAGACGAGGGAGAGAAGAGAGTAGAACGAAGTCATCAGTATGGGTATGAAATGCAAAAAAAGAAAGCTAGACACGATAGGACAGCCATCCCAAAGACCTAATTGAGGCTCGAGTAGATTATAGGGTGTTGCTGGAAGAGCTATCCTCTATAACATAGTATAGGCGAACCTAACCCACCAAAACATGCAACCAATCATATGCTCTTCACGGGCATAAAAATACACTACGGAGGAATGGGGTTAGATATTATTATTATTATTACTATGTTAAGGGTTTTCCCGCCTGGGGTTGGTCAACCTCCAACAATATGAAAGTATTCTGGAATGTACACAAAGCGTGTACCTAACTAAAAGACTAGCATCGATACTATATTATTATAACGCACAAATTTAATAAAAACAACACCTCATGCACTTGGAACTTGCGACTATAGGACTAGCATTGAGACGAGGATTGTTAGACAAACACTCCTTTAGAATCTTCCTAAGCCCGCTGCAGACGATAGCCTTATTATGGCATTAAAAAATGAAAGTCCCGACTGATGTCTTGTCTCGATATTGCAAGTCTCGACCACGCACACGATAGAGAGGAATGAGTCAGCTGCACCTGAAGCTTTTTTAAAAATTAATTCATTATTCGATAAATAAAGTGCATCAAGAGTAATATTATTTATAAAAACAAAACAGAGATAATAGTGTACAGAAGTCCCTACTGCATTGGCGCAATTGCGTTCTATAAAGAAAAGAATATTCGGTTTTGTAGAGAACGGGAAACCCTGTGTCTTGACAGATGCCAAATACCGCCACACAAGTTGTAAGACAGTGACTAAAAAAAAAAAAAAAAAACTATGTACGTATACTTCAGTGAAAAATCTTTTAATACTTATTAAAATACAGTTGCCATCACAGCAATTAGTCTTGAACACATTTTCATCTAACTCTTACTATCAGCAAAAATACGCGTGATACGTTCAACCCGAAGACCTGCATTTCTTCGACACAAATTCAACAAGCTGCAACGGTGTCGGCGGCCGATGCCTCTGGAAATCACCGTCATATGTCCTAAGTTTTCTTTCATATGCAGTGAAAACACAGGACGTCCTGCCGAAAGGACTACCGTTTGCAGCGGGCCTTACTCTCCACAATATTAAAATAACTAGTTCTGATCGAGTGCTACAAAATGTAAGGGTTCTACGGATACACACAATTTTCAATACGTGTTACGCACCAGACCATGTCGGTAAGACTTCAGATCAGTCTTCTACTTGTCCAGGAGTGGAAGCCTTCAGGTCCTTTAATACGAATATAGTCCAATTTCACCAACTAAAGTTATTAACCAAAAGCGCAATTCTAAAACACAGAAATGACTGACAGACAATGGATAAGCACCAAAATTTAAGTGACTTTTAGGGTTATGTTGGTAACAGACAGACAATTAAACAAACCCTGGCAACAAATTCCATATATAGCTACTAGGCGAAAGTAAATTAACTAATTCGCCACTACAGTATAGAACATATGATGAAATTCCCCCGCTCAGACGTTTGTAAGAAATTTGTTTACAACTTACGAGTAAACGATATTTTAAACAGATTTTATTACTTTATTTACAAACACCCGTTTGCAAATAAATTTATTTTAAGAGCACTACCTATAGAGAGTTCTGATAATCAGAAATGTTCCTAATTAGTGTTTTTGGCAATGATTGTTCCCATTTCGGGGCTTCTCTTTATCCTGAAAATTAGACAGCCAACGGACCAACCCATTTCCAGAGCACCGTAATACCAAGTAAATAAAGACTTTTTAACACTCAGTTTTCATGAAAAATTATGAGACCTGCTGATAGCAACACAAACGCACCATGTAGGAAAATATAGTATTTACTTAGGTCTATAAGCATTTGTTTCCAACTTCTCCGACTGCCCATTGGCACTTAATAGCTAAAGCGCGTCAACTCGAGAAAAACAAGCTTGCATTTTGTACAAGAAATGAAAGAAGGGCTCTATCAAATAACACAAAAGAGTTCTACAATCTCTGCTTTAATATCTAAAGATCGTGCCTTTAAGAATTGATCAATATAAAGACTGCAACTTGGAAAAGCATTGCAAAGTATCTATATAAATCACACTACAAATGACTATACTTGAAACTGGAAATATAACATTGGCAAATGAGCAACATACATATTAGTATGTTCTATAAATCCTTCTTTGTCGCATCTAACTTTCCATTTTGAGAACTGCTGGAGGGCGGCGGCACCTTCTCGGCACGCCTGCATGGTAAGACAACATTCAATAAAATGTGAACAATGCAGCACAGACGAGCAACTTGTTAGATTTTTGTTCCATGAACGACGTTTCGGATTCTTTAATTTGCCACAATACCTACATATTTATTTCCGTATGAAATATTCATCGTTGATATAGGTGGTGGCCAACCAGACATTCATGTAGCTCTAGCACGTATGGCTATAATTAACTTTGGCACCTATTCTAGCTGAACCGAATATATTTCAGCCTAGATATAACTAACCAGAACTAAAGAGACCTGACCCAAACCGAGCAAAATTTGAAGTACGCCGCATCACATTTATCAAGATCAAATATTCTAGAGCCGTATACCAATATTGGCCACGGTGTTATAAATACATTAAATCAGATGGGTCTCTCTCCTTGGAACACTTCTATAGCTATAGGTTTTTGGTTAGTGGAACTTCACGTGGCGCAGCATATATTAAGTATATATTCTTATTTTAACAAGAGATGCTTCGCCATAGCAGACTTTTCGCTCTACATGAAGCGCTACGTTAAAACTAGAAAACTTAGGCTACAGCTTCAGTTTATAAGCGAGTTACCCGGACATCGCCCGGTCCCAGGACTACTAAATTTCACGAAGAAGACAGGCGGGGGTAGTTAACGACCAAGTATCGATTGGGGAATGCTGTTTATTATTATATGCATGTTTTACGCACTAATCACGCTTGGAAGGTAACTTTTTGAATATGAAGGTCTATATCAAGATCAAAATCTCTTTTAAGAGTACCTACCTTGTAGCTAGCAGTAGAAAAGAAGAATGGCCTACGACCGCCGCGAGCAACACTCCCGCCTCGCGCCGCGCTCACATTTCTTAACGCCCGTAATGTCGGCGCTACACTGTGCATTCGGAAGCGCAATGTGATGGGAGCATGTGTAGCTCGCATGCCATTCACGCTTTCGTATCTATGCTACTGAGTTGAAATATATATAGGACGATGAATGAGTGAGCCACTCATCCCCGCTTCTAGTTGTTTGCGCAAGTGTATACGTGGCCTAAGCAATTGAGTATTTTCGGTCAGACAGAGTTACGGTCAAAATATATTTGCATTGCAGAAGATATAAAACACCACAAATCGACCTTATGGTCAGAAGGCTCTGAAACGTCATTAACTCACACATAAATCTAGCTAGTAATAGAGGCGGCCTGGATATATGAGCATGCAATGATAATCAGAAGAAGTAAACAACCGGTCCACCTCTAGCTAGCACTGTTGGTAATGCACTATTCTTTAGCGGGTAGCTACAGCGGGCATGAAAGGCCTAACGTTGAAACGACTTACTTCTCTTGAGATTCCTTGGAGTACTGAGACGCTTGTTTCTTAGCTCTCCGGTTCATCATCCACCTGAGAAGTCCCGGGGCCCAGTACCGTAGACCTACAGCAACACGATGATGAAAGGGAGCCAATATGCTGTCCTCGGTTTTGTTCTTGATGGTGAATAGCACGTTATGAGCCATGGTCTCTGGAGACATACCGGCTGCTGTCGTTGCGTCCATCACTGTAATGTGTCAAAAAATATATGTATATATGTATATATATATATCACCGTTTGATGTGTAAAAATATCATACTCCTTGGTGACATTATGGCTGCTCGAGGCACCACTGTATACCTAGTAATGCAGCGAGATATCGTACTATGGCAGTTCAAAGTACATATAACAGCAGTCTTTCCAGTGGCATCCAAAAAGCAGTACTTGGGTTGGGTGCGCAATTACAGCGCAGCAGGTATCGATCGCACTTATCATTAATAGAGGAGTAGGCTATGCATGAACAGTGGTTGCATATAGCACTATAAAAATATCGATATTTATCATATTTTCTGGATGGGGATGAGAGAGAGAGAGCGAGCCGAAACTTGTTGTTGTTACGTAGGGGGCGGCTCCGGAGGGGGTCGGGCGCGTGGCGGAAGGTATGAGAAGGAAGGCAAGGAACACAAGAAGTCAGTGGCAGATAAAGGGCTGTCCCACAGAGAGGTAGGAAGGAGGG
>LQNS02276883.1:15445531-15456081 GCA_001587735.2 Parhyale hawaiensis | reverse complement strand
TGCCCTGTATGTGAGAAGCAGGGTCTCCTTGCACTGGCCCCAGCGAGTGCCCGCCAGGGCCTTGAGCAGTCTGAGGCGGCTGGAGGCTCGAGCGGCTGTGGAAGTGATGTGCGGTGTAAAGGTGAAGTGGGTATCAAAAGTGACGCGAGAATTTTGGGGCGGCGCTCCAGAGGAAGGGTGGAGTCGTTCATAGTGATGCCGAGGTCGAGTGTTGACTGATGGGTGTCGGTTGTCCATAGAGTTGAATTGGATTTGGAGGTTGATATGGTAAGGCCCTTGATTGCTGCCCAATTGCTGACTGAGGCAGAGAGAACCGAGAGAGCGGTGAGAGGATCGCGATGAGACGTCACGGCACGACTTCTTCCTTTGACGAAGAGTTTTTTATCAAGAGAAAAACTTATAAGATAAACTCAAGGCTTATCAGTCGGTAAATATCTATGATATGCGGCGGGGAATTAATTTGATTCAGTAATGCTTTGTTGCTTCCTAATATATAAGCTTTTCTGCACCTTTTCTGAGGTGCTACGGATGAATTGCGAGAGAGAGCACTCATCTCTTGTGACAATTTTAGCTGGCCTTTGCAGCCTATTCTCCAGAAAGATGTTAGTTACGGAAGTACGAAATTAAGACGGGTCTTCAAAAAACCTCCTCGCTGTCATTTTTGACAGCTAATACTCAATAGTTTGGGCTACCACCTCCACAACAAAGGCGATCTAACAGAGGGAGCAAGAAGGGGCATACAGTATGTCGATAGAAGCACCGAGCCCATGGACAAAGGTGTTCTTACACAAGAGCAACGCCCCTGGGAACAGTACCTACGTCGAGAAAAAACAGAGGAAGAACAAGATAAACAATCAATCGAAGGAGTTACGAAAATGGAAGGGAGCCACATGGGTCCGACAGACAGACGTCCCACAAGACTCGCTCACACTAAAGCCCCTTTTGGGACCCCTTAGTGACGCTATTCCTCATAATGTAGGAAAGGCTAACCCTACGTCCATTCCTATGCCCCTTGAGGCTTTAGACAGGCCAGGACCCCGGCCCCAGCCTATTTTTTTTTTTGCCACGCAGTCTCGGCAAGTTTGAGTCAGACCCAACAAAGTCATTTTGGTGACTTTAACCCAGGTCATGACAAAATTTCACCTTGGGTCGGTTTCTAACAGAGAAACAACATTAGATAAGGATAAGTGCCAAGCCTCACCTCCGTAGGTGTAACCAGATGCAGTAAGAGCGTTGAGGGAGAGGTTAGTGGCGATGTATCCTGGACTAAGAACAGAGACTGTGACGTTGTGCTGAGCAACCTCAGCTCTGAGCGAGTCCATGTAGCCTTGGAGAGCGTGCTTGGAGGCGCAGTAGCTTGTTCTGAAAATTATACACAAGTCCACCAGTCATTAACTCTATTGTAACCAGGCTGAGTAATCCTGCTCTGAGGATTCTTTATCCTAGTATATTTATATGAGAGAGAAGGCTGTTAAGAACCTACCTGTAGGGTATGGCTAGGCGACCCTGTAGGCTGCTGATGTTGATGATGTGACCGCTGCGCTGCTTAATCATGGCTGGCAGCACTTCTGCAGGTAGGTGGTGTAGTTTGGTATTGGTGAATAATAATTAGCTACACAAAGAAATACCTATAGAAACATGAGCAACATATTATTATATTGGTATTGTCCCGCTATTTCTGAAACTTAGACAATCAATAGCGATCTAAGATGATTTACTCGGCTTACAGCCGGAACGACAACGTTGTGCATAGGTGGCAAGAGATGATGGACGAAAAGAGAAGGAGACAGAAGAAAGACGCGCCCGTGCGGACGGTCCTTTCTGTGGCCCCCCGCACTGGCGAGGTAAAAGCCCCGCAGAAAAAGTCGGTCACCTCGATCGGCGGCCCACCTCACGGGACAGAGAGAAAATATAGAGAATCTATCTAACTCTACAAAACTAACCTTCTCAGCAGGAACTGCGGCCAGATGCTACATCCCCTGTAGAGAAGGTACTCGGGACCCTTGGGTGTGTGATGTCCAAGGAACACGAGTAACTTGACTTGAGGTTTGTATGTATGATTAATATTATTAGGCTACCTATGAGTTTATCAGCGAGACGCACCGGTCAGCAGGAAGGTACACCAGAAAAGGAAGAGTCATGTAGTATGTTTAGAGAAAAACCATATGTTAAGATGTTCAACCCTCCATTTCCACTACAAAAACGATTCAACAGAGGAAGAAATACGGAATAGGCCTATACACGCACACACACAATGCGTCTACAGACGCGAGGAGCTTATGCTCGAGGGTATTCTCATATAGGATCATCGAGCAAAAGTACAGCAAGCTACGAAAGAAGAGGAAGAACAGAATCAAGTAAAAGCATCATCACTGGGATTATCAATATTTTTATAGTGTATGGTTTACCACCGCACACACACACATATAAGTGTAATCCAAGCAGTAAGGTCAGGTGAGGCCGTAGTGTGGGAGAATCACGTAGTGCTCAATAATCAATACTACCTACATAATGTTTCAAGTCAGCCGAGAGCGCTACAACTGGCAGGAAAACACGGAGCAAAGCATCAACTGAGATGGAAGTGAGATAAGAAGAGAAAAGACAGAATTATGAAACTCGTGCGCATGACGCCTCCAGTTCCGCCCCCCCCCCGCTCTAGAGTAGCCAGGAGTAATGGAATGAGTTGCCCACGATCATCGACGGCCCATCTAACGGAGCAGAAGGGGAAGTATAGTGGACCTAGCTGCCTTATAAACTGACCTTTTCAATAGGAGCTGAGGCCAAATGCAATATCCCCTGAGGTTTACCTTTAGGGGCGCGAGGCCTATAGATTTTTAAACAAGGATAGGGCTCAGTAGGAGCATGAACACGGACGGAAGTCATGTGGATACAGAAGATATTCTAAAGGCCAAACTAAGGCTAAGGCAACCCGCGACCTCTCCTGGGGTGTTACTCTCCTGTACCTACAGTAGGTAGCTACATAACAGAAGAAAAGCAAGCTGGCTCACTCTATGCCTCCAACGAGGATTCCTCTTAATATAATATGGGTTTTTAAACCACTGCAGCACAGCATAGCCAGAGTAGAGTTCATTACGAACCTTTGGTGACAGCAACATGACCGAAATAATTGACAAGCATGAGCTTAAGGTCAACATCAATGAGGGTGTCCAGTGCAGCTCCCCTGCAGCTCTGGCCAGCGTTGTTGATCAGGATATCCACGGCTCCGACTCGCTTCACTGTCTCACCGATGGCTTGCGGCACGTCCCGCAAGTTGGAGATGTCCAGTTGCACTACAAGTGGCTCCTGTACGACGGGCGTCTGAAAAGAACAGCATTCACAGGAAGGTTTTTTACAAACACTAAAAATGGAGTCTCAACTTAGGGTGGTTCTGGATGTGACACTTTACTTTGGTGTGAAAGTTCTTTGTGAGCTTGTCCAAGTATTCAGTTGCGAGATTTATCTTCGGTTCAGAATAATAAGTTGGTCAGGGTATAGTGCAGATTTGTGATGGAATAATGTAAAGCTCTTTCATTCTAATTTACATCTAGCTAATATACAGCACATAGAGGCGTAAGTTACGAGAGGTAAGCGGCTAAGATGCAGCTACTCAATTGGAGACTAAGAGTACAGTAGCTAATGCTCCAAGAATAGACAAGAAATGTAGGACGTCTACACAGTAAACACTGTTGGTAAACACTGAGGTAAGACCTTCGCTTGGTGTAAGAATTGTTCCGCTGCTTACCAGCCCGACCTATCCCTTTGCTTTCATTTATGACCTTTTAGGTGATTGCTACAAACATGCTACTTTACCTATGTGAGCAAGAATGTGCCGGTAGCTAGCAATGGATTGACAAGTAGGCTATACGTTCAGCTAGAATATACGAATGTTGTATGTGCGACAAGCATATAGTTAGCTATATAATAACACCTAGCTGGGAATCTGACACATCGTGATGAGAATTGTCCAAATAAAGAAAAGGGTGACTGATGTTAGATTATACAGCTATAATAGTTTAGGCCTCTCAAATTCAGCACAAACTAGCTGTTCCCAGTGAGGAAACGAGAGATAAAGAATAGCTATGCCAAGAAAACTGGGGAGCCCACACATAAGGGTGTTCTCACATAAGAACAAAGCGCAATGGCATTGCAAGCCAGGAAAGAAGAAAAAACGGGGAGAGCATCATCAGTATGAGGATGAAACAGGAAAAAAGCAAACGGGGCACAGCAAAAAGATATCCTGTAGGCCTAGCCATGCCTATAGTACCAAGAGAATATGTATATGGTACCCAAGTGATCGGTCAGCATCGCTGCATCCCATAACACAGGCTGGAGAACTTAACCTAAGACCCCTGAGGGGAGTGACATACAAAGAACGTCCCAAGTATAGTCGTAAAAAACGTCTTAGCTAATAAATAGGGTAGTTTCAGTACAACGGGAGTGTCAACAGTCAAGCATGTGGTCAAAAATATTTAAATTATCAACAGAGTTGTTCTTGAAGAAGAGAGTGTCATAGGCTACACTGTGATGAGAATAGCCTGCCTCAATAACAAATAAGGAGATTCCTCCAGCTACAAAGAGAATGTGAAACATGGTGATGAGTGCAACAGGCTCAGTACGGTATTTATTGCGCGTGGCACAAGAGATTACAACCTACTAGGCCTAAGCCAAATTTTGCTACAACAGTTCATTACCCCCATTGTAACTACTCTTGGCTTGGTTGAGGGTAGAGTCATAGATAGGCTAGATAAAATATTTTTTCATTCAGCATGTTCTATAAAACACTGTGTTGTAGGTAGAGGCAAAGCAAGAGTGGGTTCACAAGAAGAGTAGGTATCTAGCTAATTAATTAAAAAATATGTATCGTGGGTAGTAACACACGAGGTTCATATTGAGTGACCTGTATGAGGACGAGGCAGATACGTAGCTACAAGTTACTATTGGCTCAATGTTGCATATAGGCTGCTACTTGCATATCATCAAAGGTTTAGCTACTTTATTTTAAAGTGCACATACCTACCAGACTTTAATAGCAAGCATGGAAAATAAGAACAAAATCCCCCCCCCCCAAAAAAAAAAAAATATGCTAAACATGCACTGCATTTATTTGCCTCCCACAGAGAAAACAAGTAATAGCACATGGAACTAAACTAAAAAAAATAATGTGGTTATGGCACCTCCCACTGCACATAGGCTTCAGCTAGATAGCTACTGAATAAGAAGAGCAAGAACACAACACTTAAACAGATAATAAAATGCCATTAAAATTTGCATGCTGCATCTTTACCTTACAAGAAGCGATGAGCTGCTGTTTCAAAGCATTTAATTTGTCAATGGAACGAGCAACCAGTATCAGTCGACAGCCCTTGGAGTACAGCAGCTTGGCCACAGCCTCTCCCACACCTGAGCTGGCACCCGTGATGAGTACAACCTTAGTGTAAAAAATGACAGTAATTACCTTCACAGTGGCAGCTGTGCAGTAACGTAGCAGTACATAGACAAAACACAGGTTGCCCCCATAGGTACTACAACAAAGTAGTTAGCTACTTAAAAAATATTTAAAATATAAATGCATAGGCCTAGAGCTACAGAAAAGTAATACCGTAACTAGCTGTTTGGATAAATCATAGATATGTTACCAAATTATAACTACACTCATACATTCCTGGTTTAAGCCTCCCTACCCACAGTGTAGACTGTGATCCAGAGAGGAAGAAAGAAGGAACATATAGAATATCAAGAAAAATGTTGAACAGTACAACCCATGCAAAAAGTACCAACTTAATATATCTAATTAAAAAAAATTGTATGGCTGAATTAGGTAGCTACTAGAAGAACCCTAATGCTGAGCTGAGAAAATTCATGGGAACCATATAGCTAGCTAGGTATAAATCAGGAAAGAAATGCCAAACAGAAAAAAAAGCAGGGTGTGATAGTCTAACAACAACTGAGCTTTGGCTAATGAGTGACCTCAATCAACACTAACTACTCTTGACATGAAAAACAAGCAGGTCGGTAACCCCCAACATCAGAACAGAGATCAGCACGAGAGAACATTTTCTAATACCATACTTAATTGAACAATATTGAGCCAATAGCTAGCTACCCAGCATTGGAAACAGGTTCCTTGCTCTCAGTCAGGCCATAGGTCATGCACTAGAAACTACTGTTGTCCAGCCTTCAGATACCAAACACTAAACTCTCTCCATAAGCCTCAAATCTGTGACCTAGCAGCTATATAACTAGAGTACCTAATAGAGTTAAGATGAACCTCATCCAAGTCTGCCCAGTGGGGTCCAACCAGTGTCTGACGTGGACTCTTAGGATTCTAAAAATATTCAGGTAGCTTTCTAACCAAAGTTGCCTCATCAGATGGACTAGGCTTAACTCCTGACTTAGGGGGAGCCAGTAACTCTTAACTCCTCGGAACCCTAAAATATCTTACTCTGAAACCCTGTCCATAACCCACATTCAGTACTGATACGTAGAATAACAGTGCCAGTAGATTGGTTTCAGATGTGTGAGTAGTTAAGAGAGCCACCATATAATTCCATGACTGGCACACACTTGAGCAAAGGAATTGCTAGCCCTGGACAAAACTGTTACCTTTCCAGTAAGTTGGTCATTGGAGAAATATTTCCTGAAGAGAGCACAGCCAACATTGGTAAAGAGCTTCACAGCAAGTACAGGTCCAACAATAGACAGCCACACCCAACCTGGGGAGAATTCATTAAAATGGTATCTGCCACGTACACCACCCTTAAGGTACCGTACTTAACACTTCATATGCTGATGCTTGCATTTTTCTGCAGTATTGCAGCGTGTCCCACAGCAGTCAATGTGTTAAGCCAATTAATATCATACTGATATGAAAAAATTAAAATGCAGTCCAATAATTGGGAGCTAAATTAAATTAATAAGTATGGTACATAACTAATATCCACTATCTGTAAAGTTTACTCATCACAGAGTAGACTAAACTGCCTACAGCAAACAAGCCTAAAACTTACAGAAGTTGCTCAGCAGCTTGCAACCGCATCATAGCTTCATCCAAAAATGAAGGTGCCATTTACAATACCTAATAGCTAATAATAATAATGAAGAAGGTACCATTAAGGATATTGAGGAGGCAGGTTACAAGTACTGTACATACCTGGGTGTAATGGAATTTAACATCATTCTCCACAGAACCAATTCAAAGAGTGATGGCGCCTCGATCGGACTAACAAATGGAAGAGCATGAAGATGTCCGGCCAGTACCTCGAAGCTGTTCAGAATCGTACCAGACTCTTGGAACTGGCTTCTGAGGGGTGAGCTGAAATGGGAAACAGAAGGCACCATCCTGGCAGCTCAAGAGCAAGCCCTCAGAACCAGGTACATCCAAAACAAGATCAACAAGAGAAACGTCCCTAGTACCTGTAGAATTTGCAGGAGCTCGGATGAAACCATCAACCACGTGATAAGCGAATGTGGAGTGCTGGCACAAAAGGAGTACAAGCGCAGGCATGATAAAGTTGCCCGACACATTCACTGGAGCCTCCTGCGGATCATTAACTTCTCGGTCAGTGAGAGGTGGTACCTACGAGCACGAAACCGCGCCCGTGGTTGAAACGAAGCCGTGCAGATCTACTGGGTCAAGACTCACAAGAGGATGGAAACCGATCGAGTACTTCACACCAACCGACCAGACATCATCGTCAAAGACAAACGGGAGAAATTTGCCAAACTGATCGACATCTCAATTGTGTCCAGAATCACGGACAAGGAAGCGGAGCAGAAGGAAAAGTACAGTGACCTTGCCATCGAACTCCAGAGACTGTGGCAGATGAAGGTGGACGTCATTCCAGTGGTCATTGGAGCTCTGGGGGCAATGTCCAAGAACCTCAAGACTGCCCTACAAGAGCTGAAGTGCTGTCATCTCCACCCAGGAACCATCCAGAAAAGCGCTCTGCTTGGAACAGCGCACATCATTCGCAAAGTGCTCTGAGCCTTAGGTCGCGGGATGTGATCCTGCGCCAGAGTGTAGAGCTGAACATCGCTCAACCAATCCAATTTGGGTTGTGAAATCCCCTTGATAATAATAACAGCTAATGTTATTGAATCAATCTCATAAACAAATGATAGCATGCTAAGCATGGACTTAATGAAATAATGTAGCTAGCTATTAGAACAAGGGAATGATGGATTTGAAGAGTTTGAAGCCTCTAGGTAGCAAACGCTATAACTTCAAGGAATGAATCAAAACACAGAACAAGAGTTATCAATAAACAGCAACTAGCTCAATACCATTGCTATATATACTATAGGTAGTAGCTACCAGTAGTATAGCTAGTCCTAACTATATAAAATTAAAAACATTCAACTCTAAACACAGCACTACAAGCAGGAAACTTTGGTAGGGAAAGAAACTGGGAAACTAAAAAATTTTCTGAGAGATGGGAAAATGGAAGGAAATACCATACAGCAAACATGGACAAACAAAGATATAGGTAGCTATATCTATCCTGAAAGCCTATCTAGTATCTACAGCTGAAAAACAACATGGTTCATACACTGCAAGAAAATGCTACGTAGTAGGTGCTCCTAATAATGCAGACAATTGACTTAGCTAGCTACTAAACATAATTGGCCAGTTTTATGAAGCCTGATGGGCTGTTATAATTGCAAATAATAAACATAAACCTAACACAATTACCCGAGTGTGCCAACATAGTGGATGTGAAGGCTGTCCTCCATTTTTCAACTCACCTAAAAGCCATGGCAGAGAATGCAATAAAGATGGAGTGTGTCCCTTAAGTGACGCAGGTGAGCATGCTTGTTCAGGTCTGCCACTGGAGCAGGAGTCACTCATTTTGAATAGAGTATGTAGCTATGTGACAAATCCCTTTTAATAATACTCTGAAAGAAAATAGCGTAGGTAATGAACTCAAATGGAAATTCAAACTACCAAGAATGCAGTGTGCTAAATGCATCAACTAAGATAAAATGGTTTAGGCCACCTTCCACTTACCGGTATCTCAACAACTCCCTCTCTTGTCTGAGCCCTATTAGAGACAGACAGGAGTCTATTGTAAGGTGGGGACCTCTGTCCCCTACCTTAGACGTTGTTTAACCACTTGGAAGTTATCAACTTCCCCCAGACTACCCTGAGTTAGCCAGTGGCCATCTTATGTGAATGTGTACTGGCGTATATTTTTAGCCTGGGCTTAGGACAAACACGAGTTCAATAATGGCGATAATCTAACCAATAGTCCAACCTCCGCTTGGAGTTTGGCTATAAGCCTCAGTCACGCTTACTGACCGAGGTTCCAACCTAGGTGCGCATCTGTTTCTTGCTGCAGACCTGAGATCCTTATCCTTCCTCCGGGCAGGGGTCATCCCTAGTAGCATTCACCGCAAGGGAATTGGCTCTTTCTTCAGAAAGTCAGTGACCTGAACTTATTCAATCAGAATGATCCTGAGGGAAGTATCTCTCTAGGGAGCTTCTAAACTAGAATAAGGTAGAGGCGTTAGTCTCTGATCACTTTTTGCAAAAAAAAATTTCCACGCCTTATAGTTCCCATAAAACTGACACTAACTCAGCATTGTTACATATCAAAAGAAAGAACATGAATTGAACTTTTTTTTTGAGAGTAAGTACATTATTCTATGAGTAATAGTTTTTTGTTATTACGGTTATAGTGGGCTGATCGAACACTTTGGGCGAGCCAGTAACTCCAATTTTGACCGCTATAGATTGGTAGAAAGGAAAAATAGAAAACATTGAGATTATTAAACAAAGCTATAGGAGCTGCTAGATAGGGTAACATGCCTAGTACCTGTCCACTTTTTGCAAGTTATTTTTTTTTTCAAAAGAATATTGTGACCAACCTTTTTGATTGGGAGTTGCGGCTAATGTTTTAATCGGTAGTTAAGTGATGGAACGTCATTGCGCTACGCTCATTTTCAATAATCACTTTTTCTGGAATCATTTTGAAAATTGGACGGAATTAGCATGACCCGAAGTGGTATCTGTCCAGTCCATACTAGTAGTTGTCCACCCCCTCTTATTTTGGACTTTGACTATTTATTCAGGCTGCCGCCACACCGGAGAGACGAGCGACGTGCACGGTGCAACGTGACAAATTTGTTGCACGATAAATTATAACGGAGGATACAGCAGTCTGCTGTCCCCACCGCCGCAACTGCGATGCCTCGCGACACCCGTGCATGGCTGCAACACGACTCCCGTAAAATTCGCATTGCGTCGCTTGTTGCGCTCTGTGGGGCACCGGGTTTCATATGGAAAGAAATTCAGGCGTCGAAGGTGGAGATACTCTTCAAGGAAAGTTTTACAATCCACCGTACAATCTGCGACATCATTCAGGAGTCAGTATGTGGCCAATATTTATGGAGCGCTGTAACCTTGATAGACGTCGAAGGCACGAAAGAATTTTGCAGTGGCTTGCTCCGCAGAGTACCTCTGTCGGTAGCACTTAGACTCGCATAGCCGAGGCTTCTCCATGACAGGAGGACAGGTCAGAGTCGTCACACTCATATAAGACAGATAAGTA
>LQNS02276883.1:15373676-15392839 GCA_001587735.2 Parhyale hawaiensis | reverse complement strand
TCCTTCGACAATCCAAAGAGTTTAAAAGCATTGATTATTGATTCCATTATTGCATTTGTTTATTGTTTTCGTGACCTTGATTATCATTTATTACCTTGTGGGGGGTGGCTCGCCTCCCAAAATATTATGGCGTCATGTATAACCTGTTATGTCAATTCATTTCATACTTAATGTATATACACACTAACCAATCAATTATGCATTTGAAATATGTCACTTGTCAATCAATCCATTAATCAATTATATATATGTTGACGCTTAGCCTTTTCTTTTTACGCCGTAACATATGTCTCAGACGAGTACAACAGGGCCGGCAACACCACTGCTCTGTACACGGCAAGGTAGTTACCTAGTGTCTAGCCTGGCCCTATATAGCTGCTACCACCTGGTGTTTTTTACACTGCGGCCGTGCAGCAGAGTGTCCTGATATTTAGTAGAGCTGGGCGCGTCACTCGTTCGGGGTCGTTGCGTCAGCATCAGTCCGTCACTGCCGGAGGGGGTGTTGCGTCAGCGTCAGTTCGTCGTTTTTCTTCCGCAAAAAGCTGCGCCATTTCGTTTGCGGTCATTGCGTCACTGGTGGATACTGTTATTTTAAGAAATGAAATTTATATACATGAAAAATCATATAAATATATGATGAAAAAAATATGAAATAAACATTTTACCAATCAATAAGTTACCTCCGCCAAAGAGGTTATATTTTCATTGAATTTGTCTTTACTTGAATCTCTGTCTGTCACCAAGAAATTAAGAAAGTTATGGATGGATCTTCACAAAATATACATGGATCATTGTTAGGCATCTGACGAGTAACAGACGATTAACTTTGGGTGAAAATCCGTTCAACGTTTGTTTGTTTGCTGGCCTTTCTTCATTAGTATCTTAGCTCAAAAAGTTAGAGACGAATTTCGAAGAAAGATACATGGATTGTTAGGTATACCACAATGACTAATTTTTTTTTAGGTTTAATCTTTCATGTTTGTTCATTTGTCTCTGTCTGATTTGTTGTTAGTTAACAAAATGACTCAAGAAGTTAACCGTTAACAGAAATTGTTGGTAATGGAAAAAGACATAAATGATCAAACTTGATGATGATCTGTGGTCTGCTTGCAGCAGTATAGTAGTACAAATTTACTTGTGCATCAGGGACACAATGTCTACATCGCGCGGAACTATTCCTGAGGTATAACACAGGCTCGGGCGCGAGGTATGTCTCGTTAGAAAATATCATTAATTTTTGCCTAGGCTTTTCTGTTTTTAGATTTCAGAGTGGTCAGTGCACTACTGACAAGGAAAAAGGTGCAAGTGGTGTATCTCCAACCCCCGGGCACAGCTGAACGCTTTCACTCAGTTACGCCGCACAGGTGAAGAAAACGAAAAACAAGAAGGTATAAGTCTAGTGGTAATAGACCGGCCACCTCGATCAGCAGCCCACTTCCCGAAACAGAAGAGGAAGTTTTGAGAGCCTACCCAACCGTACAAAACTAACCTAGTCAGCAGGGACCTCAGCAAGCTGCAACATCTGCGGAAAAGGCATAGGCTTATAATCTTCAGACTGTCCTACAAAAACACATATGTCACAGGATCCTAGTTTAAATTCAATGGTAAATCTCCAACCCCTCTTCTGTCCACTATTGCCTATAACTTTCAACGCAGAAGCTACGACGCTTTGTATGTAGGCAGCACTGGACAGCATCGCAAAGCCCAACATTTAGGTATTCCAGCAAAACAGGTTTACCAATTGAAAATCCGACCCATTCCGCTCCCCGCCTTCATGCGGAATAAAACACTTATTCCTTTACAGGAGCAGGGAAGACTTCTCCATCCATCTCTATCATTACAGTCCATAAACTGACTTTTTTTTCCGATTTTACCACAACTGCTGCCTTCATATCGCCGACTGTACAAGGACTGACATTGAGAATTTCCGAGCATACCCGGATCATTCCTATGTTACACTTCCCACTGACAAGATGTCTGTTCCCTGCTAATATACAAGAAGCAATTATTTTTTTTAGGTTTTTCATACATTATTCTTTATTTTGAAGATTTGAGAAGACATCCTGAAACGTTATATGTTAATGAATTTTGCCAACAATTATGTTTCGTTGACGAATTATAGGCAACAGCTGTCGGAAATGCTTAATTTTCAAAATGCTGATGTGTTGAATAACTCTGATTAAGTATACATCAGTTTTGGTACTCACTATTGCACACATTTGTTTGTTTATAAAATGGCTTCCTAAGCTGCGATGCCATTAATAGAACAAGTCCTATGCTCCTAGCCTTGAGAAGTAATTTATCACTGAACATGAAGTTCATGGATTTATCGTTCGTAATCGTCCAAGATGTTGTTTCCAATAAAAAGTAAAATTAGTGAACTGGAGTCTGGTTGAGTAACTTATTTATTTATTTTTTGAAAGTTTCTTTAACCGCGCGTTGGGCACAACACTTCGTAAACGGTAAACACTGGGCGGGCTAGCGACGCATAGTGTCTAATTAGGTTTGTTTAATTTGGTCGAGCAATTGTATCATTATGTAAGATTAATGCAGAGACTTCAGCTTTAATATTGCGTTACAAAAAAGAAAATAGCTCGTTTCTGCTATGATTTAGTGCTTTCTGTGCAAAATTTATTAGAGAAGTCCCTCGTAATTGCGCTGGAGTACTGACGTAATGCTGAGTTTAAGAAATCGCTAGATATCTCAGAAAATCTGGCATCAGATGACAGTGACCTATGCACTCTGAAACTTGTATTCAGTACATCAATATCTACCACATAATGGCCTAAAGTTTTAGGGTTTGAGGGGTAGGTAATAGTAAAAGATACCATATTTTTTCTGCCTAACAAACCGTACCTACAGGACTATGTTTGCTTGGCCCTATAAGAAGCAAATGACGCAAATTTTTATTTGCGTCATTGAAGTTGCGTCAGCGTCATTGCATCACTTTATAAACCTCTGCATCATTGCGCCAAGCGTCGATGAAATGGTTGTTGTGTCGTCGACGCAACGATGCAACTGGTGACGCAACTGCCCAGTGCTGAAACTTTGTCACTTCTTTGTAAAACACTGAAAAAATACAGAGCTTGCTTTCTGAGGTCTAATATCCTGCTAAGTTGAAACGATACGTAAGATTTGCTTGAGACTCGCTAAGCAAACAGACTTGACAACCACAATTTAAGTGACTAGGTTAGCGCAGACAGAGACGCAACATAAGGTTCGAGTACCTTGCACTGCGTATGGACAACAAGAGTCTTTGGTGCCCGATTTGAGTGTTCTGTCTCTCTTTGCTCATACGTAACAATATTAATCTCAGCAGATCACACTCACCGTTTCCTTCACAAAGTAGGTCTTCGAAGTTACATTGAATAATTTCCTGAGGAAGAAGTGGAAGGCTTCACCGTTGATAATAGAGTGAGTGCCACCGGCAACCTTTTCCGTAATGTATCCTGGTAATTCTTCCGCGGTGAACAATTCCAGCTCGGCTCCAATTTTCGACAGAGCTTTGTCTTGTGATAACATCAACGCCTCTGGCACGAAATTGCCGTAGTCTTCCATTGCCACCCTGTTGTTGAACATATACATGATCTTTACCTTCACTAGTGATTATTTATAGAGGATCTGCAAAACGTATATTGTCGGGGCTACACTTTACAGTCGCAAGTTCAACTTAATGAGATGACGTTCATGTTTCATATTGCGAATAGAGTACCGTATCCACGCTACCAACTGTTACGCGACCACATGCAAGCTGAAAGTCGGCTCAAAAGTTAACCGTGCGATTGCAGAGTTTGGCTTCACCATTATATACAAAAAACGATCAGTTTATTCACAAAAATATTAAAATTTCATGCGACTGATATAGTTTCTAGCTGTGATGCATTCTACATCGAACTGTACTCGCACAACCATCGATACAAATGTGTAGGAACCACTGCATTTACTATAGCGCAAGTCTAACGCTTCAGTACCGAAGGCGGAATCATTTATTATTTTGCTAACTATTTATTTGCCAGAAGTGACATTTACAACAGAAAAGTAACATCACACATAAACACATACTGGGTTATCAGTTATTACACTAGGTTATTGAATCGGAAATAGTAGACTCATTTTTATTTCGATCTTTCGCTTCACCGTGAACGAGACATTTTATTATGCAAATTACTAATAAGGGAGCATCAATGATATTTTTCAGTATCAAGTTTCAAAAGCTATCGCTGTATGTACTTAAGCCGTTGATGTCTCTCATGGGGCTGAAGCTTTCTGTACAGCGGTGTACTAGATAACAAAATAGTTTTCTTGCACCTCATTTCTCATTGTTATCTTATCGAGAAAATTGATTTGCAGTCTACAGCTCAAAGTCTTACTGAATATAGGTGCTACTTACTGTATTGGTGACTCAGCGAGTTCACTGATCGTTTCAATCTTCTTCTGTGGGATGGTGACGGTGAGGAAGGCAACCAAATTGCATGTGAAGGAAAAGGTCATCACTAGTCCCATCATCCACCAGGTGGACATCCACAGACTGAGCCAGCGACCGGATGGTCGGACATTCACCCCTTGACTGGTATAAGCACTTAGTATCTGAAACGAAGCAAATTTCAAATCATGTTTCGTACAACTCAACGTTTCAAACTCGATCATGTCTCATCTCACGCAAAACGATTGTGAAATACACTTGCTCGTAATTCAAGCTTCCAAAATGAACTACTTATTTCAGCAGAGTTGATGACTAAGGTCATGTTCGATTGGGCACCAATATTAAGCCTTTGAGGCTGGACTTGTTCGAAAGTTTGCCACAAGTGCGCTGGCCTCGGCCCGTTCATCGGAGTTCCAGGCATTGACTCTAAGGACGCCTTCGATTTGGTCGTTAAAGTCGATCTCAGCCAACCCCACTTAACTAGACTTGTCTGGAATTGCAGGCGGACAAAGTTTGACTTCGTTACTTTAAACCGTGCTGCGGGTGCTGAAAGCAGCCCGTTAATGATGAGGCAACTGATATATCTCCAACCAACGGAATAAGACAAAGTTCATAGCAGTTTCACAAGTAATTTGTAAAGAGACAAACGTATGAAGCTGCATGGAATCAACAAGTCGAAGCCAGGGCACCTGTCTGCAGAGAAGGACAAGCCAGGCCTCAACGGCTTAAGTTCTCTGCTCATTCGAACCCTGCCTCAATCAGTCGTCCTTCAGAGCTCCAGAAACTCAACTTTGCTCCGTAAAATGGATTTTCCAGCAGGCTTGTCGAAATCGCGTCGTTTCTGCGTCATGCAGCGCGACTCGAAGTGGCAGGGCCATAGCTTCTGTCTGATGCTTCGGACGTACATGTCAAGCCTTGAAGGCTTAATTTCGGCGCTGAATCGAACACGCCCGAAGTGAGGTACATGTAAATTTTATACAATGTTGCCAATTTGACAATAGACGAAGCCTTTTCTGGCCCTATTGTTCCTTTTTCTAAACCATTTGAGAAATTTGTGACCTTGAAGTACAAATATTCCATTCAGACACATTGTACTCTTCTCTATAAGAAGGACAGCACGAAGGGCTGTGTTTGCATTTTGTCAATTATGCAGAATAACCTGCATTTGGGAGATGAAGGTTCAGCAGAATTCTAGCCTCGCAGTACTAACCTGGCCTAGAAATAATCGGTAATGGAACTATTCTGTTTTTTTTTTCATGTAGGATTGTTGTAAACAAACCCATCTAATTGAAATCTGTGCTCTAACATTCAGCTCACAAAACGTCCGACATTTACCAACACGTGACACGTTTTGATTTATTACGATAACGAAGGAACACATTCAGCAAGAATAAGGAAAAGTTCTACTGTAGTTGTTCAATCCACAATGTTCGTCACATTGTGCGCAGTGAGTTCTAGTTATTATTCTCCACGTCTTTCTAATTGTGATAAGCACTGCGGAGCCCATTGCTCTAGAGAACCAAATGTTGCGGTAGTGACAAATCACCCAAAAAATTAATGTTCTATCAGACTTTGCGAGAGAACTGTAAAAAAATGACTATAGAAGGTTTTTTTTAGTAACGTAAAGGCGTGTTCGATTGGGACATAAACTCAATGTGCTTAGCTTAACTCGAGCGGAAAGTCAATGTGGACCGTTCTTTTCGCCACTTTGACTCGAGTTTAAGGCCTTAAGCGTACAACTCAAGTCTACTCCCGAGGTCGTTTGAGTTTTTTGAGCGCAATGCACTTGACTTCACCCTAATGTAAACAACAATGATGGCATAGAAACTAACTTTTTCTTTTCGGTGAATCTATATTGAAAAAAGGAAGCATTTTTACAATTTTAACTTCCTAATGCCGATGCCACACGCTAATCAAAAGAACGAGTATCGTCATCTTTACGTCCGACTGTGTTGATGTGCCCATTTAAATAGCATCCAGTTGGAAGGCATTTCTAGTTATAAATCCCTCCAGATATAGATAGTTATATGTCCAAAAACTAACTAACGGCACTTGCAGAGTAAACTGAACTGACGGTAAACAAAGCTGAATTTTCATGGCTGTTTCCAAGCGTTCAACTTAACGTTTGGACGATAAGATGACGATACTCGTTCTTTTGACTAGCGTGTGTCATCGCCATAAAACAATAATTTTTTGAACAAGTTATTAGTTCGTCTAGGAAATTTATTTTAGGGTTAACTTAAGTACATTACTATAGCATCATATACTCATACCATAGATTGGTAACGTAAAATGATAAAAACATATAAGTCACTCGCGCGGACCCGTGGTGTGTTCTATTTACATGGTGCCATCACCGTCGCGTCCGTTGTATCACATATAACCTCTAAAACGTTAACTGAGCCAGTTCCATACTTCTAACCTATCTTAGGGAACGACATTGTAGCAGCTTGAGAATAAAAAATGCCTTAGATTTTCTTCCAAGGATGCTTAACTTTTAACTGTTAAGAACGTAAGACAGGTTTTGCTGGTGACAGCACAGCTTAGGTCAATATTTTGCAGTTCAATTCGTAAATTCCGTTCGATTGGGACACGCTTAAATTGGTCCGAAAAGTTAAGTCAAATGCACTTGACGATTCGACAGCAACATTCCAATCGAACACGCCTATGTAACTTCTCCTTCTTCTGAAATTTTTTGCTTTCAATTGGCAAAATTCCATAAATGATATCAAGAGCATAGGACGGATTTGTTCCGTGCTATGTGAAAGTCAGTGGAAAGCACAAAACCTACTCCTACGTGATCTCTATCGGCACTCATATCGACTCACCAGCAGGAAAGCAGTGCCGTGTTCTTGGGACTTTGGGAACATATACAAAATTCCAGTCAGCAGCAGGGCTGCCGCCAGAGCGATGCCGATGAGTACGAGCCAAACGAAACCTGTGAAAGGGTACAGAAGTCCTCGCCACTTTGGTAGTGGAGGAGGGATTTGCACCATGAAACTAAACCCATCGCTAAAGTAGGGATAGCTGATGTCAAAGCCAGACTTGCGTTCTTCTGTTAGCAGGAGATTGTTGATAATGAGCGTTTTGTTGTTGTACGCGAGATCTGCCAGCATGCCGGTCCATGATCCATTTTCTTTCGATCCCCATCTTCCATCTTTGGGTAATATCTGCACCACGTACGTGAAGTTCAGTTTCTTGGCGAGAATGTCTAAGGTATCGATGCTGATTCCGATGCAATGACCGAGTTCTCCAGGTCGTACATACACTTCTGCTGATTCGTACATGAATGGAAAATCATGGCAATAAGATGCCAGCTCTATAACAGCCCCTCGGAAGTTATTGTGCTCCCACTGAAACAAGTTTTCCTTTTTCGAAAAGACGCTTCTGCTCCAGTGAGCCCGAAGTTGAAGAACGTTCTTCTTTTCATTTTGATCGTCGAATATACGATGGCGTACGCTGTATACCAGGAAGTGATGACTGGAAATACTTTGCCTTATGAGTGCAATGTACTTTGAGCGTTGTACCAAGCTATGCCTAGCAATTGCCTCATGGTCAAGGTCTCGAGACAAGGATATGAGGAGGATGTAGTCCGGATTCCAAAGCCAAGTTTCTGCTTCTCTATAGAAGAAGGGTTCTGGAGAGTTCTGGAAGATGATAATGCATGTCATAAAATTTCCGCGGATGAAAGCTCGCTCAAATTGTTCGCCATTAAAGACTGCATCCCAAGTGTTTGCTACGAGCGACGTTGTAATGTTCGAAAGTGAAGTTTGAATGCTGCTCGTCACGTCCGTTGAGAGCTCCGGGTCTAACAGAAGAAAAAGATGATCTTCGGAAACCGTGTACGAAACCAAATCGTTGAACAAGTCGTAGAAACCTGAAACGTTATCTGTGGTTGGTGAAAAATCTTTGACAGCCGATAATAGCAGGATATTACCGAACGTTTTGTTGTATGCTTGCTCACAATTGGTTTCTGAAGAGTAGTTGTCCATTCTATTTGCTAGAGGCGATTCAAACTGCCCCCAGATCAGGATGAAGACTTGTATCCACACCTGGATCGCCATGGCCCTATAGTATTTCTTAGGGGGGCGGAATGGGGCTAAATCACTTCCGTTTTTTCTTTACAAACTGTAAAACTCAGCCATAAAATTTACGTTTGGGCGATATTTTCAACTTGAATTAGGCTTTCAATAACTCTTATAGTCGTAAATCTTTCCGGTAAAAATCGCTGATCGGCAGTAAATTTGTTACAGCAGCATCAATTTCGAACGATCCGAATTCTTATTTTGTGTCGAAAAATAAACTTTTCCTGTTATAATTCAACTGCGGCATTGGTTGCTCTGGATCCGATTCTGTAGGGGGTCATCCTTTTATAACACAGTTAACTCTAAGGCATGTCGTAAGATGAATTTCAAGTCATCGTAGGTGCAGGCAAGATTGGAAATCCTGAGATCGAAGAATCTACGGTGACTGCTCACGCTATAGCTCAGCAACAGGAACTAAGAGCCTTGGACAACTGCGTCTTCCACCGTCAGCGGCCGCATGGTTAAGAATGCATCAACTACGCAGACTCATATTAATATCATTAAAGCGTCACCATACGAACTTGCATCAACGACGTGATCATTGTCCGTTACTTTGAGGAGGCTCTGGATATTCCGTGCAAAAGAGCTGTGTTTTGGTCGCACGCCATGTTAAATTATTAGATTTGTTATCATGGTGTTATCAAGTTCCAACTTTCCTAGAAGACCGATTAGATACGAAAGTAATTTTGACTCTTTGTCATCCGTTTGTGTGTAAGAATATCAGCAGTATCAGTAAGAGTTTGCGAAGGCCCGCAATTCTCCGATAGCGAGTGATAACGTAATGAATTTGAGATGAAAAATTAGACGTCGAGCTTAGATTTGATGGGAATAACCTAGTGCAAGCAAACGCTTGCGTGTCATTATGTAAGTGTAGCTTCCTTGCTGCCTCGTCATCGATGTATAACGGTTTGCGAAAGCAAAACAAAATCTATTATTTTTAGACCCTCTTAGAGTGTCACGGCCAGCAGTCACAACCCATTTGTAACAGGGTTTACGGCAAAAAAAAAAAAAACCGTTATGTAACCATTTCCAATATTACAAGAACGGTACAATTTTATTTTTCAACCAGGCTTCAAGGCCAGCACTCCTTATTTATGGCGACTTGTAGTGAATTGACATGATACGGTATAACGATTTAAAGTCTTTGCTATTGTAACAAATGAAATAGGCGTACACGGGTTGTGTACACATAAAGTTCAATGCATCCGAACTTAACTTCTATAGACTTTAGACAAAAAATAAAAATAATAATAATTAGCTTTTATTACGAACACAATGGGTTCACAAAATATGCTTACAAGCTTGCTGTGCTTTACTGGACGTAACACCCACTTTCTTCAATACATAAAAAAAATTATGCTGCCGCCAAGTAGCAACCACCCGACGAACCACCCACAAACCGGGAGCGTCTTACAGCGAACAGGTCCCGAGGTGGACCCGAACGTAGGTTAGAAAGACAAGGACTGGTTCTCCTATATCATTCTTCATTCGGAATTTCATGAGAACCAGGCTTTACTTTCCTAACCTATATCTCGGCCAAACCTAGAGAGTTTATATCGGACTTCTCTTATCAGCGTTACAACTACATACTACTAGCCATAGCGAAACTTTAATTAACAACACAAAACTGTTAAACAAACAACGGAACTACAATATGGCATCGAATTCTGAGCCTATTTTGGATAGACTTTTCTCTGCTATAGTACGTGCCCCTCTGATTTCCCGCTTCATCAGGGTCAGGACAGGCGATGAAGCCTGGGTTGATAATGCCTGTTGGAGGGTTCTTCAATTAAAGCAGGAGGCATTTTCCCGTCAATGCACTAACCGGTCTGATATAGACTTTCGGCGTTTCAAAGTACATATTACAGTATCAGACTAAGGCTACTTATGCTGAGGCTGAGAGGGAGTATAATCTGAGGTCAGAAGAGTTATTAGCTTCGTCCGTTAGCGCACGTAAGTGTTGATCCACACTGAAGGGTGTTGTGTTCGGTGCGAACTCATCCGCCCACCCTCCCCCCCCTGTTACGGCACGTCCTTAATTTAGTGCCGAAAAATAAGGACGGAACGTCCGTAGGGTCGGTCCTTCCTTCGGACCTTTCCCACTTCCTTCGTGACATTTGTGCCCCACACTTGATCTTTCGTTTATGCATTTCCTCTACATTACCTCCGCCAAAAAGGCTATGTTTATGTCATGTTTGTCTCTCTGTCTGTTTGTCGCTTTGTTTGTTTGATCATTGCCAAGATAACTCAAAAAGTTATGAACGGATCTGCGCGAAATTTACAGGGATTTTTAGGCTTATTAGCAATAACAGATGTTCAACTTTTAGTGAAAATTTGTTCATCTGTTAATTTCTTTGTTTGTCTGCCTAGTTTTTTTCTTAGCACCATAAATCAAAAAGTTAATGACGGGTTTTCATAAACTTTACATCAGTTTTTAGGTATATTACGATGAGTAAATGACCAAGTTTTTGAGATGATCTGTTTTATCGTTCGTTTGTTTGTCGCTGTGTTATGTATAGAAAGGATGGATAGATCTTTATGAAATTTATAGTTGTTAATAATACTAAAAGACATAATGATTGAATTTTGATGATGATTGATGGATCCGTTTGTGTGGTTGACTTATGTTTGTCATAATGCTTGTTAGCAGCATAACTCCAAAGGTATCAACGGATCTTCAAGAAAATTACAGAAATTGTTAATACTATCAAAGGGAACAAATGATTAGATTTTGGTGTTGATGCGAAGAAAATCATGGTTCCAGAACCAATTTTAAGTTTTCGTTACCGTTTACCGTTACCTTGCTTGGCGGAAGTATACGCTCTCAGAGTGCTCTCTATTTTTCGATTTAATTGATCGAATGCACTTAGTGAATAGACTAATTTACTGAGCTGCTTTATTGAATTTATGTGCTACTGAACTTTTCAAATGTGCAAACAAAACGTGTAACGAGTAAATTCTGGTATAATTTATTTATTTATTTTTTTTTAACCCTGAACACCCAGCCCAATAAGGGTGGTACCCTAAAGCCCTTTGGGATTTAACACCTCTTTTAATTGGTGCTGATTTTGTTGTGGACCCTGCTGCCAAAGCAGAATTTTTATTGGGCTACTTTGATCAAAACCAGAGCCGGGACTAGGTGTAGATTCCTTTAGCGTGTGACCCTAAGCCGAAGTTCTCCGGTTTTGTTTTGAGATCTGCTGAAGTGCACAGCCTTCTTCTGGACCTGCACACATATGGTGATACTGATCCATCGGGTATAATTCCTCTCTTTTTTGGAGGGTGGCTGACGTGCTTGCGGTTCCGCACGCTTCTGTGTTCCGTCGGATGTTGTGGCTAGGCTCATTCCCGGAATACTGGCGTGTTGCTCATGTAACGCCTGTTGTGAAGGGCTGTGTCTAATGTCGGATTTCCGATTATAGACCCATCTCGATTACACCTGTTTTGTCTAAAGTTTAAGAAAGGTTGGTTGAGTCAAGATTGGGTCACTTTCTTGAGAAGCAGGGTGTCCAACCTCAAATACAGTATGATTTTCGAAAAGGCTTGGAAACTTGTGATGCTCTGCTTTACATTTCGTATGGGTTAAGGCTAGGTTGATCAAGTTTGACTTTAGTGCTGCTTTTGACAGCGTGAATCTCTTATAGGCTTGCTCCATAAGCATAGATAGATGGGTGCTGGAGGTTCGAATTTCATGGTTATTAATCAGCTCTTGTATAATAGATGCCAATGTGTTGTTTCCTATGGTAAGAATAGTGAGTTTTTTGATGTGTCTGATGCCCCACAGGGTAGTTTTTTGGGTCCGTTATTGATTATTGTATACACATCGGACTTGTTTGATATTGCTCATAATTTATTTGTTGGTTACGCTGATGACGTGGCTTTGTTGGTTATTTGCGAGAATCCTAGTAGTAGGTTGGAGGTTTCACAATTCATTCAGCGTGTTCTGGAGGTGATTAATTCCTGGTGTTCTAGGCGGGGTATGAGATTATATGTAGGTAAGACTAAGATTACGCTCATGTCTAGGTAGCGTTAATTGAGGCCTACTTTCCCGCCCTTACAGTGAATGGTGTGTCACTTCCTGTGTTTAATGACGTGGTGATCTTGGGTATCAGGTTTGAACCTAAGTTGACGTTTGAGGCCCACATCCGTTTAGTAGTCGCCTCACGAGCGTCGCAGAAAATTGATCTTACACGACATACTTGGAAGCGGTTTGGTTCGATGGAGTTGATACGTCCCTGCTTTAGTTGCGATGTCCTTCTTTTTTAGAATATTGCTCCCTAATCTGGATTTCAGGTACAGATTGTCATCTGAGGTTTGATAGAGTGGTCCGTCGATATGCGCTTATGCTGGCTGGATGGTGTTGAATCTTGCGACAGAGAGCATCGTCGCAGAATTGGTGGGATTCGCTTTTTCTATAAAATATAAAATTGCCGAAGTCATCCAATGGCGGTTTTTTTCCGGAACCAATTGATCGAGAGCGGCTAACTCGCCGTTCTGGTGCCTTTAATGAGTTTGTCTTTCCAAGGAATCGGTATGATGTCGTTGAAGCCAGTAGTTTCGTTCATATGTTGCATCCTGTGTGGATGCTTGAAATAATCTTGATGGCTCTGCCTTTGTTAATGTTGGCATTGGCAGCTTTTGGAGCACTTTGAAAACAGAGTGACTACGCAACCTATAATCCTCTCTGTTTCTTTCTCCTCTTGCTGGGCTGGTTGCGTGAGGGTTGAGAACCTTACGGAGTTTGCCTCCGAATTCACGTTGCCAGTCTGGTGTAATTTAATTATAATAACTTCTCATTCAGAAACATCGACCTTACCGAAACACGCAGTTCACTGGTACAGTCAGAGTTTTAAAACTATTCGGGAAAGGCGTCACAGAGGCGTGTTGCAATCAGACGCCGGTGTTACCCGGTGTCACCCCGAGTAGCGGTGAATGCGACGTGCGATCTCAGCGCCCCCAAGAAGGGTTGCAGAATTTGCAGAATGCATTATTTTTGGCGGAGCTGTATTTTATAATCAAAAGTTGATGAAAATGCACAAAAGTGCTTTGAATATTAGCTTCAGCCTGTAATTGGCAGTTACGGAATATTACCTTTATGTTGAATCATCAAGTGATCGTAATGGCTACAAACTAAAGTAACGTTTGTTAACAAAAGCAGTGTTACCCAATTCACTACCTTACATCTTGTGAGGATGTCGTCGGTGTCATCCAGCGTTAGCCAACTGAAAGCCAGATTGCATCAAGCCTCAGTTGACGGTGCATTCTGGTTTTCCTCTACGTGCACACTTCACTGTTGCGGTGAGCGTCGGCCAGTAGGAAGCCACCGTGGTGCATGGGTTCTACGTTTATGCTGACGTGCTGTGTCTCTCTTTTTATCTCATTTTTGAATTATCATTGCATTAGTAGTAGTTGTTGCAGTAATAGTGAGGGAAAGTGTGAGGTGAGCGTTGTGGAAGTGACAGTTTGGGTCATGGAGAATTACATGGATTTCTCCAGCTCTACAGCATCTTGCTTCTGCGCTCCTTGGTCTATTCTATATTTGTGTATATATGTGTATTTATATATATACGAGGAGTGGTCAATAAGTAATGAGAAAATGTCAGGGGAGACACTATTTACTTTCGTATGCTTACAGAACTTTGTCTCCTTCATAATAAACACTTCTCGCCAATTACATCATTAGAGCGAGTGGCTTCTCGCCTCCATATACTTCTCCATGCGTCTCTCCCTATTCCGGAAGTCCTTTTTCAAAGTCCTTTTTCGTATGGCCTTCTGGTAACTTTCCGATGCCATTTTCATCTCGTCTGTTGACGGAAATCGGCTTCCCCCGAGGCGGTTTTTCATGTGTGAGACCAAGAAAAGGTTACAAGGGGCAGATATGGGTATGTTTCTAGTTACTGTAACGGCTTAAATAACGGGCGTTACTTTTGGTTAAGAGTTACGGTAACGCCTTAGCAATTTTAGAAACGTAAAGAGTAACGGTAACGCCCAGGTGGGTTTCATCAAAAGTTACACAAATTTCCGTTACTCGTTCCTCGCTACATTTTCAAGTTTCGCGACAAATATGAGATATGAGCTGTTGACAAAGAGAAAGTTATGCAAAAGAAGTGGTATCACGATTTTGAAAATATACATAAATTTTAAGTAATTAAAGTACGACCATAGTTTTAGGGTACGCATATATATTAAAATTAAGATAAATTTTCCGATTTTATGATTTTAGTTTTAAATTTTGTCCAAAAAAGACACGAATTAAACGCACGTTTATGTTGGTAAATGAGCTTACGAGATTAGTAGATTATCTTCACGACTCATTGCAACGATAAGTATGTACTGTACACCATTTAAATAATTGGGAATTTACAAACGTGAAATCATTTTTTTTGTGTGTGTGTGTTTCGACTCGAGCATAAAGCTGACGCTGCACGCTCCCCAAAACATATCTGGAAAGTATTATATATTTTTGAAAAAATCTTTTATCAAATAAGAGTACTGATCATTCCAGAACATTCTAGTTGCATGAATTCTCTAGCGAACACCATAAGAAAAATGTAATGGTACTCTCCTCTTTGTCGGTTTAACCTGGAAAATAGACCTACAATTCACTTGAACGGCATTAACACAGTAAAAATGTGTAACACGCTAATTGCTGTAATGCTGCTTATGTTTTGTGAATGCGTAAATTTCCATGACTTTTCGTAAGAAATTATTCTATTACATGGAAGTAGATATGGGTTTTATTTAAGACATTCACTGAGCTGTACTCGAAGTAGAACTTATTATTGGCCGTTTCGTAGTCTCAGTGCACCAAACTGCTCGAATTTGCAATAAAAGATAGGTTATTTAATTTCTCAAACATTTACTATTAAGTGTTTAGTGTTACTGCTGCTGACACAAGTGTAACAACAATTGGCAGCGTCTTCTTCAATCACTTCTTACTATACAATCCTATGTAACACCAAGAGCACTCTGAGGGCGCACACCTTCACCAAGCAAGGTAATGTTCACGAACAATTCAAATTAATACAGAAACAAAGATTTATTTTTTATTGTCCCTAAAATTCGGACGTTTGTTCATCTTGACGGTAATAACAGCTACGGTTTATGTGCGTGTTTGTGTACGCATAATGTGTGCGTGTGAGTGGATGTAGCCCATTCCAGCGTTGTACGACAGCGGAAACAATTTTTTTCCTTAAATGTTTTATTAATCGGACGTTGCTTTTTCACCAACCGGATAATTACAATTGGTACGTTGTCAACCGTATATCTACATTGCATATGAGAAAATTCCCAGCTCTATGAGGTTTAGTCAATTTATCTTTTTTCAGTCAGAGCTACGTGTTCCTTTGGCTTCGCTTATAAATGAGTTATAATTGCCTCTATAAAAAACACCTCCATTTCACCAGTACATACTATTGATTTTTTTATGAGTTTTTGTAGAGCTTCAGTCAAGTAGCCTTGATGAATATTGGTTTGAGCTGGCAACCCAAGTAGGCCAAAAGCGTATTCAAGTTGATAAATTGAATCCGAAGTGAGTCATCTTGTCAGGAACTTCACCACTTTAAAGTGGGTCTAAGGCGTTAATGACCAACCGATTATGCTTGAGATGGTTGTAATCTCAAACCCCTGGGACTGGATTGAAACTAAGGGCGTCTCGAACGTAATCGGCTTTCGATTAATGCCCGATATGAGATTCAAAGTAGCAAAGTTAGCGCTCACGACTGAAGTTTCAGACAATCTAAGGCACACTTAAGTAAATTATTTTGATAGTGCAGCACTAATCGAAGGCTTCCAAATTATACTTCCTTGCGAACGAGCGCGTAAGCCCCGGTCATATCAGGGCGTAAGGCCTGGTCTTGAATAACAGCAGCTGTTATTCATTATTTCTGAAGCCTGGTCAAATGACAAATTTATCGTGTACTCTATTCGTTGCACACGTCCCATCAGCCCCATCATTATGGTTCCGCAAACGTACTCCACACCGATAATCTAGCCAGTGAAGTGGCGCTCAGTAACCTTCTTGAAAAGATAATGAAATTCAGTATCTATTTTTCAGCACCGTATCATGAACCACCGAGCGACGGTTCATACGTCCTGTGGCGTACTTATTTACATAGATAAGAACATCGAACTTTACACTTGACCGTTCCCTACTATACTCTGTGTGGTAATATTAAAGACTGTTCATTCTTCAACCGGGGAGAAGACCATATGCGATGTTTCCACAAGTGATATTCCTAGAGAAAAATTTCTAAGCCGCCCAGCACGTAAACGGTTCAATGTTTTGTCTTCCATTTTCTCGACCAGGCGCCATAGGTTGGTGGCACTAATTATTTACATATACAAGAGGGACTCACTGAATTGTTAAAGTTGCTGTAGCGTGAGCAGAAGCATGGATGTACTGGGAACAGCGTGTGTGTGTTCACGCATTTATCAGTCAGAGTGATTTTGCATGCCCTCGAGGGTCGAGTGTGTGCAAAAGTACGTCTTTTTTAGTCACACATCGCCTGTGACCCTAATCTGGATAGGTTTAAAAAAATTCCTGCATATATCTAAGTCTGTCCGATCGAAAAACTGTGTGATGCCCTGTAGCGGGCTGTGTGCTTTTAGGTGGACTCTAAGTTACCCATGATGGTGCTGCAGCGACCTTATGGTTTCATGCCGACTATAGACTGATGCCACGAGTATAGAACAATTACCCGAAGATATACCCCCACAGACAGTTTTATCATCGGGTCGAGTCTATTGCAGAGAAAGCATATTTGGTGCTCAAGGACAAAATACTCGCAAGCTAAGCAATAAACTTCCTTCAAGGCTTCAACTTGAGCAAAATGCTTAGCATCTGTGAAATTTCAAAAGAAAAGAAGTCAATTAGTTTTCATGCTAGAAAACAAACAATGAAAGTTTTGGAATCCTTGAAACATTTCTAACAAAACTACCTAGCCGGTTTCTTCATATGCGATTTTCGATCGCTTACTGAAATGTAGAAAAAAAAACAACAAATTTTCGGGTTTGAGCTGTGAAAAAAAAAAAAAAAAAAAAATATGAGGGCAAAAACGGAAAATCCGGCTGTGTAGTTTTGTTAGGAATGTTTTAAGGATTCTAAAACTGTCTTTATTTTTTACTAGCATGAAAACTCAGGTGGAAGAAGTGCATGCACTTTTTTTTAACTATGAATTAAACTTAAATGCTGTATTCATGTTGGATTAGCATCTACAAATAGTATGCAAGCATCATTTCATGATTTTTGACCCCACCATTAGCCCCCATTAGGACCCTTCTTTGGGGGTCCTATAAATACATATATAGGTATTATACATACATATATTTCCAATTATCCTGAATCACAAAAATTGTATGAGTAAAATATGTTTTTTTTCATAAATACATTCATTGCACAAATTGCAGAACACCCGGTCAACAATTGATAATTTTGACCCCCTGCTCCCTCCCCTTTGGACCCCTCTGGGTGGGGGGGGTCTAGGGACCCTAGTCTCATATAATTTCAGGACATACCTTCCAACTACCTAAAGACTCTTATTCATCAACAGGAAAAAATGAATAATTTTGTCCAAAATCGCTGGGTTGATCCCCTTAAAGTGATGAAATAGCTGGGAGCCATATTGTGATTATATAAAAATGTGACAATTCACGAATAAGATTTGGTTATTAAATCATAGAGGCTAAAATATCAAAAATTAGCGGTTAAATATTTCCATTCGCGCCCTTAACAGTACAGTTTCATACATGTATATATAATACAGTACCATAATAGTAATTTACCGGGCATTTGAGCATCCGCCAAAGGCAAGTCTGTCCTTTCACTGAAGATTTGTCTGTACAGCCTAAGCCATCTCCGAGTGGTCTTGACAGCCAGTTTCAGCCACTTGAAGGCAGCCGTTTTGTCGGTCTCTCGAACTCGCAAGAAAAGAGCTGACACTTACTCCTATACTACCGCCGTGAACTACACAGGCATTTCTGCCGTAGGATGATAACATGACAAAAAACTTTTGAAGTAAATTAACACATCCTGCACACAGGGAAATCTGTGGGACGATAAAATTATACTTATCTTCATGGAGGTAAATATTACCGGGAGTATAATTAGATTGTGCCTTTCGAAGGGCACATCTACACTTACCGTTAAAAAAATTTCTTGTGTGTGGTATGAATCGTTAAGGTTAAGGCGCTGGAGTAAAATGGCTTTATGACACGTCAAAAGTTTCATGTTATTTCAGAAGTATTCTCTATTATCTTATTCATATCGTGACGTTTGCAAGAGCAGAATGGCGTGACGAGAACGTTTAATAATTTTTTTTTCACGGTTACAGGAGGACACTCGCGTGGCCCTAACCTTGCAGCACTTGGTGGGGGGCTTCATACTCTGGCTCTCGGGGTATCTCGATCTCCACTTTGGTCTTTGGTGCTGAGATTGTCCTGCACCGCATGTTACGGAGAGACAAACCTGCTGATGGCTCTGTGACGGTCTCTGTTGTTGAGGAGCTCCAAGTCATCAGTAGTGTATAAAGCCGCGAAATCCCCGTTTTTGAGGGTAGGTTCCCCTCGCGCGCCCCGCGCTACCCTCGCCCGCCCGGCGCTACCCTCGCGCGCTCCCCCTACCCGCCCTTCCCTCGGTTACCCTCGCGGTTGGTGTC
>LQNS02276883.1:15346872-15362588 GCA_001587735.2 Parhyale hawaiensis | reverse complement strand
GTGACACCAACCGCGAGGGTAACCGAGGGAAGGGCGGGTAGGGGGAGCGCGCGAGGGTAGCGCCGGGCGGGCGAGGGTAGCGCGGGGCGCGCGAGGGGAACCTACCCTCAAAAACGGGGATTTCGCGGCTTTATACACTACTGTCATCGCAGTAGCAATTACATAAACTAGCTGGAATCTACGGAAAGTCCGTAGAGTAAAAACCATTGTTAATCAATGGTATCTCAGATGCGCATTATGCAGATCAAGTGTGAAACCGTTTTCTATTAATAAATATATACTGGAGAGGTCACGTCCGCTAATTCCCGTAGAAGCCAGCGTGCCTATTTGACGTAGCTCCTGGCTGATGACGAGGGGGCGGGCGGCATCAAGTTCATGCTGTTCTTCAACTGTCTTAGCTGCACATAATGTCCAAGCGTACAAAATTTATGATTTTCTCTTCTTCAGAAAACTCTACGTAAATAGCACTCTGTATCCAATTTACCCACCCCTTAAGAGCATGTCCCGTCTTGAAAATTGGTTGTAGGCATCAGCCAGCTTGTATTGATGTGGCACAGGCCATTTAATTGCACCTTAAACTGGCTGACACCCAGTTACTCAGCCAGGTGAACCTCAGCAGTTGGAGGTATTTGGGTGGATGAATTCCAGCCAGCTCTTTGGGCAACGACAACTGCTTACATCGACGGAGACTGAAACACACTCCAGAATATTTTTACTCCGATGTTTCATTCTTGACAGCATATCTGCCGATGGCCTCCTAGCAGTAGCAGCTCAAATTTAAAGTTGACTCCTGTTGTACCCTTCCGAGACGGTGTCAGCTGTCAAGGATACCTTAAATTTCCCCTATCTAATACTGACAGCGTGATGATAGTTCTATGGGAGGAAGAACGCACGAAGGAACAGATAGATTAATACCATCGTGTATTCGGCCATCATAAAAAAAGGCAAAGCATTATGATAATATTTCTCCAAAGATCATAATTTTGTAACGATTATTCTTATGTAGGATGCACTACATTTCCCAACGTGAAGGAACATGAATATGGGAAAGCTAGACGTAAGAACACAGACATTACCATCAGTGATATGTTGAAAGCTTTTATTTTGTAGCCTCAGAGTCAAGCATCACTCCTCATGTAAACAGAGATCGGTATCCAAGACAATCGATGATATCATATAAGTCGGAGTGTTTTTAATCAAGCGACAAGCCGTTTCGTCAAAGGAGGAAATCAAACTCAATTTGAGCTTGAGCTTGAACTCAGAGCAGCAGAAGTTCCATTGTGAGAAGCCTCTGAAAGAAACTATATCAGGTTGTATAGTGGTGTTAACAGAAACGGCATGTGACTTCATTTATTGGATTTCAACGTTCGCAAAGCAAAAGTACATTCAAATATAGTAGTGGAACCCCTGAAAAATCCACCGTTATCTATTGTTTTCCTAGGCAACGCTATTATATACTATGTTAGTTACTATATTAGTTTGACAATAACGCTTAAGAGCATTATCCACCTCGATGTCTGGTGGCCACTTATGACATTCGTCGGTGTAATCAGCATAGAACTAACTCGTTTAATTCCATTACCTTACCCCAGCTAGGGTATTACATTTCACATTATTTCGCTACGCCAAAAAAAAAAAAAAAATCAATGTCGCCAGTTTCAAATTGCTACAATTTTTACACTATAGTAACTGCTTCTGGTAAACTTTAAGCTCTCTCATCAAGTACTGAGCGAGTTTATATTCTCAAAGATTTTACATTTCCATCTTCGTTAGACCTTTGTCCCAATACGTCAAACCATAGAGACATGAACTTTGTAGATTAGATTAGATAGGCGGCAGAAGACGGACCAACAGGCCCATTCCCAAAGAGACATCGGGACTTTCACCCCGGCCCTCTATGAGCTATTGCCATTATGCCAGTATGATATAGATGAGTGAGGAAAAAAGAAGAAAAAAGGGGGGAAATCTCAGCCAAAGAGACGATCATGAACGCGCGCAAGCGCGATCTATAGCCGCTGATATGCGGAGCTTAGAGACGTCTATCTAGTTGGGAAGGAAAAGAGAAAAATATCAATTAAGGTGGCCTCTGAAGCTTTGGCTGTTGAGAGTTGGAGGAGGAGTTCTCAGCTGTGGAGAATGTCTCTCCCAATACTTGCCAAGGCGATTTTTAAACGCGTTGACTGTCTCCGCACCGACAACGAGTCAATCAATAATCGTTCTATATTAATTAACACGAGAGCATACGTAGAAAATCCAACGTTCTGATAACTATCGTTATGTATTAGTGACAACGTTAAAGTAAATAGTCAGCATTATTAGCAGTAAAGATGAAAATCGAACTGTGGCTGCTGAAGAAAGTGGAAAACAAGAGAAGAAAGGGAGAGTGCATGTGTCTGCTCACGTTCTTCACGATGATGAAACTCCGTTGACTGTGGCTGAAGTATTTGTCTAAGCAGAACAATGCAGTGGTCTTTGTAATGATAGTATTACTTGATTTGTATCTAATGTAACTTTGGTATTAAGCTATTTCCTGTGTGGACCATATCCCTAGGTGTACCAAATAAAACATATTATTATATATTATTAAGAGTCTAAACTCGATCCACAAAACGTAATTTGACTCTGATTAAAGAGATATGTACATGAAGATGCATGGGAGAGCAGGCCAGCAACCGGAAAGGGTGGTACTAGAGCAAGTAAATAGTGGAGGAGCGGGCTTCAGCACTCAGGACAGAACTACGAATATACACATTAATTAATCGAGGTTATATTTATGCCTTCGCCCTGGCTAGGACGTTGGAGTGGAAAGTTCCCCACATCACGCAATGCGTCTAACAAAGATGCAAGTGAAAAAAAAAGTGCAAAAATGCCCGCCGACTGGCATGTAACCGGTAACCCGTGCCATTAATAGATTTTAAATAAAAAGACCTTATAATTTCTTGCAAGTGAAGAAAGTCAATTACAGCATAACGTTGCACATGTCTACATCTGTAACTCTTACCAATGTAGCAAGGAAATGCATATCTATTGTAGCTTAACGCATACATAACGATCCCGTTTGAAGTAATTAGGACAAGTGAAGATTTTCGGCATAGGGTAACTGGATTCTGCATGAGGCGTCCATTAAGGATACTTTAGGTATACTTTGTGGGGGTTGTAAAGCGCCTTGTTACAATCCATGAACTAATTTATAAGCTAAATAAGCTTTCCTAACTCCCTAAAGTTGTTTATATTTAAAATCTGGATTAAGACATCGAACACTAGGGTAAATCCCGATCGGGATTGAGATTCCCAGCAGCAAATAAAAAAACTACGCTTGCAGTAGCCGCGAAAGGTGAATTACTGTGAATACCTAATGTACGAACCAAATGTAAAGTTCTCAGTCCCTATGTATACTGAAGAAAACCCATCTTTACGAGATTTTTTAAAAGAAAAAGGCAGGGATAGCGATAATTGTAAAATGCTGGTTATTTAACATTTTAGGTAGAAAATCAAAGGCCTCTGATATGAGTAAAGGCATGAATATCATACTTAATCTCTTTGCACTGAAGCATTGGCAGCCTAATAACACTTTATCTTCAGTCTCTCGTAAGATATATGTATGATTAACTTGGAACACTTACGGTGACTTAACTGCGATAGCAATACCTACATACAGTATGACCGACATGTTCCATCCATTCCTTCAGTGTTTCGTGTTAGCACTCCTTAAAATGTCCTATTGATTAGCAGTTTTCTGTGTTTAGCAGGCTCTGCCTTGTCAATGCGACGTTAACTATAATAAATCTATGTATCTTCAGTACTTTGCCTGTGCGATGAAATCGGTGACGCAAAATAGAATTAACTGCACTCGGTTGGCTTGTGGCAGTGCACAAACGTATATTTTAGGATATTTACACTGAAGATGAAGATTTTTCTGATTTCCTTCTCAATAAAAATTCCCGCAAGTAAAAATTCATAATTTTATCATCGCCTTCTGAGAGTCAATCAGCTGAATAAGCAGGTAATGGAAGCACAGATAATGCTATTTATCTACAAGAATGTTTTACTATACGCAAGTGTTCTACAACATTATTATATTCTAGTCTAACATTTTTATGTGTAAGCGCATTGCTGCCTACATTCTTGCTCAAGTTAAACAGGACATCTATAACCACCGTCTAGAAAGTCACAAGCGACAACGAAGGTAAATTAAGATCAGATCGTAGCTAATAAAATGTATCGCTTCCAGCCGACCGCTCTCAACTTAGGGGCACAAAACCTTCAGGTAAAGGTAATGTCAACTTAGACCACACCCTCACCTGGGAAACCCACATGCACTGGTTTGTGCTGCGGGTATAGGCCCACTGGCCCCAGATGATTAAGTGCAGTTGCAGTCGACCTCGGGTCACCAAGAACTATGGCGCCTATTTGACGGAAGGAACAAATGACCCGAGACCCCCCAACCACCCTCATCTCTGAGGAAGGCAGTTCCGCCATGGCGCCGTGCATGCACACACAACTGCCGAGTCAGCAAAGTAGAAGTAACATCAGGTTTAGATACCCATCGATCTCGCAAATGAGCAGAATCTGATAGTCTTTGGGGTGAGTTTATGAGACTTCCGATTATTCAGAGATCGAGAGGAAGTCAGCTATTATCCCGACTTACCATTTTGTAATGTGAAGCCGCAAGTGAAGTGCTTAGAAGCGCGTGCTTAGCAAGAACGAAGCAGCATTTACTGAGTGGACCTACACTTAACGTCCTTTTCAAGTAGCTGCATGTATGCCTTGTCTAGTTACAACGTATGACTTGCTCTTATAAGTTTCGTATATCAGATGTAAGTAAATAAGAAGATCTTGACATCGTTCCCTGACATCGTTCCTCTGCACTGTAGCCTGACACACTTATTATTTTACATCTAAGTTTAAGATCACAACCGATGGAGTACTTGGACGAACTCGTAAAAAAATATTGCACTTTAACATTAAACCTAACAGCAGGATTCACGTTATCTCAGAGTAGTGATATATTGCATGCAGGTGTGGAACGATAAACATTTTTCCAGTCAACGCACTCTTTCTATACATGCGTTTAAAAATTCAGCATCCAAATATGAATCGTTGTGCACTTAAACTGCCCGTCATTAGGAGCGATAGGTAAAAGTTCACCATTGCGCCAGTAGCGATTGAGATTTTCGACATTTTTATACCGTTAAATTTTGCACAAGCTGACGGCGTGCTGTGGTTACTTAAATGGATTACTTGAGTTGCCATAAGCCTCCTGCCGGCAACGAAAGCTGTTACCTGGGCACCAGGCTTTTACAACATACCATATCAGAAATTATCGTAGGAAACAACTATGATTATGGTCGAGCTTGGTTGCAAATCATTCGTGGTACTTTCCAACCTTTATGGTTGGGCTCATTCCAAGGTCCCAACCATAATTAAGGAGGGAAAGGAGTCCTTAATCAAGTATGTTTTTCAACCATATTTTCATACCTACCCAACCTTCTGCCATCTGTTTTCTCCAATAGCATTTCTATCCCTATTCACATATATTGCTATCTGTAAATTATTTCCGATACAAATCGCGGCCGCCGGCTTTGGGTTGAAGATGATTAGTTGCTAATACAAAAAAAAAAAAAAAATAGTTTAATTCATATGTGCGTGTTAGGCCTACAGCTCAGAATGGTCAAAAGCTCTAACCTTCAGAACGCTGCTAGAGCAGGAGCTTGAACCAGTCTGATCAGTTTAAGCGCGTTTATACGCAACTTTTTTAACTCTAAGCTGGAATATAGACATGCTACACATCTTAGAGTAAGTTACAATACCAATGATGAATTTTTGCCGTACCTGTTGTCAGGGTAAGTAAGGCTAAATACTATATAAAACTTGACATCATCTTGCATAAAGCTAATGGAATATTTCTTGATGAAACTTTACAAGTATGAGCTGAATAAACACAAAAATAAATGGCAATATTTGATCAAAGATCAAAGCTTGCAATGCTGTTTACCAAGGGATACAAGAAACAAATAGAAATGAGGGTTAACTACGCTTAAGGGGCGGAGCGTTGAAAAAAAAAATCTGGAAACAATAGATAAAAATAACGTCAAGGCGGTTAGAGTCCATACATATTTTGCAAGTTTTTGCAGTTCATTGACTGGAAAGAAAACAACTGAAAATGTACGAATTTTTTGCAATATGCATTTTTAGATGTTTCGTATTCAAACTTATCGGTACACAATTGATTTTGGTCGACTATGTTGGGAATACTAGCCATGGCAACCCGCACGCATTCTTCCCCAAATAATGGGAGTATTTCCACTCATGATCGTACGTACGGAAATCCGTTGATAACCTACCATGGTTATGGAAATATTCACCCTTAATCGTATGTGAGGAATTCCACTTAGTTTCCTTTGATTTGTGGTTGGAATTCCACTGAAAATTATTATTTTTCGGGAAAAACGCTGGTATTTTGCTATATTTCAACCTTTCCTTTCATAGCCATCGGTATTTCCACCTAAAATTTCTGACTGGGGAGTTGTACTAAAGCCTAAAAGATCCCTATACCGATACTATCTGTACATTCCTACTTTCTACTATCTGTACATTTCTACCAACAGAGATGTATTGAAACAAAAAAGTTTCCTATGCCAATACTATCTGTACATTTCTACTTTAAATTTCCATTATAGGTAGTCCTCGATATAGGTCCTCTTTGTTTTACGCAGATTAATGGTTAAGGCTAGTTCAATATTACAGTTTCTAGCTTCTTGATGAACGTACTCCTACCTAATTCAAGAACAAATATTTTGAAAGTACCTTGATTTAAGAATTTTTACCTTAAACAGTAGCAATGGATAAAATAAGAGAAGACTATATATAGAGGATCACACCTGTAACGAATTAGTAACACAATAAATTCTCATCATTGTTATAAATAGACAGCAGCAATAGTACACCGCTCATTAAAATTACAGTAAATTCCATTTCATTGTCTCGTCAGTAAACGTTGACTGATTTTTATTTAAAGCGGGATTTCCACCTGGTCTTGGTGACGTCGTCCTGAAATTCGCTTTAAAATACAACCAACAAAAAAATGATTTTCAATTTATTTTTCATGTTGATGTTCATAAGAACGCTTCAATAAACATTAATGTTTTTGTATACGTATTGTTTCTTGTTAATATCGGTGGCACAATAATTACGTAGGGACCCAAGGTGGTTTACGAGATGCGTCATGTGGTCAAATATATGCGCTCTTGCACGGAGCGTACTTACCACATCATATATACAGTATATTACTTTTGACTATGAAAATACAATTTTTTTACTTATGTTTCAAGATAAGTGTCAAACATTTAAAATGTTAATTAGTGCACAGGTATATGTTGTAACTACAAAAAAATATTGTACATTGCGCATTGATTTTCGTTTTATATAGACCAACAGTTTTAAAATTAGCAATTTTTCCCGTTCAAAGAGAAGCTCCCATGTGGTCTGCGCTCGTCTATCGCTTACGAGTTCAGTTGCGTACGCTGTACGTCTAGGTACATAGGCTGCACTGGCCGTGCCTTGAGTATGCGAGCACGTGATCACATGGGAAGGAGTCCGAGAACTGGCAATATTTTAACGCATCCTTTTCAGTCCAGCATTAGGGACCATATACAGCACAGTGCAAAAGTGTAGTCAAGGAAGACAGTTTTAAGATAATAGGCAGTACAAACAGTTTTATCAACCTTAGAATTTTAGAGTCATTGCATATTACGAAATCAAAACCAGAGAAAAACGATTGCCAGAGTTCATGCCCATTGCAAATCACTACTAAATTTTAATATTTTTTAGATTTCACATTTAGATTTTTAGCGGCTGTACCTGTTTTTGTTTAGACTTTAGACGATTTGTGTATTCTACTTTCATTTTTTCTTTGTGTATTCTTACAGGTTTTCGTCTGATGATAAGCAATACTTAGGCCCGAAACGTTCATTTTTATGCATTTTATTCAAATTTGATTTCAAGAATCGCTTTGGCTCTTTTATTTTTTCTGAAGTTGAAACAGCTGCAGATTCTATTCCACCATCTGAAACATCAAACCTGACAAAATCTGTTGATAAGCGCCTTATAAAATTCATGAAAAATGGAGGTTGCCATGTCCAAAATGAACTTGTTATGTTTCCCACTACTGAAAACTTATTTCAGAGTTTATTGAGTCGTTTTGGTTATAATTTCTTAGTTTTGGACGTTTACCTAATGGAAATATTCCTGTTCACTAGCATTTATTTCCTCTTTATGACGTTTTTATTAACTTGTTGAATAATCTGAGGTAACAGTAAAAAAACTCGTAAATAAGCAAATTGTATGATAAACTTAGCAAATGGCGAAATATTCATTTTAAAGTGCTGTTAATATTTGCAACATAGACATACATTTAGTTAATATTGATATATTAAAGTTAGACACTTATCTTGAAAAACAAAGTAAAAAAATTATATTTGCATAATCAAGGGTAACGTACTGTAAATACATCGTGGTAGAACTCTTGCCCATATGATTCGATTTTAATGAGTTTTAAAAAGCCATGCTGTCACTTCCTTGATATGAGACGCATCCAAGTTAGCACCAGCACAAATTTTAAGCTACGGTAGTGAATTTAATATGACTTGCGTCGTGACATTAGCTTAAATGTGCATAGATGAAATACCTAATATCAGATGCTAATGTCACCCGCTTCGTGAATATCAGATTCTATTCCAGTTCCCTCTGCGGAGTTAAAGCTGTAGCACAGTGAACGTCAACAATAGAATATTAACAAGATATCTCTTTTATGTTCATAAGTTATTGTTGAAGGGGTTTATACCTACACCATATGAAAGGAGGGATAATGACCCAGTATCTCTGGAGACGTCATGGCGCTTCAAGCATTGCTGCAGGTTTTCTTATTCGCATGGGGTCAGTTCGGATCGCCTTTGGCGAATACAATAATTTTGAATTCCCATCCTGATGCAGCACACTATGAGAAGTCGCCGCAAACCACAGATGTACAAGAAGTCAGCACCACTCTTACGGACAGGGTGCTGAAATCGATCGCAGGAAACCAGACATGGGAAACGGAAGATATTTCAGCTTTCAACGAACTGTTCAGTGATTTAGTTTCATACACTTTCGCCGATGATAATCTTTTGCTGATGTTAGACCCGAACCTCTCGGTAGATGTGATGAGCAGCATTCAAGCTTCAATTGGGAACGTTACATCATCTTATGTGGTAAGCACTTGGGATGCAATTGGACAACTGGAGCGATCTTTCATCAGAGGAAGTTTCATGACATGCATTGTAATATTCGAAAACTCTCCTGAAGCCTTCTTGAATCAACAGGCAAAATCTTGGATTTGGAATCCGGATTATATCGTGCTCATATCTTTGTCTGAAGATCTTGATCATGAAGCGATTGCTAGGCATAGCTTAATACAACGTTCAAAATATATCGCTCTCATGAAGCCTAGTAATTCGAGCCATCACTTCCTTGTACACAGCGTGCGTCATTGTATTTTCGATTCTAAAAACAAAACACAGAACACTCTCGGACTTCGGACGCACTGGAGTAAGAATGCATTTCTACAGAAATCAAGTTTGTTCCAGTGGGAACACAACTTGGGATGTGCTGCTTTAGAACTGGCATCGTACTGTCATGATTTTCCTTTTATGTACAAATCGTCAAGGGAGCATGTACAGCTAGATGATCTTGAGGACTGCATCGGCATCGGTATCGACATCTTGGACATCCTCGCCAAAAAACTGAACTTCACGTATCTGGTGCAGATGCTACCAAAAGATGGTAGATGGGGATCGAAAGAAAATGGATCATGGACCGGCATGCTGGCAGACCTCGCGTACAATAATAAATCACTTATTGTCAACAACTTCTTGCTTACAGAGGAGCGGAATGCGGGTTTTGACATCAGCTACCCCTACTTCAGTGAAGGGTTCAGCTTCATGGTGAAGATCCCTCCGCCGCTTCCAAAGTGGAGAGGACTTCTCTACCCTTTCACGGGTTTCGTCTGGCGGGTTTTTATTGGAATGGTTGTCGCTGGCTCAATGCTGTTGACCGCAATATTATTTTCCTTGCCCAACTCTCATCCGTACGACACAGCTTTCCTCCTGGTAAGTTCACTTGCGTAACTAGGTTGGAAAAACAGATTATCTCGTTTTGGCTACTGTAATTGACGCTTTTCGAGGACTACATATTTCTCCGGATTTTAACAGTAACGCATGCACTTGCTAGGCATATTCGTGTGTATGAAGAATAGCAAACCTACTAAATTTTGGCTTTGGTGTCTTTCAGATACTTAGCGGCTTCACAAATCAAGGAGTACGGCCCAGATATTCCGGCTCCTGGTTGCGCGTGTGGATGATCACGTGGTGGGTGATGGGGCTAGTGACGACCTTTCTCTTTACCTGCAACTTGGTGGCTTACATCACCGTCATCATCCCACAGAAAAGGATTGAAACAATCAGTGAACTTGCTCAATCACCAATAAAGTATGTTATCTCTATCTCCGTCTGTAGGGAAATGGAAGTATAGGTAGGGTACGATTTGAACGTTTACTCTATATATTGCCGTCAAAGGGATTTGGAAATTTATCCAACTAAATAATTTTGAAACTTCAGGGAAAGTGAATATATATGTAGGTAGTAATGATTTGGATCTCTATCTCGTTTACTGCCGTTCATACGTATTTTCTTCTCTTGATAGCAAAGGAAATGAGTTGAAGGCATCGGACTAACTGGCATGTTTGTTCTATCATACTTTAGTCACTAAATATCATTATTCTCACAACAGAGCTACGATGGCAGACTACGGTAACTTCGTTCCCGACGCTCTGAAAACATCGCACGACGAATCCCTCGCCAAAATTGGAGCTGAGCTCGAGTTGTTTCCACCCAGGATCGGCCCGGGGAAAGCAATAGAGGAGAAAGTTCTAGGAGGCTCTCATGCTCTCATCAACGGAGAAGCTTACCACTTCTTCATCAGAGATTCCTTCAACGTAACTTCCAAAACTTACTTTGTGAAGGAATCGGTGAGAATCGATACAATTCGGTAAGATAAATGCCAACTCTTGCCGATGAGTGCAATTTTGTCGTGATTTTTAGTCACTCTTGCAGTACACTTGAATATGTTTGGTCAAAACTAGTGTTTTTAGTGGGGTAGCGACGTGCCTTCACAGTGACATCCTTGCCGAAAGTCCTTGTCGATAGTGGAGTTTCGTACCAAAACGACACCCTTCTTTAGCTAATTCTGTACGATGTGCAACTAGGGTAATGAATTTAGTCCATCCAATAACATCTAGAAGGAGTTGAGCTATATTTTAGATTTTTTACAGAGAGTCTGGTGGGTTGTTCTTGATATGGCCGTCGCCAAAAACTAGGATTAGCTGGACATCAAAAATGATAGCGATGAAGTTTGCTCCCACCGCGGGTGATAGTCTTACGCCACGAGGCGTCCTAGTTGTATATATACTTGTCTGTCCACCTAACAAGTGGTCGAAGGAGTTGAGCAATGTTTATAATTTTTTTTGCAAGTAGTCTGGTGGATTGCCCTCGATGAGACCTATGCCAAAAAACTAGGATTAGCTGTTCATAAAAAATGACTGCAATGAAATTTGCTGTCCATCCAAAAACAGGCAGAAAAGTTGCGTTATGCTCATGATTTTTTGCAGGGAGTATGGTGGACTGTCCTCAATTTGATTTGGCCCAAGCAAAAAGAAAAAAAAAATAGGATTAGCTCGCCGCAAAAAATAGCGGCGATGAAATTTACTCCCACCACGGCTGATGGTCTAACGTCACGAGGCGTTCTAGTTTTTATTCGATTAACGGCGATGGTTGCTGCACTAATGAAATTCCCTGCTCAGTTTGACATGCTACACGCCCCTCTCTTTTCTTCTCTCAATGCATCAGAAGTAAGTGGAGAGACGTAATATAACACACCTACCCCATTTTACGCAAAACGAGACAAGCGTGTTCGCGAAGCTACCTAGCATCGATAGAGGCAGCGCTCCAGAATATCTTTACTGAAGATACTCCACACATTGGGAGTAGCGAGTTGGAAAGTTCGGTTTCGGTACTGTACTTCTTTGCTGCCACTCGTGAGCTATGATGGAGGTGTGGTTGCTGATCCCCTTTCTAGGGTGAAGCTTGTTTTTTTTAGCTAATTTTAATAGTAATCAGAGCAGGAATGTGCTATTGTTAACCCCTGGAATGTCACCCCTAGGCCAGGCTTCACCTCGTTAGCGTTATCATTTTCCCTTTGGTTTCGCGGAGATGATCTGGCAAAATTACTTCTAAATTCAAAAAGATCCGGTAGTTGTAGGTTTTGAACACAAGCGTACCTTTGATTTTTCTTATTGTACTTCGTAGCATTTTAGCACAATATGGAAAAGACGAAAGCCAACACTCTACAAGGGCCGCAAAACGGCGGCCAGTGCGGCCAAAAATGTGAAGCGGCCAGCCGCAGCTGTACGCTCAGCCGTCACCGCTCTCTGACTCCCAAGCCACAGCCTATACCCAGTCTTTCTGGCGATGTTATACCGGGTGTTTTTTTAGGGGGAAAAATCTCAGCCGTAGGTAGAACAACTCAAAATAAATCGATTTTCATGAATAATAAAATGCCCAAAGCTCCTTAGTTTTCGAGTTACAATGACTTGAAGAAATTTAAAGCCTTAAGTAAGATACGACGTGCGCGAGAGTTCAGCACGTTTCCGAGTGCACCAAAGCAGTGTACATTATTTTTACAATAAAAACTGCAAGTATTTCATGATTAGGAAAAATATCTGCAGTTTCACACTTAGCATTTAACGTAATCATACTACTGATGGACAGTACGTCATCAGAGTTTACTTCCATGTCGTTTCCTAAAACATACAATGGTTGCTGCCAGCAGATGTTGGACCTTATGCACATTTTTCAGAGTGCTTCATGCAGCAGCCAACAAGAGATCCAAATTTCCCCAAGCTGATTCTTTTCACAGATGAAGCGCATTTTACTCGCGATGGGGTTTTTAACATTCACAATAATTATCATTGGGCTCAAGCTTAATAAGCCTCATGCCATTCGCCCGTATAATCATCAACATCGATACAGTGTAAACGCTTGGGTAGGAATGTGGTCGGAAAACGTGCTGAACGATCAAATTTAGCGCTAACATTGGCCCGCACTTAGTATCCTACATGAAGCTTTAAATATCTTTAAGTAATTATAGCTCGAAAACTAAAGAGTTTTGGGCATTTTATCATTGATGAAAGTCGATTTACTTTGAGTTTTTCTACCTATGGTTGAAATTTGTTTACATAAAAAACACCCGGTACAGAGTTAGGCTTAAACTTTTTTACGAAATTTTCATACATTTTACGCACCCTTTCACACAGAATTTTACAAAAACTGCTACTTCTTGTCTCCATCTTACACTATATAAACTCAAAAAAGTTTACCATTTCGTTTGGAATCGTAAATATTGGTGACGATCGGCACTTTCTAAGAGCAGTCCCAAGACCGTTATAGAACAAGGCAATTACACTCAGCCGTGGTAAAAATCCAACGCAGAGCTACATAGTTGATACCGCAGCTGCGAAACAAACCATACGGATGACGCTTACAAGAACTGGGCATGATCTCTCTTGAGCAAAGACGACTTGGGGGGCAACTAATAGGAACATTGAAGTATTTGACTGGCTTCAACGACGTACCTTCAGCGGGACTTTTTGAAACATACCATAATGATCGCCTGCGAAACAACGGCCAGAAACTCAAGCACAAAGCCCGAAGAACAACCTTAAACCAGCAGTTCTTTCCGTATGTTATAGTGAATATTTGGAATAGACTCCTCTCCGACGTTGTCAGTGCGAAGACCGTCAACGCGTTCAAAAATCGACTTGGCAAACATTTTGAAAGACATCCTCCAATACTAAGAAAACTTCCTCCAGGAGTAGCAAGCTCTTAAGCTCCGCAGATCAACGGCTATAAATTGCACTTCTTGCGTGTGTGCATGATCGACTTGTGGCTGAGATCTTCCTTTTTTTTCTTTTTTTCTCTGTCATCTATATCAAGCTAACATAATGCCAATAGCTCCTAGAGGGTTGGGGTGTAAGTCTAGGTGTCTGTGGGAATGGGACTGTTGGTTCGTCTACTGCCGCCTATCTAATCTAAATACGAAAGTGGAGAGGGAAGGAATGGCCCTGGTGCACTGTGCAGCCATGGTTTCCGGTCCGTTATATTTCAAAATATCTTTTTTCTCTAACGGCATAAAACTGACGTTAGAACAGTAGGATATTTAGATAAATTGTGCATTCGGGGAAAGAAGTCAGGAAGTTGGGAATTAACTCCGGAACCATAACATATATAATATATATGTTTTGATAGAGCTGCTCATTCAGGAATTTACTGGGAAAACGTTTTTATATAGCATTAATTGACTTTTAGCAGCTTATGGTATTTTAGTGTTATGACAGCGTTCAGATCCAGCACTGTGCAAGTGCTCTTACTGGATGTAGATTTATATGATAAGAAGCAGAACACTGTCTGCAATGGTATTTATGAATGGCAGAGAAAGCAAGTTAAAGAGTGAAAGTGGCAGTGTGTCTTTAAATTTAAAAAAAAGAACTTATTGTCAAGGTTGGTTTTATTATTACTCTTACGTTAACTTGTGCTTAGAATTTTCTACTGAGTTTAGAAACGTCTTTTTGAGGTAATAACTCTCATATCCTGAGAATGGTAGCGGCAGAAATAGAATTTTGCTTTCTACAGAAGGGCCATTTTGGTTACTGTTATAGAATTTGTTCAAAGTTTCATGAAACACCTTTTGAATGAGTTTAATTGGGAAATAGTTTTGCATGAGAAAATTTTCGTCGAAGTTGCTGAAGTTCTAAATTGGAATTAGCATATTCTGAACAAACTCTGAACGCCCGAACGACCATGCAACTGATTAGATTAGTTTGAAAATAAGACGGAACGAAAGAATTATATCCCAAACCTAGACCCGTGAATGTTGTCTTTTTATACATTGTAGTTGCTAAATGCCTATTCTTTTCACTCACTGTTGCATCTAAGATTTTGTTTTTACCATTTATTTCAGTTTCGCATGTGAATTGAATGAATGGATGCTTCACGTTTAAATACTCTAGGAATTTGGGAATATGAGACGGATTACTGAATATCATGAAAGTATCATCTATGAAACGGCGATAGAATTTTAGTTTGAAAGCTGAAGGACAATTATCTAGCCAACAGTTTTCGTGAAATAGACAGCATTTGGAAGAGTTAGTCCTAACGGATTACCCATGGCTATATGCTGCCTATCTGCATTTATGATCTTTCAGCACAAACGAAGAGAACGTTCTTCACAGCGAATTATAATAATTTGATAAACGAACATTTCGAAAAAAACGGGTACACAATTTTGGTCCCAGTGCAATTGATTTTCAGCAATGTTAATTGTTTTCTTTGAGAGGAACATTGGTAAAGCTAGCCATGGTGAAGCCATCGGAATACTCCAGCAGAGAAACTTCGGTGCTGGATGAAAAAAGAGTCCTTGACGGTGATGAATGAGAAAGAGTCCTTGACGGTGCTGAATGAGAAAGAGTCCTTGACGGTGATGAATGAGAAAGAGTCATTGACGGTGATGAATGAGAAAGAGTCCTTGACGGTGCTGAATGAGAAAGAGTCCTTGACGGTGCTGAATGA
>LQNS02276883.1:15306335-15332429 GCA_001587735.2 Parhyale hawaiensis | reverse complement strand
CTTTGGATAACTCGGTATCACAGCTACATCTTTCTGTGACAACCTGGCTAAATTTCAGAAAATCTTAACGTCTTCAGATTCGACCATCTTCAACCCTCCCACCTGATGAGCCGAGGTAGGGCGAAACGCGTCGTGGGTAGCAAAATGTCTAATTGTGCTTCTATTTGTTTTCTTCATTATTAATAATAATAACAAATTATTCGCTCGCCCTTTTTTTGCTGGCTGGCCGGGAACACAAGCAGTCATATATTGGTCTTCATTTTTGCTTTCTATTAAAAATGATACTAAAATCATCTTAGTGAGTAGTGATACACCGAAAAATATTTTTGTTTTGTTGGTATTGCAGGCACATTTAGCGGAAAAAAAGCCCTTTCCAAGTTAACAGTAGCGTGGTCGAATCAGTGTTTTTTTACGCAAACTTGAGCAAATGTTTTATAGTTACGAACATTTGACATCCCATCTTGGACAAGAGAAGCTTCCAGGAATGTTATTAAAAAATCATGGCAAATGTATAAATTTTTACTCGCATTTCAAATTGTATACACAAAGTTCTATTGGCATTTACCTAAACCTGCAGGAGTGTCAGAGATGATTTTATATGCTAATGTCATCCGTCTCAGCATTGTTATATATTATTAAAGCTCTCTACTAGGCGTCAAAGCTGTAGCGCTGTGAACGACATTAATAGAATATTAATAAGATATTTTGTTTATGTTCAAAAGTTATTGCTGTGCATGTTGGCGCACTTGCACTTTTACGGTACAAAAGAAGAGATTATGCATCAGTATCGCCGGAGACGTCATGGCGCTTCAAGCATTGCTGCAGGTTTTCTTACTCGCATGGGGTCAGTTCGGAACGCCTCTGGCGAATCCAGTAATTTTGAATTCCCATCCTGATGAAGCAGACTTTGAGAAGTCGCCGCAAACCACAGATGTGAAAGAAGTCAACACCACTCTTACGGGCAGGGTGCTGAAGTCGATCGCAGGAAACCAGACATGGGAGGCAGATGATATTTCAGCTTTCAACGAACTGTTCAGTGATTTAGTTTCACACACGTTCGCCGATGATAATCTTTTGCTGATGTTAGACCCTGACCTCTCGGTAGATGTGATGAGCAGCATTCAAACTTCACTTGGGAAAATTGTATCATCTTATGTGGTAAGCACTTGGAATGCAATTGGACAACTGGAGCGATCTTTCATCAGAGGAAGTTTCATGACATGCATTATAATATTCAAAAATTCTCCCGAGACTTTCCTCAATAAAGAGGCAAAATCTTGGATTTGGAATCCGGACTACATCCTACTCATATCAGTATCTAGAGACCTCGACCATGAAGTCATTGCTAGACATGGTTTAGTACAGCGTTCAAAGTACATCGCTCTCATAAAGCCAAGTATTTCCAGTCATCACTTCCTCGTACTCAGCGTGCGTCATCGACTTTTCGACTCTAAGAACGAAACTCGAAACACTCTTCGACTTCGAACTCACTGGAGCAAACCAGCATTTCGGCAGAAGACAAATATATTTCAGTGGGAACGCAACAACTTCCGAGGTGCTGTCTTAGAACTAGCATCGTACTGTCACGATTTTCCCTTCATGTACAAATCGACACAAATGATTGTGACACAAGATGATAACAGGGACTGCATCGGTATCGGTATTGATATCTTGGACATTCTCGCCAAGAAACTGAACTTCACGTACCTTGTCCAGATGTTCCCTAAAGATGGCAGATGGGGATCGAAAGAAAATGGATCTTGGACGGGAATGTTGGCAGACCTCGCGTACAACAATAAATCGCTTATAGTCAACAACTTCTTGCTAACAGAAGAACGGAATGAGGGTTTTGACATCAGCTACCCCTACTTTAGTGAAGGGTTTAGTTTCATGGTGAAGATTCCTCCACCGCTACCAAAATGGCGAGGACTTCTTTATCCTTTCACGGGTTTCGTCTGGCGGGTCTTCATTGGAATGGTAGTGGCAGGAGCAATACTGTTGACCGCAATATTATTTTTCATCCCCAATCCTGAACCGTACGACACAGCTTTCCTCCTGGTGAGTTCTTCTAAATAAATTGGTTGGCAAATAAGACTGTTTTCTTTTGGCGCAAGCGGCTGACGAATTTTTAGAACTAAATAGGCCTCTTTACCTTTACCTTTGATACCTTTGATGATACTTCGGACGAGATCCAGACGACGTTACGCACGCCGCCCATCTTGTGCAGAGATGATGCTGCAGTCCGTGACCAGCGGAGTGGCTAACAGCGAGTTATCCCCACAGTTCACGTAGCCGCTTACAGCAGGTTTATCTGGCCCTTTCAGTAAGCATGAGTCCAGTAAGTGTTTAAATTTCGCAATCTCTGTACCGGTGACATTTCGAATGTGACGAGGCATTTTGTTGAATAATCTCGCCCCTCGGACCACGAACCTATTAGAATACTTTATGGCTATCGCATCACCATCAGTTTTGATCGGAATGTGCACTTCACAAGTGCGACCAATACGGTTTGAGTGTCTGGCCTAAATACGCTCATTTGACATTGACAGTAATTCCTTCTAGAATCTTCCAAATATATATGATCGTGCAGCGCTCGAATCTCCTTTGAATTGAGTACATTTGAAGTTGAGCAAGTCTTTCATGATAGTTTAAATCTTTCATGCCTCGGAATTTGGCAGTGAACGATCTCTGGATAGCCTCGAGGCGCTCTAAGCCTTTCCGTTTGCTTGGCATCCAAAGAGGTGAACAGTATTCAATCCTTGGCAGTATCAGTTGTTTCCATAAGGTGAGCATTGTGTCTGCCTCTCGTGAAGAGAAAGTTCGAAACACCCATCCGCTCCACTTCTTGCCTACGATAACAACTCGAGCCACATGATCTTCAAAAGTGGCACTATCTTGTATTCTCACCCCAAGATCTCTTAAAGTTTGCTTTCTCTTGATTTCGCTCCCATCTCTCGTCTTGTAGAACGTAGATTCAGTAAGGCAGAGGGTTTTTTTCCGTACCGTAATAGTTCAAATTTTGATTCGTTGAAGGTCATGTTGTTAACCGATGTCCAGTGAAAGATGTTGGTTGGATCTAGTTGCACATTCCGTACGTCTAACATTGATTGTGCCGCTGCTAATATCCGTGTGTCATCAGCGAACGATGAGGGAACGGCAAACTTGCATTGGTGCCCCATATCATTTATCATGAAGAGGAAGAGTATTGAACCAAGCACTGTGCCTTGTGGGAGTCCACTGAGTACCGGCTGTCGTTTGGACACTTTATCTTCTATATATTAATACGCTTGTATCTACCTGTGTGTGTCACGCTCTTCACAAATAGAAAGGCGTAAATTAGAGACTTGACTTCATTTCACCCGTACCATATCTACTCTTTCGTTTTTCTTAGCAAAATTTTTACTCGCTTTGCTGGTAGCGGATGGCATTCCTCTTAGGGTCTGCGGCGTAGCCAAGATACGCCCTGGGTAAAGGAAACGGGTAGTGTTGGGCATATCTGTTCTAAATTTATTTTTCGAAGAGAATAACGCTGCTGGGAAACTATCAGCCAGTACAGTGCGATGTCTGAGGAAATGCAATGACATCTTCAGAACAAAAGAATACTCTCCAGCGAATGAAACAATTGACCAAATCTATTTTCGTTTATTGTAAACTGCTTTGTATTGCATTAAACAAAGCAGGAAAATGATGGTAGTTGAACAGCATTATTCACGGGTTCCGAAATAGTGAGAAAAAAATCAGATACGCCGACAAAAATTAGAAAGTGTAACCTTATGGCAGGCTAAATTATCAGTAAACTGTGGGAAACGGAGCTTTTAAAAAATGTGTGCAAATAAAAGGAGAGCATTGGAAGAAGTATCGTCGTGTTTCTATGTTTTTATCAACACACAAGTGCTAATTCTCTGCTGAGAGAACAAATGATTGATATATTTTATAAAGTGAACGCATTAACAAATCGTCGAATTCTCACGGGTCACCCACGCTTCACGTTAGAGACGGAATGCGTAACGATAGACAGGGTTAAGCGGCGGATGTTAGTTCAGACGGTGTAGATTAAGTTAGAAACGCTACCTCAAATTAAATAAGGTGAGTGAAAACATTCCCTAACCGTGTGTGTCACGCTCTTCACTAATAGATAGAAAGAAATTAGAGGGTGAAATAGTCAAGTTCATATTTCAGCTTCTATGCGGCTCGCAGGTCTAGGGTAGACGCTTCACGGCCCGGCTTGGGACATTTTCAACCTTAGTATGCGTGAAACTGGTCCGATATCATAATTAAGGAACAATTCTTTTGTTTTTAGAATATTTTCAGGTTCTTTCAGTATTAGATAGGGGAAAATTCGGATGATACGGGATTGAGATATCACTGAAGAACATTGCTTCTGTTCTGTGGAATTTCTAAGGGGTTCCAGCTGCACCCACAGCAGCGTAATCAGAAGGGTAGGAAGTAACGTTCCAATGTTTCATAAGACTGATTCCGCCAGGATTAAGTGACAGGCGTTTTTTATGTGGTAGGTTAGGTTAGAGGAGCTGTGTTAGGTTAGGTACGTTATAATATCGTATAGCTTAGATTGCTACATCTTATAAAGTGGAAGCATTAACTAAACGGTGAATTCCCACCGGTCACGTTAGCTTATACGACTTACTTATGCTTGGATAGACCGACATTGTTGAGTTGGAATGAGCGACGGACGTTTACTCAGACGGGATGGGCTACGTTATAAGAGCTGCATTAGGTTAAACTGAGGTAAATTGTAATAGTGTAGCGTGGGTTGGTTCATTTTGGAAAGTATAGTCTTTATTCGACCGTGGAATTCCACGGGTCCCGCTAGTTATTTATAATTACACTTTGGGTTCGGTTTTCCATGAAAGCTTCGATCCTTCTTAGACATTTTCCACGGATGCCCACGTTGAAGAGTTTGAGTAATAATATTTCATGATCTGCTATATTGAAGGCTTTGGCAAAATCTAAATATATTACGTCCACATTTTTGCCTTGGCATAGTAGGTCTAGAATAGAGTCATAATGCTCAAGTAACTGCGAGGTTGTTGAACGTTTATGGAGATAGCCGTTTTGATTTGACGTAAGCAGGTTATTGCTTTCCAAATGATGTACAAGGTGTTTCCTAAAGACCCTTTCAAACGTCTTCGTAATTTGGTAATAACTCACGAATTTGTCAGATTGTTAGGCATAATCATGTGTGTAGGTTGTTAGGCATAATCCTGGGTGTGAAGTCCAACTGACCTGTTAAATCTTGGTATCGTTGTTTTTCAGACACTTAGTGGTTTTACAAAGCAAGGAATACAGTTCCGTTTTTCTGGCTCCTGGTTGCGCGTGTGGATGATCACGTGGTGGATGATGGGACAGGTGACGACCTTTCTCTTTACCTGCAACTTGGTGGCTTACATCACCGTCACCATCCCACAGAAGAGGATTGAAACCATCAGTGAACTTGCTGAATCACCAATAAAGTACGTTTCGATTATCGGCGTCTGTTATGAATTATAAAGATAGGCAGGTAGAATACGATTTGAATCTTTACACCGTCAATCTCTATCTGTAGGGAACTGAAAATATATGTAGTATATATCTGTCGTTAACGCTGTCTACAGGGAACTGGCTAAGCAGGTACTGTTCGATTTGAATATTTTTTATCGCTGCATACATGGAACTGGAAATATCAGTAGTGTACGATTTAAAATGAACTGTTCACATGTCGTCTTCATGAACCTGGAAATATAGGCAGTGTACAGTATGAATCTTTAGGTCGTCTGTTGCCGTTCAACGGTATTTTTGTTGTCTCTCTCTCTCCCTTGGCAGTAACAAAGGAAATGAGTATTATGCTTTGAACTAAATAAAAGATTTTTTAACGTACGAGACTCAGTAAATACTTGCAAATTGACAACAGGGTTACGATGGCAGACTACGGTAACTTCGTTCCCGACGCTCTGAAAACATCGCACGACGAATCGCTCGCCAAAATTGGAGCTGAACTCGAGTTCTTTCCAGTTGGGATTGGCCTGCGGGAAACAGTAGAGGAGAAAGTACTCGGTGGTACTCATGCTCTCCTCAACGGAGAGGCCTACCACTACTTCGTTAGAGGTCTTTTCAACGCAACTTCCGAAGCTTACTTTGTGAAGGAAGTGGTGAGTATCGATAAACTACTGTATGATAGTAACATAACGCTGAAGGTTATGTCAAACCTGCGGACTGGTGTAACTTTGTTATGTTGATTCAATCACGTCTTGTAGGGCACTCATATATATTAAGTCAGAAAAACCATCGCTTTCATTGGCATAGTTATGTGTCGTCACAGTGACGTGACCTCACCGTGATGCTTACAGAGAAGTAACGTCATACTACTAGTGCCTTGACGTGATTGTGACATCAAGTCATAGCAACGTGATATGACGATGACCTGAAATTATTGCGACGTGACGTCTTACTGACGTAGTCAGAGACATGACGGTACAGCGATCTAATAGTAACGTGATATGATGTCGTTGGGATGCGAGACTATGTCGTGAGCCACATAACTGAAAGTACAGTTTTTCGACCTCAGGGACATACTCGTCTGCTGAAATGTTGCGTCCGTGGGGTAAAATTGTTGAGTTAAATTCTACTATTCCGGTACAAAGTGCAGTGAAAAGCAGAATGATGGTTGTACAATTTTGGTCAATCGTGTGCATCGAACTAAAATTAAGGCCGTTTAGTTTCCTTTTAGTTTCATATCCCTAAAGACAACCTTAATTCCGTTTTTTTCCTGCTCTTTCCCGTGATGTTGTTCTTTCTATGAACGGTGTTATTTTCCCCAGTTTGTCTTGATATATATATATATACTACCAGGACCTCTCTTTTCCTCTCTAGAGGCATCGACAAGAGAGCGGAGAGGCTTGAATTATTACACACAATTACGAGAAAGGAGGTTAATGTAGTATTACCCGACTCTGTATGAGATACACAAGTCCATCGACGGGGATACGATACACTAAGCTAGGCCATCAAAAAGGGCCCGATACACTCGACGATCAAAGTGGGCGTTACACACTAGGCCAGCAAAATTCATTAGCAAACAAAGTTCTAGTATATGAAGACACCGTATGGATATTTAATTATTAAGTTATATGTATATACTGTGTCATTACTCGTGCAAATAGGTTATCCAATTATATCGTCAGTAGTTTTTTTCTACAAGCTCGGCTTGCAAATGCGGGGCACCAAGAGTCCTAATTTCAAAGCCAAAATATGTCGATTGCACCGCACACTCAGCCTCACTGACGAGAAGCGATATCTGCTTTTCCGGCAAGTGACTGCTGTGCTCGTTGTTCCTGCACTCTAAGGCTCGCCCAATGGGAGAGCTCGTTACATGCTGCTAAGGCTGTCACGTGCAAGAAGCGCTTCAGTTTCGTCAGTGAACGAAGCAGTGGTAACAGTGGGAGATGCAACATGTGGAGGCTTGCAAGCTTGTATCTACCCTGATAAATCTGGACCCTAAATTTCCCTCTCCCCCTTGTGTGCAGCTGTATCCAAGCTACCTGGCGTACTACATGCCCAAGAACACGCCCTACACCGACGTGCTGTCGGAGTATCTGCAGCGGCTCTTGGAATCCGACACCATAAGGAAAGTCTACATTGAGCACATGCTGCAGCTGCAGGAGGAGCCTAATTCTACGGTAATTTGTGTGGTCGCTTCCCTACCAAAAATGAGGGCCTCGGCCCAAGCTAAAACCGCAATTCAGCTTCTGCGCGGTACCATGGCCCCAAATTTTGTAAGGGTAATGCCTATTAATTCTTTTTATATCCAATTAGCTAGAAATGAAACAAATGCATTCGTCGCTACAACTGCCACGATCTTAACGTAACAGCCGTTGCAGGCGAACACATACCTTTTCTTTTGGCAGACATACGATGCATGGCATTGATGCCAAGTAAATACATGTATTTTCTTTTGTCTCTTCTGCCCAATACTGAGAAGGAGCAACAGTTATCAATATCCTATGTAACGAACGAAACCTCACAACGTCTTTTCAAGAAGACGTAGTTAAGCTCACAGGGCTCATTGTTCAAGCCCATGGAGCACCAGATAGGCTGTCCCCCTTCGGCGGCTTGTGCATTGGAAATACTAGTAAGATCGTTTGACCCAATACGAGGCTACTCTAACAACCCCATCCTTGGCAGATTGTCAATGAGCCTCGTTCCTCGTTGGGCAACCCTAGTGTCGCACTGCAAGGGTTATACGTTGGGCAACCCTAGTGTCGCACTGCAAGGGTTACATCTAGTTGCAACTCCTGCCTGGAGGTGATTTTTTTAGGTTAGGTAGGGAAGTCGGTATTTTCCCTACTTTTTTTAGCCCTGTTTCCATGTCAGAAGCACCTCAAAAATTGAGAAAAGTAGCACCCACCTAATGAGCTCACCACCAAATCAAGAACTTTCACTAAAAATACACGGATAATGTGCGTACCACTGCTAACATATATACCCCAATAGAATTTTAGGTCACCCCAGCAACTGGAACCAATTAAATCAACTTCAGATGCCGCCAAAAATTCCAATAGGATAGCGCCTCTGTGCCTGCTGCTACGTTGGTTGCACTAATAATCTAAAACCGTGGAACTCTTAAAATGAAACGAAGCATATATTTTTTCACTTTCAGGAGGAGACCCAGTTTCAAGATGATAAGTTTTGCAGTATGCTTTAGCATTGGTTCCCTACACTTCAAAAAAAACTTCTTTAGCATACACAAGGAGAAATTGTGAAGTCGTAGATTAGATAGCTGACAGTAGACTGGCCCATTCTCAGAGAGCAGCTAGGATTTACACTCTGGCCCTCTACGAGTTATTGCCACTATGCCAGAATTATTAGATTCGTGAGGAAGAAAAGAAGAACAGAATAAATTCAGTTATGTAGTTGATTGTGTAGGCACGATTAATTGCTGCAGATCCGTGGAGCTCGGAGAGGTTAAGTTTTTTGGGACATGAAAGAATTACGGTGGGCTCCGAAGCATAGGCCGTTTAAGACTTTGTAACTCCTGGAGTAGGAGTTCGTAGCTGTGTGGGGTGTTGCTCCCATTGGCTGTTTGTGTACTGTTGAATACAAAAGCAATTAAGTTCCATTGCGCTGTTTTAATGGTCACTCAATACCGCGTCGGCTATTGTTGCTTTTCACGACACAAGGTGTTGTACACAGTCTATGATAGTACGAATTTTCCAGTTTCGTGAATCCCCATTTCAATAGTTCTCTCGCTCTTTCTATTTTGGGTGGTCTCTGTTGAAATTCTGCCGCATATACCTTGACAATTTTGATGATATTAGATAATGCAGTCTAGGAAATAAATTTGATTACGATATCGCGTTTTCTTGGTTTCCAGAGCGAGAGTCGCACGGCCTTTAGCCTGGAACACTTGGCAGGAGGCTTCGCGCTTTGGCTCGCCGGCGTCTCCATCGCTACCCTTGTGTTTGGGGCCGAGATCGTCCGGCACCGGATGTTACGGAGACGCAAACCTGTGATAGACTAAATGTTGGACAAATTGGGAAAACTTGACCACCGGAATAAAGACCAATGTTCATCCTACTGTAACAATTGCCGTCGTATGAATGTGCAAGCATTATCAAAACATTTGTCTACTGTTGAAAAATTAAAGCATTAGGAAAGTTTCTCGCATTATAACACTGGTATACATTTTTTTTTGCTTTTGCGGACTTGAAAATTGCCATTAATTCACTATTGGGAACTGATTTGAGACCTTTAACTGAAACTTGACAGATATTCATACTGATTCTTTTCGTAGGAATAGCCTAGTATAAAACTCTGCCAATGATCCCAGTAGGCGTTCTGCGGGAATAGCACTAAAGATCCGCGAGAAACACTACGTGAGTAATGGAAAGCACGACCTGATAAAACAAAACGAACTTCGGAATTGAAGTAAAAATTAGAGCTTATGACGATACAAGAAGAAGAATTTCAGTCGAAACATGCTTGTGGACCAGTGCAGCCATATTGACAAACAGGAAACTGTTGGATTACATTCATATGTCATCTATTATGTCAGAGAAGAAAAGAGTAATAACTAGTCTATTTCATTCAGAGTTAGGATCGTCCACCATTGCTTAAATGTGCCGGATCAAGAGGGCACACTACAGATAGTTAAAATGTAGCAAAGAATACGATGCTGCGAAGTAATATCTGAACTAATAAAGAGTAACTGCATTCTTTCAATTTTCTTTCCTTGGTTTCAACTAACATATGAACAAGTTTGGTAAATAACACTGTTACCATAACTTGAGAACTTCTGGAAAATCAACTTGTGCTATGGCTTAGAGCAGCTTAAAACGCTTTTTCTACCATCTCTTCTAGGCATCATTGTTAATCCCCTGTCTAAGGCGGAGCTTCTCTCGCCTCACTACGATAACAAGTAGAGCAGTGATGTACTGTATTCTCATTGCCAAATATGTGCCGCTTTTGACATTACAGATCACTTCGTAAACGAAATCAGATTGTACCGATTTTTCCCGAAGCGAGCGTGTAGGCGTAATAAAATCGATTAATAGGGTGGCAACTGGACAATTTTTTACTAGTGTCATAAATGATCCTCTAGAACATTCATTATAATAATATCACGTAGACTTCATTCTCTTTCTTCGTGAGTTTATGTTTTAGAATAACTTGTAAGAGTTCTCGGTGACGTATCAAGGAAGCAGTGCTGAAATAAAGTCAAAAGAGAGCTGAATTTACGCTCACTTCTTTCGATTGTGCTAGCCGACCTTCACGTCGAAAATGTCGGTAAAAAGCAGTCTTCAACACCTGGTCACTATTCGTGCCCGTGGCTATCAATGTACGAGAGAAATTCATTGCACTCATTATAGCTACATCCTGATCTTCCTTCAAAATAATGAGAGTCCACATCGGTAAACGCCGACACTGTTATGTATTTAGATCCTCCTAAATATAATAACAAAAGATAAATTTTCACTTGTGACAAACTATAGGAACTCTGTTAAAAGAGTTTGTAATTAACAGATAGCGTATCTATCATACATCAGAGACGAATATAATTATGTCAGGATGGTCGGTAATTATATGGAAGCCCACTTTGACAACCCTTATACAGTTTAGTATCCGCTGAGATGAAGTTTTCAGCGTGTCTGTGTATCTGTCCTTCCTTACCCAGGTCTAAGAAAGCATTTTTTCAAAATTCGTGTCTTTTCTTAAAAACCGTGTATTTTTCAAAAATCCCATTTGCCTCCCTAGCAGCAATATTCGGATTTAGGAGTGGCTCAGAAGTGGTTTAACCGCTCAGAAAGGTATATAGAAGGAGAGAGAACACAGCCACTGATTTTTATTTTTTGTTCTTCAATTGCTGCTCCCTTCCCGCCAATCACAAGCTCCCAGTCATTCGTGTAGCCAACCAGCGCCCCCAGCCTGGCTGGAAATTTTAGCTTCAGATCTCCGTAGCCGTTGCTACCCCTTTAAACTCAACTTCCTTCTAACCGCTGGCCATAAAAGAACTGGAAGTTGGAAGTAAGTCACTTCTGCGTACATCCTCTAGCTTGGACTTATTTGGAAATGCACGTAAGGGCAGGCAAGCAGTATGATATTCTTACCTCCGCTAAGGAAGCTATGTTTTCGTCGGGTTTGTCTGTCTCTTAGTCTGTCTGTTATTCTGTCATTAAAATAACTCAAAAGTTACTTACATGGATTGTTAGGTATGTTAGGTGGAACAGATTATTAACTTTTGGCGAAGATTTGTCCATCCTTTTGTTTGTCTACCTATTTTTGTTGGTGCCATAATTTAAAAAGTAACGGACGGATTTTCATGAAATTTAAATGAGTTGTTGGGTTTAATACTTAGAGTAAATGATCAAATTTTTGTTGTGAGCTTTTTGTTCGTTTGTTTGCTTGTCGCTGTGTTTGATTTTATGTTTGATAGCGCAATAAATAAAAAAATATGAATGGATCTTTATGAAATTTTCAGGAATTGTTATTAAAGTTAAAAGACACAATTGAATAAATTTTGGTGATGATTAGTAAGTCCGTTTGTGTGTTTGACTAATGTTTGTTGAAATGTTTGCTATCAGCATAACTTAAAAAGTTACGAACGGATTTCTAAGAAAATTACAGACACAGTTTATGTTATCAAAAGGCACGAGTGACTAGAGTTTGGTGTTTATACAAAGAAAACAATGGTTTTAGAGCTGATTTGAATTTTTCGTTACCACTGCCTTGTTTTCGGAGGTATGCACTCTCAGAGTCTCCAGTATTTTGTATGCAGCAGTCTCTGAACTGAGGCTGGTCTCGGGCTATGAGGTACAGACGTACGTCGGTTAATGTTTTATTCTGTATGCAGCAGTCTTTGAACTGAGGTGGGTCTCGGACTATATATATGAGGTACAATCGTACGTCGGTTCTAAGATTTTTTTTTTTAAGATTTAAATGAGACTAGAAAAATTTATAGCTACTCTGGGAAACTTCGACTGCTGTCCCATCCGTCAATGATAGAACACTTCACCTCATGCCGAGGCCACATATGCATGCACACGAGCAACTTGCAGCGAGGATAAGCAACTCACTCGACGTCTTAAAATATATTTCAACTCAGTAGCATAGATACGGCAGTGCGAATGATAAGCGAGCTGCACATTCTTGCACCTCGTGGTTCCTGTGAATGTGGATTGTGACTCCTGGGTTACAAAAGAAGCAGCAGTGTTCGTACCAAGAGAAGAAGTCACAGAATGCAAAACTTCTTCTTAATTGTATCACTATCTCGGAGGAAGAGTAGAGGGAGATGGCTTAAGTTTTCGGTAGTGGGACAAAATATTCGATCTGGCTTCCTCATGGTGGATCTTTGAGGGGGCTCCCCGATAAGCCCAGTCAAGTAGATTATATCAAGGGAGGGAAAAAAACTACATTTTGCCGTACTGACCAGGGATTTTTTTTAGGTCAAGGTCCGGCTTAGCTACAACGTATTTTTTCATATCTTTTGGTTATTCAGGTAATATGAGGCATTTAAAGACTTTTTCCATGAAAGATGTTTCCATCGCTAATGCTTAGCTTTCTTGTTAGTTGACTTTGAAGTTCCCATTGTTTTTCTATGGGGAAAAATAGCCAGCGACCCCCCTGGAACTCAAGGTTAGGTAAAGTTAGGTTAAGTTGGATTAGTTTAAGGAAAGAAAAATTAAAACTAAGGAAATTATCTAATAATAAATCTAACGTCGCCAGACAAAATTTAACGTCTTGGAATAAATTAAAATCCCAGTATAAAAAAGTGAAAATCTATAACCTATAAATAAAAATTTTCCTTTATGTTCTAGATAGGGGAGCATAGATGTGGTTGGGGGCAGGTCTAAAGAGCGAATGAACAGAGCTGCATGAAGGAGCTGGATGTCAGCTCCTGTACAGTCGGCAGATGTGTACTTAGTCGAGGGTTGTGTGAAGCGGTACAGCTGAGGTCATAATGTTGAGGCTGGTTTTAGTTCTGTTGATGTAGAGGGATTTTCTAGGGTTGTGAGTTCGATTGGCTTAGAAGAGTCAATGATTGAGAAGTCATCGTTGCTGATGGGATGGTTGCTTTGCTCAGCATGTAGGCGGGGAGCTGAATGTGAAGGTTTTGCAAGTGGTAAACCACTTTGGCTGGATACTACTAAATGTTGGTCAATGCGGACTTTGAAATGTTGTCCAGTGCTACCATTGTACGAGGCATTGCATCCTCCGCATTTGGAACGGTAGATACCACTTGACAAAAGTGGTGTGGGGGTTTGTCTTTAAATTGAAAGTAGGACCCTAAGGTAAATGTGTTTTTTTTATGAAAATCTGAAGTTTATGAGAGGGTAGACTTCATAGAGGAACGTTTTCGATGTGTTTACTGCACTAACAGAGGCTTTGTTGCAGTACGGAAGCGAGTGAAAGAAGTCTAATTTACGGACGGAAGGTTTGCTAATGCCGGGATCGAACAGCTTGTCTAGGAACAATTTGCAGTAGTGGACCAGAAGATAGTGCGGATACCGTTATTTTAAATAATGTTCAGAGAAAGTCAACTTCGTTAAAAGTTAAATTTTATCTATCGACATTAGATTTATTATTAGTTCAAGGTAGTTTATGTTCCTATGGGGTGGCCCTTTTTTCTCCCATAGAAAAACAATGGGAACTTCAAAGTCAAATATCTCGAAAACCAAGCATGTGCGACAAAAATGTCATTCAAAGAAAAAGTCTTAAAATGCCTCATGGTACCTGAATAACTAAAAAATCATGAAAATCTCCGTTTTACTGAACCGGACCTTGGCCTTTGTATCGTCGCTGGCTGCTCTCTTCTCAACAATCAGAGGCACACATGCAGCTATACTTTCCCATCAATCACAGACTCGCAGCCATTCGCGCTACCAATCAGTGAGTCAGCTAGGTTTCAGCATTGCCGGAACATTCAGCTTCCGATCTCTGCAGCCGATGCTACCTTTTTCTTTTCTTAAAGCTCCATGAACCAAGTTCTTGCACCCCACCCATTGTAGACTGAAGCAACCGGGTAAGACAAACAGACAAAAACTACATACCGTGTTGTTAATTTGAACAAAAATTAGCATTCGGCATCATGCTGTGACGCATGTGAAGCCGAGACCCCGCGCAGTTTATTGTAGACTTTTAAGCAGTGGCTGGAGAGAATGGCTTTAGAATGTAATGCTGTCAATTACTGTTTTTTGCTGCAGTAGCTAAGATGTATGAAATTTACAAGAAACCTACGTTTAATATATCCTTTCCAAGTGGCTGTAGCATTTATTTGAACAGAATGCGACCGATAGTGCCATTAACTTGACATACCGACAATGAGTGCTGAAAATGTTTACCGCTACCGCAAGTAACGTAACATTGACACATTGACGCAGTTCCTACACCCAGGTACTAGCAGCTGTATCATATATTAAAAGAAGTGACTTGAGCTACATTTTGTCGGTATATACCTTCCAAACAACAAAAATAGAAGCGGAAACTGTTAGTGAGGCGAAAGTATGCGCTACGCATTCGTTTTAGGAAAAATCAGCCAGCCTCTAGTGGCATTATCGTCTTTCGTTAAATCGCTTCATTTACTGCTTTATTGCATGATAGTTCTCAGCTCTGCAGATAAGTTATTGCCTACAACATACTTTACAGGGGATAAGAAAGTGTTTTCGAATGCCATTTCATAACTTATAAATAGAAAAAAAATTGACTGCTTATATAGAGCTTCTGGCGGTGTAGATTGGCTCGACTCCAATGACGTCACAGCGTAAACCAAAGAGGAGGAGGGAGACCTGCGGCCCACTCACAGATTCGCCAGCGAGTCAACCGGATCTGTTATGGCTGTGAGACGCTTTCATGAATCTCATTAGAAGAAGTGAGTGGGGAGCAGTGAGTTTCATGGAGAAGCAGCAGACAAACCGAGTTACTGATATGTGATTGGTGCATACGCGACTGGCTGTAGCCATAAGTAACTCATGAGCTTCACAGACGAGGCTCCTGGCTCCTTGCTCTCTATAGAGGCTCCTTGGCGTAACCTTACCAATTCTCCCAATTCCCGTCTGGCTCACCCGTTGAGTGATTACACCTTGCTACTTATAAGAATGAATACCCAGGGGGCTGCGCCCCTTATTTCTTGGACACTACATCTGCATGAGAAAATAAATTATTTTCCTTTCTTTCTCTCAAGCCATTCCAGCAAGCCAGCCAGTTCGTGCAATAAAAAGTGGGCCGCTAGCTAATGAGGAGCATATAGCTCCTTTATTTCGATTGCCCTGCATTGCCTCTGAGATCACAATAAGTCAATATACTTGCATCTAATTCACGAATAGATTGTCTTATTGCATGCATCTGCCTAACTCAAGCACCCGTTAGTTAAGCTCCCTGCCATTGCACGTTAAAGTTGATAGATGCTGGCATAGGTTGGCGGATTCTACCCGGTGCTCATTTAATCATCGTCTACATTTGTTCATTCGTGGGTCAAATTTCTGCTTATCTTGTCCCCATATATAGAATAGGGGACACGAAGTACATGTATATTTCAGGCAACAGCTAGGATACCTCACTGTCCACTCCTCACAAGTGAGTGTGGTAGCAATTTGATAAAACCCTCCTTATACTGTAATCATATCCAGTGAACATATATATATATATATATATATATATATAGCGACCTGAAATAAAATAAATAAACTGTTATATTAGAAAGAAGCACGCATGCGTGAGCACTGACCAATGGCACTTGCAAAATTTATTTTAACCAATTTCAGATCATTTTGGTATCCTAAGAGTCACTTGTCGTTGTCCACAGTTGATATCTTCTTACGAATTTGTGTTTCTTGTCGATAAACACGTTTCTTGCATCGCCGCCGAGAACAGCCTACCGTTTGTTTGAGGTTGTTCTGTTTACTGGAGAAGATTTTATTTACGACGTTTAATCAATTTGGCATCAGTCCCACTTGTAAACTTAAGTAAAGTTTACGATATTAATAATCCGTTTCACTGGAAGACACAAAATCAGTTAAATTTGGCCAGGTCGAAGACTGGGGTCATCCTGTTATGGTCTAATGAAAACTGAGAGTCGAAAAATAAACCAGGCTGCCAATAATGGGGAAAAGTAAGGTTACATCATGTTTCGATGAACTTCTTGCTTTGCTACAGTTGAAATCCAAGCAATGAAGGTATTCATCTACAGCTTCTCTTAGCACTGCCATGGATCCTATTTTGTAACCTCTTCTCATATCGAAACTTCAGCTACTCCTGTTCGCACTCAAATTAGGTATGTACTTGTTCAATAGGTCAAAAGGTGACTTATTCCTTAGATCGAGCACGTCAGACGAGGGAAACATGAGCATTTTTGTGCAGAAACTATTTTTTCCGGCTACGCTGTTCCTTTGAAGATATATGTACTTATCGCCTTTGCCAAAAATTTGACTGATATATTTTTATTATGGCGTATCTATGACATGGAGCTCAAATTCATATGATGAGTTTGCTTGACTGCGCGCTAAAAATGAATTATGTTGCTGCATGTCACCAAAAAAAGAAGATTTGCAGAATGTAGTCCTGAAAAGATACTCTCTTACTTCACTTCAATGCTTATAGTTGTCGTGTGTCTTGCATAGGTATGTTAATAACCAAATTTTTATGATAAATGACGAAGTATCAGCACAAACTTTGCAATTGCCGTCATTTCCATGACCGGGCACACTCGCGTTCATATATTGATCTTTATCTCAGTTATTTATATTAACTAATAACTATGATATCACAAATCTTTCAATGACCGTGATATATAATGTAAATTATTGTCCGCTGATCTCGTAGGAGCGCCTGGTGTTACGTTACGAGTACCGTGGTCGAATCTGTATTTTTTAACGTAAACTTGTGTATATGCTTTTACATAGCTACAAACAATTCATGCGTGACACCATCCTTAGACAAGAGAAGCTTCCAAGTAAGTTACTAAATAGTCACGGCAAATACACGAATTTTTAACTCGTGTTTCTAATTTCGTAAAGCTCGCATGACATTTGTCTAAACCTGCATAAGTGAAAGAGTTAATACCATATGTTAATGTCACACGCCCCATCAATGTTACATAATATTTCAGCACTCTTCTATGAGTCAAAGTTGTGGCGCTATGAACTCATTAATGGAATATTAACATAATTATGTGCATAAGTTATTGTTGTAACTGCAGTTTTTATTGTGCATGTTGCTGTGCTTGTACTTATAAGTTCCAAAAGAAGAGATTATGCTCCAGTATCTCCGGAGACGTCATGGCGCTGCAACCATTGCTGCAGGTGTTCTTACTCGCATGGGGTCAGTTCGGAACGCCTCTAGCGAATCCAGTAATTTTGAATTCCCATCCTGATGCAGCACCCTTTGAGAAGTCGCCGCAAACCACAGATGTACAAGAAGTCAACACCACTTTTACGGGCAGGGTGCTGAAGTTGATCACCGGAAACCAGACATGGGAGGCAGAAGATATTTCAGCTTTCAACGAACTGTTCAGCGATTTAGTTTCATACACTTTCGCTGATGATAATCTTTTGCTGATGTTAGACCCGGACCTCTCGGTAGATGTGATGACCAGCATTCAAACTTCACTTGGGAAAATTGCATCATCTTATGTGGTAAGCACTTGGAATGCAATTGGACAACTGGAGCGATCTTTCATCAGAGGAAGTTTCATGACATGCATTGTAATATTCAAAAATTCTCCCGAGACTTTCCTCAATAAAGAGATAAAATCTTGGATTTGGAATCCGGACTACATCCTACTCATATCATTATCTAGAGATCTCGACCATGAAGTCATTGCTAGACATGGTTTAGTACAGCGTTCAAAGTACGCCGCTCTCATAAAGCCAAGTATTTCCAGCCATCACTTCCTAGTACTCAGCGTGCGTCATCGACTTTTCGACTCTAAAAACGAAACTCGAAACACTCTTCGACTTTGGACTTACTGGAACGGAACAGCACTTCGGCAGAAGACAAACTTGTTTCAGTGGGAGCACAATAACTTCCGAGGTGCTGTCTTAGAACTAGCATCGTACTGTCACGATTTTCCCTTCATGTACGAATCAGCAGAAGTGTATGTACGCCCCGGAGAACTCGGTCACTGCATTGGAATCAGTATCGATATCTTAGATATTCTCGCCAAGAAACTGAACTTCACGTACGTGGTGCAGATGTTACCCAAAGATGGCAAATGGGGATCGAGAGAAAATGGATCATGGACCGGAATGCTGGCAGATCTCGCGTACAACAATAAATCGCTTATCGTCAACAACTTTTTGCTGACGGAAGAACGGAAGGCTGGCTTCGACATCAGTTACCCCTACTTCAATGAAGGTTTTAGCTTCATGGTGAAGATTCCTCCACCGCTACCAAAATGGCGAGGACTTCTCTACCCTTTCTCGGGTTTCGTCTGGCAACTCTTCCTTGGGATGGTTCTGGTGGTCGCAGTGCTATTGACAGCACTCTTATATACATTTCCAAACACTCAGCCGTACGGCACAGCTTTTCTACTGGTGAGTTTAACCTTTCTTTAGTTTTTCTTTTAACCCTTTGCCTCCTGACGGCATCATCAGATACCACTCTCTATTTTTCCCTATACAAAAGCTATGCATCATGTAAATTACCCAAGACACTCACGGCATCTGTAGTAGCCGATGCAAAAAATACTGTTTTTTGCAAGTATAACTAAGTTTTTTCTCAAATATGTGTTTAACTAACCTATTTTTCATAAATTTAACAAAAAGAAAAAAAGTGAAAAAAATGTTATCTGAATTTCAGGAGGCAAAGGGTTAAGTTACATCATTGTTATATCAAAGGCTCCAAATGCGGTAATTAATCTGAAGACATGTTGAGTACTGTGAAGGCCTTTCGGCCTTGCCTATACGCAATGGGATTCAAGCGATAGTCTTTGCCCCCTACGTTCACACGTCAAAATATCCGAATGGTTCGTCGGGTCCTTGCAAACACTACAGGAAGTACACTGAAAGATTTCGTCCCGGAGCTGTCAAGTGAGTTTGCTTACCAAGACTCTATATCAAAATTTCGGATATCTCTCTCGGATGTCTCGCATATCTGCACAATTAGAATGAATCAAAGTTTACAGCGCTGCACACTTTTCCGTATGGAAACCGACACCTCAACACATACGAGCGCTGCAAAGTACGAATGTACGGAAAAAAGTGACAAGTGAGAACCTGTCTTTACGGGCGACCACTGCAGTTGACTACGTTCGACCACTGACATTTTCAGGACCTTGCAATTTTTGTGTTTGATAGATCTACTTGTGAATGAGGTTGAAGTAGCCTGAATTTTGTTTCGAAATTTTTATCAACTTTATTAGGACAAAATTCCTTATCTGAGCAATCTGAAAATATCTTTCGGATAGATATTTGCGATTTGCAGGGGTGTGCCTGGTAATATGTATACTTTTTGGACATTAGCGCTCACTTTTGTTATATTCATGACTGATAATGCATGACTTTTTGCTACAACAGTAAGGGTGTACTGGCTGTAACTCTGTATATTAGAACTTAGGATATTCGACCACGCATCGACGAAGGACAGCAACCCAAATCAAATGAAGCACTAATTAGATGAATTAAGTAACCCTAAGACGCCAAAAGCACTGCCAAGAAGAACCCTTGAGAAAAAAAGCATTCAGAGCTGATATGAGCGCCTGCAGACAGACACGACACAATACGGATCCCGGCAATAAATTCCATACCAGTTCGGTTTTGGGTATAATATGCCGACCGAGCTGACAAGTTTGGCACTTAACCGTCTCCGAGGTATAGGGATGTGCATGATACGGCGGGAGCTCGTGTGTTTCTTCCAAAGATTTTGGCAGCAGGAACATAGGAAAGTAACGAATGTTCTTTATTATTGAGTGTCTTAAAAAACATACAAAGGTAAGCAACAATGTCTACAAAATGAGCTGAACATGGACTGTTTTGGTCATACAACTGACTGACCCGGTCGACAAGTCTGGCAAGCAGGCGCAGATGGCTATATATGTTCTTTACAGAGGAAGCGAGAAAACATCTCCGCACTACTTCATCATCACCAAATACAGCAAGTGAGGCCAGACACAAAATATGCACCTCTATGAATGCAAGTTTCTCATCAAAGAAGACACCAAGTATCCAAAGAGAGCTGTGCTCTTGCAGAGAAATGTCCCATCAAGCGGAAGATTCGGAAGTAACTAAGTACGATACCTATTGATAACCAACCATAGACTTCATTCTGTTTACATTGAGTTACGCCGCTCCTTTAACCGTGACAAGTTTCTGTTTGAAGACTGGGTAACAACCTCACGCTTGCCTGGGGCTTAAACCAGTCATCGCTATCAAAGTGGAATTGCCTGCATTATTGATCATAGTGTTCTCAATGGAAGAAACTTATCGCTAGTGTACATTATAAACAATAAAGGACCCAAAACAATACCCTGAGGAACACCCAAAACTAGCATGACAAATGCATTCACGCAACCGTCCACTGACACGTTCTGTGATAAAATCTCGACTGATTGACAACACGCAACTACCAACAGCAAAGGATTTCAATTTGTACAATAAGCATCTATGGTTTACTCTATCGAACGTCATGTTAAAGTCCAACTGAACAAGACGCGCTTCAGAACTGCGATCTAGCGCCGATTGAATGTAGTGTTTTACAGACAGTACAATAGGTCACAATGGTAAAAGTTTTTCACTACAAAAATTTGCCCGAAGGTAGCAGCCCAGTCGTTTCGACAAACAACTCGATCACTTTGCGCGCCACCTAGTTTACAAACCTTTTCCACGAGGTGCGTGTCAATGATATAGGTAGGGAATGATCTACAGTTAACGAAACTAGATCCTTAGGAATGGGTGTAATGTTTCCAGGGTGCCAACAATGAGGAAAACTCCCCGGCCGAATCGTACCTATGTGAGCATCATCTGGTATACCGGTTTAAGGTCCTGATCGACGAGTGGTGTACTAGTTAAAGGCTCTTCTAGTTCCGAGTGTTCCTAAAACCCGAGATTTTCTGTCTAGTTTTCAGAAACGTGAAGCTCGGTACCCACTTAACAACTTTCATTGCCGCTGTCAGCCTGGAATCAACTCAACTAATCCGTCCACGTAGCCGCAGCAGGGCTTCAAGTTGCGCAGCATTTATCTCTATAAGAAATGATCGAAAATCTCCGTCGCTACTGCAGTTTCAGCTATCACTGCTAATCAGGAACAGTTTAAGTACGCACAGGTTCATAATTTAAGAACTAGTGCACGATGTTCATTGATGTCATGCTGGACACGGTCACGACTACGCAGTCGGATTAGTTGAGTTAGCTCTGGGTTACTAGCGGCAGAGAAAGTTGTTACCTGGGCGCTGGGCATCAGCTTTATTTACAACTTTCGACGTTTTCGTAACAGTTTTCTGAACTTCATCGATGCCAACTTAGTGGAGATGAATTCTTGATTGGGTTAAGCCTCATTGGACATGTAACCTCTGACTTAAAGACCAAAGAAAATTAGCCTAATGGCAAACAGTATACCAAGAATCACGTAGAACCGATACACGAGGGAAAACCCGCACTGGATCAGACGAAAATAAACAGAACCCAGATCGCCAAAAAGAAAGCACAGTACGCACGAAACAAAAATATTCCAAGGAATAGGGGTAAGCTATCTGGTGTCTTGCGCCACTTCCAAGCAGTAGTCATTTATTAGGTGTAGAGAAGCAGCTATTACAATGCAGTGTTACTAACATTGCCCATCAATTTTCCCAATTTTTGGCTGTCATATGAAGCGTACTGATAGAGAAACAACTGTTTACCGAAACCATAAAAATTAACGGGTCATCCCAAAGCGCTTACAGATTTTATGACATTACAGAGAGACATGTTTTTCTTCCACAAGAAAGCTAATGAGTTTTGTATTTCTCTCCTTCAGATACTAAGCGGCTTCACAAATCAGGGAGTGAAGCATCGGCTATCCGGCCAGTGGCTACGGATGTGGATGGCCACTTGGTGGATCATTGGGCTGGTGACAACCTTGGCCTTCACTTGCAATTTGGTGGCCTTCCTCACCATCACCGTCCCACAGAAGAGGATTGAAACCATCAGTGAACTCGCTCAGTCACCAATACAGTGCGTACAGAAGTTCCCTGTTCACAATTTTGCGTCAGAACTATTAATTTGCGTTGGGAGCGTCTGAAATAGAACATTTTCGCACTCAAAATAATTTCCAGTTATGAAAAAAATTGTCGGTAAGAAAGAAGAAACATGGATTTATACTCTAAGTAGGAGTAAATGTAGGATTTTATTTCGTATAAGTATATATTAGCATTTGCAGTCTGTATATGAAGAAGGGAATAATATATGTTGCGTCCCAGAACTACATAGCTCCTCTCATTTCTAAAACAAAAAGTATTAGGTCGGTACTAAAGTTTTGCCGATTTATAAGAGAGGAATTTTAAATAATTTAAATCTATCTTATGTCTATTCTTATTACTTAAATATATCATCATGAGTATTATAACTCATTCATTCAAATTTTACTGTAATATTCGCACTCTTCTTCATCCCATTTAAAAAGTACACATTAGACCGCAGCAGCACAGTACAATCGGGGTCCGTATGGAAATAATGTCGGAAGGAGAAAAGTTGCAGGTGGCGGTTTTCCCGTTTTCAGAAGGGGAATTTCAGCGTGAACGAAAAGGAAAAGGGAGAAAGAGAGTCATCTTCCATCATGATAATGCTCACCATGAGTTTTGGGAGAGCAATATATCCCCCCTGCAACATAAGGCCCGAATATCAGTTGGGAATATGTCAAACGTTGAACAGCACGAAGAAAATATAGTTCAGTCAAAAGAATTCAACAGAAATGCTCAGGGCTTTCTGTAACCTGGATACCAACCGATAGTTGAACCTCAAAAGCCGAAATTTGGCTGCAATGTAACTTCAGTATAAAAAGGCGTCAACTCAGCGTGAAGTTTCAACTGCTTCGAAGAGGTTCAGCAAAAGAAATCATAAGCGAAATGGATTATGCATGAAAAGAACGAAAACTCCAACCAAGACTGAGACTCTCGAACTGCTAATAAGAAATTCAGCTAAAAAAATATGCGACATAGCCTATGCCCGACAGTATCAAAAACTCTATAAAAGATACCGCCTTTCATCTACCACTCTCAGAATAAAAATCATCATCGTCGTATCAAAAAAGTACCGAGCTAGCTTTGAAAGCGAAGCTAGATTCAGAAAATCCAGTATTTCCACTTTCCACCATATATTTCAGAAGTTATTTGATCACCATTACTCCAAGGGCCTAATTTTATGGCATATCAACTTGTTGTTCTCCTGTGTATAGGCGCTGTTCCCCACAATTTACAGATAATTTAGCTCTTCATAGCCTAATCTTAAGGGTTTCACTTTTTTGTCGGCCAATCCGTCTCTTTTTCTTTTTGCTTGCACCATTACGGGACCCGTGGATATTGATCAGTATCCCATGATTTTTCTGGTTTTGTTTGATGCGATAGCTATGCAAGAGAGTACAACAGACTCGGCCCATTTCTTCAGCCACAGCAGTGTAACCCTCTGTTCTCAAGATATTGTATTTCCTTAGATGACGCACATTCATTTAAAGAAATACTTTAGAGTCGAGATGTCCGACACTGCCGGCTCTGTCTTCTCAAAGCGTATTGTAGTTACGCATCTTGCCCTATTAAAAATGTCATCCGCCACCACCAAAGCGAACACATAATTCGCCTTAGAAAGGGAATGAAAAGCGGTAGAAGTGAAACGGGTGAGATGATTTTCATGTCTTTGCTTCGAAACTGGCTAAAAAAAATTCAAGAAGCGAAAAGGATACTACTACGGTTGATCTTCCTTCCAGCAAAAATCAGAGCATCTTGCTAGTTGAATTTTTCCCTATCTAATACTGAAAAGTCCGACGTGCAGACACATGGACGGACGTACGGTTGGATAGAACCTCAAGCAGAATTAAAATATGTATGTATAAATGGCAGGTGCTCTACATAACATATCATTGTCTGTGAGCTACTCACTGTCAAATTGGAAGGCTGATGCAAGATGTAGAGTAACGATCTAATTACACCTACGGGCGTTTTTGCGCTAGTAAAACTAGCCCTCCAATCATTCTATGACTGTAGCGCAGGACATTGATTAGATATACATCTTGTTGTAGAGAAAAAAATCTGACATCACTGTGATTAGTATGGCTCCCTACCTTGCGTATGACCGACCTAATCCCAATCTGGCTGGCCGCGTAGAAGAGAGAGGAGGACTCATTCTCCGAACAAGGGCTTGCTCGATTGAGAGCTGAAGTTAAGCCTCCGAGGCTTGATTTATCGGAAACTACAGGCAGGTACCCCGGGTTCGGCCTGTTGAGTTGAGTTTCATGCATTGACACATGACTGATTGTCCTCACAAACTCTTATCTGAATTAGCATAGTTCTCTGCAGTGATGATACTGCAGGATTTACAGGTCACCTTGCACTCGCTACTTAGGATATGGTCAAGATTATTTCTTCATGTTAGAGCGATTGTGAAGGATTACGGAACGTTTTCGACATTTGTTCCAAGTTTGTCTTTTTAATTTTAGGGTGACTACGATAATTTTGTCCCAACTTTGTCTCTTTAATACCAGGGCCGCTATGGAAGACTACGGCAACTTTGTCCCTGACGCCTTGAGGTCGTCGCAGGACGAATCTTTATCCAAAATTGGAGCCGAACTTGAGATGTTCGCTACAAACGATCTGCCGGCCTACGTTACGGAGAAAATAGCCCGAAGTGGCACTCACGCCATCATCAACGGCGAGGCCTTCCACTACTACCTCAGGGATTTGTTCAACGTTACTTCCCAGACCTACTTTGTGAAGGAAGCGGTACGTAAATTACATTACTACAAATCATGGTGTCAGTGTGAACTAAAAGTGTTATCAAATTGTACCCTGACATCGCGTTAAACTAAGCCCATTAGAGTTAACTTCTCCGGATTTCAGTTACAAGCATTTGGCTTTGTTGCCATATCTTGAACCGTGGAATGTCAAAGCCACGCTATGAAGTCGCCCCCACAGCATGATGCCAGTATGCACGGCTTGCAAGCAGTTCATGCTATGTACACTTAAAACGAAAATAATAGTTTTAGCCCAAAACTGACCATATCTCATTTTTGCGAGATTAATTTTTCATGAAACTTGCAGGGGAATCGTGGCATCTGATGGCAACACTGTTGCGTTTGTCTACATTTTGCTGTGTCTCCTGATTGACAATTCTTTGTATATTTTTCTCTTTTTAGGTGAACGACAATAATAGCTTCTTGTATATTCTGCTAGAATGGGAAGTTGAAAAGCTATAACTAACTAGGAGAAAGAAATTATCATCAAAGAAACTGCTAAAGGCACCTCTCCTGGCGTTGTTTTCGAAAAACAGGACGCCATATGGTGTCGTGTTGGTTGTTGCTGCTGTAGATGATTTCGGGAAGATCTAATGAAGGGTTATTTTGTTCCGAACTATAGCTTCTTAAATTTACGTAAAAGGCTTGATTGACAACTCGTTGCTAGTTCTTCATCTTTTGTATTTTTGGAATCAC